>CM028343.1:68731478-69393694 GCA_016618105.1 Dendrobium huoshanense | reverse complement strand
TATAAGCCAAAAAAGAACCCACAGAGGGGCCTACGCATTCATGTAAAAAGAAAGTTACAAGGTATTTAAAGGGAGCTCGAGCTTTACTATTGCTCAAAAGAGCTATAAGCCGAAAAAAAAAAACATAAAAGCTCAATGTCCCTGCTCATCCAATATGATTAATTGAAAATCATACATTATCATCTAGCAGATAATTCAGGACGTCCAAGAGATAAATTAAGATGATATAGAAATATAACTGATCGTCTAGGATGACGTAGAGATCATCATGTATGATTGGTTTAAAATAAGGCTTTATCATCTAGCTGATAGTTCGAGACGTCTAGGAGATATAGGAGAAAACTATGGTTTTCCTTACAGATTATCTAGTACGGTTATGCGATTGTCCCAGATGATATGATGGATAAATCTAACCATAATTACACTCCTAATCACTTAATTAACTTAGGCATGATTGGTATGAATCATCTAAGAAGCATGATCCAGATTGTTCTATATGATTAGTGCAAATTTGATAGTTTTAAAATCTTGCCTTAATGACTTTGGCAGCTGGTTTTGGTGATTTAAGCATATCATCTTAGATGATGGGAGTATCATCTAGGTTAAATTCTTTAATCAATGTTACCTGACCCAGATGCCCTAATTAGGCTTTCTATTTTTAACTAATCATCCAGAATAATTTGAAATCATCTTATATATTAAAATCCAAACTAGAAAAACTATAACTCACCAAATTTCTCCCCTTGAGTATGTGTGTGGGTATAAGGTTACTTTACTTCAGGATTCATCATAGTACATTCGACTGAAGAAAAGATAAAAGTTCAATTCAAATAGAAAATACAGATTGACTCAATGCTAGTTTACCTGATCTTAAGTTGAATGACATTCCAAGTGAACTTGTGAACCTTAAAGGTTAGTGAACCTAGCCAAAAAAAGCAAATATGCTAGAATAGTAATAGTAAAGAAATAATACTTTTTGTTATTATTAAAATCACACTACATGGATTCAGATTTGTAACAATCTCCCACTTTTTGATGATGACAAACATTGTTGCTAAAAAAGATTTCAAAGTATTGTAAATTTTTATTTTGTTTGTCATTTTATTTTATTTTTCTTTTTAAAGGAGGCATAAAAAATTGAACATAAATAAAACAAAACACATTTCACTAAACTATATGCAACAAACTAAGCAGACAATATGCTACTCCACCTTTTGACATTACAAAAAAGGATTAAGAAGGAAAAATACAAAAAATAGATAAAGGAGCAAAAAACAAAGACCCGTACAAACACAAAAAAACAACTACTAGTCAAAGGGACTCTGATCATAAGGAGGTGGCGGTGGTGGTGGATAGAAATGGTGGAGAGAGAAGAACTGCTCATAGAGCTAGTTCATGTTCTGGCTGTGCTATTGCTACTGTTGTATCTAGTAATCCTCAAAACAAGCTATGTGCTATTGTTGTTGTGCTATGAAATCCTTAAAACAAGCCATCTCCATGGTGTGCTACTTTTATTGCTCCAATTGAAATTAGGATCTAAAGCTAATACATGAAGCTTGTTTCCAATGGTGGAAAGTTTATAAATTTCATGGCAGTCCTAATAAGTTTTTTTTATAGGTTATTTATTAACATATGATTGAAGTGCAGTGTAGGTAGAGTTAAGTCTAAGGCTAGCAAAGAACTCATACAATAGTTTAAAATTGAAAGGGAATGTGAGTGTCAAAATGAAGGTAAGGGTTATTTGTGCGAATAGATATAATACCTTATAGGTTATTGTGTGGGGATTGACTATCTTTAAGGATATAATCCCTAGAGATTTGTATCAAGGTAAGTAGCCCTATTAGCTGCCTCAATGAAGCGAGGATTTATAATTCCTTGGAGGAACTTCCAGTCAACATCGTAGAATGTTTGCCACCATCCATTTTAAGAGTATGACTGAAAGATAAGGATTTAAAGGATTTTAGAGTGAAAAAGCTAATGGAAATTATCAGTTTATATAGGGTACCACATAATCTTGGAAGATCATGAGATCATCCAGGATGATTAGGAGAAATAATTTGTCTAGAGCAATTGGTTAAAAAAAGTGGACGTATTATCCAGTATGATCAGACATCATCCAGGTTGATTAGACACATGTAATTGTCCCGAGGAGTTAGGTAGAATGATTTTTGTCTATAAAGATCATTTAAGATGAATAGGTGGATCATCTAGGATGATTGACAATTATGAATCATACTATCCAAATTTAAAATGTCCAACCATTTTTGGCATGTGGATCGTCCAGCATGAAGATGAAATCGTCTATGACGACCACCAATTATTGAGTCAAAATTCAATCATACCATCTAGACCGATGTGGATAATGATATTATATCATCCAAGATGATGTGAATAAAAATTTGTTAACCTGAATAATAAGAATAAGTAAATATACAAAAAAAAATTAAAAAGAGCAAAAAATAAGTTTTTTTAAATAATATTAGGAAATGAAAATATTCCCTTATGGTTATATTAAAAAATAGTAAAAAAATAAATTAACATCACCGAAATTTGAAAGTAGTAAAACAACCGATCCTGTTAACCCTAGATTAGACTCCTTACAAGGTAAAAATCTTTTGAAAACAAAAATCTAACTCAGAAAATAATTCAAATAAGAAAAGTGACATGTTTAAAATTTTATTTCAGAAAAATATCTTATAGAATAATATATTAATGTAATCAGTCAAAATCATGAGTTTCAAAAATTAAGTCTTTGAAGATATTAAGTGACACATGAATTCTTCTAAGATTTAATTGCTTGAAAGAGAAGAAATTTTAATTTCTTATGGTCTCCTTTTGTGTCTCTTGTTAGTTATTTGGTGCACTTTGGACTTTGTGTATCTTTCAATTGCGCATCTTTTCAAAGTTTCTTTTTGGGCTCATTTTATGCCTCTTATTATTTTTGTGAGCTAGCTCCTTTTTGAAACCTTTAAAGACTCTCAGTTATGAGATTATCTTCTAGATATAAGAGAAGAAAATTTACTTTCTAATATAAAGAGGAGTAAATCACAAAGCAAAATCATATTCATATGATAATTGCAATAACTTGATCAAGAAAGTTTAAAAGTGATTTAATGTGTTTGTACATTATTCATATAAGATAGATTACTATAAGAAGATAAAAAAGATCTCAATTTAAATGTACAATTATTAATCTGAAATAGATTTTTTTCTTCGATAAAAAAATTACACGGAAAAAGGAGTTAGAGGAAGAGAAACAAGCAAGGGTGTTTCTTCCTTTAACTTATTTAGGGATGTCAATCATTGTTTATAAATTTTTAAAAACAAAAGCAAGGAAAAAAATGTCATTCCAGTAGTGACCAAAAATAATGAAGAGAAAAATTACATAACACTGAAAAATAGAAAAGCAATGAACATTGACATAAACAATCAAGAAAACAAAAACAAAAGAAGGATAAAAAAAAAATCAAAGTTCAATAATCTTCAAGTACATGCATTTATATCTATTACATCTAATATGATCCTTAAGATGCTGAAAGTTTCAAAGACTAGTGGTTTAGTAAAGATGTTAGGAAATGGGTTTTCAATTGCTATATAGTGTGGCTCAATGTCTCCTTTAGTAACATCGTCCTTAATAAAGTGATACCTAATGTCAACATGTTTGGTTCTAGAATGTTGCATAAGATTTTTAGAGATGCAAATTTCACTATTGTTATCACATATGATTGACATTGTGCCTATAGATAATCCTAAATCCAAAATATGTTGCTTTAACCAAAGGGCTAGGGCCAACAACTTCCTAAGGCTATGTATTCAGCTTCAACAATATAAAGTGCAACTGAGTATTATTTTCTACAGGACTAGGAGACTACTGATTGTCCTATGAATTGACAAGTTCTAGTGAAGCTTTTTCTATACGCCCTACACCCTACAGAGTCTAAATCAGAACATCCTATAATCACAAAAGAAGTGCAATGCCTTGGATACTAAATTCTTATGTTTTGGGTTCCTAAGACATATCTATGGATTCTCTTAGCTGAAGTCAGGTGGGACTCCTTTAAATCAGCTTTGAATCTAGCACAAAGGCAAACATTAAAAATTATATCAGGTCTGATAGCTATCAAGTAAAGGAGCTATCCAATTATTCCTATGTATTTTTTTTTTATAAACATATTTTCCATTTAAATCTTTATCATATTGGACACTAGAGCTCATGGGAGTTTTTATTTACATGGCCTTATCCATTTCATATTTCTTTAGGATGTCCTTAATGTATTTTGATTAATTAAGAAAAGTTCCATCATCCATTTGTCTTATACTAAACCCTAAGAAGTAGGCTAATTCTCCCGTCAAACTCATCTCAAATTCCTTACTCATTATTTTAAAAAATAATCCCACATATTTTTATCAGAATATCCAAAAAAGTACATCATCAACCTAGATTTAGATAATGAGTAATTCTTCTCCTACCCTCCTGAGAAAATGGGTGGTGTGTACGCTCCCCTTAACAAACTCCCTTTCTAGTAGGAATGTGATAAGAAGTGAATACTCCTTAGGTAATCTTACCTACTTCATCTTCTTCCTCAACCCTAGACTTTTTAAAATCAGATTCATGAAACACTACTTGAGTAGTCTCCTCCACCATAAATATCCTCTTATTAAACATTCTATAGGATTTCCCTACACTTGAATAGCCTTAGAACACTTCATAAGATTTTGGGTCAAAATATCATAAGATTAATTTCCATTATTTTGAATGAATACCTTACATCCAAAGACATGGAGGTGTAAAAAGTTGGGTGTCTTACCTTTAAGGATCTCATAGGATGTCTTAATCAGTTTGGTTCTAAGATTTACACTTTTCAACACATAATAGGTTGTGTTAACCACTTCTACCCAAAAGTATTTTAGAGGTGAATACTTAGCAAGCATGGCCCTAGCTGCTTCCATTAGGACTTGTTCTTCCTTTCAGCTACCTCATTCTGTTGAGGGGTCTGAGGAGCTGAGAGGTTGTGACTAATCCCTTACTCCTCATAGTAAGTTTCAAATCTCTCATTTTCAATCCCTCCACCATGGTCACTATGGATGGTCAAGATATCACAACCTAGCTTTTTCTGAATCTAAGTGGAAAATGATATAAATTCATTGAATAACTTGCTTATATGAGATAGAAATCTAGTCCAAGTGAACCTAGAGTAGTCATCCTTTTTTTTTTTGAGAAGATGCAATTTTCATTAATTGAATACAAAATTATTAGAAACTGAAATGAAATAGACTAATGACAATCCTTTCAAAACATAGCAAAAGGAAGCCTTATTAAAAAAAAATTAAGTAAAAGAAGAATATTTGAAAAATATGAAATATCATAAAGAAAATAAGATCCTCTACTCCTTATTTTAAACTAATTGGGGTGGAGGAGATACCAAAAATAAAACAAACAAAAAGGTTAGTTAGTATCCCAGAGTTCCTAATTAAGTAAAAAATAAAGAATGTAAAGATTCTAAAATTTCATTATTCTATCTCCATCTTTCAAGTACCCAATAATGCTTAATTTAAACCTAAAATAAAAATAAAAAAAGCAACATATCAAAGAAAAATATAATAAATTTAAGCAATGTTCTTCAGCCAAAGAAGAACATTGAACCTTCTCAAATTCCACCATCTTAATACAAACCATGCCATGATTTTTTAAACCCCAATCAATAATCTCCATAGTCTTATAAGTAATGAACTCCCTTTTAAAGACTATTCATTCTAAATCCTTATCCCAAACCTTTTGGTATATACCGTCTTCAATAATTATAACCATTATTTTGAGATAAATGGTGAAGTGCCATTATCACTTTGACCAAGAATCCCCAATTTCCATCCTCTATGGTTGCCTTTGTTAGGACCAAGAAGATTTAAATATTTATTTAACTTCTTCTTCTGTTGAACAGATTTAGTTAGCAAATGGAATTTTCCATTCTCAATCAAGCATAACCTAGAGCAGTTATTGACTATTACAAATCCAAAGACTATTTCCCCTAAATTTATAGTGCTAATGGATCGAAATGAATCCATGTGAAGGAATTCTAATGTTTTAGAGGCTCTAATAGTTTTAATGGAATGGAAAGAGGGTTTAACTTATTTCCCTAACTGACTAGCATCACACAGGTGATCCTTAGTGAATTCAAGCTTGGGGATTCTTCTTACTAAGTCTTTTTGGGTTACTTTTCTAAGTGTATTCATGCTAGCATGAAATAACATCCTATGCTAAAATCAAGACTCATCAGCAGCAGTTTTTAGGTTAAGGTTTCAATAAATATTAATATAATATAAATCTAGTATGTAAATATTACTCAATCTTTTTCCATACAGGACAATTTTCCCATTCAGGCTTATGGTGTAGCTAGCAGCTAGAAATTTAATTGTGTAGCCTTTGTCAAATAGCTATTTTATGCTAAGTAGATTATATTTTAATCCATCAAAAAGTAAAATATTTTCAATCAAAAGGTTCTTAAAATTTTTTATTATACCTGTGCCTACCACTTTCTTAGTAGTGTTATCTCTAAGAGTGACCTTGCCTCTAGCCTGGGTTCTAGCAAAATGAATTAATGAGAATCTCTAGTCATATGGCATGAGCATCCACTTATTAAATCCATATATGTTGTTAAACCTAAGCTATTATCAGAGGGGGGGGGGGGGGTGAATTGTCAATTTAAAAATTTTCTTGGATTTTTATATAGAAAACTAATTGGAATTTTGTAGCATGTTAATTTAATTTTTTTTAAAAGACCTTTTCCACCATAACAAATAACTTGTAGAAAATAAAATATAGAAATTAAAATGATACAAAGATTTATAGTGGTTCGGTCAAACATGACCTACATCCACTTCCTAAAGACTCACTCTTCAGCTAATACACTATTACCAAAGTGTCTCTCCTTTTGCCCCCACAATAAGGTGGAGAAGCCTTTACAAAACCTCTCTTCCACCAATACCCAGTGTGACAAAGAACTATTATCTTTTCACACCCTTCAAGTGTGGTAGAGAACTATCATCTGTTCACACTCTCCAAGTGTCGGTAGAGAGTGATCATCCTTTCACACTCTCAAAGTGTCGATAGAGAACCTTCATCCTTTCACACCCTCCAAGTGCCATAAAAGAGCCATCATCTATTCACACTCTCCAAGTGTCGGCAGAGAACCAGATCTTCTCCAAAGATCTTCTCATGAGCAACTAGAAAGAAGAAAGGAAGAGTAAACACCAAAATCAGAAAGAGATCTTTACCTTTGAGTAACCTTGTGAAACCTTCACAATCCACTCACAAAAAATCTCTCTCAAACACTTTGCCACATTCTCTTTTTTCAATTGCCCTTGAAAAATCATGAAGATAAGACTTTTTCACATTAGTTTTATTAGACCTTTTATACTAAAGACACAAAAAACTATCTAAAATTTTAAAAATTTCAATTTTGAGCATACAAGATTGTACAGTACGATTGGATTTCATACATTTGAACAGTTCAAAAATTGTTGCATAAGAACCTATTGTGAACTGGTATGAAACCAATTACGTACATAAACATCGTCTGGTACGAACCAAGTTCATCCGGTATGAATAGTTAAAAAAATTTTCATCTTAGTCAGGATGAAGAGGAACCCGACTATTTTCTACCCTGTATGGAATACGTACAATGATGATATGACCCGGTACGATCAATTATATAAAGTTTCAAGTTCATTTTAAGGAAATGTCAGGATGAAGAAGGACCTCACAATTTCATACTCTAAAAGGCATACATGAATTGGGATCATATAGTATGATTAATAATTAGAAAAATTTTCATTTCTTTTCGTTTAATTGCTCGAAGGTGAAAATAACTAATGAGATCATCGTGTACGAACGGATATCATACAGTACAATCAGTTTTAAAAAAAATTAGATTTTAAACTCTCCCCTGTATAAAAATACTCATTTATAATCATACATACTTAAACTCAATAAAATGAAAAATACAAACTTCAATTACCATAACCCCTAAACCGATCTGATTTGAAGTCTTCAGCAATCAGGAGTATGATTTCCCTGAAATGTCGGTACATGTAAGAGAAAAAGAATTCTTCCAAAATATATTAGGAGAAATAATAATCAAAGCAATAATAATTAGAATAATAAAAAAACATACAAGTTACAATAATATGAATAAATAAGAACTAAGTAGGAACTATCTCAACACCGCTGTCTCGATACCACAGGCTCTCATGAGGTCTTGTGTGAGAGCACTCCTATAAAATCAACAAATGTCAGATTTGGGAATTCTAGTAGATTTTTACCCCTTTTTATGGTAATAAGAATGTAATGCATGCATGCTATGCAATGAGTTTTCAACTTTAGTTATCCACACCCAATGTGTAGTACAGTGAATGGTGCAAATGTGGGAGATATTTACTATCATGCCACAAGAGAAACTTCTATCACTAGGAAAAAGGTTTACTAGTCTACTTAGGTTATAGTGCCTCGTCATAGGTTTGAATGATGCATGCTGATATGATGAATTATGAAACTCAAGCATTGTGGGTGGTTTTTTATTTTCTTTTAAGCAGGTAGTTTAGCTTCTAAAGGCTTATTTGGTTTTTCAAGAATTGAAATTTCTTTTTCCAAAGCATGCTCCTTACTATCTAAATCAGTTGCAAGTGTATCTGAGTCATATGGATTTTCTAGCTCAATATATAAACTTTTCAAGGAAACATGCTTGTTTGTTAAATCTAGATGCTTTACATTCAATTATTCAAATTCATCAAACAAAATCATATGATTGCTATTAATTGTAGAATGATCTTTAATAAAAACTTCTTACTCTTTTTGTAACTTCAGACATTCCACTTTCAAGATAGTATGTGGTTTTTAAGGCTTTCTATAAGACAAATGAATTTTCTCAAATACTTCAACCTTTGTATGTTAATTCACGTACCTCTTCTTGGTTAGAGTGACCAAGATGTTTATTCGCTAATAAATACAAGTTATTTATCTCCTCTTTAACTTCAATATCAAAGGTGTTAGATGTAGAATTTAACCAAAAAGCCTTTTGGGTTCTTATTTCTCCCTTCTTGAACTTGAGTTTCTCCTCACCCTTCTCCTTGCTTGGGTGAGCCTTAAGTGTAGGGAAATCAGATTCTACATGTCACAACTTCCTGCATTAAAAGTAAATCACATTAGAAGAACCTTTAGAATTCTTGTTGTTCATATCTTTATTCCATTTTTTATGGTTCTTTTGCTTCTTTCTCAAAAAATGTTTTAAATTTCCTTATAATTAAGGCCATATACTTATTCTCAAAACATGAATTATCAGTGTCAAAATCATCAGGCTTTACGGCTATAATTTTATCCTTCTTTTTTTCCCCTATATCAAGTTGTCTTTGGTTCACTCCGTGCTCACGAGTAATGAGTGATCCAAGTACATTATTTGTAGAAAAAAATTCAAATCATTTGATCAGTTATACCAAAAATCTTTGCATCAAAAGAAAAATGTAAATATCTCAAAATTTTGTTAACTTTTTCATTGTTTGTTAGCACTCTTCATAAGGCATGTAGAGAGGAGACTATTTTTGTAAACCTAGTATACCTTTCAAAAATTGACTCACTAGGTTTCATGCAAAAAATTTCATAGTCATAAAGTAAATGTTTAACCTAGATTTCTTAACTTCACTTATTCTTTCAAAAGTAATACATAATTTATCCCAAATTTCTTTAATACTTGCACATGTTGAAACACACATGTAATCTTCATATTTTAGTGCACAAAAAAAATAGTTTAAACATTTTGCATTAAGTTGTGTTTGATCTCTATCATCAAAAGTCTATTCAGAAAAAGAAAGTTCAGTTTTGTGCCATTAATTTCATTTTTTGATGTAGAATAACCTTCTTTTATAGGCATCCACATGCGATAATTTTTTGATTTCAAAAAGGTGGACATGTAGTTTTCCAAAAATTAAATGGTATATTATAAAATAAGGGTGGCAGAGTAATGGAATACCCTTCTACCATTTTCTGATTTCCAAAGTTAGCAATGTATCTTTAATTCAATGTTTTCTAAAACTTGATATTTTGAATCTCGCTCTGATACCTCTTAAATTTTTTTTAGGTTATTAAACCCTTATGAACTAGCCCGAGGCTAACAAAGAGGAGGTGGGGGGGGGGGGGTGAATTAATGTTTTTATAAAATTTAACTTAAAAAAATAGGAAAATCTTCTTAAGATTTTTAATATTTTAGAACAAACGACTTCTATCCTAAGGCAGAAGAAGAATAATTTAACACAAACAAAATTATGATATTCCAAATACATAAATAATCAAGAGTAAATAATGGAGAAATTAAGTGTAGGATTAGAAATAGAAAGAACACATCATATTTTTATAGTGTTTTGGTCAACCAGACCTACATGCTCTACACGGAGCCTCCGCTCCAAGTATTGCACTAAAACTATAGTGACTCTCCTTTTGTTCCCACAATAAGACTGATAAGCTCTTACAAAATCTTTTCACCAAACCTAGTGAGGCAAAGAACCTTGAATCCTTTTGCTTCCTCCAAAAGAAGGAACAGAACCTCAACTCCTTTTGTTTCCTCCTAAAGAAGGCAGAGAACCTTGATCTAGTGCTGATGAAGACCTCCCTAGAGCCACAAAGGAATCAAGGTTAATAATTGGAGAAGATTATTTAAATCCTTGCTTGGAGAAAGCTTTATGAACACCTCACAAATGCCCCCTCACAAGACTCTCTCTCTCTCTCTCTCCCTCCCAAGCTCTCCTTCTCCTTATCTAAGCTCTCTCAGGTCAGGATAATAATAAAATATATTCTCATAAGAAAATAAGAGAACTTAAGCAGAAGGCCTTAAAAAGTGCCCTAAATTTCAACTTGTCGTCAAAGATCATCTAGAACAGCCTATACGATTAGTTTAAATTTTCCCTTCAAGCTAGGATGATCTTGGTTTTGTGTATGATTAAACAACAAAGTCTTTTTTGATTCTGCATTATGATGTGGACATCGTCCTGTACAAATAGTTTAAAATCATACATTATCGTCCAACAGATAAATTGGGATGTCCAGAATATAAATTGGTATAATATTGAAATATAACAAATCATCCAAGAATATGAAGAGATCATCCTGTATAATTAGTTCAAAATCAAACTTTATAGTACAATAGATAGTTTGGGATGCCCTGGTGCTTTAGGAGAAAATTGAGGTTTTTCTTATAGATCATCCATTACGATTTTGTGATTGTCTCAGATGATATGATCGATCAATCTAATCTTAATTACTTTCCTAATCACATGGTTAATTTAGGTATGATTGAAACAATTAATGCAAATTTGATTTTTTAAAATCTTTCCTAAATGACTTTGGTGCCTAGTTTTTGTAATTTAAGCATATAATTCAAAATGATGGGAGTATTGTATAGGATAATTTCTTTAATCAGGATTACATGACCCAAATGCTCGAATTATGGTTTTTATTTTTAACTGATTGTCTAGGATGATTTGAAATAGTCATGCACAATTTAATCAAGAATAGAAAAACTCTAACTCACCAAATTTCTCTTATTGAGTGTGTGTGTGCAATATTGCTTAGCTTCATAACCCATCAAAGTATATTTTACTCAAGAAAAGGTAAAAGATGCATTCAAATGTAAATTACTAATTAACTAAATCCTAGTCTACCTAATCTTAATCTTATTGTCATTCTAAGTGACTTATGAACCTAAAAGGTTAGTGAGCTAGGCATATAAAAAACATATGCAAGAATAGCAATACTCATGAAATAATAATATTTTTTTATTATCAAAATCACACTACTTGGGTCCTTGTTTGCAACACAAATGATTTTAATGATTCTGATTATAATTACATCCAGGTTATCTAGAGTCTTTCAAATTTTTATATGTATTTTAAATTATTGAATTGTGAAAGTTAATTTTATATTGTATATTATTTATACAATTTGAAGTTCAAAGAGAAGGAAAACATCCCTTTGGGGAGAGTTCATGTCATTTGGTATTCAAATTAGGATGACATGAAAATCAAAAGTGGAAAGAAGCACTCCTTCAGAGAGGAGTTCTTTCCATTTGGATACTTGGACTAGATGATTCCAAGGAGCTCGTTAAAGAGAGGAAGATGACGAAAATAAGACTTTAAGGAAAAAAATCCCATTTTAAAATTGCTTCCGTTAATCCTTGGATTAGAATACTGGGTTATGTCAATGGTACCGGACAACTTTTAATTTCTACATGCTCTAGGATATAATTATGTGGCATTTTCTATATAGTGTTTTATATTTACTTGATACATTCACTTTGTACATTATGATTATGTGATTCAATTGTTTGTATTTATTTTTACAAATAAGGTGTTTCATAATCTTTTTAGGTTTCTTACTATGCATGCCACTTCTATTTTAGCTTGGATGCGATTAGGCTCTTTAAGGACTAAATATTTTTTACTCATAACTAAAAATTTATGCCAACATAAAAATATAAAAATTTTAATAAGCAAGCTCAGGCTCAGCGAGGGTCTCATACATCCATATTATAAATTCTCTTCCTTGTTAGGAACCTCCCCACCTATGGGGTGGGCGGACCACCTAGCCTATTAAGGTGCTTCTCTATCTAAGGGATGTTGTATAATCTCTAAGGAATAATCTATTTTCCAAGGAAAATTTTTAAACTGCTTCATAAAATTTATGCATAAAAGGTTAATCATTATGCATTGCATTTGAAATGGGATATAATAATGCTTCTAGAAATATTCAGATGAATGGTGGGAATAAGGATGAGGATATGGAGGAAGTGAAAATTAATTCTCATGATACTTTTTATCTTAAAGTTGGTCCCAAGGGTTCTACCTTTAACTCTATGTCTTCTCCTAAAGGTAAGCATGGCTATAATGTCAAAGAAAATACCTCTGTTTCAAACTAGAAGGGTAAGAACAATAAGAAAGTGTCAAGCATCACCCCAAGGGTCACCAGTGCTTCTAACCCATCTGTTAAGGGTTAAAGCCCTTTTATGGAATATTAGGGGTGTGGGTGGTTCTCTATCTAAGGATAGAGTTAAAAATTTATGAATGATTCAAGATATTTATTGCAAACTTGGATTCAAGGATTATAATTTTGATCATAGCAAACATTTCTTGCATTCATGTATCTCTACTACTATTATTACTACACATCTATTTTGGTTTCCCTACTATTAACATTTTAGGTCCACATGGTTAATTACAAATCATGTTGACTCAAGATTGGATAGATTAGGATTGAGTCAGTATGTAAGTGTAATTCCAGTGGTTTTTCCTTTTCTGGAGTCAAACATAATAAAGTGGAACCTGATGCTAAATAACCTTGCACACACACACACACTCAAGGGGAGAAATCTGTATGTTTAAAGGTTTTTTGGTTTTAATCACATCATATCGGATGATCCCAAATCATCCTGGATGATCAGTTAAAAATAGAAACCCTAATTAGGGCTCCTATGTTAAGATATCCAAATAAATCAAATTGTCCAAGACGATAGGCTCAAATCAGAAAGAATCAGCCGCTAAACTATTTTAGGTAAGATATTATTTTTAGAAATCATACAATATGGTCACATATAATCCTAAACTATTCATTACAATCATTCCTAAATTAGAAAGGTGATTAAGGAAAATAATTAAGGTTAGATTTATTGATCATATCATCTTGCATGATTGTATGATCATTCGGAATGATCAATTAGAAAAACCTTTGATTTCTTTTGAATTATCTAGACGACTAGAATAACATGTAGGACAATCAGTTGAAATTCATCATCGTCTGGATAATCTCGTAGATGTTACTCCCTGTATTTAAACTAATCGTACAGGACAACCCAAACATCGTTCTAGCTGATACATAATATTTATTCATCATCAATAGGTATCTACTAGCGATCAAAATAATGTGCAGATGTTATTTATGATTTTAATCAAACCATAGAGGATGGTGTCCATATCATCCTAGATAATAATAATAAAAAATGTGTTTTAATCATCCAGTCCACCCAAATTGTCTAGGCTGAAAGGGCTAAAAATACATTAATTGTATATTATGATTTATCGATCATCATAGATGATCTTTGATGAGAAGTTGTAAATTAGGGAAAATTTTAAGCCCTTCTTTAAAATATATCTTGTTTATTGATGTTGAGATCTTTGCTTCTTTCTTGACATGAGAGAGCTTAGAGAAGGAGAAGGAGAGCTTGGGAGAGAGAGAGAGAGAGAGAGAGAGAGAGAGAGAGAGAGAGAGAGAGAGAGAGAGAGAGAGAGAGAGAGAGAGAGAGAGAGAGAGAGAGAGAGAGAGAGAGAATCTTGTTGAGGGGGAGTTTATGAGGTGTTAACAAAGGTTTTTCCAAGCAAAGATTTGATTCATCTTCTCCATTCATTGTCATTAGCTCCATGGTGGATTCAGGAAGGTCTTCTTTAATAATTGATCAAGGTTCTCTATGTGCTTTAGGAGGAAGTAAAAGGAGGTCAGGTTCTCTGCCTCACCAAGGTTAGTGAAAGGGAGTTTGTAAAGACTTATTTGCGTTGCTATGAGAGAAAAAGGTAAGTCTTTGTATTTTAGTACAATGCCCAGAGGAAATGCTTTGGGGGGTTGACACATGTCATGTTGACCTAACCACTATAAAATCTAGTGTGTTCTTCCTGTATTACTTTCGCACCTTAGTTTTCTACATATTAATTTTTGTGGTTCAATGCATTTGTTTAAAAATATTTGAAAATACTTCAAAAAGTTTTTATTTTGTATTTTAAAATTTTTAAAACTACCAATTCAACCCCCATCTTGGTTAGCCTCGGGCTAGTTCATAAAAGCTTAACAATCCTAACAAACTTTCTGGTATCAGAGTATGATTCATAAAATCTAATTTTTTAAAACTTTTAAATTTTGATCCTTGGATAACTTTGGCAACTGATATACAGCGGAAGAGTATTTCATTACCCAACCACCATTGTTTGATATTATACCTTTTATTTTTAGAAAAGTCACATGTCCACCTTTTTATAATCTATAGATTATTGCATGTGGATGCTTGTTGAAGATGGATATTATGTATTAACATATGAAACCATGACATCAAAATTGAATTCTCTTTTTTTGAATAGATTTTTGATGATAAGGATCTAGTACAACTAAATGTAAAATGTTTAAACTACTTTCTCTATACATTGAAATTTGAAGATTACATGTGTGTCTGACCTTGCACTGCTGGTAAAGTAATATGGGAAAGAGTGTGTATTACTTTTAAGGCACAAGTGAAGTTAGCAATCTAGGATGTATATCTTGCTTCACAATTATGAACTCTTTCACATGAAACCTAGTGAGTCAATATCTGAAATGTATATAAGGTTTACAAAAAATTTCACCTCCCTGCAAGCCTTATGGTAGAGAGCTCACTAACTACGAGAAAGTTAATAAAATTTTGAGATGTTTACCTCCTTCCTTTAATGCTAAGATAATTACTATCACTTAATCCAAGGATTTGAGTACTTATTCTATCAATACCTTACTTGTATCACTCATTACTTATGAGGAAAAAGTAAAACAAAGACAAGTTAATGTAGCTGAGAAAAATAGTGAGAATAATGTGGCACTGAAAGCTTATTATTTGGATTCTAACTTATCTGGTTATAAAAGTGATGATATTTCCTTAATTACAAGGCGATTTAGGAGATTCTTAAGGAAGAAATAAAAGCACCATTCGAAGTGGAGCAAAGGTTGCGAATTATCTTATAGAAAGCTTAAAAAATTGCATGCTAGCTTAAAAAATGAAATTTTGAATTTACAGGAAGGGCATGAAATTTTGATTAAAGATTGTTATATATTTGATAGCAATCACATGAAACTATTTGATGAGTTTGATAAATTAAACAAATAGCATGAATTATTGAAAACATCACATATTGAACTTCAAAATGATTTTAAAACATTTATGAATGAATCTGAAGGTAGGGAGCACTATTTAAACATTGAAAATAATGTTTTAGAAAGTGATAACTCATTTTTTAAAGCTCAATTAAAAGTACTTGAGGAAAATAGATTTCCACCGACACCTAATTTTTTTTTAAATCCTGATCCGAAGCCAAAAACTTTGAAACTTAGAAAGAGGCACTATAACCTGAATAGATTTGTAAACCCTTTTCCTGGTGTTAGATGTTTTTATGTGTCATGCTAGGATATATTCCCCGTAGATGCACTATTCATTGTAGAACACATTTGGTGCGGAGACCCAAATTGCATGATTTATAACATTAAACACATTCCTTGTGTTCTTCTTTCATAAGAAGGGATGATAACTTTTTTGGGTTCCTAAATCTAATGTATGATGAATTTGTAGGTGTACTCTCACATAAGACCTCATGAGAGCATGTGATACCTAGACAGTGGATACTCCTACCACATCATTAGAGATGCCAATCAATACATTTTGCTTGAGGCTAGGGCAGGAGGCAAAGTCAATTTTGGAAATAACACCACCAAGAAATTTATGGGCGCTTGTATAATTGGAAACTCCATGAACCTTTTGATTGAAAATAATTTACTTATTGATGGCTTGAAATACAACTTGCTGAAAAATAGTCAGCTTTACAATAAGGGATTTATCATAATTTTTTTATTAAACACTTGCATTATTAGCATAAATAAGAACATTATTTTGCAGGGAAAAATGATAAATAATGTTTTCATTATTAATTTAAATAATATTGAATGTGCTACAACTTATTGTGTAAAAATTGTTGCTCATGTGTCTTGGTTGTGGCATAGGAAGTTATGTCATGCTAGCATGAAAAAACATAAAAATTGTAACCTAAAAAGACTAAATGAGTGGAATCCCCAAGCTTAAGTTCACTAAGGACCACCTATATATTGCCCCTGAACTAGGGAAATAACTTAAATCATCTTTCCAACCCATTAAAGGCATTAACACCTCTAAACCTTTAGAAGTCCTTCACATGGATTTTTTTGGACCCATTAGCACTACTAGCTTAGGGAGAAAATTGTTTGGACTTGTTATAGTCGATTAGTACTCGAGGTTCACTTGAATTTGATTTCTATCACATAAAAGTGAGTAATTATATAACTTAAATCTTTCTCCACTAGAATTATGAAAAAGCTAGTTTGTGAGATATTGACCATCCATAATGACCATGGTGGAGAGTTTTAAAATGAGAGATTTTGAACCTTCGGTGAAGATCAAGAGATTAGTCACAACTTCTAAGCTCCTAGGACACCTCAGTAGAATGAGGTAGCTGAAAGGAAGAATAGGACTTTAGTAGAAGCCATTAGAGCCATACTTACTAAGTATTCACTTGCAAAATATTTTTTGGCTAAAGTAATAAACATAGCTTATTGTGTGTTGAATAAGGTGAATGTTAAATACAAATTGAATAAGACACACTATAAGATCATTAAAGGTAGGACACCCAACCTTTCTCACCTCCACATCATTGGTTGTAAGGATTTTATTCTAAATAATGGGAAATCACCCTTAAAAAATTTTGACCAAAAAATTTGATAAAAGATTGTACTTAGTTTTGCAAATATGCTTTCAGCGAGTATAGTTTTGATGATAGCAAACACTTATGTTTCTCTACGACTGCCTTGCCTACTAACATTTCATGTCCATAAGATCAAACTGCAATTTGAAGTAACTCAAGATTGGATAGACTCGGACTGAGTTAGTTTGTAAACTTTTCCCTTTCTTTATTCTATTACAAATGATATGATTCCTGATGCTAAATAACCTTACACACACACATGGGAGAAAATATCTATCTATTTTTTAGAGTTCTCTATTTTTGGTCACATCATCTGAGATGATCTATTAAAAATAAAAACCCTAATTAGGGTATCCTGGTTAAGACAGCCATCATTAAGTGCATCGTCCTAACAAATATTTATATCGGTTGGGATGATAGACTTAAGTCAGAAAGAATCAACTGTTAGATCTATTTTTGTATTTCTATTTTTGAACATCATCCAGGACATCATTCTAGATGATGAAACACAATTATGCCTAAATTAATTTGGTTATTAAGGAAAGTAATTAAGGTTTGATTACTCGAACAAATAGTCCTCAATGATTTCAGGATCGACTGGGATGATTCATTCACAAACCTTAATTATCCCTGGATGACCAAACATCAGCCAGCTGCTATTCAGGGTGATGCTCTAGATGATTTTCATAGATTTAAACTAATCGTTCAGGATGATCATGAAATAGGCCTAAGCGATCAAGCTATTTTTTCATCATCCAAACATCCATTCAGTACAATTGTCTAGATAATATTCAAGGATTTGTATAGATCGTATAGGATGATATCCTATTGACCTGGATGATATGAACAAAAAACCTTATGATCCTCCCAAACGGTTTGGGCTTATTGAGCAACAATTGAGCTGATCATCCAAGATGATATTTATGTCATCCTCGATGATAAAGTCAATTTGTTTAAATTAAGATCTATTATAAGACTCTCCTATTTAAGAGCTCTTGTTCTACCCAAGAAATCATCTTTTGCTGCTATCTTGACCTAAGAGATTTTAGAGGAGAGGGAGAGGAAGGGAGAGAGGATCTTGCTAGGGGGAGTTTGTGAGGGGTTTCACAAAGGTTGCTCCAAGAAAGGATCCAAGTAATCTTCTCTAATTATCATCCCTTATTCTTGTAGGTTTGAGAGAGGTCCACTTCAGCAATTGATCAAGGTTCTCTTCCTGCTTCAGGAGGAAGCAAAAGGAGTTAGGATCTCTGCCTCACTAGTGTCGATGTAAAGGAGGTTTTATACAGGCTTCTCCGCCTTACTATGGGAGAAAAAGGAGAGTCACTGAGTTTAGTACAATACTCGGACGGCACCTCCGGGGAATGGGCATAGGTTGAGTTGACTGAACCACTATATATTTATGTATCCTTTACTACTGCATTTTTGCATTTTATTTTTGCACGTTAAATTTCTTTGTGGTGAATTTTGGTTTGATTGAGTTTTTGTTTTTGATTGAAAGAATTTAAAAATACCAATTCAAACCCCCCCCCCCCCCTGCCCCCTCTTGGTTAGCTTGGGCTAGTCCATAATGGCTTAACATCCCTGATGAACTTTCACTTAGGCTATTCAAGTATAGGGAAATCCTTTAGAGTAATTAATAAGATAACTTTGGTGGTGGAGAAGACTACTCATGTAGTGTTTGGTGAATCTAATTCAATTAATCAAGACTTGAGGAAGAAGATGATGAAGGTGAGATTACTCAAGGAGTAGAAAATACAAAACTTGGAGGAAAGGGTAGAACCTTAAAATACTGATGAAGTACGTGAGATTACCCAAGGAGTAGAATTTATAAATCTAGAGGAAAGAGTAGAATTTTGACATACTTTGCCTATAGATTAGAAATTTTATTTGGGTCATCCTAAAGAACTAATCTTAAGAGACCCTTCTAAAGGTGTAAGAACTTGGTGTGGACTTAGAAAAGAAGTTAACCACTCTACCTTCATTTCAATGACTAAATCCACCAACATCAATCAAGCCCTTTCCAATGAATTCTTGAACCTAGCCATGTAAGAAGAATTAAACTAATTTGTTAGTAAAGAAGTTTGGGAGCTTGTAGAAAGACCGAAGGGCCAAAGTATAGTTGGAAATTGTTGCAAATCTATTTTTCATGTCTTATGTTTTGATGATTGACAAACACTGTTTCTCTTGGAGAGCTTGTTGCTTCTAACTTTTCAGGAATCGAAGATCGGACGATCAAAAAAGAGCCAAGTTCAGGAATGCGTAGGTTTAGGGTTGAGTTAGTCTGTACATTTGTTTTTTACCTTTTGAGTCCACTTGTAATAGTCAAAGAGACTGATGCTATGTAACCCTTCACACACACACTTGAGAGACTTAGAATTTCTGTTTTTACTCATATCGGCCAGTACGATTTTTTATATCGGCCTAGACGATCAGCTTAAAATAGAAAGTCTAATTAAGGATTCTTAATTAAGGCAGCCGACATTAACAGATCGTCCTGGACGATACGTGTATCGGCCAGGATGATAAGCTCAAAACAGAAAGAAGTAGCCGCCATAGTCAAGTATGGTATACTGTATTTTTAAATTATCGGCCAGGATGATCCTATGATCGTCCTGGACGATATTCACAAATTTTGCCATAATTGTTCAGGAAATCAAGGAAGTAATTAAGGATGATTGATACGATCATATCGTCCTGGACGATCGCAGGATCGGCCAGGACTATCTTGTGGATTATTCTTCCCTATGTTAGAGAGAGAGCTCCTATTCTCTAATATTTGGAGGATATACTCACAACTAAGTATTTTTCTTTAAGGGTATATTAAAGAGTTTTTATCTTGCAAGAGTTAAAAAGGAAATAGGCCAATGAAGCCAAATTGAAAAGAAAGCTATATACACAAAAGTGTATCAAAAATCAAAAGATGCTCAAAGAGCCAATAAAAGTGACAAGAGGCATAAAATGAGCCCACTAAATGGCAAGCTATCATCACTTTGGTAAAACTCTTAAAACTTAGAAAGCTCATTGATTATATGATACGTTTAGAGATTTGATTTCAATTTCTATGATTGAGAAAAATTATGTTGGTTTATTATCTATGAGATATTTTAGTTGTTAACAAGTCTTGATTGGATCTTCTTATCCTTCTTATTCCGTGTTAGGACTCTGTTTTTCAAGAGAATTTTGTACCCTGAAGGATGTCCGATCTAGGGTTAACGGAATCAGCTTTTCTACCTTCTTCTGATTGGAATTTGTTAAACCTCTTGATCTCCTGAAACTTTAAAAGTTTAATTTGTGAAAAGAATTCTCATATGATGCCTCCGTAAAACAAAAAAAAAATTAGAAAAATTAAAATCCAAAAAAAAATTCGGTACTTGGTTTTCATTATATTGTTTTTTCTGTATCTTTGACTGTTTTTTTTTTGTTTTCTTTCTTTGTTTTATTTTTGAGGGTCTTGATCATCACCATTCTTTTCTTGATTTCAAATTCAAGTCCCATCGGTTTGGCTGATATTTTTATCGTCCTGGTCGATATGACAAATTATGTTCAAAATCCATCTGCTGACCTTTTTCTGTGCTTTCTGCAATTCATCGTCCTGGACGATACTTTATCATCCCGGCTGAATTGATCAATCTCTTGGTAATAGGCCTGGCCGATAGTATATTTGTCTGGCCGATGCATTTTATGTGCATCGTCCTGGCCGATACACTGGATCGTCCTGGACGATCCACGTGTCAGCACGTTTTGATCTTTAAATTCGACCTGGCCGATCCATTATTGGACCATCGGCCGGGCCGATCCTCTGTTCGTCCTGGACGATACACGTGGCAAGCTTTAAAACGTTTTAACTTCGACCGGTACGATCAATTATTATGCATCGTCCTGGACTATACACCTAATCGGCCCGGCCGATCTGCTTTTTCAACGGTCGTCCGGATTGACTCCTCGGGCCGATCGCCTGTGTCTAATCGGCCTAGACGATATCTGATCGGCCCGGACGATTGGACCGCCTTTTTGACCAATCGGCCTGTACGTAATTATTGAACCATATCGGCCTGGACGATTCTGCGATCGGCCAGGACAATATGGCCGTTTCTTTAAATTGAGGCCGTTCCAGCCATGGTTTTTCACTTCCAACCCTTTATCCTCTTGTGTTCTTTGCTTAGTGCTCTCAATGGCTGGTGGGAAATGTGCTCGACAGACTTCTGGAAGTTCCTCGAGGGCAAGGATTGACCCTCGTTTCCGGGAAGCATAAGATGAAGCCGCCTATCATCGTTACAAAGAGTGTAAAATCACTGTCTCCAGAATCATCAATCCTGTCCACATCTCATACCCGGTAATGGATCTTTTCGCTCACACCTCCCTTTGCTTCATTCTGTCTCTTATTTTCCCTTTCAATTCAGAGTTCCTTCTAGAATTTTTTGGAAACCTTCGCATCAACCCTACCTTCACAGCCCTGACCTCATATGTGAATCGACGCCCTGTCGAAATCATATATCAGGATTGTGTTGATCTTTTACAGCTATCCACCACCGGAGATAAGCTGCACATAATCGCCTCTGACCCTGATTTTGACTGGTCCATGGCAAATCACTTTCTTCGCCAGACCAATGTACCTTACCATGTTGGAGAGACTAGCTCTTTAGTCAGAGATGCTAGGACAATCCAACATGTCCTTCGCACCTCCGTCATTCCAAAAGCTGGCGACCGAGTCCACATTACCCCTCTACTTTCCCTCACTACCTTCTACATCATGGCTCATAGGGAAATCAACACTGCAGATCTAATTTTTTGTTACATTGATCACCTAACAATAATTCGCGATCCAGGCCACAAAAGGAAGCCAAATCTAGCCTTAGGACACATCATAGCCTATGTTCTTGAAACTAAATACCAAATTCAATATCCCAATCCACCAGACTTCCCAACTCTCTTCTACTCAAACAATTCCTTCAGTTCCCTTCACAGTACTCGTCTCCACCCTGAAGAACCTCGGAGGGCTAGAGAGGAGGAGGCTCCCGCTCCAGCTCCCTTTCCTGACCCTGCTCCTCTCCACCAGCATTCACCGGTTGATCAGTTGATTGAGAGATTTGATCGTTGGGAGACCCAGTTTGACGCCTATGTTGCTGCCCAGGAGCAGCAACACTCTGAGGACATTGCCCGTTACGAACATCACCGCGCTGAGGATTTAGCTCGATTTGACAGTTTTCTTACTCACTAGCAGCAGCAGCATGACCAAGACATCGCCTGGTTCAATGCTCAGTTTACCACGCTTGCCAGTTACTTTCAGCAGCCACCTCCACCACCACCATCTGATGATCAGGATCCCTCGTTCTTTTAGTTTATACTTTAAGTTATTATTTCGTGATGATTTTCTGTTGTTTCTAGACTCTCTTTTTGTGATGACAAAATGGGGAGTAGGATAGGGTGTGGTAGGAAAAAGTTGTTGTAACTTTGATTTTCTAATGAATCTATTTTTGTTTAATTTTTTATTTTCCTACTTGTGTTTTGTCATCATCAAAAAGGGGGAGATTGTTGCAAATCTATTTTTCATGTCTTATGTTTTGATGATTGACAAACACTGTTTCTCTTAGACAGCTTGTTGCTTCTAACTTTTCAGGAATCGAAGATCGAACAATCAAAAAGGAGCCAAGTTCAGGAATGTGTAGGTTTAGGGTTGAGTCAGTCTGTACATTTGTTTTTTACCTTTTGAGTCCACTTGTAATAGTCAAAGAGACTGATGCTATGTAACCCTTCACACACACACCTGAGAGACTTAGAATTTCTGTTTTTACTCATATCGGCCAGGACAATTTTTTATATCGGCCTGGACGATCAGCTTAAAACAGAAAGTCTAATTAAGGATTCTTAATTAAGGCAGCCGACATTAACAGATCATCCTGGACGATAAGTGTATCGGCCAGGATGATAAGCTCAAAACAGAAAGAAGTAGCCGCCATAGTCAAGTATGGTATACTATATTTTTAAATTATCGGCCTGGACGATCCTATGATCGGCCTGGACGATATTCACAAATTATGCCATAATTGTTCAGGAAATCAAGGAAGTAATTAAGGATGATTGATACGATCATATCGTCCTGGACGATCGCAGGATCGGCCAAGACTATCTTGTCAAAAACCTTAAGTTACTTCAGGACGATCGATATCGGCCAGCCCGTATCCAGGGCTATTGTCAGGACAATTTTTTTTAAATTTGAACTGATCGGCCCGGACGATCGTGTGATCGGCCAGGACGATCAAGCCAATTTTCAATCGTCCTGTTTTGCATCCAGGGTGATGCTCTGGCCGATCTTCATTGATTTATACAGATCGGCCAGGCCGATGTCCATATCGGCCTGGACGATATTGTCGACAACTTGCAATTAATGAGCTCTTTTGAAGCTCTTCTATTTAAGAGCTCTTGTTCAACGTTTTTAAAGACCTTTGGCTGCTGCCTTGACCTGAGAAGTCCTTGAGGAGAGAAAGAGAGAGAGGAGAGAGAGAGAGAGGATCTTGTGAGGGGGAGCTTGTGAGGGGATTCACAAGGGTTGCTTCAAGGATCGCTCTGCGTTGTCTTCGTCTAGAGTTTCTCATCCGTGGAAAGGTCGGTAGAGGTTAGGAGTTTTGCTTTTGGTTTTGGTTCTCTGCCAGCTTCAGGAGGAAGCAAAAGGAGAAAGGTTCTCTGCCTTGCCGGGGTGGCAAAAAGGAGGTTCTTGTGAGGGTTTCTCCGCCTAGATGTGGGGGCTAAAGGAGAGTCACATTTTTGTAGTGAAATACTTCGAGGGTGCCTCCAAGGAGTGGACGTAGGTCGAGTCGACCGAACCACTATAAATTTCTGTGTTCCTTTTCTTGCTTCCGCACTTTTAAATTCCGCATTTATTTTTGTTATGTGATTTGGTTTATGCAATTTCTTTCTCTATTAAAAGAAGTTTTTAAAATACCAATTCACCCCCCTCTTGGTTTGTTTGGGACTAAGTTCATAGGTCTTAACATCCCCATCGAACTTTCAGAAATAAATGGGTCTTTAAGAATAAAATTATTGATTCTAGTGTGGCGGTTAGGAATAAGGCGAGATTGGTGGCTAAGGGGTATAATCAAATAGAAGGGATTGATTTTGAGGAGGCTTTTTCTCATGTAGTAAGATTGGAAGCAATTAGAGTTCTAGTAGCATTTGCCTATTATAATGGATTTAAGATTTTCTAAAATGGATGTCAAGAGTGACTTTTTAAATGGGATAAAAAAAATAAGATTTGTTTGTAAAGCAACCACCAGGTTTTGAAAGTTCTTAATTTCCAAATCATGTTTATAAATTAAAAAAGACCTCATATTGATTAAAATAGGCATCTAGAGCTTGGTATGAGAGGCTTAGCACATTCCTATTAGAAAGGTAGTTTGTTAAGGGGAGCGTAGACCCCATCCTTTTTCTAAGGAAAGAAGGAGATTATTTACTCAATTTCTAGATATATGTTGATGATATACATCTTAGATCATCTCATAAAAAATTATGTGATATTTTCTAAAATAATGAGTTCATAATTTTAAATGAGTTAGATGGGATACTTATCCTACTTTTCGGGGTTTAACATAAAATAAAAGGATGATGGAACCTTTCTTAATCAATCCAAATACACTAAGGACATCTTAAAGAAATATGAAATGGATAAAGCCTAGCTAATAAAAAGTTCCATTAGCTCCAAAATCCAACAAAATAAGGATTCAAATTGACAATTTGTTGATCAAAAGAAGTATGGAGGAATAATTGGAACATTGCTTTACCTAACTGCTAGCCAACCTGATATAATGTTCATTGTTTGTCTATTTGCTAGATTTCAAGGTGATCCTAAAGAATCTCACATGACTGTTGCTAAGAGAATCCTTAGGTATCTCTTAGGGACCAAAAATTTAAAATATAGTATCGTAGTCATAACACTTCTTTTGTAATGAATGGATATTTTAATTATGATTTTGTAGGGTTTAGGGCGGATAGAAAGAATAACTCTAGAAATTATCATTTCATAGGATAGTCCTTAGTCTCATGGTCCAGCAAAAAATAAAACTCTTTTGTACTTTCCACTATTGAAACTTAGTATATTTTTGTAGTAAGTTGTGTAGCCTAAGTCCTTTGGTTGAAGTAATAAATTCTAGATTTTGGATTATCTATAGACATACTTTCAATTCTGTGTGATAACACTAGTGCCATATGCATCTCTAAAAATTCTATCCAAAATTTAAGAACAAAATACATTAACATAAGGCATCACTTTATTAGGGACCATGTTACCAAAGTAGACATTGTTATACCATGTATCAACTAAAACAAACAGACAAGCTAAGTAGGAGAATTGTAAGATATAGGCTGCTCTCGGATTATAGAGAGAGAACATCTGGATTTCTAGAGAGAGAAAGCACCGTCTTCTTGTTTGAATTTTGGTTTCCCGCATTTTTCAGTGCAGGTGGAGCAGTCGCTGGATGATCATCGGGTTTTCTTTGACGATGTCATGAATGATCTGTGACCTCCTGGTTCTCTACATACCATTGGTAGAGGAATGAATGGTGTGGTTATTGTTAAGAGAGTTGAAATTTACATATTTTATATTCTTGCAACTTGTATAGTTTTGATGATTCCAAATATTTTTGTTTTATGTGTTGTTATCTCCTAACACTTTTTGGAAGATTTGATTTTTATCTTGTGTGTACTAACATTTCAGGAAAAATCAAACTCCAAACTATGAAGACTATAAATCAAATTCAGTATACAATCCTTTATAAATTGAAGCTTTAAATTGTTTTCTAAATTGAGAGGTAGTAATTGAAATTGAGTTAATAAAAACACACACACCCACACACTTAAGGAGATCTTATAAAATTTGTACTGATCATATGGGACAAACCTTGTTCGTACAGAATGATTAGGTCAGTTATCTCCTAGTAAGAGCAATGCGAACAGGAGTTGGAGGAAATTTTTCTAAGTCGTGATCATCCAGGACGAAATTATTTTCATCCCATGACAAGTTAGGCTCTATAAAAATTTCACCTAGATGAAATCCAAATCGTCCCCGGACAAAGTCTTCTATGTAAAAATTTCATTCAGACGGAATCTATAATCGTGCCAGGATGACTTGGGCTCTGTAAAAATTTCGTCTAGACGAAATCCAAATTGTCCTCGGATGAAGTCTTCTTTGTATAAGTTTTGTTCAGACAAAATTCATAATAGTGTCAGGATGAGTTTTCCTCTGTAAAAATTTTGTCCGGATGAAGTATTGTTCGTCCCAAGACGATGGGAACCGAGTTAAGTAAGTTTGTTACATCTTGTGGTACTTTGGGAACCCACCTATGAAATAACTGTTCGTCCGAACGAACCTAGTTTGTACGGGATGATGATCGTGTACAAACATAATTTGTACCAATATTCATTTGGTTCATTTCCAACACTTTAATTAAAATCATCCAGGATGATCCATGATTGTACGGGATGATCCATTTCGTATTGAGTTGAATATTTTCAGTTTTTGGATGGTTTTTCTTATCTCTCCTATATAAAGTCCAATTTTTACTTCCACCCAATCTTTTTGATCATTGATCTTCGTGCCTATTGAAAGAAGAGTCAAGGAAAGTGTGTGAGAGAGCATTCAAAGAAGAATTCTTACTACTAGAGCGTGAAGGCTTCACCTTGTTTTTAAAGGTAAGATTCTGTACTTGTGATTTTGGATTATTTACTCTTTTCTTTTTTCCTTCTAGAATTCTTGTGAGAAAATCTGTCAAGGAGATCCGGTTCTCTGTCGATACTTGGAGAGTGTTAACAGCTGTGGGTTCTCTGCCCACACTAGGAGAGTGTGAAAGGATGAAGGGTTCTCTGCCAACACTAGGAGAGTGTGAAATGTTGAAGGGTTCTTTGCCCACACTAAGAGAGTGTGAAAGGATGAACGATACTCTGCCGACATCAGAGGAGTGTGAAAGGGCAGATGGTTCTTTCCCAGCACTGGGGATAGTAAAAAAGTACGACGGTTCTCTACTACACATGGTAGTGGTGAAAAGAGTTTTGTAAAGGCTTCTCCGCCTAGCTGTGGGTGCAAAAGGAGAGTCACTAGTGGTATTAGTGCAATACTCGGAGGTGCCTCCGGGGAGTGGATGTAGATCTGGTTTTGACTGAATCACTATAAATCTGGTGTCATTATTTTTTTGCAATTTTTTTTATTTTTGTGATTTACTGTTTTAAAACTATGGTTGAAAAAATTATTTCTACAAAATTAATTAAAGTTTAATTTTGGTTTAAAATACTCAAAATATGGATTAATTTTTAAAATACCAATTCACCCCCCCCCCCCTTCCCTCTTGGTTAGCCGTGGGACATAAACTTAGGCTTAACAGCCTAATTCGTTATGAATGAGTTTCAACAAGTGGTATAAGAGCATTGTTTAAAAATCATAAGTTTAGACTACATTTTGATTAACGTAGATGGCTACATTTAGAAACTAAAACACACCTAAGGGTTACTCTATAACTAGACCTCCACTGTTTGACAATATACCTTTTGATTTTTGGAAAACTACCATGTCTACCTTTTCATAGTCCCTTGATTATCGTATATGGATCTTAGTCTAGGAAGGATATACAAAACCAACTAGATTAGTTGACGGAGTTAGAGTTGAAACACCTTTTGCAGACTGGACAATAGAAGAACATGACTAAGCACAACTTAATGCCAAATGCTTGAATAGTTTCTTTTGTGCTTTAAAATCAGAAGACAACATGCGGGTTTCCACTTGCAAATGTGGAAAGGAGACATGGGATATACTTTGTATAACATATGAGGGGACTAATGAGGTTAAGAAATCTATATTTAATATCTTGTTGCATGATTATGAACTGTTTCGCATGAAACCAAATGAATCTATTTTTGATATGTACATAAGATTCATACAAATAGTTACATCTTTACATGCATTAGGTAGGGAGTTAACAAATGATTAAATGGTTAATAAGACTCTTCGTTGCTTACCTACTGTATATGATGCTAAAATTAATGCAATTATAGAGTCTAAGGATTTAAACATTTACTCTATTGATAATCTTCTTGGTTCTCTTATTGCTTACAAGCAAGGAGTTAGCCAAAGAAAGGTTGATGCAGGTGAACCACGAAGGGAGAAAAACATAGCACTTAATGTGGAAGAGTCTAAGAGTGAACACTCACAACCTGAGGATGAAGACAACATCATATTAATAACAACTACATGAAATTACTTGATGAGTTTGACGACTTGAATAAAAATCATGAGAATTTAAAATCATCCTATGCAGAACTTGAGAATAATTTTAAGAACTTTAAAGATGAATCAGAGAGCAAATTATATAAAATCAATTATTTAAATCAAATTTTGGAAGATATAAATTCATTTTACAAATTAACTGTAAAATCTCTCAAGGATAATAGGATACCTCCTAAACTTAAAGATTTTAGTAATCCTATTATGTATCCTAAATTTAAGCAATCCCTGAAAGATAGATGAATGTTAGAAAACTTATAAAACCATTTCCAAAAGTAAAATGTAATAATTATGGATTGTTTGGACCTATAGCTCACACCTGTACTTTAAAGATGAAAACAAATTTGGTGTGGATAATTAAGATGCATAAACCTTGACATATCATACATGCATCTGATTATAAATTGCTAAAAGTTGAACCCAAACTTGTTTGGGTTCCCAGGTCTAACGTTTGATAATTTTATAGGGTCGCTCTCACACAAGACCTCGTGAGAGCATATGGTACCTGTATAGTGGAGGTTCAAAGCATATGACTGGAGATACTGCTCAATTCATAATGCTGGAAGCTAGGAGTGGAGGCAAGGTTACACTTGGAGAAGACACCACAAGGAAGGTGGTTGGATCAGGTATGATTGGAAATTTTAAGAATTTTTTCATAGATAATGTGTTATTGGTAGAAGGCTTAAAGCCAGCTATGTGATAAGGCTTATTGTATAAATTTTTTTCCTACTAGCTGCATATTAAGCCTAAATGATAAAGATGTTTTGAATGGAAAAAGGGTAAACAATGTTTACATGTTAGATTTAAATTGCATTAATTCTTCTACTTCTTTTTATTTGAAAACTGTATCTGATGATTCATGGCTATGGCATAGGAGACTTTGTCATTCTAGCATGAAAAACCTTAGGAGGATTATCCGAAAGAGCTTAGTGAGAGGTATACCTAAACTAGACTTTACTAAAAACCACCTTTATGATGCATGTTAACTAGGAAAGCAAGTGAAGTCCTCTTTTGAGTCCAATAAGGATCTTATAACTAGTAAACCATTAAAGATTTTGCATATGGATCTTTTTGGACCAGTTGGAATTGTGAGTCTAGAAGGGAAGGTATACAAATTTTTAAATGGAGTAATACAAGAGGATATTTTTGTAGAACAACTTCAAGGATTTGAAAATTCCAAATATCCAAATCTTATTTTCAAGTTGAAAAAGGCATTATATGGATTGAAACAGGCACCTAGGGCTTGGTATGAGAGGTTGAGCACCTTCCTACTTGAAAGATCATTTAAAAAATGAAGTGTGGATATAACTTTCTTTTTGAAGAGATGTGGAAAGGATATACTCATTGTTTAAATTTATGTGGATGATATCATTTTTGAATCTTCAAATAAAAATTTTTGTGATGATTTCTCTAAAATAATGAGTAGTGAATTTGAGATGAGTCTAATGGTAGATTTGAGTTACTTTCTAGGATTTAGCATTAAGCAAATTAAGGAAGGTACATTTCCTAGTCAATCAAAGTATGTTAAGGACATCCTCAAAAAGTATGAAATGGACAATGCTAAACCTGTTAGTACACTAATGAGTTTCTCAGTTCTGTTGGATAAGGACCCTAAGGGAAAATATGTTGATCAAAAGAAATTTAGAGCGATAATTGGATCTTTACTTAAATGCTAGCCGACCCGATATCATGTTTAGTGTTTGCTTGTGTGCTAGATTTCAATCAGATTCAAAAGAATCACATTTGACAGCAGTGAAAATGATTTTAAGATATCTTTTAGGAACTCAGAACTTAGGAATTTGGTATCCTAAATTTAGCTCATCTTTTGAAATTATTGGTTATTCAGATTCTGACTTTGTAGGTAGTAGGGAGGATAGAAAATGCACTTCTGGAACATGTCAGTTCATTAGAAATTCATTAGTTTCATTGTCCAGTAGAAAACAAAATTCATTTGCCTTATCTGCTGTAGAAGATGAATATATTGCATTAGGAAGTTATGTGGCACAGGTACTTTGGTTAAAACAATAGTTAATTGATTTAGGATTACCTATATGCACTATACCAATTTATTGTGATAATACTAGTGCTATTTGTATTTCTAAAAATCCTATTCAATATTCAAGAACCAAACACATTAACATAAGGCATCATTTCATAAGGGATCATGTTTCCAAAGGAGAAATTGAACTCATTCATGTTACAACTGAAAATCAACTTGCAGACATTTTTACAAAACTTTTAGCCTTTGATACTTTCAGTGCATTAAGAACAAGGCTTGGTGTGATTGATTTAAATGCTTAAATAAAACTATTTTCTACAACATTGATGTTTGTTTTCTAGTTAATGTTTTTGTGTTCTTATTGTTTTTACTTTATGTGTTAGTTATTGTTTGTTTTTAGTAGTTTGATGTATTTCTCGTTTATTTAAGATGTTTTATTTTGTATTAATATCCTGATGTATCATTGTAATATCTTCAAAATGATATCAATATTAGTTCTTGTGTTTTGATTTGAACTGAAATGTTTGTTAGTCTTTATGAAAATCATCAGATTTTTTTTATCTTAATTGTGTTATAACCTGAATTATAAGTTAAAATTAAATTCATTAGAAAATCTAATTCTTCTAAGTTTAAGTTTTGGTTATAACTTGATATTATTAAAATTTTCAATTTCATGTCTCTCATTTAGACTACCTTATTGTTAATATTATTATTGCAATTGTGATGATTTCTTATTTTCTATTTCACTTATCAATCATTCTTTGTCCACTTAAAATTTGAAATTTTAGATTATTATTTTTGGAAAGAAAAAATTACTCTTGTAAATTGTATAAAAGTATAAAAAATCAAAAGGAATGGGCAAAGTTTCGCAATGCTAAAAACAAAAAGTGGCACAGAATAAGCCCAAAGTAAAAATTATGCACAAAAATGTGCCACAAATATGAAAAAGATGCGCAAAGCGTCACATGTGGTAGTTATTTCTTTCCAAACTCTTTAAATCTCTTAATTCAAATTGATCTTATGTTCATTTATAATTGATATTGAAATTTGAAATATACAATTTTTTATTCATCCTTACTGTAATAATTTTTTCTGTCTTAGTGTCTAAATTGACTCATGTCTTTGATAAATTCTTTCTATTATCTATGTTATTTCACTTCTTAAATTATAAAAATTTCTATGATTGATCTATTGTTTTGATTTTATTTGCATACATTATTTCAATCACTTTTAAGGTTAAATTGTCAAATGATTTTCATATTTCTACATACATTTCAAGTATTTTTCTTCTTCACTTTTGATGTTTTCAAAAAGGGAGAGAAATTATTTGTTGTGTCTTGTGTATTTGTGTCAAGTCTATTTGTGTCAAGTGTATTTTTTTATTTTTTATTTGTTTTATCGTATGTTGTCGTTGTGTGTTTTTTTTTGTTTTTTGTGATATTATTTTGATTTTGTATAAAATCTTTGAAAAACAAAAATTTTGAATCTATGCCTTCTTATTTTCATGTATTCATCAATTCAGGGGGAGTTTAGGAGATTCTTAAAATTTGAAATCCTACAAACAACAATTGTTTTGCCATCATCAAAAAGGGAGATATTGTTAAGAGAGTTGGAATTTGCATATTTTACATTCTTGCAACTTGTATAGTTTTGATGATTCAAAATATTATTATTTTATGTCTAGTTATATCCTAATACTTTTTAGAAGATTTGTTTTTTCTCATGTGTGTACTAACATTTCAGGAAAAATAGAACTCCAAATTATGAGGACTTCAAATCAAATTTAGCATATAATCCTTTGTAAATTGAAGCTTTAAATTGTTTTTTAAATTGAGAGGGAGTAATTGTAATTGAGTGAATAAAAACACACACACACACACTTAAGGAGATCTTACAAAATTTGTACAGATCGTACGGGACAAACTTAGTTCGTACGGAATGATAAGGTCAGTTATCTCCTAGTAAGAGTAATGCTAATAGGAGTTGGAGGAAATTTTTCTAAGTTCTGATCGTCTAGGATGAAATTATTTTCATCACAGGACGAGTTAGGCTCTACAAAAATTTCATCCAGACAAAATCCAAATCATCTTCGGACGAAGTCTTCTCTATAAAAATTTTGTTCATATGAAATCTATAATCGAGCCAGGACGACTTGGGCTCTATAAAAATTTCATCCAGACGAAATCCAAATTTTCTTCGGACGAAGTTTTGTCTGTAAAAATTTCATTCATACAAAATTCATAATCGTGCCAGGATGAGCTGCCCTCTATAAAAATTTCATTTGGGCGAAGTTCTGTTCGTCCCAGGACGATGGAAACCGACTTAAAAAAGTTGGTTACATCCTGTGGTAATTTGGGAACCGACCTATGAAATAACTATTCAACTGGACAAACCTAATTCGTCGGGATGATGATCACGTACGAACATAATTCGTACTAATATTCATTAGGATCATTTTTGATACTTTATGTAAAATCGTCCAGGACGTTCCATGATCGTACGGGACGATCCATTTTGTGTTGACTTGAATATTTGGAGTTTTTTTACGATTTTTCTTGTCTCTCCTAAATAAGATCCAATTTTTACTGCACCCAATCTTTTTGCTCATTGATCTTCGTGCCTTTTGAAAGAAGAGTTAAGCAGAGAGTGTGAGAGAGCATTCACAGAAGAATTCTTACTACTAGAGAGTGAAGGCTTCACCTTGTTTTTAAAGGTAAGATTCTCTACTTGTGATTTTGGATTACTTCACTCTTTTCATTCTTCCTTCTAGAATTCTTGTGTGAAGATCTATCAAGGAGATCTGGTTCTCTGCTGACACTTGGAGAGTGTGAACATCCGCGTGTTCTCTGCCCAATCTAGGAGAGTGTGAAAGGATGAAGGGTTCTCTGCCCACACGAGGAGAGTGTGAAAGGATGAAGGGTTCTTTGCCCACACTAGGAGAGTGTGAAAGGATAAATGATTCTCTACAGACATCAGAGGAGTGTGAAAGGACAGACAGTTCTCAGCCAGCACTAGGGATAGTGTAAAAGGATGATGGATCTCTGCCGCATCGGGTAGTGGTGAAAAGAGTTTTGTAAAGGCTTCTCTGCCTTGCTGTGGGTGCAAAAGGAGATTCACTAGTGGTATTACTGCAATACTTGAGGGTGCCTCCGGGGAGTGGATGTTGGTCTGGTTTTGACCGAACCACTATAAATTCGGTGTCATTATTTTTCTGCTATTTTTTTATTTTTGTGATTTACTGTTTTAAAATTGTGGTTGAAAAAAATATTTCTATAAAATTCATTCAAGTTTAATTTTAGTTTAAAATACTCAAAAGAGGGATTAATTTTTAAAATACCTATTCACCCTCCCCCCCCCCCCCCTCTTGGTTAGCCGTGGGACATAAACTTAGGCTTAACAACCTAATTCATAGTGAACGAGTTTCAATAGTTATCAAAGAAAGGAAGAGACCTCCGAGTCGTCCTGTTCTAGTGGAAGGCAAGGGGAAGAAGGCAATGGTGGAATGTGTTGCAGCTAAGAGCAATGCATATTTAAAAAAGAATGCTGGTACAATGATTTTGGCCAATCTTGATTCTTCCTTGATGGATGACTTCATTTTAAAGGGGAATGGATTTTTTTGGATGAATTAAGGTCACCATATGGAAAATGATTTGGAAACTGTGTAAATTATGAAGAATGATGAGAATACTGAAGTTGGGAAGGTTTCTGTGAAGGTTCCAGTGAATGATGAAATCTTGATGACCAATTTAGACGATGACATTAGACAGGATGGTACTGGTGAGGTTATTGGAGCTTGGTCGAAGCCGAGGCACATCAATATTGCTTTTAACATAGATCAAATTGAGTTATCAGAAGATTGGATTGCAGTTAGGCTTAATCTAGAATTGGAAGCAAAGAATTCTGAAGTGTTGAAAAATTCGCTAGTGATTAAAGTATTGGGAAGCAGTGTGCCTTTCTTATGTTGGAGTATTGAACTGAGAAGGAAATGGAGTAAGTTCGGTGGATTCCACTTGACATCAATTGGCATAAATTGGATTCTTTGTTATTTCAAGTTGGATGAGGCGGTGGAAGGGATTCTAAATGGTGGGCCATGGTATGTTAGTGGTTACATTATCAACATGGATAGATGGTCCCTTGCTTTTGATCCATATTCTTTCAAAGGGATTTTCTCTCCTTTTTGGATCAAATTCCCGTGCTTTCCATTATTCTGTTGGGATGAGGAATTTAGCGAGAATTGCATCTCATTTTGGCTCACCAATGTATTTAGATGGAAATACATTTAGATGGGGGAAAAAGTAATTTTCCTGTGTATGTGTCAAGATTGATCTGGAGAAGAAACTACCTAATGGAGTGTGGATAGATGGATTAGCTGGGAGATTCTTCCAACGGGTAGAATATGAGAAGATTAATCTGTTATGTTACCAATGTGGTCGAGCGGCACATGATGAGAATGAATGACCTGAGGGTGTAGTTCAGGGTAATAAAGATCAAATGATGCAAAAACCAGAAGCTAAAATAGGGGAAGGAAAGAGAGTTGAGGCTGAAGCCAAGCCTTCTATGATTAAGTCTGAGTATGGCCCTTGGATACATGTCCAATTTAAGAATAGATGATTTACTGAAGGAATAGCTTCTGGTAGAGGAAGGAATCGTGATAATGGGGTCAAGTCTGATAATTGGGGAAACATTAACCAGAAGATTATTATGCAGAAGAAAATACTAAAGGAGAAGGAGAGTGCTGCTTCTGTGGATAATTCTATTTTGGCTCCAAAAATTGGTCAGATAAAGAGAAAGTTGTTGAAGATAGGTTGCCAGGTACCTCTTTAAGTAATAGAAATGATGTTTTACTCGAAGACAGTGAAGTAGACTCTTTGGGAAAACATGAGGAGACTTATAAATTGAATGACACGGATTTGGAAGTAGCTGACTTAGGTGTTGTGAATAATGGCACGGCTTGCCATAGTGGTGCTACTAAAATTAAACTTGCCAAAGAATAAAAATTTTTGGGGCCATTTGATCTAGATTATAAGAAGAAGAAGAGGGATGGAAGGTTGATATCCATGTTTGGGGAGGGATCCCTTCACTAATATAATGTCTTCTTTACTATTTTGGAATTGCAGGGGGCCTAGGAAGAAAGAGGTCGCTCTGTATTTGAAGGAGGTTGTTAGAGATCAAGATTTTTTCTTTATTGGGCTAATGGAGACCAAGATGACAAGAATTGATAGGAAGGATGTTGATGGCCTTATTGGGAATGATTGGGAGTTTTTCCATTTTCCTGCTATTGGTCTTTCAAAGGGTATCTTGGTGCTTTGGAATAAGAAGGTTGTGTCTTTTGTGGTTTAAGAGACCTCTTCCCAAATGATAGTTGGGGATCTCTCAGTCCCTAACTTGAGGATTTCGAAGGTTGTCACTATTTATGGAAGTAGATGTTGTAAGGAGAGGGAGAGACTTTGGAGCCAACTTGAAATGTGTATGGAGGATTTTATTCCTTCTATAATTGGTTTCAATTGTATTTTGAACAAAGAGGAAAGGATAGGGGGTAAGAGGTTCCTTTTTTCTAAAGGACCTAGAGATCTGAAGTGTTTCATGATGAATTTTGATTTCAATTATGTGGGGAACATTGGACCAAGGTTTACTTGGTGGAATAACAAGGAAGGAGCCTCTCGGATTTGGGAAAGGCTGGATATATGTATATTGAACTTGGCTGCCCTTCAAAAACTTCTTATAGTCATTACTAGACAGCTAGCAAGAGTGGCATCGGATCATAGTCCCATTGTCTTCAAATTTGATGAAAGGGTGCGTCTCAAATTGAAAACCCTCAAATTTGAGGATACTTGGAGATCTTATCTAGAAGCCAAGAGTACTGTGTAACATTCTTGGAAGAAAAATGACTTTGGAGATGAAGGTATGATTCTACAAAGGAAGATTAGTAGAACTTTAAAAGCACTATTTTTTTGGAGTAAAAATAAGTGCAAAGACTTGAATATGTTGAAGGAAGAACTTAAAAGGGAAATTTTGGATCTTCAAAACAAGGAATCCGTGAGAGTAGATTAGTCAGCTGATGATCTTTTTTCACTTAGGAGCAAAATCCATGAGCTTATTATGACCTTGAGAAGATTGTCCACTTGGTGGAATCAAAGGGAAAAAGCAAGATGGCATGAGGAAGGAGACACAAACTCAAAATTGTTTCATAGTTTTGCTACGGCAAGAAGGAATGGAAATAGGGTGAATCAAATTAAAGATATGCATAATAAGGTGCAAGTAGAAGATGACCAATTTGAGAAGGTTTTCATTTAGTACTTTGAGTCAAAATGGAAGTCTAGAGATTGTGAACTATCGAGCTGGCCATTGGTTTATGAACACCAAAAACTGAATTCATAAGAGGTTGCAGCTCTAAATACTGATTTCTTGGTGAATGAACTGCAGCAGTTGGTTTTTCCATTGGGGAGTAATAGATCACCAGGTATGGATGGAATCACTTCCTCTTTTTACAAATGTTATTGGAATATTGTTTGGGAAGATTTATGGAATGCTATTAAGTGCTTTCTAGTTTCTGGTTGTATGAGAATGGATTGGAAAGATACTCTTATAGTTTTGATTGCTAAGGTGAAAAACCCTTTGATTCCATCTAATTATAGGCCTATTAGCCTATGCCAGACTAATTACAAGATTGCGGCTACAATGCTAGTTAACAGATTGAAGAATTGTATTCCCAAAATGATTACTGAAGAGCAAATGGCCTTCATTTCGGGAAGATCAATTTATAAACATTGTCTTCTAGCTCAGGAGATCTTCCATAAGTTCAAAATTTCTAAAAACAAAAAGGGGTTGATGGCTTTGAAGCTTGACATGGAGCAAGCATATCACAGCATGGGATGGCCAACTCTTGGTCAAATTCTTAAGTGGTATGGCTTTCCTTCAATGTTTTCTTATGGAGTATGTTGTAGATGTGAGATTTTCTATTATTATTAATGGAAAGAATTCCAAGTGGATCAATGCTCATAGTGGATTCCGTCAAGGGTGTCCACTCTCCCCTTACCTTTACATCATGTGCTCTCAACTGTTGTCTAACTCTTTAGAGCAGAGGGGACAAAGTATGGGCATTAAACTCTCTCCTAGAGGTCCAAAGATCACACATCTTCTTTATGCAGATGATGTACTAATTTTCTCACATGTCTCTATGGCATTAGCTAAAGCTTTAAAGGTAAATGTTGAAGACTTTTGCAAATGGACGAGGCAAAGGATTAATGTCAACAAGTCACAAATTATTTTCGGCCAGGTTGTCAGATACCCCATGAAGAAGAAGATTGCTAAAGTTTTTGGCTTCAAAGTGGTTAAGGAGATAAGATATCTTGGGATAAAGATTTCTCTTAACAGGTTGAAGATGGCTGACTTTCAAGAATTATTAAGCAATGTCATGGATAGACTCAATGCTTGGGGTAAGAAGTCGTTGTCAATGGGTGGTAAGATTACTCTCATTACAAGTTCTTTGTTATCTTTGCCAAATTTTTTAGTTACACATTATTTGATTCCAAAAACAGTGTTGTATGCATTGGAAAAACTTTGTAAAAGTTTCATTTGGCATAAACCTGATGGTAGTCGTAGTATACATTATGTTGCTTGGGGAGATATGTGTAAACCGAGAAGTATGGGAGGGCTTGGTTTGTAATCTCCTTTAATGAAAGTTGGCTCGTTGAGATCGAAATTTGCATGGAACTTTATACAGAAGCCGGAGACCTTGTTCCATAGAAAAATCAAAGCTAAGTATGGGAATGATGTTATGAATGGTACACATAAGAAAGTTACTTCTAAGGCTTGGAAAATTCTGCTAGATGGCGGAAGACACCTAAAAAGTATTACCAAATGGAAAGTAGGCATTGGTGAAGATATTAATGGTTTGAATGATGTATGGATATTAGATAAGTGCATTAATCAGTGGCCCACATTTGTTGATTGTGATTCTTTGGAAGGGGTATATGTACAATAGCTGATATTGAGTGATGGCCATTGGAACCTTTCCCTGCTTCAGGAATTATTTCATCCAGATCTCATTGTTCTAATTAATCAAATTCAGGTTAATTTTAGTATGGAGGATCGGGTGGAGCTGCAGAGTTTGTGTTCAGGTAAGACAGTCTCTTCCCTGTCTTATGAACATTTGCTGAAGTACAGATTCAATATAGTTGATGATGGATACTGTAATTGGCTCAATAAACTCAAGCTTAATAAGAAGGTGGAGATGTTCTGGTGGAGACTTGGTAAATCTGCAATTCCTACAAATCTCTTTCTCAGGAACCACAGGATTTCGGTGACTGATACATGTGCTAGAGGCTGCCAAGCAGTTGAGAGCTATGAACATATTATGGTTCATTGTAAGTATTTGGTTGAACTCATAATGCAGATGCTTGAGTGGGGTATCCACATCACTGTGTTCCAGTCTTTGGAATATTGTTTAAAGGAATAATGAGACTAATAGCCCGGAATCTTGGTATTAAGAAAATCTACTGCACCATTGTCTACTTCTCTTGGAAAAATCTAAATGATGTTAAACATGGAAAAGTTGTGTTACCTTGTTCTTTGGTAGCAGCAAATGCTTTATCCTTAGCTATCACCAAATCCAGTCCATATCTTACTAACTGGGGTACTAAGCCCCTTAGGGAGTCTCAAAACACTTTGTGCCCTCCACCAAAAGATTGGATGAAGATTAATGTTGATGCTTCCTTACTTAGTTCTAGCATTGCCGGAATCGGTGGTGTTTTTAGGGATCACAAAGGTAGATTCATCATTGCATTTGGGAAGAACAAAGTTCATTGGGATATTGCTCAGCTTGAGCTAGAGGCTATACTCTCGGTGAGGGATTATATAAGGAGCTGGATGCTTGAGTACAAAGGGGTGACCATTAAGAGTGGCAACATCAATATTATTACTTGCCTTCAAGATTCTTTAAAGTGAAATAGGTGGCTTATGGATAGCAAGCCGGCAAAGGATTTCTTTTTCTTAAATGACTTTAAGAAAGTTGTCTTTCAACATGCCTATAGAAGTTGTAATAAAGTAGCTAATTTGTGTGCTACTTTGGCATTGGAAAGTAGTTTTTTCTTTGATAACATTCCTTCCTTGTTGTTCAATTTAATCAAGGAGGAGTGTCATCCTTTTAGCAATTGTAATTAGTTTCTTTGTTACTTAATGCAAATTGCATTTCTTCAAAAAAATAAAAAAAAAATAAAAAATAACTAAAAACAAACTAGCTTACATCTTTACTAAACACCAGCTTTTAACACATTTAGCATCTTAAGGACCAGATTGGGTGTGATTGACATAAATGCTTGAACCTGATAATTTTTTAACGTTAAATTTTTTGTTTTATAATATTTCTTTAAATTTTGTTTTAATTGTTTATTTTTGTTTATTTGTTGCTATCTTTTTGTGCTTTTATTATTTATGTTATTGTTTCTTTCAATTTTCTTTTAGTTACTGCTGAAATGATATTTTTTGCATTTTTTTTATTTTTAAAAATTTCTAATCAATGACTTCATAAATAAGTTTAAGGGAGAAACACTATTGATTGTTTTCATTCCTCTAACTCCTTTTAGCATTGTAATTTTCTTTTCTAAATAAAAGTCTTTTTCAAATTAATAACTAGACTTTGAAATTGAGATCATTTTTATCTTCTTACAATAATCTATCTTATATAAATAATGTTCAAAGTAGTTAACTCACTTTCAAGCTTTCTTAATCTTGTTGTTGTATTTATCATCTGAATTTGATTCTTCTTTGTGATTTACTCCTTCTTATATTAGAGATTGAGTTTTTTTTCTCTAATATATGAAAGATATTATCAAAATTAAGAGTATTTAAATATTTTGAATGGTAGCTAACTTGTAAAAATGTCAAGAGGGATAAAATGAGCCTAGAAAGAAAACTTGAAAGATGTGCAATAATCTTCAAAAAATTTGAAGCATACACAAAGTGAATAAAAAATCAAAAGATCCATAAAGTGCGCCAACTAGTTAACAAGAGTCACAAAATGAACCCACAAGAAAGCAAGCTTCCTTCTCTTTCAAACCTTTAGATCTTAGTAGAATTCACGTTTCACTTGTATTTTCAAAGACTTGATTTTGAAATTTATGATTGTGACTAATTACTTTACTATATTATTCTAAAAGATATTTTTTTTTAGAATAGAATTTTAAATGGATTACTTTTTCATATATGGTTGCTTTTTATGAGATAGATCTTTATTTTCAAAAGATGGTTTTCCCTTTAATAAGTACGAGCTGGGGTTAACAAGATCAGATGTTGTACCATTTTTTAAATTTCAACAATGTTAACTCATTTTCTTATAATTTTTTAATTCAATCACATCAAAATTTTATCATATTCTTATTTTGATAAAAGAAAAAAGAAAACTTTATTTTTTATTCTTTTTGGTCCTTTTTATCATCTTTTTGTTACTTTATATTTAAATTTTAATTATTTTTTTATGTTTTAGGGCCTCTCCTAATCAACTCCTTCCATCATTAAAATTTTCATTTTTTTTTCACATTATCCTAGACAATATTTCAATAATCATTGATGATATCATCAAATTATCCTTCATCATCTATCAGACTGCTACTCTAACTCTTTTTTTTTTGAGATCATCCTGGATTATCCACATCATTTTGGATGATTTAATCGAATTCTGTTCAATTATTTTTTATCGTCCGAAGCAATCCACATTGAAAAAATGGTTACATGTTTTAAATTTGGCTGATACAATTCATTATTATTAATCATCATGGACGATCCACCTAATCATCCTAGAAGATACATTTTGTTAGTGGTCATCCAGCTTGCCTCATTAGGATGATCACCTGAGTCTAATCTTACCGAATGATGTATGATCATCCTAGATGATAGGATTGCCTTTTTCCCCATCATCCTGGATGTAATAAATTCTCTAGATCATCCTAGATGATACTATGATCTTCTTAGATGATGTTCCTGATTCTTTATAAATAGCTTATTTCAAACACTTTTCTTACCTTCAAATCCTCCTATTCTTCTTTCCTTCTTACTTATTCTATTAATCCTTTTCAATAACTGGTAGGAAAAGGTCCAGGATGGTGACCAAAAGTTCCTCAAGGGCATATGTTGACCCTCGATTCATTGAGGTGGCTGACCAAGCCACTTATCTTCAATAAAAATTCTCTGGGATCACACCTTCGAGGATTTTCAATCCTCAAACCCTCACTTACCCAGTACTGGATCTATTCACTCACACCTTGCTCGCATTCATTTTGACACTAGCCTTCTCTTTTAATTCTGAACTACTATATTTATTCTTCTCTAGTCTTAGGAACAATGCCAAATACATCGCACTATAATCTTATGTTCACAGACACCCAATAAAAATTGCCTACAAGGTTGTCCTTTCTTTTATATTAATGCACTTTTGCCTTTATTAAAAAAAAAACCAAAACTTTTTACTACTGGAGACAAGCTTCATATCTTATCTTCAGATTCTAATTATAACTGGGGTCTTATCAACTAATTACTAAGGAATACTAATACCACCTTCCATGACGGTGCCTCAAACACCTTAGTAAAATATGAAAGGACAACTTTACATATCCTTAGAACCTCAGTGATTCCCAAGGTTGGTGAGTATATTCACATCACTCCCTTACTCTCAATTACCACTTATTACGTAATGGCATATAGGTAGTTCAATGACACTAATGTTCTCTTTCACTACATTGAGAACCTGACAACTATTAAGGATCTAGGGCACAAAAGAAAACCCAATCTTTTCTTAGGACACTTCATAGCTTTTGTGCTTGAAACCAAATATAACCTTCAATATTCTACCCCACAAAACTATCAACTTACCTACTACACCAAAAATTCCTTCCATGTTCTTCACAGTACTCATCTCCATCCGAGGCACGAGGAGGCTAAGGAAGTTGAGGCTGAAGCTATTCCTGCATCTGTTCCAATCTGCTAGTAGTCTTAGTTGGATCAGCTAGTGTAGCAGTTTGACTAGTGGGAGGCCAGGTTTGACTCATACATTGTTGCATATGAGCAGCAGGATGAGGCGAATGTTGCTCGATTTGATGTATATGAGGCCCACCAACAACAGTAGCATGACTAGATATGGCATGGTTTGGAGATCAGTTTGCTTCCACCTCTAGTTTCTTTCAATCACCAGCACCACCTCCTTCACCTGATCAGGGCCCTTCGTACTTGTAGACTATTTTTTTTATGATGTTTTTTGTGTGCTATTTTATACTTGATTATATATTTTGTTTTATTTTGTATTTGTTTTTTAATTTTCTCCTTTTTGAGATATCAAAAAGTGGAGTAATGTTTTTGTTATGTTAGAATTTTTGTTGTTTCATTGTATTATATCATTGTGTTGCTTAGTGTTTGTTCTATTTTTTCTATATCACCCACTTGTTTTTGTGAAATTTGTACTGCTTGATTCATACTATTTTCATTTACTTTTTGTTTCAGTCATATTAATCTACTTGAGTGAGTTTCCTAACAAATTTTTTTCCATCATCAAAAAGGGGGAGATTACTGCAAATCTAGATTCAGGAATTTTAAATTTGATGATATAAAACATTTTTGGCATCCATATTTCTCTAATACTCTTATTTTTAAACATCTATTTTGGTTGACCCTGATACTAACTTCTCAGGTCCACAAGGTTAATTATAAATCAAACCACTTAAGATTGGTTATACTTGGACTTAGTCAATCTGTAAGTAATTCTAGAGATTTTTCCTTTTCTTGGGTCAAATGTAATAAGGTGGATCCTGATGCTAAATAACCTTGCACACGCACAATTAGGGGGAAAAATTCTATATGTTTAAGGTTTTTTTGTTGTTGATCACATCATACAGGATGATCCTAAATAATCCTAGATGATCAATTAAAAATAGAAACCCTAATTAGGGCTTTTATATTAAGACAACCAAATTAAGCAAATCATCATGGACAAATTTATATCATCATGGATGGTAGGCTCAAATTAGAAAGAATAAGATACCAAACTCTTTTTGGTATGATATTATTTTTTAGAAATTGTACAGGATGATCCCATATCATCTTTTATGATTCATTACAATCATGCCTAAATTAGTCAGGGGATTAAGTAACAAAATTAAGGTTAGATTGATCAATCATATCATTATGGATGATTGTAAGATCATCCTAAATGTTCAATTAAAAAACCTTAGATTTCTTCTGAATCACTTAGACGACCATAATGATATATAGGATGATCAATTGAGATTCATCATCTTCCAAATGAATCTCCTTGACGATATTCTATATTTTTTAACTAATCATATAGGATGATCTGAGCATCATCCTGGCTGGTATGTTATATTTCTTCATATCAACATGTATCAGCTAGATGACCAGAACGATGTGCTAGATGAAATGTATGGTTTTGAACTAATCGTATAGGATGATTTCCACATTATCCTTGAAGATCAAAACTAATATTGAGTTCTAATCATCCAGCCCACCCAATTCATCCTAGTTGAAAGGGTTAAAATACACTAATCATATAAGACGAACTATCGATCATCTTGGATGATCTTTGACAGTATGTTGCAAATTAGGGAATATTTTAAGCCCTTCATTATAAGATCTCTTATTTATTGATGTTGAAATCTTTTACTGCTTTCTTGACATGAGAGAGCTTTGAGATGGAGAGGAAGAGCTTAGGAGAGAGAGAGAGAAAAAGAGAGAGAGAATCTTGTAAGGGGGGTTTATGAGTTGTTAATAAAGGTTTCTCCAAGAAAGGTCTCAAGTCATCTTCTCCATTCATCATCCTTGGCTCCTTGGTTGCTCTAGGAAGGTCTTCTTCAGCAATTGATCTAGGTTCTCTACCTGCTTCAAATGGAAGCAAAAGGTGGTCGAGTTCTCTGTCTCATCAGGGTCGGTGATAAGGGGTTTTTAAAGGCTTCTCTACCATGTTGTGGGAGAAAAAGGAGAGTCACTTTGTTTTAGTACAATACCCAGAGGAGAGGCTCTGGAGTGTAGACATAGGTCAAGTTGAGCAAACCACTATAAACTTTTGTGTATTCTTTTTATGTTACTTCCACGCTTTAATTTTCTACATATTAATTTCTATATTTAATTGTGTTTGTTGTAAAATATTTAAAAATACTTCAAAAAGTTTTTATTTTGCATATAAGAATAATTAAAACTACTAATTGACCGCCCCTCTTGGTTAGCCTCGAGCTAGTTCATAAGGGCTTAACAACCCTAACTAACTTTCAATATTCACCTTGTTCTTTTAATTGAGCCTTTAATATCTATTACTAAATTATATTATGTTCACAATAAGTTGGGTTTTGATTTATCTTTTTGCAATTGTACAAATAAAATTTGTAATTTTTTTTTAAAACTTTATTTTCTTAAATATTTTAATGGATTGCCACAATTGATTCATAAAAACATTAATTTTAATCAAGTTCCCTACTATACTTTTTTTGTTTATGCTTCTTATTCTAGATTAGACAGGAAAATTATTTGGAACCAAGTTAATGATTTTTCTTCTTTTATTGAGGCTATATGGTTCATTTATGGGTTTTTTAACTTTGTTACTAATGCTTCTAAAAGATTTGGAAGCAAGCCACCTATTTATCAGGCTATGGAGGACTTTAATGACATGATCTTGAATATTAATCATCATGATATTGGTTTTTCTAGAAATGCATTTACCTGGAATAAGGGCTCTATGTGGCAAAGATTTGATCATATTCTTTTTAATGACTTTTGGATTTCCAATCATCCAATGACTCATATTGAACATTTAACTAGAATTTTATCTGATCATTTGACTTTATTATAAGGTAATTCTATAAAGATTAGAAATAATTTTCAATCTTTTAAATTCCAAAATATGTGGCTTGTTGATGAAACATTTGTAAATATTGTTCAAAGCAATTGGCATACTCCCGTATTTCCTTTTGATAATGTTTATGGTATGAATATGTTGCGTCTTAAGCTTAAGAGACTTAAACAAAAACTATCATGGTGTAATAAATGTTTTTTTAAGAATATCTCTTATTGTATTTTGCTTGATAAAAGAATGTAGATACTAATAATAATACTTCTATGTAGGACTCTTCTTTTTAGAATTTGTCTACTCTCAATGAAGCTAAGTCTACTTTATTCAAAGTTCAAGAAAAAGAAGAGGTTTATTGGAGGAAGGAGGCCCCTTCTAAATTTCTTCTTGAGTGTAATCGTAATAAATCTTTTTTTTGTAACTTTGTTAAGCATAAAAAAGTTGTTATGCCCATTTATAAGATTACTTCTATGGATGGTATTGTTATCCATAATCCTTATTTGATTATTGCTTCTGGTATTGAGTAGTTTGAGTATGTTTTCAATAAATATTTTCGTGTTGATTTAAACATTTATTTTACTTTTATTCCAACTGTTATAACTAAGGAGGATAATTTATTCTTGTCTAAGGATCCTTCAGAAGTGGAAATTTGTCAGACCTTGAAAGGTATGAATTTTTATTTTGTGGATGGCCCAGATTGTTTCAATACTACAATTTTTCAGCACTCTTGGGCTATTATTAAAGAAGATATTATTAGCATTGTTATTGACTTCTTTTTGAGTAATCCTATCCCAAAATTCTTTACTTCCACTTCCATAGCTTTAATTCTGAAGTCAATTGATGTTAAATTTTTGAATGTTTATTGTCCCATCTATTTATGTACCATTTTAAATAAATTTATTGCTAAAATCATCATGGGGAAATTAGTATTGATTTTACCTAATATTATCTCTTTGCAAAAATTGGGTTTTGTTAAAGTTTGATCTATGCGTGATAATGTTCTGCTTGCCAAAGAATTAGTTCATGATTTGCATGCTAAGGTTACTAGTGGCAATATTATTTTCAAAGTTTATATTACTAAATTTTATAACAATCTTAATTTGAATTTTCTTTATATTTTTTTTAAGTGTCTTGGTTTAAGCATGCAATTCATTAAATTGATAAAGAATAACATCGAGCATTTCTTCTTTTCTATTTTTATCAATGGTAAGTCTCATGATTATTTGAAATCTTTGCATGGTTTGAGATAGGGAGATCTTTTATCTCCTGTTCTCTTCATTATTGTTGTGGAATTTTTATACTGAGGTATTGATAATCTTTTTCGAATTCATCATATTCTACATTTTAGAACTAATGGTGGTTTTCCTAATACACATTTAATTAATGATGATTTTATTATTTTTTCTAATGGATATATTAAAATGCTTTAAATTCTATTTAAATTCCTCAACAAGTTTCAGCATGCTACTCGGTTGATCTTCAATCCTTTTAGCAGTTATTTTATTACAGCTAAATCTATATCTCATTGGAGGGTTACTAGTATTGAAGAAAAAATTGGGTTCATTAAAAAAAAATACGAATGAAGTACTTGGAAACTCCTCTTTACAAGGGTAAGAAACATTCTCATTTATTTAATGACATTTTTACTATGATTTATAAGAAAAACTCTTATTGGGTTTTTTACTTCCTTTTATTTGGTGGTAGACTTGATCTTATTAAACATTTTTTATGCTTTATTCCTATTTATCTACTCCATACTTTATGTCCAACTTAAAACATTTGTCATGAAAAGGAGGTTTTGTTTAATAAATTCATCTGGGTGCCAAAGATGGTAAACATACTATTCTATGGGGTTCTTGGAAGAACATTCCTAGGGTTTTGATTAAAGTAGATTAGAGATTTAAATCTATGACTGAGATGTGCAAAGCCTTTTCTCATAAACTTTGGTTTTATTTTAGAAATAAGAAAAGCCTATGGGGTAAGTTTATGGTTTATAAGTATTGTGTTGGTAAACATCCACTCAATTGTTTCTTTAAACAAGTTAATTCTATTAGCTGTAATAGAAATTTTTTTTTCTTTAATTCTATTTGAGGAATTCTCTTAAAAAAAAAAAGAATATTTAACATAAATGAGAGGCTGATGAGTTTATCCAATGAGTTTTGGGGGCTGGTAACATTTTTTTAGCAAGTTAAATGGTTGCGTAATTTATCTATTGATTATTTCTTAAAGTCTCACTCCACTTCTGCTTGCAAAGTTAAGGATTTTATTAGTACCTAGAATTGCAATTTTGAATTGCTTCCAAATTATGCGCCTTGTTATATTATCAGTATTATTTATATTCATTTAGATATTGATGATTGCATCCTATTTAATATTTCTAATGATGTCAAGTTTGTCATTAAGCTGGTTTGGAACTCTATTAAGAAAGCATGTCCTAAAGACTCTCTTTATTTGGCTATCTAGTATGCTAGTATTCCTACTTCTTATTCTTTTTATTTATGGAGAATTTTGCATAATTTCTTGCCTATGGATTATATTTTAATAAGAAAAAGTTTTGTACATAGTCTCTAATCACCAATTTTATTATTATATTGAAAATATGAACCAAGTTTTTATTCAAGTCCTGATTACTATGAAAGTTCAGTTATATTTTGACATCATATTTAATGTCTATTCTTTTACTAGTTATAATTCTATCTCTCATCTTCTTAAAGAGTGGTTCGTTCCTACTAAAGGTCATATTAGAAACATCTTACCTATCATCATTAGTTGGTTTTTATGGAGTAGTAGGAATGAATTAAAGCATGAGGACATAAAGATGCATTCCTTAAGAGTTATTTCTAAAGTTAAGGATAAAATTTTTGAGCTTTTTTGGCTAAGCTTGTCAAGGCTGACACTTTTAACAGCTTTCATCATGTTTTTTATGAGTTTGGTATTACATTTTAACCCCATTCCTCTGTTATAAAAAGTAGAACTGTTACTTGGAGAAAGCCTTTGGAGGGTTGCTTTAATCTTAATATTGATAGGTCCACAAACAATTTTAATGATGGTTGTGGTTGTATTATTCTGGATTTTAATGGTTATGTCAATATTTCCTTTGTGGGACCTTCTACTAATAACCCTACAATTAGAGCTGAGATTAAAGATCTTCTTTATGGTATTCCGTTATGCATATCTATAGGTATCACTAATGTTTTGATTTAAGTGGGTGAAATGCTTTTGATTCATTTATTAAAGAGAACACTATTTCTAATCCTAATATTTTTTGTAAATTAAGAAATATTAATCATTGACTATCCTTGATTAATTTCTCTATTTCTCATATTTTGTGATAAAGGAATGTTGTGGCTGATTCCATTACAAAAATAGGGTGTAATTTAAATGTTTTCACTAAATTTATTGAACATTCATTACCATGGGAGATTAAAAGGTTGGTTTGATTAGATCTTCATGGCCTCCCTTATATAATTTCTAACTAGGTGTATGTCTCTCTGGGCTTTTTTGTCTACATTATTTTTCCCTTCTATTCATTTGGTTGTGATTGAATCTGATATGGTGTTGGGTCTTGTTGTTATCCTTTAGAAGCTAGTTTTGTTTCACTTCATCTTTGGTTTGTGGGGTTTAAGATTTTATTGAAATAATAGCTTGTTTGATTTAATCCAAGTGTACTGCTCCTCCTATCCTTGTGAGATGAAATATTTTTATTTTTGTCTTTCTTTTGATCATCTATGTTTTATTGTGTTCAGAGAATATTTTAATTTTCTTGATGATAATTATGGGATCTAGAATTTTTCTTACCTAGATCACTTCTTTATTAGAACTCTTATTGGTGATGTTGGGTTGGGCTCGAGCTATGATTGGATTAATTGGTATACTGATTTGAACCTTAATTATTCTTCTAATCCTATTGTCTATCCATTTGGTTTGGTTTATTCTATCCCCTACCTTCTAATTAGATCTCTTGGCTGTGTGGGGGTTATGTTCAGTTTGTTTGTTACGAGTTTTCCTTGGCATTGTGGTTATCTTGGATAGATTGTTGTGCTACAAAAGTTTAATAGTGGTCTTTCTTGGTCTTTTGATTTGAAGGTCGAAACTGGTAGTGGTGAATTGATCAATGTTTTTCCCTCCTATTGCTCATCTGTATTTTCTATTTTTAGCATCTCCTATGTGGATTGGATTTGCCAGAGTTGGGTTCTCTTTATGATTTTCCTTTAGTTACTACCTTCTTGAGCACTTCCAATGCAATTAAGTTCAATTTTGATTTTTGGATTTTGACTAATTCTTCTAATAATATTGATTATGTTGTTGACTGGGTTTATTTTGTTCTCTTAGTTATAAGATGGCTTGACTATGTTGGGTTATATAGGTCTTCTTATCTTTAGATGATAAATTGGCTTTTCCCTATTTTGTCCTATTATAAATTTGAGTTGTCCAATTTAATGAAGTGGTGGGCTTAGAATATTGTTGTTGTTATAATCCAAAGTTTTTTGGGCATCACTGCTGTTATGGTTTTTGTCTTCTTGTTATGGAGCTTTTGGTTTTAGGTCTCTGTTGGTATTCATGTGGTTTACTCTAGCAAGTGCCTATTTGATTCTTTTAGGTTTTACATATGTTCTAGTAACAGTCTCATCCTATATTTGTGGGAACCTGATGGCCTTATCTTCTCATTGGTTCTACTAGATCTTTTAGGTTCTTCTCTTAATGGATCTTATGACTTGTTTGTTATTTTGTTTCTTATGTTTAGCTTGTACCTTGTTAGGTTTTTTGGTATGACCTTTGTCATGACTTGGCTGTGTGGTTTGGGGTATACTGCTTTGGTGGGCCTAATTTGGTCAAGTTTATGTGGCTTAAGGCTATAGATCAAGGCTATTTATAAGAGTTATTGGAATGCTTTCAATATCCTTATGGCGCTTCAAGATGTTAATTTACATTATTACAGTTTGTTATGTGGGTTATTTTTCCTTTTAATTATTTTTCCTATTAAAATTATTACAATTCTATTTTTATTAGTTATTATTACCAATGTCCTTGTAGTCCTTTTTTGCAGGCTTTTGGTTACTTGTTTTCATTTTGTGTAGGGTCCCTTTTAATTATTGAAGAATGAGCTGAATGGGTATAATTTTTTTCTTTTCATTTTGGGCTATAGTTTCTAGCCATCATATAGTGTGATTAGGTAATTTTTTTACTTATTCTTAGTGAGGTCGTCTTGTTCATAGGTTCTTTTATGTTTTTTGCAGCTCTTCTATGTAGTTGAGAGCTGGAGGTCCCCTTAAGGACCTTGTACTCCTTATTTGTTATCAACGCATAAGCCTGGTGGTGGGTTTCCCGTAAAAAAAAAACACTACCCATCAATCATAAACCAACATATTCAATGGTTTTAAAGCATTTGAAGGTTTGCTGGCTCCCCAATCCAAGCTGTCATAAGTCAAAACTTAAATTCCATTAGCTAGGTCTGGGCCACTATGAAATTGTTCCCAAAATAAAATTAGGATATAGGGCAGACTAAAAATAATGAGACCTTAATTTAAGAAATATAACCCTACATTATAATAAAATGACAATTTGAATTAAAGTTTTCTCTAAACCAAGATGTATGCCAAATACATAGGATAGATTAAGGCATTTATTTATTATTTTAGAATCCCAAAATGCTTCCTATTCCACCATTGGTCTAAAAAAAAGTGTTTAAAAATTGATCCAATTCCATTTTGGATTTCCAATATCATTACTTTGATGCCACTACTTGAAATCTCAAAAATAAGCTTCTTCTATTATTCTAATTGAGAGTGTTCATGGGAAGCCCAAGTTCTTACGAGGTAATTAATATGATGGCTTATGTTTATAAGAGATTTAAACATAGCAGATTGATTAAAAAATTAATTAAATATCTTTGAAAAATCATGAAAATCAAAGACAATAATCATCATCACATTCAAATCCTGGATAATAAGAGATATTTTTTTTTCCTCAAAGAGTTATATCATCTATCAATAGGTCTTTGAATATAAAATTATAGATATTATATCTTGACTATGATAGCTAAATACTCAATTAAATGTCATTTTAACCTTATTGGGTCATATGTAGTTCCTTCTCAAATTTGACTATGATAATTAGGATGAAGCTTACAATTTTGTTAATTGAACCCATTTGAAAATAATATTGTAACCTTCCAAGATAATTTATTATTCATAATGATGTGTTCAACTTCAAATTTAAAATTCTAAAAATTAAAATTTTCAAAAGAAATTATAATTTCAATTGCATTGCATCTTTCCAAAGCAAAAACAAAACTTCAAAATGCATAAGCCACTATCCCAAGTCCTAAGGCAAGAAGTTATTAGGAAAAGCATAGAAGTTAATTAGGTTACTTAATTGTTTAGTAAAGCACTTTGGGTGGTGATGTAATTGAAGGTTAACTATAAATTTTCTTCACTAGCTTTTTAGGGAGTATAAAGTCATTCTCTTTTTGAATGTAATTCAATGTATAACAAAATATCAATGTTAGATAATATTTTCATCTTAAAGAAAGGGAACTAACAAAATCATTCAAAGATGCTTTTTATTGGAAACCTTCTTCAGAATGATTATTGGTAAAGCATTTGAAAATTCTCATTTTTAATACTTGAAATTTTATTTGGAGTACAATTTTTTTTTTCATTTTAAGAGATTTTCCAGTTGCCCCTATTTTTAAATGGTCATAATTAAGTGGCACTTTCAATGTTTAAACATTTGGATTTTATTATGTTTTTATGTTTATATATCATATGGTGTTTGGGTGAATAATATTTTAAATTTGATTGTGCATCAAAAATTCTTATTTCGTTCTAGGATTTTTTTTGTGCATTTGAATTGACTGGATAATCTTCACTAGACTTTGCCGTTGATGACCATATTTTCACTTAGTGTTCTGGTCAGTGCATGCAAGTGTTAGGTGAACCTTTGTTCAATTCTACTTTTCATTTGGAATAGGATCTTTCATCTGATCGACATTTCCTAATGAAAGTTCGATGGGGATGTTAAGCCCTATGAACTTAGTCCCAAACTAACCAAGATGGGGATGAATTGGTATTTTAAAAACTTCTTTTTACAAACAAAGAAAATTGCATAAACCAAATCACACCACAAAAATAAATGCGGAATTTAAAAGTGCGGAAGCAAGAAAAGGAACACAGAAATTTATAGTGGTTCGGTCGACTCGACCTACGTCCACTCCTTGGAGGCACCCTCCAAGTATTGCACTACAAAAAAGTGACTCTCCTTTAGCCCCCACGGCTAGGCGGAGAAACTCTCACAAGAACCTCCTTTTTGCCACCCCGGCAAGGCAGAGAACCTTTCTCCTTTTGCTTCCTCCTGAAGCTGGCAGAGAACCAAAACCAAAATCAAAAATCCTTACCTCTACCGACCTTTCCACGGATGAGAAACTCTAGATGAAGACAACGCAGAGCGATCCTTGAAGCAACCCTTGTGAATCCCCTCACAAGCTCCCCCTCACAAGATCCTCTCTCTCTCCTCTCTCTTTTTCTCTCCTCAAGGTCTTCTCAGGCCAAGGCAGCAGCCAAAGGTCTTTAAAAACGTTGAACAAGAGCTCTTAAATAGAAGAGCTTCAAAAGAGCTCATTAATTGCAAGTTGCCGACAATATCGTCCAGGCCGATATGGACATCGGCCTGGCCGATCAGTACAAATTAATGATGATCGGCCAGAGCATCACCCTAGATGGAAGACAGGACGATTGAAAATTGGCTTGATCGTCCTGGCCGATCAAACGATCGTCCTGGCCGATCAGCTCAAATAAGAGGAAAATCATCCTGACAATAGCCCTGGATACGAGCTGGCCGATATTGATCGTCCTGAAGTAACTTAAGGTTTTTGACTGGATCGTCCCGGCCGATCCTGCGATCGTCCAAGACGATCTGATCGTATCAATCATCCTTAATTACTCCCTTGATTTCCTGAATAATTATGGCATAATTTGTGAATTTCTTCCAGGTCGATCATAGGATCGTCTTGGCCGATAATTTAAAAATACAGTATACCATACTTGACTATGGCGGCTACTTCTTTCTATTTTGAGCTTATCGTTCTGGCCGATACACGTATCGTCCAGGACGATCTGTTAATGTCGGCTGCCTTAATTAAGAATCTTTAATTAGACTTTCTATTTTAAGCTGATCGTCCAGGCAGATCCAAGAAATCGTCCTGGCCGATATGAGTAAAAACAAAAATTCTAAGTCTCTCAAGTGTGTGTGTGAAGGGTTATATGGCATCAGTCTCTTTGACTATTACAAGTAGACTCAAAAGGTGAAAATCAATCGTACAGACTGACTCAATCCTAAACCTACGCAATCCTGAACTTGGCTACTTCTTGATCGTCCGATCTTCGATTCCTCAAAAGTTAGAAGCAACAAGCAGTCCAAGAGAAACAGTGTTTGTCAATCATCAAAACATAAGTCATGAAAAATAGATTTGCAACAATCTCCCCCTTTTTGATGATGGCAAAACACTACAAAAAGAGTTAATAGCAAAAATTCAGGATTGATAAAAAAAGAACCTCATAAACTTCTCCCCCTTTTGACATATCAAAAAGGAAGGTACAAGAAAGCACAGCAAAAGAGATTCCTATATTTTTTTTTTAATCAAGGCACGTCAATGATACAGTATTCAATGTGATTGATTTAAAAACCTGTGAGTTAACGAGTTACAAATCTCATTTAATCCATAGAATAGTAGAATATCCGTTCATGGTTTACCCTTAGCCCAAAAACGTTTTCTTAGGGTAGAATCATCTTTTGAAATCAATGACCTAACTCAAATAATTAATTGGATATGAGAAAAAGAATCTACCCACCACTTGTCGTAAGAAAAATATCTCCATAAAACAATGAGGTAGATTTGTCACAATCGAACGATAATCGAGATCAAACCTTTTGAGAATCAAAACTTCTAAGTTCTAAAAGATATAAAAAGAGAGAGTAGCTTGCTTTTGAGTGGGCTCATTTTATGCCTCTTGTCAATATTGTGGCGCTTTGCGCATCTTTTTATAGATTTTTCAATTTTTTGCGTCTTTGCGCTTCTTTTGTTGGCATCATTGGCCAAATTTTTTTTTATTTTTGCAAGCTAGATTCCCTTTTATAATCCTTAAAAAACTTAGTTGTGAATATATCTTCTCAGATATTAGAGAATAGGAGCTCTCTCTCTAACATAGGGAAGAATTATCACAAGCAGGATTAATAATCTAAGACAAGAGTAACGAGGGATCTTGATGTGACAAAAAAACTTTTAATCATTATAAATACAAGATAGATTTGTTTAAGCAAGCTTTAGAAAAAGATCTTAGTTTCATAAATAATCTTTTGATTTGAGATAGACTTTTGATTAGAAAAGAAAATTATGCCACTAAGACTAAGTTAGGGAAAGATACACAATCACAAAATATTCATACTATCTAAGTGATTAAGTAGATGAAAACATATTAACTACAATTTGTTAAAAACAAGAACAAGAAATATAATACCATATCAGTGATGATCTAAAAATAAGGCATACGAAAAAGTAAAAAGAAAGAAAAAAAGTAAAAAAAAACTTAGCTAAAATGTTTCATGCATTTATGTCAATCACACCCAATCTGGTCCTTAAAGAACTGAAAGTGTCGAAGGCCAGTGGTTTAGTAAAGATATCTGCCAGTTGGTTTTCAGCTGTCACATGGTGTAACTCAATGTCTCCCTTAGTCACATGATCTCTAATAAAGTGATGCCTAATGTCATTGTGTTTAGTCCTTGAATGTTGAATAGGATTTTTAGAGATGCATATGGCACTAGTGTTGTCACAAAAGATTGAGATGGTGCTTACATGTAATCCTAGATCCAATACCTGTTGTTTCAACCAAAGAACTTGGGCCACACAACTTCCAAGAGCAATGTATTCAGCTTCAGCAGTGGAAAGTGCAATAGAATTTTGTTTCCCACTAGACCAAGAGACCAAAGATTGTCCAATGAATTGACAAGTTCCAGAGGTGCTCTTTCTATCCACCTTGCATCCTGCAAAATCAGAGTCAGAAAAACCAATAATCTCAAAAAAAGTGCTATGTTTAGGGTACCAAATCCCTAATCCTTGTGTCCCCAAAAGGTATCTAAAAATTCTCTTAATAGCAGTCATGTGGGATTCCTTAGGGTCAGCTTGAAACCTAGCACAAAGGCAAACACTAAACATGATGTCAGGTCGGCTTGCAGTCAAGTAAAGTAAAGATCCAATCATGCCTCTATACTTCTTCTGATCAACAGACTTACCACTTGGGTCCTTATCCAAAGGAGTACTTGAAGTCATGGGGGTGTTAATTGGATTGGCTTTGTCCATCTCATATTTCTTCAAAATGTCCTTTATGTATTTTGCTTGATTTAGAAAAGTTCCATCTTCCAATTATTTTATGCTAAACCCCAAAAAGTAATACAATTCTCCCATTAAACTCATCTCAAACTCTTGACTCATTGTTCTAGAAAAATCATCACACAAATTTTTATTAGAAGATCCAAAGAGTATATCATCAACATAAATCTGAACAATGAGTAAGTCATATCCAACTTTTCTAAGAAAAAGGGTGGTGTCTACGCTCCTCTTGACAAACTCCCTCTCTAGTAAGAATGTGCTAAGCCTCTCATACCAAGCTCTAAGTGCCTGCTTTAAACCATACAAAGCCTTTTTTAATTTAAACACATGATTTGGAAATTGAGAACTCTCAAAACCTGGAGGTTGTTCTACAAACACATCTTCTTTTTTCTCCCCATTTAAAAAGGCACTCTTGACATCCATTTGAAAAAGCTTAAATCATTTATAACAGGCAAAGGCTAATAGTACTCTAATGGCTTCCAATCTAGCTACAGGGGCAAAAGTCTCTTCAAAGTCTATCCCTTCTATTTGATTGTACCCCTTAGCCACCAATCTTGCTTTATTCCTCACCACCACTCCTGAATCATTCACTTTGTTCTTAAATACCCACTTTGTCCCAACTACACTTTGTCCCTTAGGTCTTTCCACAAGTTCCCAAATATCATTCTCAACAAATTGATTCAACTCTTCTTGCATTGCTAAAATCCAAAACTCATCAGAAAGGGCTTGGTTAATGGTGGTGGGTTCAGTCATAGAGATAAAGGCAGAGTGGTTCACCTCCTTTCTAAGTCCATGTCTAGTCTTAACTCTACTAGAAGGGTCTCCTAAGATCAAATCCTTGGGGTGACTAGTAGAGTATCTCCAATCTCTAGGCAAAGTGTGTGAAGTTTCTCCCCTTTCATCAAAATTTTCTATTCCTTGGGTGACTCCTTCTACTCCTCCATTACTTAGGTGCTCACTCCCCTTCCCCAAATTTTCTACTCCACTTGTAATCTCTCCAACATCATCATCTTCTACTCCATGTTTCTTAGGATCAGACTCATCAAAAACTACATGGGTTGTCTCTTCCACCATCAAAGTTCTCTTGTTAAACACTCTAAAAGACTTCCCAACACTATAATATCCTAAGAATACTCCTTCATCAGATTTAGGATCAAATTTTCCCAAGTGAGACTTCCCATTGTTGAGAATGAAAACCTTACAACCAAAGACATGAAGGTGGGAAAGATTGGGTGTCCTACCCTTAAGGATCTCATAGGGTGTCTTTTCTAATTTGACTCTAACATTCACCCTATTCAACACATAACAAGCTGTGTTAACCGCTTCAGCCCAAAAGTATTTTAGAAGTGAATATTCAGCAAGCATGGCTCTAGCGGATTCTACCAAGGTCCGGTTCTTCCTTTCAGCTACCCCATTCTGCTGAGGGGTCCTAGGGGCTGAAAAATTGTGACTAATCCCGTTCTCCTCACAAAAATCTCCAAATTTTCATTTTAAAACTCTCCCCCATGATCACTATGGATGGTCAAAATCTCACAACCTAGCTTCTTCTGAATCCAAGTAGAAAAAGTTTTAAACTCCTCAAAAGACTCATTTTTATGAGAAAGAAATCTAGTCCAAGTGAATCTCGAGTAGTCATCAACAATCACCAAACCATAGACTTTCCCTCCCAAACTAGCTATGCTAATGGGTCCAAACAAATCTAAAGGTCTAGAGGTGCTAATGTCCTTTATGGGGTGAAAAGAGGAGTGGATTTGCTTTCCTAGTTGACAGGCATCACAAAGGTGGTCTTTTGTAAACTTAAGTTTGGGGACACCTCTAACTAGGTCCTTTTGGGTCACTTTCCTAAGGGTTTTCATACTTGCATGACAAAGACTCCTGTGCCACAACCAAAAATCATCAATGACAATTTTTAAGCAAAAAGAAGCAGCACATTCAATGTTATTTAAATCAAGCATGTAGACATTGTTGACCCTCTTTCCCTGCAAAATAGTGTTGTTACTTAAACTTACAATGCATGAATCCGTGAAGAATTGCACGATAAAGCCTTTGTCGCAGAATTGACTGATGCTGAGCAAGTTGTGCTTCAATCCATCTACAAGCAAAACATTTTCAATTATAAGGTTCTTGGAATTACCGATTATACCTGCTCCTACCAACTTCCTGGTGGTGTATTCTCCAAGAGTAACCTTTCCTCCAGTCCTGGATTCTAGTACAACAAACTGGCTAGCATCACCAGTCATATGTCGAGAGCATCCACTGTCCAGGTACCACATACTCTCACGAGGTCTTTTGTGAGAGACTTCCTGCAAAAATTATCAAATGTTAGTTTTAGGAACCCAAGCAGGTTTGGGTTCCTTCTTATGAAGAGAAGAATGCAATGCATGTGTGCTATGCTATGGATCATGCACCTTAGGTCTCCACACCCAATGTGTACTATGGTGAATTGTGCAAGTGTGTGAGATGTGTCCTAGCATGCCATAAGAAAAACATCTAACTCTAGGAAAGGGATTTTTTAAGTGATTTGAGTTATAATGCCTCTCTCTAGGTTTTGACAATTGATTAAAAATAGAAGTCATCCTAGTTTTCTTACATGCTTCTAAATCATTTTGAACCTTCAAGTTTGTGCTTTTTAAAACTTCATTTTCAATCTTCAAATTTTTCTCTATCTCTTTTGACTTCTTAAAATCAGATTCAAGAGAAGTGTGTGATATTTTCAATGCATCATGCTCTTCAACTAACTCACCATGATTTTTATTTAACTCATCAAATTCATCAAGTAAAGTCATGTGATTTGAATCAATTGTTTGATGGTCTTTAATCAAAATTTCATGCTCTTTTTGTAGATTTAAGAATTCTAATTTCAAGCTAGCATGAGTTTTCTTTAATTTCCTATATGATGCATGGATTTTTTCTGAAACTTCAAGAAGTTGATCGTAGGAAAGTTCACATACCTCTTCTTGATCACTTTGATCTTTTCCCATGAAACACAAGTTTGTAGTTTCTTCCTCTGGTTCAGTCTCAGAAGAATCAGTACCAGATTCTACCCAAAAGCTCCTTTGGTTTTTCTTCTTGTCCTTCCCAGACTTTGCTTTCTCATCACCTTTTTCTTTGCTTGATTGATCTCTAAGCTTAGGGAAATCAGCTCTCACATGTCCAGGCTTTCTACATTCAAAACAAACAACATCAGAAGATCCTTTTACATGTTTGTGATCCTTACCTTTTCTCCAACTTTGATAATGCTTTTGTTTCTTTCTTAGAAAGCTTTTGAATTGCCTTGTGATGAAGGCAACTCCATCGCTTTTAGACTCGGAAGATTCAGAATCCGATTTGTGCGCCTTCAATGCAATTGTTTTCTCCTTTTTCTTCTCACCTGCATCAAGATTTCTTTGATTCACCCCTTGCTCGTAAGCAATGAGTGAGCCAAGCAAGTTATCAATAGAATATGTGTTCAAATCTTTAGATTCAGTGATGACAGTAATTTTTGCATCATAAGACGAAGGCACGCATCTTAAAATCTTGTTAACTTTTTCATAGTTCGAAAGTTCTTTTCCTAGTGCATGCAATGAAGTAGCAATCTGAGTAAACCTTGTGTACATGTCAGAAATCGATTCATGAGGTTTCATACGAAAACGTTCGTAGTCATGCAAGAGAATGTTTAAACGGGATTGTTTAACTTCATTAGTGCCTTCATAAGTAATGCACAATTTATCCCAAATTTCTTTACCAGTTTTGCAAGTTGAAACACGCATGTAATCCTCAGATTTCAAAGCACAGAAAAAACAATTCAAACATTTCGCATTTAATTGAGCTAAATCTCGTTCGTCAAAAGTCCATTCGGTAAAAGCAACTTTAGTTTTAATACCATTAATTTAACGAGAAGGTGGAGAATAACCTTCTTGAATAAGCATCCACATGCGATAATCAGTAGATTGTAAAAAATTTGACATGCGAGTTTTCCAAAAATCAAAAGGTAGGTTATCGAACAGAGGAGGTCGGGTAATAGAATACCCTTCCGTAGTGTTGCGATTCCTAAAGTTAGACATGGATCAAATTCAAAAAGTTTTCAAACTTTAATTTTCGAATCAAGCTCTGATACCACTTGAAAGTTTGATGGGGATGTTAAGCCCTATGAACTTAGTCCCAAACTAACCAAGAGGGCGGTGAATTGGTATTTTAAAAACTTCTTTTTACAATGAAAGAAAATTGCGTAAATCAAATCACACCACAAAAATAAATGCAGAATTTAAAAGTGCGGAAGAAAGAAAAGGAATTTAAAAATTTATAGTGGTTCGGTAGAATCGACCTACGGCCACTCTTTGGAGGCACCCTCCAAGTATTGCACTACAAAAAAGTGACTCTCCTTTAGCCCCTACGGCTAGGCGGAGAAACCCTCACAAGAACCTCCTTTTTGCCACCCCGGCAAGGCAGAGAACCTTTCTCCTTTTGCTTCCTCCTGAAGCTGGCAGTGAACCAAAACCAAAAGCAAAACTCCTTACCTCTACCGACCTTTCCACGGATGAGAAACTCTAGACGAAGACAACGCAGAGCGATCCTTGAAGCAACCCTTGTAAATCCCCTCACAAGCTCCCCCTCACAATATCCTCTCTCTCCTCTCTCTTTTTCTCTCCTCAAGGTCTTCTCAGGTTAAGGCAGCAGCCAAAGGTCTTTAAAAACATTGAACAAGAGCTCTTAAATAGAAGAGCTTCAAAAGAGCTCATTAATTGCAAGTTGCCGATAATATCGTCCAGGCCGATATGGACATCGGCCTGGCCGATCAGTACAAATCAATGATGATCGGCCAGAGCATCGCCCTGGATGGAAAACAGGACGATTGAAAATTGGCTTGATCTTCCTGGCCGATCACACGATCGTCCTGGCCGATCAGTTCAAATAAGAGAAAAATCGTCCTGATAATAGCCCTGGATACGAGCTGGCCGATATTGATCGTCCTAAAGTAACTTAAGGTTTTTGACTGGATCGTCCTGGCCGATCCTATGATCGTCCAGGATGATCTGATCGTATCAATCATCCTTAATTACTCCCTTGATTTCCTGAACAATTATGGCATAATTTGTGAATTTCGTCCAGGCCGATCATAGGATCGTCGTGGCCGATAATTTAAAAATACAGTATACCATACTTGACTATGGCGGCTACTTCTTTCTGTTTTGAGCTTATCGTCCTGGTCGATACACGTATCGTCCAGGATGATCTGTTAATGTCGGCTGCCTTAATTAAGAATCCTTAATTAGACTTTCTGTTTTAAGCTGATCGTCCAGGCCGATTCAAGAAATCATCTTGGCCGATATGAGTAAAATAGAAATTCTAAGTCTCTTAAGTGTGTGTGTGAAGGGTTACATGGCATCAGTCTCTTTGACTATTACAAGTAGACTCAAAAGGTGAAAATCAAACGTACAGACTGACTCAATCCTAAACCTATGCAATCCTGAACTTGGCTACTTCTTGATCGTCCGATCTTCGATTCCTGAAAAGTTGGAAGCAACAAGCAGTCCAAGAGAAACAGTGTTTGTCAATCATCAAAACATAAGTCATGAAAAATAGATTTGTAACACCTAAACCTCTCTATCTGGGAGATACAGTCCAAATGCATTATGCAAATGTAGGTTGGGAAAAGGGAACCTCATTATCTTGTGGACAATGGCTCATATGGCTCTGATCTGGCCCAAGCATCCCTAGTAGTTCATATAAAACCTTGAAAATTTAGATTCTAAGAAGATTCATAATGCTGATTTGGTTTTCTTGCAAGACTCTCTCTATTTAGTTTTTGTTGTTGCAACCAATTTGAGCAATTATGAATGTAAAGTTTCAAAGGAATATAGGTTTTTGCGTGAACATAAGGATTATTCTGCTTGTTTTGATTCATAGTACAGGTGTGTAAATCCACTTGATATAGCCTTCCATGATTTATCTAAATATGTAAATTAAGCATCAGTTGTTTGTGCAAATTCCTCTTCTAAAATAGCTTGCTAGAATGGCCAAACTGCTTCAATTCATCAACACTCTAAGCATTTATGTAGCTTACCTAATTTTAGAATAGGTAGGATGTATTAGAAATTCAAGATCTTTCTAAGGTGACAGTTATGCCAGATGATGAAAGTAATGTGACTTTAAACATGGAGTATGTCCATGCAAACTTAGCTAGGTTTGAAAGAGGGCTAGCGGGCAAACTTATTAGGCAAAGGATGACTTATTTTTGTGCTAAATTGAAGAGAAAATAGTAAATGTTTGATTACTTTCAGCTTCTCTCCATCTATTTTGAGTCTTTCATTTGCCTCTTTGAAAGTGTTGAGGCTCAGTATGATGTCCTTATGAGAGAGTTATGGTTGTTGATGGGTTTATTATCAATTTGGATAATGTGTCTTTTTCCTTCTTTCCACAATCAAATATGGTCCTTTCCTCCCTTGTTTGGATTCTCTAACCACACATGACTTTGATATATTGGGACAATAATAACCTTACTCGGATAGCATCTTTCTTTGGACTACCAATATTGGTTGATGCTCAAACTAACTCTTGGGGGAGAATTTCTTTTGCTCATGTTTTCAAGTGGATGGATCTTGATGCAAATTTTCCTCGTAGAGTGTGAATCTCTATGCTTCATGGAATGTTTTTATAAAGGGTATAACATGAGGGGATCACTCTTCTTTGCTTCCAATGTGTCTTTGTTTGGCACAATATAAGTCAATGTCAAAATTCCTTTCAATCTTCCAACCAGCCCTCTCATCTACCTCAAAGTTGTACTACTACTACTCTGACGAATATTCTCTTGTCTCTAATAGTTGTTTGACCAAGGTAATTGATGGAACAAATTCATCATCCATGACCCATCAAGCCCTCCAACCACCCCTTATGGAAAGTGAGCACTCTCATTCTTTTATCAAGCATAGTTGGAAAGATGTGGATAATCCTGAATGTTATTGTCCTTAGAGTCTAGTTACTACTAGAAAATCAAAAAGACAAAAGAAGAAGAATTCCATGATTGGTATTGGTGGGTAGAAGGCAACTCCCCTTTCCCCAATGGGGAAATTAGTGAACCCACCAAGAAAGTTTCTTTATCTAGGGTTAGTGATCTCTCCAATATACCATTCAAGTTTTCCACTGTGGCTTTCCTCATACATCCAAGCAGATTTGGCTCGAGGAAAGATAGAGTCTCTATAACTCATTTTGTTAAGAAATTTCAACGTTTAGGGACAATTACTTATTTACCAATGAAATGGAAGGAGGGTGGCAAGAACATCACCCGTAAAGTGGTTCATCACATTTTCAATAAAATTACAATTTTTAATATCTTTTTTTTTTGAAGTACTTGCATGTTTGCTATTCTTTTATGCATCTCTTGTTCACTCTGTTTTGTTGTTGAAGGCAACTTTTGTTGCTTATTCCTTGATTGAACTCATTGTATAATTGTTGGCTTTAATATAATGAAATTTTCTTGTTAAAAAAAAGGAATGTAGACATTTTGGAAAGTTTTCCATTTTATTTTAAAATACTATTAAAGTCTAAATTATATGTCTTGCAAGATTGTTAGTTGTTATATTTGTTTATTTGGTTATAAAAATGGTAAATTGTTAGAAAACTATATTTAATTTTTAAATCCATTTTATAAATTAATGATAATTTTTTGAGATATTTTGTTATTACCATCGTAGTTTTCATTTCCCAAATAGATGCACCCTAAATAAGTGAGGTTTTATTTTCCCATAAAGCATACCTCTTTTGCTAATCTTGAAGGGCGGAATAAATATTAAAAGAGGATGCATGAAGAATTCCTTATCCTTATATTGTGGGTTGGATACAATAATCTATATATGTCATCTATGTGTTGTTTGACTTCCTTTTGCCCCTTACTTATTAATTATGCTATATCACTTTTAGAGAAGTAACCATATTTTTGTGAAATGGAATGATCCAACATTATGAAATTTTTTGATACTAATTTGAAACAATATAAGATGTCCTAAGGGGGAGGGCGGGGGTGTATTGGTGTGTATTTAAAAAATAATAATTAAATTTTGCTAAATCTTTTATAATGAAAATCACCATTTTTTCTTTCAAAATAAGACTAAATTTACAAATCAAGAAAAATGAACATAATAGCTTAAATTAATTTTAATAATAATAAAAAAAAAAGTTTGCATAAGTCAATATATTTTCCATGATTTAAATTGGTCCTCCAATAATGATATCACAAATAGGAATATAGTAAATAAATTACAAGAAATAGAAAACGTAAGAACAGGTAAACCAAATTTATAGTGACTCGATCAACTTTACCTACATCCTCTCTTTAAGAATTCCAATATATATTTTTCTTAGCTTCCAGTAAGGTAGAGAAGCCAATCTTCTTCATAGGGTATTGGAGAAATCCTTAATCTTGTTCTCTCCTTAAAAATCCTTCAACCTATTCCTTGTAGGCTAGATACAGAGTCTCTTAACCAAAACTCTATGGCATGTCTTCTCTCCATGAGAATCCTTCAAACCCTCACTAACAAATTAGCTACAGCTAAACTATAGGTAAGTTCATGTGTTGTGTTAAGTAATAACAAATTAAGTTAATTATCATTCCCATCTAGAATTTAATTATTCTTAGTTAACATTTTTTTACTACTTTTATAAATAGTTAGATTTATCTTACCATAGATGTAATGTTTGTGATAGTGAAAGGAAACTAACTAAAATACACAATAAATGAGTTCTATAGTTATTAAAATCTAAATTTATGATATATGAGATTTATGCAAATAGATTGGTCTGCCCAATATGTACTACAAATTCCAGCTTAATTTCTCCTGTTCTTTCTCAAGCTTGTTTGAGTTTTGGCAATGTTACTCAATTTACCACAATTTTAATTTCTCCTTAGCATTTCCAAAGACCTACATAAACATAAGTCTATATTTTCATGATGTTAGTTGCAGTTCCCCTTTTTGTTCCACTATGCCTCCTTTGAGGGTTTAGATCACACTATGTTATAATTTTATACATGACATATACACAATCAAATAAGGTTTGAAGGAATAAGAAATAGAAAAGAAATGCTTTTAAGTCCTTATACCTTCTCCATGAAGCACATGTGTGTTGCAAATCTATTTTTCATGGATTATGTTTTAATGATTGACAAACACTGTTTCTCTTGGACTAATTGTTGCTTCTAACTTTTCAGGAATCGAAGATCGGACGATCAAGAAGAAGCCAAGTTCAGGATTGCGTAGGTTTAGGGTTGAGTCAGTCTGTATGTTTATTTTTTTCACCTTTTGAGTCTACTTGTAATAGTCAAAGAGACTGATGCTATGTAACCCTTCACACACACACTTGAGAGACTTAGAATTTCTATTTTTACTCATATCAGCCAGGACGATTTTTTGGATCGGCCTGGACGATCAGCTTAAAACAGAAAGTCTAATTAAGGATTCTTAATTATGGCAGCCGACATTAACAGATCATCCTGGACGATACATGTATCGGCCAGGACGATAAGCTCAAAACAGAAAGAAGTAGCCGCCATAGTCAATTATGGTATACTATATTTTTAAATTATCGGCCAGAACGATCCTATGATCGGCCTGGACGATATTCACAAATTATTCAATAATTGTTCAGGAAATCAAGGGAGTAATTAAGGATGATTGATACGATCATATCGTCCTGGACGATCGCAGGATCGGCCAGGCCGATCTAGTAAAAAACCTTAAGTTACTTCAGGACGTTCAATATCGGCCAGCCCGTATCCAGGGCTATTGTCAGGACGATTTTCCTCTGATTTGAACGAATCGGCTAGGACGATAGTGAGATCGGCCTGGATGATCAAGACAATTTTCAATCGTCATGTTTTCCATCCAGGGCGATGTTCTGGCCGATCTTCATTGATTTGTACTGATCGGCCAGGCCGATGCCCATATCGGCCTGGACGATATTGTCGGCAACTTGCAATTAATGAGCTCTTTTGAAGATCTTCTATTTAAGAGCTCTTTTTCAACGTTTTTTAAGACCTTTTGGCTGCTGCCTTGACCTGAGAAGACCTTGAGGAGAGAAAGAGAGAGAGGATCTTGTGAGTGGATTCACAAGGGTTACTTCACGGATCGCTCTGCATCATCTTCGTCTAGAGTTTCTCGTCCGTGGAAGGGTCGGTAGAGGTAAGGAGTTTTGCTTTTGGTTTTGGTTCTCTGCCAGCTTCAGGAGTAAGCAAAAGGAGATAGGTTCTCTGCCTTGCCGGGGAGGCAAAAAGGAGGTTCTTGTGAGGGTTTCTCCGCCTTGCCGTGGGGGCTAAAGGAGAGTCACGTTTTGTAGTGCAATACTTGGAGGATGTATCCAAGGAGTGGACGTAGGTCGAGTCGATCAAACCACTATAAATTTCTGTGTTCCTTTTCTTACTTCCGCACTTTTAAATTCCGCATTTATTTTTTGTGGTGTGATTTGGTTTATGCAATTTCCTTTCTTTGTGAAAAGAATTTTTTAAAATACTAATTCACCCCCTCTCTTGGTTAGCTTGGGACTAAGTTCATAGGGCTTAACATCCCCATCGAACTTTCAAGTGGTATCAGAGCCTGATTCGAAAATTAAAGTTTGAAAACTTTTTGAATTTGATTCATGTCTAACTTTGGGAATTGCAACACTACGGAAGGGTATTCTATTACCCGACCTCCTCTGTTCGATAACCTACCTTTTGATTTTTGGAAAACTCGCATGTCAACTTTTTTACAATCTACTGATTATCGCATATGGATGCTTATTCAAGAAGGTTATTCTCCACCTTCTCATAAAATTAATGGTTTTAAAACTGAAGTTGCTTTTACCGAATGGACTTTTGATAAACGAGATTTAGCTCAATTAAATGCGAAATGTTTGAATTGTTTTTTCTGTGCTTTGAAATCTGAGGATTACATGCGTGTTTCAACTTGCAAAACTGGTAAAGAAATTTGGGATAAATTGTGCATCACTTATGAAGGCACTAATGAAGTTAAACAATCCCGTTTAAACATTCTCTTGCATTACTACGAACTTTTTCATATGAAACCTCATGAATCAATTTCTGACATGTACACTAGGTTTACTCAGATTGCTACTTCATTGCATGCACTAGGAAAAGAACTTTCGAACTATGACAAAATTAATAGGATTTTGAGATGCTTGCCTTCGTCTTATGATGCAAAAATTACTGCCATCACTGAATCTAAAGATTTGAACACCTATTCTATTGATAACTTGCTTGGCTCACTCATTGCTTACGAGCAAGGGGTGAATCAAAGAAATCTTGATGCAGGTGAGAAGAAAAAGGAGAAAATAATTGCATTGAAGGTGCACAAATCAGATTCTGAATCTTCCGGGTCTAAAAGCGATGAAATTGCCTTCATCACAAGGCAATTCAAAAGCTTTCTAAGGAAGAAACAAAAGCATCATCAAAGTTGGAGAAAAGGTAAGGATCATAAACATATTAAAGGATCTTATGATGTTGTTTCAAAGAAATCATGATGCAGGTGAGAAGAAAAAGGAGAAAACAATTGCATTGAAGGTGCACAAATCGGATTCTGAATCTTCCGGGTCTGAAAGCGATGAAATTGCCTTCATCATAAGGCAATTCAAAAGCTTTCTAAGGAAGAAACAAAAGCATCATCAAAGTTGGAGAAAAGGTAAGGATCATAAACATATTAAAGGATCTTATGATGTTGTTTGTTTTGAATGCAGGAAACCTGGACATGTGAGAGCTGATTGTCCTACACTTCAAGATCATTCAAGCAAAGAAAAGGAAAAAGGTGAGGAGAAAGCTAAGTCTAGGAAGGAGAAGAAGAAAATCCAAAGAGGTTTCTGGGCAGAATCTGGTACTGATTCCTCTGAGACTGAACCAGAGGAAGAGACTACAAACTTGTGTTTCATCGGAGAAAATCAAAGTGATGAGGAAGAGGTATGTAAACCAACCTATGATTAATTGTTTGAAATTTGTGAAAAAATCCATACATCATACAAAAAACTTAAGAAAACTCATGCTAGCCTAAAATTAGAACATTCAAATCTACAAAAAGAGTATGAAGTTTTTCTCAAAGATCATGCAACGATTGATTCAAATCACATGGCTCTCCTTGATGAATTTGATGAATTAAACAAGAAGAATTTAGAATTAATTGATGAAAGTAATGCATTAAAAGCTTCACACACCTCACTTAAGGATGATCTTAAGAAATCTAAAGAGATTGAGAAAAAATTGAGGATTGAGAATGATGCATTAAAAAGAACTAACTTGAGAATTCAAAATGATTTGGAAACATGTAAGAAAGCTAGGATGACACCAACTACTAATCAAAAGCCAGAACCTAGGAAGAGGCATTTTTACCCAAACCATTTAAGAAAACCTTTTCCTGGAATTCAATGTTTTTCTTGTGGCATGCTAGGACATATCTCACACACTTGCACAGTTCACCGTAGTACTAGATCGTATGCTAAGAATGCATGTAATTAGCCTATTTCAGGAATTGTGGACCGAACCCTACAATTTCATTCGATATTACTTTTCTTTTTATTGTGCGGTCATTCTTAGCCATTTAATAGATATTCTCTGAGCAGCAAGAGGCTCATATTTAAATTACAGGCATTCTGTCCTATAAAAATGATGTGAGGATAACAAAAGTACTTCAAAGCATGGTAAAAACTTGGTGGGCGTTGATTTTTCAGACTTATACACCAACCCACCATCAATGAACCTATTGACATAGATGTATGATTCTGCTCTTATAAATTGCTCATGGCAGCTTCAATTTGTTATCGATAAAAGATATTTGCATTTTTATTAGGCAACCTCTATCAAGTTATAAAATAGTTACCTTGTTGATGGAGACCTAACTTAAGATTAACCTAACTTAAGAATTGAGAATGATGCATTAAAAAGAACTAAATCATATGCTAAGAATGCCTATTTCAACAAGGTAACTATTTTATAACTTGATAGAGGTTGCCTAATAAAAATGCAAATATCTTTTATCGATAACAAATTGAAGCTGCCATGAGCAACTTATTGGAGCAGAATCATACATCTACGTCAATAGGTTCATTGATGGTGGGTTGGTGTGGAAGTTTGAAAAATCAACACCCACCAAGTTTTAACCATGCTTTCATGTACTTTTCTTATCCTCACATCATTTTTATAGGACAGAATGCCTGTAATTTAAATATGAGCCTCTTGCTGCTCAGAGAATATCTATTAAATGGCTAAGAATGACCGTACAATAAAAAGAAAAGTAATATCGAATGAAATTGTAGGGTTCGGTCCACAATTCCTGAAATAGGCTAATTACAGGCATTCTTAGCATACGATCTTTCTTTATTACAAGTGTCTCTCTTTTAGCCCCCACAGCTAGGCAGAGAAGCCCTTACAAAATCACTTCCATCTCTCCTGGTGCGGCGGAGTTGCCGGGTCCTTTGACACCAAAGAGACTTCTTCTTTGGTGAACTTACCTCGAGACAAGCCTTGAATCTGATGGTACTAAGGTGCGAGTCCGCCGGAGCAACCGTGTGGAACCCCCTCCACACTCCCTTGAGTCCCCCTTCACAGGATCTTCTCCCTCTCTCAAACTCTACCCTTTCCTCTCTCCCTTTCAAGCTCTCTCTTCAAGTTTCCCCCAAAAGAACGAAGCTACAATGGCTGCCAAAGACACTTACAAAGTGTCATCCCAAAACTTAAATAGAAGCTCTCAAAACGACCTCATTAATGCAAGTTGCCGACAATATTGTCCAGGATGATAGGCATATCGTCCTGGCCGATTAGTTCAAATTCAGCTCAATGATCTGAGACGATTTGGGACGATCAGAAGAAAATTGGTTACATCGTCCTGGACGATCTCACGATCGTCTAGGCCGATTAGTTTAAAACTGATTTCAATCATCCTGATCATCGCCCTGAATACAAGCTGTCCGATGTAGATCGTCCAGGTCATCGTCCTGGCTAATCATGTGATCGTCCCGGACGATGTGATCGTATCAATCAACCATTAATGCTTTCCAAAGATACCAGATCAATTTAGGCATGATTGAGTTAGATCGTCCTCGACGATAATAATATCGTCCTGGCCGATTTCCTAAAATAAAGAATTCCTAAACTAATTATGGCGGCTGATTCTTTCTGAATTGAGATTATCGTCCTGGCCGATACAAGTATCGTCCAGGCCGATCTGTTGACGGCTGCCTTAATGAGGATGCCCTAATTAGGGTTTCTAATTTTGGATAGATCGTCCAGGCCGATATTAATATCGTCCCGGCCGATGTTAACAAAAATAGAAATCATATAGGGAGCAAGAGAATTTCTACCAAGTTATAGCCACACCAAAATACAACAGACTCAAGAAAGGAAAAAGATTACAAACTGACACAGACCTAGTCTACCCAATCTTGAGCTGGTTTCAGATTGCAGTCTGATCGTGTGGACCTGAAACGTTAGCACATAAGGCAATCGTAGAGAAATAAGGAATGTTTGCAATCATCAAAAACATAAACCATAGATCCACAACACTCAGGACGATCGAAATTATCCTGATCGTACTCTATGATACTTATCGTACTGTACGATTTGACTGCATTTTCCTGAAACGACCGGTCAGGATATTGATTGGATTTCGTACTGTATGATTCAAGATCATACTGTACGATTGACGAAATTTTCTATAAGTACCCTTGCCTAGGCCATTCCTTTCACTCAAATCTCTCCTCGCTCACTCTTTCACTTAGTTTTGTGCCCTCTTGCAATGTCTAAATGAGGTTGGATGACTGTTGGAAGCTCCTCCTCGTCGAGTCGCCAACCTGCTCATTTTTTGAATACTGAAAATGAGGAAGCCTACCACCAGTATAAAGCCTACAAAATTTCTCCTTAAAAAATGCTTAATCAGGCTGCTCTTAATTTCGAGGTAATGGACCTCTTTGCTTCCACCACCTTCCAATTCCTACTCACCCTGGCATTTCCCTACACTTCTGAACTTCTCTTCGAATTTCTCGATAACCTCACCTACACTGTCAACAACACCACCTTTCACTCTTTTATTTGTGGCCAAAACCTTGAGATCACTAGAGCCGACATTGCTTAATATATTGGGTTATCCACTGAAGGACCTATGGTTTGCTCATTTCTTACTGATGAATTTGATTGGAGCGATGTTAATAGAGTCCTTAGGAATGCTATTTTTCATCAACACCAACCTCTCGTTCAATCCTTAACTCAAAATGCCCGTATAATTCAACATGTGCTTCGAACCTCAATAATACCCAAAGGTGGCAACCGTTTCAATCTGACCCCGACCTTATCCGTCGCTACCTATCTTATTATGTCCAACATAAAGTTTGATGAGGTTAATTTAATTAGTAACTTAATTCGCCACATGACTTTTATTCGTCTACCTACCACTCGACGAAAACAAAATCTAGCTCTTGGTCACCTAATAGGATATATCCTCCACAAAAAATATCAATTGACCTACCCTGGTGAATCCGACATTCTTCCTATCTTTTATACGGATGCCTCCTTCTGTATTCTCTTTCATCGGGGACACGAGCCTGAAGAACTAGTCTTTGATGAAGAAGAAGGAGATGATGCCCCAGCAGCAGCTCCAGCTCAACCACGACACCATGCCGCACCCTAAGCACCTGCACCAGCACACCCTAACGATGATTTGGTCGCACTCTTCGATCAGCTGCAGACTCATCTCGACATGCATATTCAAGAACAACATCAGCAACACGAGACAGATATGCAATGGTTTGGAGAACGCTTTACTGCAATTGATCACCGATTTGATGCTCTCTTTCAATATTTTCAACCAAATCCTCCTCCACCACCAACTGATCAGGACCCGTCAGCTTAGATTGTTTGTGTTTGCATTGTAGTTTCTTTCTTTTGCTTTTTTGCTTTAGTTGCTCCTCCTTTTTGTGCTGTCAAAAGGGGGAGAAGTTTGTTGTACTTGTTGTTGTGCTTGTTATCTAAATGCATTCCTTTTGTTTTGTACTTTCTTTTGGTATCTTTTTTTCTTGTGTTTATTTAAAAAAAATTAAAAAAATATAAATATATAAAAAAACAACAGAAAAGTTATTCGTACTTACTTACAACAAATTATTTGACATCATAAAAAAGGGGGAGATTGTTGCAACCCATGACCACGAGTTTGAGATTTTGATGATGCCAAATAATGACTGTTTTTGAAAAACCTTTCATTGAATATTATTTTATTTATTATTGTCCTTGAGTACTAACATTTCAGGAAGATCACAAGTGACTCAGGATGAAAGGAAGACTCAAGAACGGGGAGATTAGGAGTATGAGTCAGACAATGTATTTCTCTATTTATTTTATTTTTATTTTATTGAGTCTGGCAACAAAATGCATAAGAGTAAGAGCAACCATGAACACACACAGGGGGAGAGTTTGTTTTTTAAATGCTAAATTTATTAGAATTTTCTCTCTGGAGATCGTACTGTACGATTTTAATTCGTACCGTACGATCCAATCTATGTGGACGATTCTGTGAATAGATCATACTATACGAATATATTCGTACTGTACGATATGTTCAGATCCAAAACCCTAGCCGTAGTTTAGATTAAGTAAGTGATTTTGCGCCGTTCAAACTGTACGAATATATTCGTACTGTACGATCTATTTTAAATACTTTTTTAAATTAACCCGTGATTAGTGCATATAATCCAGGCCTAATTATATTTTGAACATTGTACTGTACAAACCGGTTCGTACCATACGATGAACAAAGATGAAGTTTGATTGTCTCGGATATCGTCCTGGACGATCTCTTAGTTTTTGTCTTATCGTACTGTACGATAGTGATCGTACCATACGATGAACAGAGACGACATGTGGTCGTTCAGACCATCGTCCTATACGAATAGTATTTTGTGGATCGTATTGTATGATATTATATCATACAGTACGAATTGTTTTTAAACTATTCTTACATCATCGTACCAGGATTAAGTCTGTTTATGAAGATCGTACTGTACAATATTGAATCATACTGTATGAACAGTAACGGCTACTTTTGAAATCAGAGGGTTTTTGGAGACCGTTTTAGATATTAATCTCGTCCTTTTTCAGTAAGATTTTATAAAGAGGGTGAACGTGATTAGAGAGAGATTCCATGGGAGAGAGCTCTAGAGAAGTTCTTTAGGGTTGAGAGAAAAAGGAGAAGGTGAGCGTTGTGAGGGAGAAGAGGTGTGAGGGAGATCACACGGTTGCTCTGAACTTGCTGCATCTGCTCCTCCTGTGGCCCTAGAAGAATTTGAGGGAGGATCTCCAAGGGAAAGGCTCGTATACATCCGTGACCTCGAGGTTCTCTGCCTTCTCCAGGAGGGAGAAAAATGAGAAGGTTCTCTGCAGTCCCCAGGAGGGCAAAAATAGAGTTTGGCACTCCGCCACGCTGGGTTGGTGAAAGGGAGGTTTGTAAAGGCTTCTCCGCCTTGCCGAGGGGGGCGAAAGGAGAACTATTTTTGGTAGTGAAAATCCCGGAGCAGAGAACTCTGGGGAGTGGACGTAGATCATAGTTTGACCGAACCACTATAAAAATCCTTGGTGTGTTTTTTCCTTATCGTCATTTACTTTTGCTTGCACTTATATTTTCATAATTATTGCGTGGTGAAATTTGTGGAAGAAAATTTGTTTAAGTTTTTGTTGTCAAATTTCAAAAAAAACAAAAAGATAAGAACACATGCTTAGGGTTACTTTTTTTTGAGAAAAAGTTTTTCATAATTCACCCCCCCCCTCTTGTCTTTTAGTAATTTCACAAGACTGCCGGAGCAATCGTGTTGAATCCCCTCCACACTCCCTTGAGTCCGCCCGCATAGGATCTTCTCCCTCTCAGACTTCACCCATTCCTCACTCCCTTTCAAGCTCTCTCTTTAAGTCTCCCCTACAAGAACGAAGCTTCAATGGCTACCAAAGACACTTACAAAGTGTCATGCCAAGCTTAAATAGGAAACCTCAAAACGAGCTCATTAATGCAAGTTGCTGACATTATCATCCAGGACGATAGGTATATCATCCTGACCGATTAGTACAAATTCAGCTCATCAGCCCGGGACGATTTGGGACGATCAGAAGAAAATTTGTTACATCATCCTGGCCGATAACACTATCGTCTAGGCCGATTAGTTTAAAATCGATTTCATTCATCCTGTTCATCTCCCTGAATTCGAGCTATCCGATGTAGATCATCCAAGACATCATCCTGACCGATCCGACGATCGTCTCGGACGATGTGATCGCATCAATCAACCATTAATGCTTTCCAAAGATACCAGATCAATTTAGGCATAATTGAGATAGATTGGCTTAGATGATATAAAGTTTATCCTGATCGAGTTCCTAAAATAAAGAATTCCTAAACTGATTATGATGGTTGATTCTTTCTGAATTGAGACTATCGTTCTAGCTGATGCAGGTATTCATCCAGGCCGATCAGCAAATGACGGCAGCCTTAACGAGGATGCCCTAATTAGGGTTTCTATTTTTGGACAGATCATCCAAGACGATATAAATATCGTCCCGGACGATGTTACCAAAAATATAAATCTTTAGGGTACAACAGAACATCTTCTAGGATTACAAATCATATAGTACCACACAAAATACAACAGTCTCAAGAAAGAAAAAAGAGTACAAACTAACTCAGACATGTCTACCCAATCTTGAGCTGATTCCAAATTGCAGTCCGATCGTGTGAACCTGAAATGTCAGAACATAAGGCAGTCGTAGAGAAATAAGAATGTTTGCTATCATCAAAATCATAAACCATTGATCCGCAACAACCACTATAAATCTTGTCTTTTATTTTATGTTGCTTATTTACTTTACTATTTTGTTTAACTATGGTTAAAAAATCATTTTCAAAATTTCACTAAAACTTTTTATCTCTTTAAAATAATATGAAATTTTTTAAATTTCCAATTCACCCCCCCCCCCCCCCCCCCTCTTGGTAAGCCGTTTGGATTGAAGCTTAGGTCTAACAACCTAATTCATAATTAATAAGTTTCAATAATATTGATGCTTCATCCTCCTTGGGCATGAATATTTTGGTCTACTTGTTTGGTGGGGTGAATGCAAATATATATGTTTTTTTTATTGAAAGGGCTTTGTCATTGAATAGTAAGTGTGTTCATACATAATCTGTTTATCTTAATGATCCTAAAAAAAATGTAAATCTAATGATAGATGGTAAAGCTAGGGGGGATGTTAACATGGAAATGGATATTGGAGATCCATCTATTAAAACTTTTGTGAATTCCTGGGTAAAGAAACTGAATATCAAAGTTCATTTTTTTGGAGATAATTCATTCCTTACTACATACGGTAAGGGAGTGAAACTGCGTGAACCTAGTCTGTTATTCAATTTAGAGAGATTAAGGTTTTATGTTGTGGTTAAGGTATTTAGTAAAGATATTCAAATTCATATGGTGGTAGGAGAACTTCATTGCCAATGGACACAATTTGGTAAATTTGACCTTACTTCTCTTGGTCTAGGATGGGTGTTATGCTCTTTCTTCTTGGTTGAAGCAATGGAAAATATTTTATCTGGTGGAACCTGGCATGTTAATGGACATATTATATGGATATACAAATGGAGTCTGAGCTTTTCTCCTTCATCCTTAAAAGGCTTATCATCCCCAATTTGGATTAGGATGCATCACCATCCATTAATTTATTGGGATGAGATCAATGTTGTAAGGATTGCTTCTTTAATTGGAATTCCTCTTTTGATTGATGGCAATATGTTTCAATGGGGGAAAATAAAGTTTGCAAGATATTGCGTTCTAGTTTTCTTAGATAAGCAACTTTTGAATGGTGTTTGGGTAGAAAGCTCCTTAGTAATAATCTTTCAAAAGATCCAACATGAGAAGGTTTCAAATTTTTCTTTCATTTGTGGTAAAATTGGACATCTTGCTAATGAATGTTTTTTGAATGTTATTTCTTTTGAGGGCCATGGAGAAATAATTTTTGAAGATGCAAATATGTCAACACTTGTTACTTATGAAGTGGAGAAAGAAGCTGATTATGGCCCTTGGGTCCATGCAAATTATAATAGGAGGAGGAAGGTGGTAGCTTCTATGGCTAAATGGAGGAAGGACAAAGGTCTGATTAATAATAAGAAGAGTTCTATTGGATTTTTTGTTCCAATTAAATATGTTCGTTCTTTTGTTGGCTTGGAGGATGTAAAAAAACTTCATGGTAAATCTTTGAGTCCCAATAAATTGCAAGGAGATTTAAAAGAAGGAGAAGTGAAGTGGTTAATGATTTTACAAATTTGGGAGAATTGGTGGTGGAAATGGAAGTATCTAAAAATTCTAAAGATTTCTTCTTGAAAATTGGGATGGATCCCATTCCTTTATTTGTTAACAGATTTAATGCGTTGAATGAGCTTTGTGAAGACATTGGCTTTGAACTAGGTGGCCAAAATGGAGCTATTCTTATAAACTCTGAATAAAAAGATCAATTAGGGGATCTTGGTATGAATTTTATTAATGATTCTTCAGCAGGGAGCAAATCTAAAATTCCAAAGGAGGAAGCATTAAGTATTGGAGGGGCTTCAGGTTAACTCTGGGGGGATCTCCTTCCTTCTTCAAATGAGCTAAATGTGCTAGGTGATGGAGAACTGAGTTTCCTGGATGAAGTTGCTCTTAACTAAAATTCTGAAAACAAAGTTCAAATATGGAATAATGTTATGAATGCTTTGGAAGGATCTTCACCAGGCAGCAAAGTAAAGTATTAAAGGAAGTAAAATCTCTTGGTCCTGTAAGTATTCATACTCATTTAATAAAAAAATGATGTTGTGTCTAAAAAAAAGAATGGGGGTTCTTCCCCTTGGTTTCTTAATGAAGTCTTTGGTTTTTGGAATTGTAGAGGGGCAAAAAAAAAATAAGGAGGCCTTTTTTTATTTAAAGCAAGTTGTGAAAGATCATGGAGTTTTTTTTTTTTTGTGGGGATGGTGGAAACTAAAATTTTCTTTTTGAATAGGTTGGAGCTTAATAAGTTTTTGGGTGTGGAGTGGGACTTTTACTTTGTTCCTGCTGAGGGCTTATCTAGAGGGATTATTGTGTTATGGAGGGCTAATCTAGTATCCTTTGTGGTAAAGGTTTCTTTTCACTAATGGTTATGGGTGAATTGGATATATTTGGTAAAGGTTTTTGGATGGTGTCGACCGTGTATGCTAGTAAGGATGTTTATAAATAATGGGAGTTATGGGGTTTCTTGATAAGGTCTTCTTCTAGATACATTCCTTTAGTTATTTGTGGAGATTTTAAATGTGTTCTATCTCAAGAAGAAAAAAGGGTAGGTAAGAAATTTGTTTTTTCTCAAGGGCCTAAGGTGATGAGGGTTTTTATGAACAATAATGATTTCCATGATGTGAATTGTTTGGGTCCTAAGTTTACTTGGTGTAATAACAAAAGAGGGAATACATGTATATTGGAAAGGCTTGATAGGTGTATCCTCAATTCTAAAGTATTATGTATTGTTCATATTGCGGCTGTCAGGCATCTACAAAGGGTTGCATCTGATTACTATCCTATATCTTTGGAGGTATTCAAACCTATTATTCAGGATAAAAGAGGGTTATGTATAAGGATGTTTGGTCTTCCATCTATGCATTTTCTGGAGTGGTTGCTAAATATTGGAATAACCGGCCTTTGTTGATCCATTCTAGATTATTAATAAAAAATCCAGCAAAACATTAAGAGTTATGTCTTTTTAGAGCAGAGCAAAACTTTAAAATTTATCAGAATTGAAGGATTCATTGAAAGCTGAAATCGGTTTGATGCAATTAGAGGAATCAGATGGGAAGCTATCGAAGGAAAGGCTTTAGGTGCTGAGGATGAGAATTAATGAACTGAATACTACTCTTGCTCGATTGGATTCTTGGTGGAGACAAAGGGCCAAAGTTAAATGGGTGGAGGAAGGAGATTCAAACACTCAATTCTTCCATTCGTTTGCTAATGCTAGGAGGAATGCCAAATGGATAAAGTAAGTCAAGGATGGAAATGGAGTGCTGGTTCAAGATCAAAATTATATAGGGGAAATCTTCTTTGAATTCTATAAAGATAAATGGAAAGAAAAAATATTTTTGTTGCAAGGGTGGCTTAATCTGGTCCATACTATTGATGAGGATGATTTGTTGTGGTTAAACAAGAAATTATCTAAAGAAGAGTTTAATTGGGTGATTGTTTATCTTGGAAGCAATATTTCTCCAGGCATAGATGGTATCACTTATTCTTTTCTAAATCTTACTAAAACATTATTTGTGAGGATGTTTGGAAGGCAATCTCCCATTTTTTTACTTATGGAAAGATGTCTCCTTCTTGGAAAGAAACATTGATTATTTTAATTCCTAAAGTTATTAACTCATTGGCTCTCTCTAATTATCATCCAATTATCCTTTGCTTGTCTATTTATAAATTGGTGGCTAAAATGTTACTTAATAGACTAGAAAATGTTATTAATAAAATCATTTTAGAGGAACAAGCAGCCTTCATCAAAGGTCAATTCTTATCTGGTAATGTTCTATTGATTCAAGAGGTTTTCAATAAATTTTTATTTTCATAAGCATAAAAGAGATTGGTGGTATTCAACATTCATTTGGAGCAAGCCTATGATATTATGGGGCGGTCCTCGTCAAGGTAAACTCTGAGGTATTTCAAATTTCCTCTCAAATTTTTAGAATTACTTTTGAAATGTGTGGTGGATCCAAAGTATTCTTTATTGATTAATGGTATCAATTCCAATTGGATTGAGGTTAAAAGTGGTTTTCGACAAGGTTGTCCCTTGTCTCCATATCTCTTTATTTTTTCTTCCCAACTCTTATCTAATGTGTTCAAACAAAAAGGAAGAAATAATAGTATTAAAATTGCTCCCTCGGCTCCTAGAGTATCTCAACTTTTATATGCAGATGATATTCTAATTTTTTCTGATGCTAAGACTAAATATGTAAAGAACATTAAATCTATTCTTTCCAATTATTATAAATGGATGGGACTAGCAATCAATATGCAGAAATTGGTTTTTAGGTTTTGCAAAGTTGTCAAGATTAAAAAGAAGAAGCCTATTTCCAATATTTTTAATTTCAAAGTTGTTAAGAGGGTGAAATATTTTAAAGTCATAATAGCTTTGAGAAGACTTGTTGAGGCAGACTTTCAGAGCATGCTAGAGAAAGTGTTATCCAAATAGAATGTTTGGTTAAACAAGTTCATTTCTTTGGAAGGATAGATGGTTCTTGTAAAACTTGTATTGCTATCTATTGCGATCTTTTTAGCTACCCATTTGCTTATTCCCTTGGGAGTATTTTATGAAATTGATAAGACTTGTAGAAGTTTTATTTGTCAAAAGAAGGATGGAAAAGTTGGGATGCACTATGTGGCGTGGAATGTGCTATCTAAACCATGGAGTCATGGTGGTCGAGGACTTTATTCCTCTATCTCCAAAGTAGGTCCAATTTGTGACAAATTTGCATGGAAGTTAATTGAAAAGCCAGGATCTCTTCTTAATCAGAATTTGAAAGCAAAATATGGAAATGATTTTGAAAGTTCGATGGGGATGTTAAGCCCTATGAACTTAGTCCCAAGCTAACCAAGAGGGGGGGTGAATTGGTATTTTAAAAAATTCTTTTCACAAAGAAAGGAAATTGCATAAACCAAATCACACCACAAAAAATAAATGCGGAATTTAAAAGTGCGGAAGTAAGAAAAGGAACACAGAAATTTATAGTGGTTCGGTCGACTCGACCTACGTCCACTCCTTGGAGGCACCCTCCAAGTATTGCACTACAAAACGTGACTATCCTTTAGCCCCCACGGCTAGGCGGAGAAACCCTCACAAGAACCTTCTTTTTGCCACCCCGGCAAGGCAGAGAACCTATCTCCTTTTGCTTCCTCCTGAAGCTGGCAGAGAACCAAAACCAAAAGCAAAACTCCTTACCTCTACCGACCCTTCCACGGACGAGAAACTCTAGACGAAGACGACGCAGAGCGATCCTTGAAGCAACCCTTGTGAATCCCCTCACAAGCTCCCCCTCATAAGATCCTCTCTCTCTCTCCTCTCTCTCTTTCTCTCCTCAAGGTCTTCTCAGGTCAAGGCAGCAGCCAAAGGTTTTGAAAAATGTTGAACAAGAGCTCTTAAATAGAAGAGCTTCAAAAGAGCTCATTAATTGCAAGTTGCCGACAATATCGTCCAGGCCGATATGGACATCGGCCGGGCCGATCAGTACAAATCAATGAAGATCGGCCAGAGCATCGCCCTGGATGGAAAACAAGATGATTGAAAATTGGCTTGATCGTCCAGGCCGATCGCATGATCGTCCGGGCCGATCAGTTCAAATCAGAGAAAAATTGTCCTGACAATAGCCCTGGATACGGGCTAGCCGATATTGATCGTCCTGAAGTAACTTAAGGTTTTTGACTAGATCGGCCTGGCCGATACTGCGATCGTCCAGGACGATATGATCTTATCAATCATCCTTAATTACTCCCTTGATTTCCTGAACAATTATGGCATAATTTGTGGATATCGTCCAGGCCGATCATAGGATCGTCCTGGCCGATAATTTAAAAATACAGTATAACATAATTGACTATGGCGGCTACTTCTTTCTGTTTTGAGCTTATCGTCCTGGACGATACATGTATCGTCCAGGACGATCTGTTAATGTCAGCTGCCTTAATTAAGAATCCTTAATTAGACTTTCTGTTTTAAGCTGATCGTCCAGGCCGATCCAAAAAATTTTCCGGGCCGATATGAGTAAAAACAGAAATTCTAAGTCTCTCAAGTGTGTGTGTGAAGGGTTACATAGCATCAGTCTCTTTGACTATTACAAGTAGACTCAAAAGGTGAAAATCAAACGTACAGACTGACTCAACCCTAAACCTACGCAATCCTAAACTTAGCTTCTTCTTGATCGTCCGATCTTCGATTCCTGAAAAGTTAGAAGCAACAAGTAGTCCAAGAGAAACAGTGTTTGTCAATCATCAAAACATAATTCATGAATAATAGATTTGCAACAATCTTCCCCTTTTTGATGATGGCAAACACAAGTAGGAAAAATTAAACAAAAATAGGTTCATTAGAAAATCAAAGTTGCATCAACTTTTTTCTACCACACCCTATCCTACTCCCCCTTTTGTCATCACAAAAAGAGGGTCCAAAAACAACAGAAAAACATCACAAAATACTAACAAGCAAACTACAAAAAGACAAGAAATAATAACACAAAGCACAAACTAAAAGAATGAGGGATCTTGATCATCAGATGGAGGTAGTGGAGGTGGCTGCTGAAAGTAACTGGCAAGCGTGGTAAACTGAGCATTGAACCAGGCGATGTCCTGGTCATGCTGCTACTGCTGGTGAGTAAGAAAACTGTCAGATCGGGCTAAATCCTCAGCGCGGTGATGCTCATAACGGGCAATGTCCTCAGAGTGTTGCTGCTCCTGGGCAGCAACATAGGCGTCAAACCGGGTCTCCCAACGATCAAATCTCTCAATCAACTGATCAACCGGTGAGTGCTGGTGGAGAAGAGCAGGGTCAAGAAAGGGAGCTGGAGCGGGAGCCTCCTCCTCTCTAGCCCCCCGAGGTTCTTCAGGGTGGGGATGAGTACTGTGAAGGGTGCTGAAGGAATTGTTTGAGTAGAAGGGAGTTGGGAGGTTTGGTGGATTGGGATATTGAAGTTGGTATTAAGTTTCAAGAATATAGGCTATGATGTGTCCTAAGGCTAGATTTGGTTTCCTTTTGTGGCCTGGATCGCGAATTGTGGTTAGGTGATCAATGTATCAAAAAATTAGGTCCGCAGTGTTGATTTCCCTATGAGCCATGATGTAGAAGGTAGTGAGGGAAAGTAGAGGGGTGATGTGGACTCGGTCGCCGGCTTTTAGAATGACGGAGGTGCGAAGGACATATTGGATTGTCCTAGCATCTCTAACTAAAGAGCTAATCTCTCCAACATGGTAAGGTACATTGGTCTGGCGAAGAAAGTGATTTGCCGTGGACCAGTCAAAATCAAAGTCAGAGGCGATTATGTGCAGCTTATCTCCGGTGGTGGATAGCTGTAAAAGATCAATACAATCCTGATATGTGACTTCGACAGGGCATCGATTCACATAGGAGGTCAGGGCTGTGAAGGTAGGGTTGATGCGGAGGTTTGCAAAAAATTCTAGAAGAAACTCTGAATTGAAAGGGAAATCAAGAGACAGAATGAAGCAAAGGGAGGTGCGAGTGAAAAAGATCCATTACCGGGTAAGAGATGTGGACAGGATTGATGATTCTGGAGACAGTGATTCCACACCCTTTGTAACGATGATAGGCGGCTTCATCTTCTGCTTCCCAGAAACGAGGGTCAATCCTTGCCCTCGAGGAACTTCCAAAAGTCTGTCGGGCACGTTTCCCACTAGTCATTGAGAGTACTAAGCAAAGAACACAAGAGGATAAAGGGTTGGAAGTGAAAAACCATGGCTGGAATGGCCTAAATTTAAAGAAATGGCCATATCGTCCTGGCCGATCGCAGCATCGTCCAGGCCGATATGGTTCAATAATTTCGTACAGGCCGATTGGTCAAAAAGGCGGTCCAATCGTCCGGGCCGATCAGATATCGGCCAGGCCGATTAGACACAGGCTATCGGCCCGAGGAGTCAGTCCGGACGACCGTTGAAAAAGCAGATCGTTCGGGCTGATTAGGTGTATCGTCCAGGACGATGCACAATAATTGATCGTACCGGCCGAAGTTAAAACGTTTTAAATGCTTGCCACGTGTATCTGTTGACCTCATTTTTGTATGAGGTCATTAAGGCCCTTCCAAACTCCAGATTAATTTTAGATCCTAGGATCCACTCTAGGCCTCAGGATTCTTTCCTAGAGCCAGTCCTTAGAGCCTACTCTAGAGCCTATGATTCCCTTAAATCCTAGATCTTAGAACTCATCTAGATCTTAAGACCACTCCAACTTCAAATCAATCCCCACCCTTGATCAACCTCAACCTCAAATCAATTCCTACATTTGATCAACTCCAACTTCAATTTGATTCCTACCTTTGATCAATTTAAATCTCAAACTTCATTCAACTCAAATTCAAATTAATTCAAGTTTCAAACATATCCAAACCTTGATCCAATCAATTTGACAATCCAACCTTAAACTTAGACTTTGATCCAAACTTCAATCTAGCTTTGACCTCATCCACTCATTAACAACCACCACATGATTGTAAATGATTTAGATACTTCAATACTAATCATTCAAACTTAAAATCCATTCCAAATCCAGAAGTCTAAACTCAAATTCAAAGTCTTAAGGTCTTGTCCTAAAGACCCTTTTCAAAGAATTTTCAAACATTTTAAAACCCATTCAAATGGTCTTTGATTCAGGGTCTATCACTTGCAAAGTGATAAGACATGTCTCTAGAGGTTACCCTCCAACTTTGAGCTCATTCTGAGATCTCTAACCCCAGAATCTGAATTAAAATCCAAAGGCTGTAAAACCTTCAAATATTTACAGCCTATGCCACTGAACCTAACCCCTTTGAGATCTTGACCTTGGAACCCTTATCCAAGCCCCCAATCACTTTCAGACTCTTGATTTTAACCCACTGAGCAGTAAACTGTATTTTTTAGAACCATTTTTTGGCCATAGTTGACCAATGGGCCAAAATTGACCAAAATACTCTTATGGGATTTCAAATGGCTATTTCAATTCAAATCAATTCCAAACTCTTTGAAACCACTTTCAATGAATTTCAAATATCAAACCCAACTTGTTGAACTCAAACCCAGACCTTGGGTCAACCTGGTTGACCAAGTCAACCAAGTTTGACCCATGGACCCATACACCCTCCTCTTTCAAATTTTTGAATCTAGTTCATTCCAAGTCCTTTGAATGTATGGGATGAACCCTTGGGTACCCAAGAGACCCCTCTTGGTGACCCAAGCCTTGGGCTCACTTGGGTTAGCCATAAGGCTTGACCCAAGTGACCAAAAAGAGGTCTCCCTTGAGCCATCTTTTAATCTTAATCAAATTGAATCCAAATCAAGGTGCCATTGGGTTCCCATTGACCCAATACACCTTCCTTGACCAGCCCAATCCTTGGGCTCACTTGGGTCAAGAGTTAGGCTAACCCAAAGTGCCCAAAAGCACTTGGGATTGAGCCAACTCTTAACCTAAGCCCAATTGAACCTGATCAACACCTCCCATAGGTGGCCCTAGGTCCAATACACCCCCTCCAGCCAGCCCATGCCTGAGGCTAGCTTGGGTCAATAGTTAGTTTAACCCAAAGTAGCCAAAAACACTTAGACCAAGCCGGTTTGAGCCAAACCGAGCCATCGGATCGATCCCGGCTTCCCCAGACCAATTTGACTCCACTCCCAGCTCCAGTGTGTCCCCATCGGCCTTCCCTGGTCAACCCGACCCAGACCGTGGCCGGCGGCGGTCGGAACCAATGGAGAGCAAGTTCCGGTGGTCCCCCCAGGCCGATCCTGACCGAAAGCCTTCCAAAAGCTGTGGCTTGCCGGCTTGAGGCTTACGAGCTCTCTGGAAAGTTGCCCCTTTCCACTTGGCATCAATCCGAGAGCTCCTTCGATTCAATCCTGGTCGTCCGAGCTCGCGGGAGGAGGCTGAATAGGCTGGTGCTCCCCAGAGCTCAAGGGTCGATCGCAGCATTTTGAAACGATTCCCCAGAGTTCCCTCAATCTCCCAGCATCTCCCCTTGAGCTCCCAGACCTCTCTTTTCATTACTTCGAGCGAGCTTCGGTGAAAGGCTTTGGCGTCTCGCTCAAAGTCCTACCTCCAGCCATCCTCCAGTCGCGGTCTCTGAAGGAAACCTGCTCGCCTTCGTCCCCTGAAGCTTCCAGATAGAGAAGCTCATCTGTTGAGACTTTCTCTGCGGTAATTCCTTCATCCCGAGCTCCCTAGCCAGGTAGTCCGGTCAAGTGTGAAGGAAACCTTCACCCCAACGGATTTCCACCGTTGGATTGAAGGTTTCCACCCCCCTGATCCTCCCTGTGAAATTTCGTCGAAGTTCGCCGGTGGGATCAATCGGATCACGCCGGAGAAGGTTCACGACCTCGGATAAGAGCGGAAGTTGAAGACAAAATCTCAGCCGTTGATTCCAATCAACGGCTCGGATTAGATCCCGCTGTTTCGGAGCGCGTCTGATCCCAGCCGTCCGATCCGCCATCCGACGACTGTGGTTAATCCGACCGTTAACAGTTGGCGCCAATGATTGCCCAGCCAATCAGCGCGCGACGCGTGTAAAGAGAGCGCTAACTGTGTAATGGCCGAATTAATAATTCCAGAAATTCAAGGGAACTTTGGAAATTCATATCTCCCTGCACACTTGTCCAAATTAGGTGTTCTTAGGCTCATTGGAAAGGTCTCAGGGAGACCTACAAAAGCCCTATGGTTCCATGCCCTGGTTAGGTCAGTGCTAGGTTTAATTTGAGTTTGAGCATTTTGTTAATTTCTTTAATTATTCTTTAAATACAAGTCCACCAGGCATGGAATTTTGGGAGATTGAATTTGAACATGTTTTTGACATGTCCAAATTTTATCTCCCCCTTTTAAGATGTTCAAGGGCATTTTCCTCAAATTTAAAATTTAAGGGTCATGGTTTGACCCTTAAATTCAAAATGGGGTATAGACCTATCCAATGGGATTTAGGGTGTGATTTTTTGTGTGCTGATGATGTGTAGGATAAGGAGTGTAGAGCCACTAATTTTGCCCCAATCCAAGCTTAGGATACACCCCTATAGTGGTTTGAAGGTGACTTAGAGTTCACCTTAGGTGGTTTAGTTTACCACCTTAGAGTACTCCATTTGAGCTCAAATTTGGTGAGTTTAGTCCTCAGGGTCAGGTGATCCTATGGTCCAAATTTCATCAAATTTAGAGTCCATTTGGTTTCCCAAGTAGGAACCATAATAATCCCCCTTAGAAATAACCCTTTAGCCTTAATAAAATTCTAGTAATTCTAATTTAATTCTTAAAATTCCCTAAAATACCCCCAATTAACTTAAATTTATCTCTTTATCAGTGAAAATTGAAATCACTTTAATTTGACATTAAAATCCACTTTAATTTAATTTTAATCAAAATCAATGTTTAACCAATTTTAATTAATTAAAAATTTTTTAAAATCCCAAAAAAATCTTTAAACACTTGCTGATCTCTCCTTAGATCATTTCTGAACTTTGGAGTTGATTTCAAGAAGTTTGGGACTCATTTGGGATCAAATCACTAAAAGGCCCCTTAATTGAAACAATTTAATAATTTCAATAAATACACAAACTTCCAAAAATCATAACTTTTGATAGAAAACTCCAAATTGAATGTGCCACATGTCTAACAACTCATAATTACGTCTAGTATTTTAATAAAATATAAACATTACAGAATTTGAGCTTAATCAAAAATTCAACTTTTGACCCTTTAATTAAATGATTAAAATATTAAAAATTCATAAAATTCCAAATCACTCTAAAACACTTAACAAATCCTTTAAAACACAACAACCACCCTAAAGATGAAGTTTATTGGCTGGACTACTACGGGCTGCGGGGCTAAGTGTCCTAAGGAGGCTGGTTCCTCGAGCCTGGTGGCACAACGCCATGAATGGATTCTAAGGGGTGTTAAATCTTAAAATAGATTAATTTTTAATTATTTAACGTTTTAAAATTTCTAATTCAATTACATTAATTTGGTTTATCGGTTGGACTACTACGGGCTGCGGGGCTAAGTATCCTAAGGAGGCTGGTTCCTCGAGCCTGGTGGCACAACGCCACGAATCAATTAATGGTAAACTTAAATTAATCAAACTTTAAAAATTAGTAACTAACTCTTTTTTTTTATATTAATCCACTCTTTTAATTCTAACCAATTTGCATAACTTAATCATCCCTGATTGCTACTGGGTAACCCAGGCCTACGAGGCCATTAGCTTAGCCCCAAGGAAGGTGAAATAAACTTCACGGCCTCGGTGTGAAACAAAGGTAGTAATCAATTAATTTTTAAAATATGTCTAATTAAAATTCTTAATTCATTAATACTTAAATTTTAATCTAAATCCCCTTGTAAACCTTAACAAACCCAGACTTTTAGACAACTTCAATTAATAACCTACGTTAGGATCTATCCCAGCCACACGACCTTTCTCACACACTTTAGATGATATGCTAGGACAACCAACTCTAGATCTAGGTTAGGCCGGTATTTACTTTACTGCTGTGTGCCGGATTTTTCATAGTTTTCACTGCATGTTGTGGATAAAATTGCTTTGCTGTGTCTGCTTACTTTTTCTGTACTCTGTGGATGGATTGATGTGTTTGGCGACTAGATTACCCTTAGGTTAGGTACGATCTGGATGTTGACACAATTTTCTGTAGGTGGCCACGCTCATGCAGGGCAATATAAAAAGGGGGCAAATCAAAAAAATGCATAAATATTATAAACTCTTTGCACAGGTGCTTCAGCTGCTAAAGCCCCCAAATCATAAAAAGAGCGTGGCCAGTGTGTTTACTTTCTTTTCTGCTCATATACAACTGCTTGGGAATAACTGCTTTTTATATATTAATTACTTAAGATAACCCTGCAGGTGAGTCTAGATTTTTATTTTGATATTAATGTAATTTGTGTAAGTGTCAAGTGTTGTAAAAGTTGATTTTGAGTTGGGATACATAGACCCAAAGCTTAGATTCCAAAGAGGAAAGGATACCCCTTTAGGGAACACTCCTTTTTCATTTGGAAATCCAAATTTGGATCATACCTCTTCCTTACCCAAAGAGGAAAGAGTGGCCTTCCCCCTTAGAGGGAAGTGCCCTCTTGTCCATTTGGGTAATCTACTACGAAGATTTCAAGAAGATTGAAGAAAAGGAGTCCAAAAAAGAATGAGATTGAAGATTTGAAGATTTGAAGATTGAGAGTATCCCACTCAAAATAACTTGCGTCATTACTAGGTTTAGAATCCGGGTTGTTGTCAGTGGTGCCCTGCCACTTTACTTTCTGTAATATTCTGGTTTGTAATAAGCAAGGCAATTCTGCCTATGGACATTTATTAATTAATTTATATTTGATGTGATGATTTGATTGCCTTTAAGATTACTTGTTTTTACTTGTTTTTTTTTGGCGATTGCATGCCGCTTTTTGTTTTTGCCTGGATACGTGAGACTCGTGAGGGTGTGAAAGTTTTCTACTCATAAACTTAAAAGTCTAAAATTTTGGTAAGTCTAAATAACATAGAAAGATAACGAATCTAGGGAATTAGCTGGGGATCGATCCCGGGGTCGCATGCATATTTATGCATTACTCTTTCCTTGCTTTAGACCCTTCCCCGCCTGCGGGTAGAGTCCGGATAGTCTGACCTATGAGGACGAGGTGCCGGACCTGGGGAAGTCCAGTCTTCTAAAAAAATTATTTTATAAGCCTGTTTTAAAAATTTCAAGCATACTTGATTTGGAAGTTGTCGACCAGCATGCATTGCATTAGATACAAATTAAAAGAGTCAAAATTTTAGTTTCATAGTCCTTAGCATTTTAGCACCCAACATAAGTCAAAGGGGTCAATTAGGAGAATCTCTAGATGTCGGCCCCAACTCTCCAAAACTTTAATTAAAACGTCCCTACCACTCTTTCATAAAAGACCGGACTCATCTCTTTTAAATCGACTAGGTGGTTAGCTGGCTCCCCAATCCAGGCCGGGGTAAATCCAGATCTTGCACTGCATTAGTTAGGATCGGACGACTGTGGTCCAGTGTCCAAAATAGATTTAGGATTCGGGGAAGATCTTTGATTATAAGACCCCAAATTTCGGGAACATAGTCCCAGATTTTTAATAAAATGCTCAACTTTAATTAAATATCATTTCATTCCAAAACATAAAGCCCAACACTTAGATTAAGTTGAGACACTTCCGGATGGTTCTGGAATCTTAAAGTGTCCCCTACCTCTCCTCCTTTAACTCCGTTAATAACTGCTCAATTTTGATCCATTCCCTTTTGAGTTTCCAAAATTCATCTCTTTTTGATATCACTCCTAGAAAATCTAACAAAATTCTGCCACCATTTTAATCGGGAGTTTTCGTAAGAGATTTTATCTCCCTACGATGTAATTAACTACGAGGGCTTGCGCTCGTAGGAGATTTGGAACCACACATACCTGATTTTAAAAATTTTTAATTTCTAAAACTTTATTAGTTTTCTTTGGGAAAAGTTAAATAATGATCGTCATAGTTGCATTAGAAGAATTATTGTAGAATGGTGTCATTTCCCTTTGGGGAGATACATCCTTCTTCGATAAGGCTTTGGATGCGAATGCGACGATCATGTTTCTTGAATATTGTAATTGGGTACTTAGTTGAACTATACTTTGTCCCCTCGGGGCCATATAAAGTTTCCCTTAGAACCCGATCGTAGTATTCAAGATGAGTTTATATAATTCTAAGTCTGAACACCATTATGAAAGTTTATTTTCGTCCTTCGGGGTGATATACTCTTTCTAACAAGTTGATTCGACCTTAGAATTGGAACTCAACCTTAATCTTAAAATCCCCAAAGAAAACTAATATTTTTCAAAACCCGTTTTTCCAAAATTCCACCAACAAAAATGGCACGCCCGGTGGGACCAAATTTCTCTTCCTATCTTTAATAGTGGCAGAATTTTGTTTCATCGGTAGTTTCAACTATCATTTCTTCCGTTGGTCCCTTTACCCATTTCTTCCTTGGGTGAGTGTGTCCAACATCTAAAAAAAAAATATAAATATTAAAAGAGAGGTTGTACCTCCAAAATTGGCCTTATCTAGATTTTTGTTCTGATTTTGACCTTCTGCCCCGGCATAGCCTGTGAGGCGACAGCGTCAAATCAGATCTATGGGTATCCTTTTCAATCTTATGGATTTATGGTCGATAAACTTCTCATTCAGCATATAAATCCTTAAAATTGAAAAGAATTCAAGATTTTTGATTTCGGACATCCCAAATTACTTTAGTTTTAACCCCCTCACTTCCCCTTTGACCTCCAGGGGTGGGGAGGGTTAGACTATTCCTTTTACTTGGGTTTTCTCATGATTCCATAAGCCTTCGGGCAAGGGGAAACTCTGTCCGTTGTGTTTTGGAGCCTGTAAGAAAACCCCTTTCAAACCCTCAAAATTTCTTCAAAATTCTCTTAAATTCTAAATTGTCATATGTTACCCCATACGTTCTCCTTGTGGGCTAACATATGTCAAGTTTTTTTTAGAAAACTTTCTGGGCATGTGCTTAGTCTCTTCACCCTTTTAACATGTGTTAAGCAATATCCTTCACTGCTCGACACATGTTTTGGGGGGGTTGAGATATTCTTACAAGCCTCAATTTTCAAAAAATAATATATTTTTTATCACCCTTTTAAAGTAAATCTAATTTCAACCCTTTCTTTAACTTTCAGAAAATTCCAAATGGCTGGCCAATTGATTTTCTCTTTTGATCGAGAGTTGTCCTCGACTGTTAATGACCAAGGGAGCACTATCATTTTTGGAATGGGATTCAGTACTCTTGAGCTCTCTATGGATGGTCACCAGATTGTTAGTTTGGATGCCAGTAAGGAAATTCCCCCAGTGGTTGAGTTGATTGTGGGATCTGCACCCACCTTGCCAGTAGTCAGTGATGATCAGAAACAGTCTAAACCAGTTGTTGAGCCTCCCACTGAAGTCAAATCTGTTTTTGAGGAGGGGTCTAGTTCTTGACTTAGCTTTGCCACTAAGAATCAGAAAAAGAACTATTTGAGGAGACTTAGAAAGAAGATCTCTAAGGCTAAGAGAGTTCTACCTTTTAAGACCTTAGTTCAAGTAGAACATGAGGTTGCTGAGGAGCTACCTATTCCTGCTTCCTCTCCCCTCCTAAAGAGGAGTCACTTTTACCCCCTGGCTTCAGCTCAAGGAGAGGAGAAGGCAGCTAGGATAGCCCGTTCTCCACCATGCCCGGTCGACTACTCGACTAAGAAGACTCAGAAAGAAAAACATCTCCAGAAGACAAGGACTTTGAGAAATATAATTCATACCTGCGCTGCAAAGTCTGGACAGACTAAGGAGGAATATGTAAAACAATTGAAGGGAGTGATCTCACATCGCTTCCAAAAAGAAATGTTGAAGGAAGAAGTGTCTGAAGCAAAGAATTTAACCCCACAATTCGTCAGAAAGAATAAGAAGTATGTTAGACAGCCCGCTACTTCAGTACTGGTTGATGGATATCACTGGGTGCCACGCCCTCCGTCCTCTAAAACAGAGGGTATTGCATTGACTGGGTCCAAGAGAGGCCACCATTCTACTGGTAGACCCTCGGTACCCCCACATAAACCTGTAAGATTGGCCTCAGTGATTGTTAAGTCAAAGGAGGTTGAGATTCAAAAGTCTATAGATCTTAAGGGAAAAAGACCCAAATCTCCTGAAAAGAAATATGTGCCAAAGAGAACTAAGTTGAAGAGTCTGCCACTACCTCCTAGAACGTCTAAGTTCATTCTGCAGCTCCAACGAGTTTCAGCCAACCCTACTCCGAGTTCAGTTGACTTGATGGATGTTCAGACCAGTACCCCAGTTGTTACAGTTGACAGTCCTACCACAGCCAGTCTAACTCAAGATCCAATAGTCACCATCCCTGCTACCCTAGTTGATGATCCCCAAGGTCCGAGTGTCATTCCTAGGCCCCTTAGTCAGGTGTCTGAGGACCTTACCTTTCCAGATGTGGGAACTATCACTTTACAAGCTCCTGCTTCTCCCCCTGAGGTATATGTCCCTCTCCCTATAGAGGATGCCACTCTTCTGACTACCAGCTCTGGGATAGTTGAAGAGGAGAGAATTGACCAGGATCTAGAAATGGAAGATGAACTGGATACAAAGTCTCAACCAGATCCTAATCCAAGACTCACAGAAATCATTGCCCTCATGGATTCTGAAGAATTATTCGATATGGCAGAGTACAAAGGATACTTACCCCTTGATCCTAAGTCAATTAGGCATAGATCGGTCAAGGAGGTAGTTCAAGAAATAAAAAACATTTTATTGAACAAAGAAGGAATGGCCTCTTTTGACCCTGATATGGATGATCTCCTTGGAGATGAAGATGATTATGTTGGTGGCATTCATGTGGTCGAAACTAGAGGGTCTAATAAAGAAGCTGAGCCCAGCAAACGCCGATTTACTAAAGATGATGATCCACATACTGTTGAGTCAGATTCAGATGAGTCTGTGAAAGACAGAGATGAAAAACACATAAAAAACTTGGAGACTCAGCTCGCTAGCATGATGTCACAAGTTAAGGAAATGTAAGAGAAGTTGAATAAATCACAGTAAGAGTCTCTTAAAATCCATCAGTCAGCTCGAGAGCTCACAGAAAAGGCCAAAAAGGCAGAATTTAGTTCCGGACCTCTCGAGTCACCACCTGTGACCCTTCCTTGTCCAGTAGAGGCACCTCCAGTTCACCCTGCTGTTTCCACCATTCCTTCGATCCTACCTCAGAAGGATATTAAGCAGTTAATTGAGGACCAGGTAAGGGAGGCCTTAGCCCTTTCTCAAGGAACCGTGTCTATTTCAAAGGGTAGACCCTACCCCGAGGAATATGACTTAGTTCCTTACCCAAAGGGCTTTGTGCCACCAACTTTTAAAGTTTTCACTGGAATTGAAAATCCGAGACAACATCTGGCCCACTTCCGAGCAAGCTGTTGCAATGCGGGAGGGTCAGATGATCTACTATTTTGCCAATTTGTAAGTAGTCTATCCGGCATTACTTTTGAATGGTACGCTGATCTTGCCAACAGTTCAGTAAGAACTTTTAGGGAGCTAGAAAACCTCTTTCTTAAGAGATTTTCTGGAGCGCAACAGCGTACCACCGTGGACGATCTTGTGGTTGAAAAGCAAAAGCCAGGAGAGTCTCTGGTTGAATACATCTTGAGGTGGCGAAACCTCTCGATGAAGTGTGAACCCCAGTTGCAAGAGCAACACACAGTGGAGATTCTTTTGAAAAATATCCACGACCCTGTTGCTTTTCTCCTGAAGGGTTTCACTATTAAAACTTTTGAAAAACTTCTTAATAAGGCTAGCAATTTGCAGGAAGAGGCTCCTAGGATGCCATTCTTACGAGAGCAGTCTGAAGAAAGGAAGGGTCCAAAATTGGTGAAAACATTTGAAAAGAAAGCTGTGGTCTCAGCAGTAGATAAAGGAAAGAGGCCAGTGATTAGTCAGCCTAGCACTCCACTTCCACCACAGCCGCCTCAGAAGCAGCCCTTTCAGATAGTTCCTCAGTATACTAAAGATCCTGCCTCCATCCCTTTTAGAGAGAGATTGGCAAAGCCTTATTCATTTAAAAGGGAGTCAGTTAAGAAGATCTTCAAGAGCTTGTTAAAGAAACCGGATTTTCAGTTGCCAGAGGCCTGAGGATGAGAGCAAGACAGATGATCCCAAGTATTGCCCGTACCACAGGATGCTTAGTCACCCTCTTGAGGACTGTGTTGTGTTCAAAGATTGGCTTGAGAGGAACTACACCCAAGGTAACATCATAATACCTAAGGAATACTTGGTCAATCCAGAAAATGCTTCAATTAAAACCATTTCAGGTAATCCTCCTAACTCTTTTTGTCTTGTTGAAGATGGTTGGGACATTGCTTTGTCCCGGGCACTTAAAAAGTCGATTAACAAGTCTTTTCGTCTTTCTCAACAGCTGACTACGATAGCCCAGGCCCCGGTGTGAAAGGTTGCCCTGGACGCTTCGCAGAAGGATGTTGAGCCACTTCCCTCTCCAGTAGTCTTAGGAACTACTGAGAAAAATGTAAAAGAAAAGAAATTTGATTTTGTAGAGAGGAAGTGTGTAGATGAGAGATGTATTAGAATGGCGGATGGCGGTGTTAAAATCCTTTCCCCTCTTTTGTTATTTGACTTTTACTTTGCCCCATCAAAGGCGAAGGGTCAAAAGATGAAAAAAAAACATCCTTCTACTTCTGTCTTGATGATTGGCCATGAATCTCAAATGCAAATTGATGACTCTCTTGTTTTGAATCAAACTCCTAATGAAATAGATATTGAGGTTAATCAAACTAACCTCACCGAATCGACTATTCAAGAAGATGTCGAATGTGAAGGCTTATCAGAAAGTGATTTCCCCCAATGTGATTTTTAGGGAAGTCCTGTCGAGATAGAGTTTTCAGATTCTGACTCTCTTTCGGGAAACGACGATCCAATGCCTACAGTGAGTGTAGACACCGCTCTAGTTTGCCCGCCTGAAGATATCGAGCAGGTGCAACTCCGTGGCGGTAAAGTCTTACCTCCTAGGTTGCCCCCTCAGGACAAAGGCAAGCAATCCTCATTCGAAAATCTAAATCCAGATTCCCCTCAGCAACAAGAATTTCCTTTAATTCCTCCGGGTTTCGAGTCTGTCGTTCCTAAGGTTGATTATAACGTCCTAGCCCACCTTAGGAAGTTTCCAGCAAAATTAAGTATTTACGACGCCCTCCTTCTCTCCAAAGAAATGAGAGAGTCTTTAACTAAAGCACTTCTCGACCCCGAGATTTGCTTAACACAGTTAGCTGCAACTTCAGAAGGTGAGGCTCTCTACTTTAAAGAGGTCCTCGGGGTTACCTTTTCAGACGAAGATTTACTCTTGGGAACTGCCGACCACAATCGCCCCCTCTACATTACCGTAGATGTGGGAAACTTTAAGTTATCAAGAGTCCTTGTTGATCCGGGTGCATCGGTCAACGTGATGAACATAAAGACTCTTGCTTATCTCAGAGTTGATACTAGCAAGCTTTCAACCGACAGGTTGGTGCTTCGTGGGTTCAACGAGAAGGGCGAGAGAGCTTTAGGTTCAATCACTTTACTCCTAGAAATAGGAGGGTTAAAAATGGAAGCTAAATTTCATATAATTGATTCGACTACGTCCTTTAACGCACTTCTAGGTAGACCTTGGATTCACGAATATAGGATGGTTCCATCAACCCTGCACCAATGCGTTAAGTATCAACGAGACAGCATTGAACATGTGATTAAGGGTGATTTGCAACCATTTTCAATTCAAGAAACTGGGATCTACGAAGATGCTGCGTATTTCATACCAAAAGGGTCCACGTCCCATTCTAAATTGGAGATCAAAATTGAGGAGAAAATGGTTGGACAAAAACTCGACCAAAAGGAGGAAAAGGATAAAAATATCAATCAAGAAATGATACAATCGAGTAGTTAAGACGACTCTGATATCGTTGTCCTTAGGTCTCCAAGCACATTACCTCAAAGAGGTGGGAGGATGGCTTTAAGGGCACGAGGTCGAGGCCGTGCTTCATTAGATAGGAGAGTAGCACCTGTGTATATTGATTTGGAATCAGATTCTGATGGTGAACTAGAAAGTCAAGGTACTGCCCTCTCTCTCGATTATCAGAACATAAATGCTCCTCCAAAATTTGATCTCACCTTAGACCAGGATAGTGACCCTAATTTCAAAAGTTAAAAGTGACGAGCCTGAATTAACAATATATGAAAAGCTCACTAGAAGGATTGAGGCCCTTTCTCTGACCCCACTGTCGGCAGGCAGGATTGTAGGGTTGGAAGTCAAAGTGGCCCCCAACTTGGATGGTGAAGTTAAGAAAGTCCAGAAATTCTTTCCTGGCTCCTCCTCCGCAAGGGACGAAGGTGATGTAACCTTTGAGGAGGCAGATTTTAATGAATTAATGGAATTACCTTTCGGCTACTTCCCTGTTTGTGTAAAAAATACTTTTTCTAAAGGTTCTATACCATACCGATGTACTAAGGGTCAAGCTAGATACCACGAGAATATTTGGCGAACAAAAATAAATAAAAATCCAACAAGTGGTATTGGCTTTGGAACAGTTAGTTCATTCGATGATGATGAGTATTGCCTAATGATAACTTACCACCTCGATTCTCCAAATGTCCCTACAGATCCTCCTTGTCCTCTAGATGGACTCTGTTTGGAGACTTTAGATGATCCCAATGATCTTCAAGTTCGGGATGCACCCCCTGAGTTTGAAGAGGAAATTAAGTCGACAGTCGATGAGTTGAGAGAAATTAACCTAGGAAACGGTGATGACCCCCGTCCGATTTTCATAAGTACTTTGTTGAGCGAGGGTGAAACCAAAGAATTAATCCAGTTGTTATTCGAGTTCAGGGACTACTTTGCCTGGACATACGACGAAATGCCAGGTTTGCCTGCTGAGGTAGCAGTTCATAAACTTAGGGTTCGGCATGATGTCATTCCTGTTAAACAAGCTCCTCGACGCATGCGCTTAGAGATTGAGCAACAAGTCGTTTCTGAAGTTAAGAAATTGGCAGAAGCCGGATTCATTCGAGAGGAGCAATATCCCTCCTAGGTGGCCAGCGTCGTGCCAGTTCGAAAGAAAAATGGTCAAATTCAGATTTATGTCGACTATAGGGATCTGAATAAGGCATGTCCTGAAGATGAGTTCCCTCTACCAATACCAGAACTCATGGTGGACATTGCCTCCTCACATGCTATTTTCTCATTCATGGATGGCTCGTCGGGTTATAACCAAATCAAGATGGCCCCAGAAGATGAGAGAAATACTGCGTTCAGAACCCCTATTGGAATCTTTTGTTATAAGGTAATGCCATTCGGCTTAAAGAATGCCGGAGCAACCTACCAACGTGCCATGACCCGTATATCTGACGACTTAATTCATAATCAAGTTGAATGTTATATTGATGACTTAGTTGTCAAGAGCAAGGTCAAAGAGGCTCACCTGTATGACTTAAGAGTTGTTTTCAAACAGTTGCGCCGCTACGATTTGAAAATGAACCCCTTGAAGTGTGCCTTCGGCGTCGCCTCGGGAAAATTCTTAGCATTCGTAGTGAGGCACCGTGGAATCGAGATCGATCCTGCTAAAATTGAAGCCATCTTAGATATGCCATCCCCTAAGAGACTTACCCAGTTAAGGTCTCTACAAGGTAGATTGGCATATATAAGGAGGTTTATTTCTAATCTTTCCGGGAGATGTCAACCATTTTCTGTCCTTGCGAAAAAAGACGCTAAGTTCGTATGGGACGCGAAGTGCCAAAATGCTTTCGACGACATCAAACAATACCTTTCTAATCCGCCAGTCTTGGCAGCTCCGATTCCGGGAAAGCCGTTAATCCTCTACACTGCAGCCTTAGATGAGTCTTTAGGTGCCCTGTTGGCTCAAGTTAACGACGAAGGGAAAGAGAATGCTCTCTATTACCTCAGTCGAAGACTCCTTCCTACTGAAATTCGATACCCGTCAATCGAGAAGCATTGTCTTGCTCTGGTTTTTGCAGCTCAGAAACTGAGGCATTACATGCTCTCTCACTCAATCAGTTTGATTTCAAGAGTTAATCCTTTGCAATATCTTATGACCCGACCTACGTTGTCAGGACGTTTAGCTCGTTGGTCTATGATACTACTGCAATTTGAGATTACTTTCACTCCTCTTCGTGCTGTGAAAGGACAGGCTGTCGCCAACTTTTTGGAAGCACACTCGCTGCCTGCAGATTCTTTTCTGAACGATGATCTACCCGACGAACAAATCATGGGTTTGAGGGAATCTGATGAGGCTGTCTGGGAATTGTATTTTGATGGAGTAGCATCCTCTCGTAGAATTGCGACCCAACAATCTATAATTCCTGGAAAGGTTGGAGTCGGTTTAATTTTTATAACACCGGAAAAAGGAATGATGCACTTTTCCTATCATTTATTAGATCCCTGTACAAACAACGAGGCTGAATACGAAGCTCTGATAACCGGTCTGGAACTTGCAATTCTAATGGAAATTAAAGAGATTAAGATCTTTGAAGATTCCCAACTGGTTATTAACCAAGTCGCCGGAACTTATAAAGTCTTGAATCCTAATCTCCTAAGATATCACCAGTACACACTTCACTTGTTGGAACAAATCCCTATTGCTACTTTGTATAGGGTTCCCCGTGGAAGCAATTCCGCGGCGGATGCCTTAGCAAAACTTGCAAAGGAATTTGCATGTCCTGAGGAGGATTCCATCCCTATAGAGATTCAGGGTCGTAAAACCCTCTCCATTATAGATTTGGAACACATTAGTAAGACTCCCCTTCAGATCCTTTCCGCCTCTTCGATGACCGACGAAGAAGGCGATTGGAGACGACCCTTAATCGATTACCTTAAAGAAGGGAAGCTTCCCCAGGATAAATCACTTTCCAACCAGATTATGAAACGTGCCCTATCATATGCACTAGTTAACGATCTTTTGTACCGTCGGTCCTTCGATCACATGTGGCTGCGCTGTTTGGACAAGCGAGAAGCCCTGAAGATTGTTAATGAAGTTCATTCAGGACTGTGCGGTGCACATCAATCGGGTCCAAAAATGAAATTAAAGATTAAAAGACGTGGATATTTCTGGCCTACAATGATTGACGATTGCATGAATACTGCAAAGCACTGTCATCAATGTCAGGTCCATGGTGTGGTTTTACATCAACTGCCTAATGTGTTACACCCTACGATAGCCTCGTGGCCCTTTGAAAGTTGGGGCACGGATATCATTGGGCCGATTGACCCTCCTTCCGCGAGAGGTCATCGTTTCATATTAGCAGCGGTTGATTACTTTTCAAAGTGGGCGGAAGTAATTCCCCTACGCAACGTAACATCACACCATGTCTTAAATTTCTTTCGTGATCATATCGTATATCGATTCGGCGTACCTCGCAGAATCATATCCGATAATAGGTCCGCATTCAAGTCTACAAAAATCAATAGTTTTGTGAGACGCCATAATATTGATTGGAGATACTCGACGATCTACTACCCTCAGGCAAATGGATTGGCCGAGGCCTTCAACAAAATCTTGGTGCAAATTGTTAAAAAGACACTTGATGATAACAAACGACAGTGGGATGAGCGGTTGGTGGAAGCTTTGTGGGCTTATCATACCACTTATAGAACCCCGACCCAATCCACCCCGTTTGCACTAGTGTATGGATCTGAGGCTGTTCTACCCTTGGAAATACAAATCCCTTCGCTCAGAATTGCAGTTCAGAATCAAATTACAAATGAACAAAATGCAAAACTATGATTGGAAGAACTCGAAGGCCTTGAAGAGCGACGTCTCCAAGCTCAACAAAGTTTAGAGTTGTATAAATCCCGTATGGTACAGGCCCATGATAAGCTAGTGCGACCTAGGACCTTCCGAGCAGGAGACTTGGTGTTGGTCCTTCGGAGGCCTATCTTAGCCCATCGAAAGTTGGGAGGCAAATTTGAACCTACATGGGAAGGACCATTCGTTATAGAGACTGTCTACGAAGGAGGCTCGTATCAGTTAGTAGATTGTAAAGGGAACCATCCAATGCTACCTGTCAACGGGCATTTCCTTAAGAAATACTATGCTTGATGTAGCTCATTTTATCAATTAATAAAATTCCCCTTTCTTGATTTGCAACTTGATTCTTCCTTTTTTTTTAAGGTCTTTTCTTTTTAACGCTCTTCGCCTTCTCCTTAGGGTCGAATTGTTCCCTCCCTTAGGATCACATTCGCTAGTGATGGAGTACGCCCTTCGTGGCACCATCCTAGTTTGCTAGTTGAGGTCCTCTGTGTGGAGCAAGCTTCCTCCCCACATGACCATTCGCTAGTGGTGGAGTACGCCCTTTGTGGCACCATCCTAGTTTTATAGTTGAGGTCCTCTGTGTGGAGCAAGTTTTCTCCCCACATGACCATTCGCTAGTGATGGAGTACGCCCTTCGTGGCACCATCCTAGTTTGCTAGTAGAGGTCCTCTGTGTGGAGTAAGCTTCCTCCCCACATGACCATTCGCTAGTGGTGGAGTACGCCATTCGTGGCACCATCCTAGTTTTCCAGTTGAGGTCCTCTGTGTGGAGCAAGTTTTCTCCCCACATGACCATTCGCTAGTGATGGAGTATGCCCTTCGTGGCACCATCCTAGTTTGCTAGTAGAGGTCCTCTGTGTGGAGTAAGCTTCCTCCCCACATGACCATTCGCTAGTGGTGGAGTACGCCATTCGTGGCACCATTCTAGTTTTCCAGTTGAGGTCCTCTGTGTGGAGCAAGTTTCCTCCCCACATGACCATTCACTAGTGGTGGAGTACGCCCTTCGTGGCACCATCCTAGTTTTCCAGTTGAGGTCCTCTGTGTGGAGCAAGCTTCCTCCCCACATGACCATTCGCTAGTGGTGGAGTACGCCCTTCGTGGCACCATCCTAATCTTCCAGTTGAGGTCCTCTGTGTGGAGCAAGTTTCCTCCCCACATGACCATTCGCTAGTGGTGGAGTACGCCATTCGTGGCACCATCCTAGTTTGCCAGTTGAGGTCCTCTGTGTGGAGCAAGTTTCCTCCCCACATGACCATTCGCTAGTGGTGGAGTACGCCCTTCATGGCACCATCCTAGTTTACCAGTTGAGGTCCTCTGTGTGGAGCAAGCTTCCTCCCCACATGACCATTCGCTAGTGGTGGAGTACGCCCTTCGTGGCACCATCCTAAATTTCCAGTTGAGGTCCTCTGTGTGGAGCAAGTTTCCTCCCCACATGACCATTCGCTAGTGGTGGAGTACGCCCTTCGTGGCACCATCCTAGTTTGCTAGTTGAGGTCCTCTGTGTGGAGCAAGTTTCTTCCCCACATGACCATTCGCTAGTGGTGGAGTACGCCCTTCGTGGCACTATCCTAGTTTGCCAGTTGAGGTCCTCTGTGTGGAGCAAGTTTCCTCCCCACATGACCATTCGCTAGTGGTGGAGTATGCCCTTCGTGGCACCATCCTAGTTTTCCAGTTGATGTCCTCTGTGTGGAGCAAGCTTCCTCCCCACATGACCATTCGCTAGTGGTGGAGTACACCCTTCGTGACACCATCCTAGTTTGCCAGTTGATCTGCCTATTTGGAGTAAGTATTCTATCAGCATCTTATAGGCCTAAGGTTGGGTGATGCCCTTCCTTAGACCCAAGGCTAGGTATTCCCTACCTTGGTTTCTTCAGTCCTCTCTTCAAAATAGGTGTAAGCTTTTCACTAATTTCCAATGGACTTAAGGTTGGGTGATGCCCTTCCTTCAACTCTTTAAGATCCTACTCCTATTCGGTCAACGCCAATGTGTGCAGCAGAAGTTCCTTTTACCACACACATTGGGGGTCGATTTGTTGACCTCATTTTTGTATGAGATCATTAAGGCCCTTCCAAACTCCAGATTAATTTTAGATCCTAGGATCCACTCTAGACCTTAGGATTCTTTCCTAGAGCCAGACCTTAGAGCCTACTCTAGAGCCTAGGATTCCCTTAAATCCTAGATCTTAGAACTCCTTTAGATCTTAAGACCACTCCAACTTCAAATCAATCCCCACCCTTGATCAACCTCAACCTCAAATCAATTCCTACATTTGATCAACTCCAACTTCAATTTGATTCCTACCTTTGATCAATTTAAATCTCAAACTTCATTCAACTCAAATTCAAATTATTTCAAGTTTCAAACATATCCAAACCTTGATCCAATCAATTTGACAATCCAACCTTCAACTTAGACTTTGATCCAAACTTCAATCTAGCTTTGACCTCATCCATTCATTAACAACCACCACATGATTGTAAATGATTTGGATATTTCAATACTAATCATTCAAACTTAAAATCCATTCCAAATCCAGAAGTCTAAACTCAAATTCAAAGTCTTAATGTCTTGTCCTAAAGACACTTTTCAAAGAATTTTCAAACATTTCAAAACACAGTCAAATGGTCTCTGATTCAGGGTCTATCACTTGCAAAGTGATAAGACATGTCTCTAGAGGTTACCCTCCAACTTTGAGCTCATTTGAAGGATTCTAACCCTTTAAACTTAATCCAACTCCAAATATTGCAAAACCTTTGAATATTTACAATCCATGCCACTAGGCCTTTCACTTAGTGGAATTTGACTTTGGATCCCCCTCCAAATCTTTTGATCCCTCCTAATACCTTGATATTGACTTGTTAAGCAATAATCCATATCTTTTTAGATTCAATTTGACCCATAATTGACTTGAGACCAAAATGACAAAAATGCCCTTAAAGGAGGATTTTTGGACTTCTGGTCTAAACTCAATTTGATTTGACTTATCAACCTTTGAAATATTCTCTAAATGTCATTTCAATGGATCCTAAATGACTTTTAGAATACATTGAACCCAAACTTACTCTTTGATTTGACCAAGTTGACCAAGTCAACTATGGTTTACCAAATCAACCCTTAACCTACAAACTTGTCAAATTCAATCATTCAACCCATTTGAATCAAATCAATCCTTCAAAATAATTCAATTGGACACCCATGACATGTCCAAAGACTTTCAAGTCAATCCTCCTCTTTAGTTGACTTGGTCAACTCATTTGGAAAGGTCAAAATACTCTCCAACTTCATCTATTTACTTAAAAATTCAAATCCTTGATCTCAAACTCTTGGCCACATCATCAAGCCACCTTGGCAATCCATGGCTTAGTCTAGAACCTGCTCAAACATGATGTGATGTGACACATTTCCTCCTCTAATAGAGCTTAAACCAACCTCCTTTAACAAGACTTGGAATTGGTTCATCCAAATGGGGAAAAAGTTGTGGTCCCTCTTCACATGGACCAAGAGATGTCACTCTCAACCACCAACCCTATTCCATAGCTTTGGGCAGCATAGGGGACACTTTGCACTCATCCAAAACCACTCCAAATCAAATCTCAACCATCCAATCCAAAAGCCAAAGGTAAAGTGAGAGAAAACTTGACCTAAAGGTGGCTTCTTGATCATTCCCTTTGATATGATCAAAATCTCCAAACTCCAGCAGCCCTCAACCTTCCAAGAGCTCCTCCCATACACTCCAACACATTTCAAGTCTTTCCAGCTTTTTGAGTCTTCAGCAAAGTTGTAGAGGATTGATGCAGCTTTCCAACAAGACAAAAATCTCAAACATCCGACGGTTGGATCGTAAGTTATGCTCATTTTAAGTTTAAATTTCAATTTGAAACTGTAGCGATTTTACAATGAATGGAGCCTCCAAACTCCAGGCATTGTAAGATCATATTGCCCTCTAGCTACAGTTCAAATTTCGTGCAATTTCGTCGAGTATTTTGAAAGATATGAGCGTTTAAAGATTTCTATTCAAAATGAACTGAAAAAGATCTGGACCGTCCGATCGAAGATCAGACGGCTCAGATCTGGGTATACCGTGCGGCTTCCTCCATGTTTGAACGTGGGTCATCCCGTGGTATGGGAGGGTGACGTGGCGTCACGCCACGCCGCCATGTCACCGACAGCTGATTTGACCCAAATTTGAATAAACAATACTTTAAATGCTCCAAATCTTCAACAATTCACAGAAAATGGAGTTCTCCACCAAATGGGGCGTTCTTAGGCTCTTTGGAAAGATAATCTAATGTAGTATTTATTAAAATTAAAATTATATTGATTTGATGTCCGTATTGTGAGATATTTGAGTTTATGTTAATTTCATTTATTGCTATTTTCTCACAATCCAGTGATCAAATGAAGCCCAAATTTTGGTGGATGATTATAGAGTATCTTAGGCATGTTTAATAATTTTTCTAGATTTATATGCTCAATATATTTCTGTGATATGAATTTTTAAGGTAAATGGTCTATTTTGGACCCTAAACTTTGAAAATTCATAACTCCTTAGGGTTTTAGTATTTTGCTGTGATATTTCTGTGGTATGCTTAAATATATGTCAGGGTTAGACACACCAAGTTTCATGCCTATATAAATATTAGAGACACCTAGGAAAAATAATTAAGGAAATGTCTAGAAAACTTAGATAATTCATAGGGCATTGTACACACACCCAATAGGGGTGAAACTTGAACATAGTAAACTTAGTGACATAAGATACCTTAGGTTTAAATTTTACTCAATTTTAAGGTCATTAGGTTAGAAAGTTGAGCATGTCAAATTTCAGCCCCTTTAAGGACTAAACAAATTTAATAAATCATCATAAATTTATATTAATTTAAAAAAATACCCATAATTCCTCTAATCAACTATATTTAAACTCTTAATCATTTAAATTTGATATTACGTTAATTTGACATAAAAATACACTTTAATTTAATTTTAATCAAAATCAATGTTTAATCACTTTTAATTAATTAAAAATTATTAAAAATCCCAAAAAAATCTTTAAACACTTACTGATCTCTCCTTAGATCATTTCTGATCTTTGGAGTTGATTTCAAGAAGTTTGGGACTCATTTGGGATCAAATCACTAAAATGACCTTTAATTGAAATAATTTAATAATTTCAATAAATACCCAAACTTCCAAAATTCATAACTAATTGTAGAAAATTCCAAATCAATCAAACTCAGTGGCTAATGACTCTAATTAAAATATAGTATTTTTCAAAAATGTCAAACCCCCAAAATATGGTCAAAGTCAAAAAGTCAACATTTTGGTCAACTCTAGGTCAAAACCGGGTCAAAACTTCTAAAAATCATAACTTTTGATAGAAAACTCCAAATTGAATGCACCACCTGTCTAACAACTCATAATAAGGTATAGTATTTTAATAAAATATAAACATTCCAGAATTTGAGCTTAATCAAAAATTCAACTTTTGACCCTTTAATTAAATGATTAAAATATTCAAAAAATTCATAAAAGCTCAAAATCACTCTAAAACTCAGAAAATATTAGTTTAATGCTTAAAAAACTTAACAAATCCTTTAAAACACAACAACCACCCTAATGATGAAGTTTATTGGCTGGACTTCTCCGGGCTGCGGGGCTAAGTGTCCTAAGGAGGCTGGTTCCTCGAGCCTGGTGGCACAACGCCACGAATGATGTGCTAGGACAACCAACTCTAGATCTAGGTTAGGCCGGTGTTTACTTTACTGCTGTGTGCTGGATTTTTCGTAGTTTTCACTGCATGTTGTGGATGAAATTGCTTTGCTGTGTCTGCTTACGTTTTCTGTACTTTGTGGATGGATTGATGAGTTTGGTGACTAGATTACCCTTAGGTTAGGTACGATCTGAATGTTGACACAGTTTTCTGCAGGTGGCCACGCTCATGCAGGGCAATATAAAAAGGGGGCAAATCAAAAAAATGCATAAATATTATAAACTCTTTGCATAGGTGCTTCAACTGCCAAAGCCCCCAAATCATAAAAAGAGAGTGGCCAGTGTGTTTACTTTCTTTTCTGCTCATATACAACTGCTTGGGAATAACTACTTTTTATATATTAATTGCTTAGGATAACCCTGCAGGTGAGTCTAGATTTTTATTTTGATATCAATGTAATTTGTGTAAGTGTCAAGTGTTGTGAAAGTTGATTTTGAGTTGGGATACATAGATCCAAAGCTTGGATTCCAAAGAGGAAAGGATACCTCTTTAGGGAACACTCCTTTTCCATTTGGAAGTCCAAATTTGGATCATACTTTTTCCTTACCCAAAGAGGAAAGAGTGGCCTTCCCCTTAAAGGAAGTGCCCTCTTATCCATTTGGGTAATCCACTACGAAGATTCCAAGAAGATTGAAGAAAAGGAGTCCAAAGAAGAATGAGATTGAAGATTTGAAGATTTGAAGATTAAGAGTATCCCACTCAAAATAACTTGCGTCATTACTAGGTTTAGAATCCGGGTTGTGTTGCAAATCTATTTTTCATGTCTTATGTTTTGATGATTGACAAACACTGTTTCTCTTGGACAGCTTGTTGCTTCTAACTTTTCAGGAATCGACGATCGGACAATCAAAAAGGAGCCAAGTTCAGGAATGCGTAGGTCTAGGGTTGAGTCAGTCTGTACTTTTATTTTTACCTTTTGAGTCCACTTGTAATAGTCAAAAAGACTGATACTTTGTAACCCTTCACACACACACTTGAGAGAATTAGAAATTCTGTTTTTACTCATATCGGCCAGGCCGATATCTTTGATCGGCCTGGACGATCAGCTTAAAACAGAAAGTCTAATTAAGGGTTCTTGATTAAGGCAGCCAACGTTAACCGATCGGCCTGGACGATACGTGTATCGGCCAGGACGATAAGCTCAAAACAGAAAGAAGTAGCCGCCATAGACAAGTATGGTATAGCATATCTTTAAATTATCGGCCAGGACGATCCTCGGATCGGCCTGGACGATATTAACAGATTATGCCATAATTGTTCAGGAAATCAAGGAAGTAATTAAGGATGATTGATACGATCATATCGTCCTGGACGATCGCAAGATCGGCCAGGCCGATCTAGTCAAAACCTTAAGTTACTTCAGGACGATCAATATCGGCCAGCCCATATTCAGGGCTATTGTCAGGATGATTTTCGTCTGATTTGAACTGATCGGCCAGGACGATCGTAAGATCGGCCTGGACGATCAAGCTAATTTTCAATCGTCCAATCTGGCATCCAGGGCTATGCTCTGGCCGATCTTCATTGATTTGTACTGATCGGTCAGGCCGATGTCCAGATCGGCCTGGACGATAAAGTCGGCAACTTGCAATTAATGAGCTCTTTTGAAGCTCTTCTATTTAAAGAGCTCTTGTTCAACGTTTTTAAAGACCTTTGGCTGCTGCCTTGACCTGAGAAGACCTTGAGGAGAGAAAGAGAGAGAGAAGAGAGAGAGAGGATCTTGTGAGGGGGAGCTTGTGAGGGGTTTCACAAGGGTTGCTTCAAGGATCTCTCTGCGTCGTCTTCGTCTAGAGTTTCTCGTCCGTGGAAGGGTCGGTAGAGGTAAGGAGTTGTGCCGTTGGTTCTGGTTCTCTGCCGGCTTCAGGAGGAAGCAAAAGGAGATAGGTTCTCTGCCTTGCCGGGGTGGCAAAAAGGAGGTTCTTGTGAGGGTTTCTCCACCTAGCCGTGGGGGGCTAAAGGAGAGTCACTTTTTGTGTAGTGCAATACTTGGAGGGTGCCTCCAAGGAGTGGACGTAGGTCGAGTCGACCGAACCACTATAAATCTCTGTGTTTCTTTTCTTGCTTCCGCACGTTTAATTCCGCATTATTTTCGTGGTGTGATTTGGTTTTATGTTACTTTATTTCTTTGTTTAAAAACGAAGTTTTTAAAATACCAATTCACCCCCCCTCTTGGTTAGTTTGGGACTAAGTTCATAGGGCTTAACATCCCCATCGAACTTTCAGGTTGTTGTAAGTGGTGCCCGGCCACTTTACTTTCTGTAATATTCTGGTTTGTAATAAGCAAGGCAATTCTGCCTATGGACATTTATTAATTAATTTATATTTGAAGTGATGACTTTATTGTCTTTAGGATTACTTATTTTTACTAGTTCTTTTGGCGATTGCATGCCGCTTTTTTGTTTTCGCCTAGATACGTGAGACTCGTGAGGGTGTGAAAGTTTTCTACTCATAACCTTAAAAGTCTAAAATTTTAGTGAGTCTAAATAACATAGAAAAATAACGAATATAGGAAATTAGCCGGGGATCGATCCCGGGGTCGCATGCATATTTCTGCATTACTCTTTCCTTGCTTTAGACCCTTCCCCGCCTGTGGGTAGAGTCCGGATAGTCTGACCTATGAGGACGAGGTGCCGGACCTGGGGAAGTCCAGTCTTCTAAAAAAATTATTATTTTTCTAAGCCTGTTTTTAAAATTTCAAGCATATCTGATTTAGAGTTATTAACCAGCATACATTGCATTAGAAATGAATTAAAAGAGTCAAAATTTTAATCTCGTCAGTTTTAGCATTTTTGCACCCAACATAAGTCAAAAGGGGCCATTTAGGAGAATCTCTAGACGTCGGCCCTAACTTTCCAAAACTTTAAATATAACGTCCCTACCACTCTTTCATAAAAGACCAGACTCATCTCTTTTAAATCGACTAGGTGGTTAGCTGGCTCCCCAATCCAGGCCGGGGTAAGTCCAGATCTTGCACTGCATTAGTTAGGATCGGACGACTGTGGTCCAGTGTCCAAAATAGATTTAGGTTCCGGGGCAGATCTTTGATTATAAGACCCCAAATTTCGGGAATATAGTCCCAAATTTCTAATAAAATACTTAACTCTAATTAAAGCTTCATTTCAATCCTAAAATATAAAGCCCAACACTTAGATTAAGTTGGGACACTTCCGGATGGTTCTGGAATCTCAAAGTGTCCCCTACCTCTCCTCCTTTAACTCCGTTAATAACTGCTCAATTTTGATCCATTCCCTTTTGAGTTTCCAAAATTCGTCTCTTTTTGATATCACTCCTAGAAAATCTGACAAAATTTTGCCACTATTTTAATCGAGAGTTTTTGTAGGGGATTTTGTCTCCCTACAATGTAATTAACTACGAGGGCTTGCGCTCGTAGGAGATTTAGAACCACACACACCTGATTTTAAAATTGATTTTTCAAAGTTCAATTGGATTTCTTTTGGAAAAACTTAAAATACTAGTGATCGTTATTATAATAATCAAAGAATTATCATCGAATAGTATTTTCTCCCTACGGGGAGATACACTTTTCTTTGATAAGGCTTTGGATGTGAAATCAACGATCACACATCTTGAATATTGTGGTTGGATATTCAGTAGAATCGCATTTTGACCCTTCGGGGCCATATGAAGTTCTCTATAGCATCCGGTCATGATATTCAAGATGAATTTCATAATTCTAAATCTGAATAGCGTTATGAAATTTTATTTTCACCTCTCGAGGTGAAATACTTTTTCTAACGAGACAATTTGATTTTAGAATTCAATTTTAAGTCCTAAAGAAAACTAATATTTTTAAAATATATTTTCAAAATACCACCAACAAAAAATGGCACGCCCCGGTGGGACCAATCTCTCTCTCCATCTTTAATAATGGCAAAATTTTGTTTCATCGGTAGTCTTAACTACCTTTCTTCCGTTGGTCTCTCTACCAATTTCTTTCTTGGGTGAGTGTCGCCAGCATCTAAAGGAAAATACCTTTCAAATAGAGAGGCGAGTGATGAAATCTTTGTCTAAATTGGGCTTTGACATTTTGCCTCCAAGTTAATTGGTAGAGCAAAGGAGTTAAGCCAAGTTCCTTGAATATTCTCAATCAATTTTGTAAACTCTTTTATTTGGTGAAAACTCAACATATTGAGGTTCAAGATTTAGAGAAAATTAATCATGCTTAAAATTCAAATTTTAATTCAAAATTGACTAACTTAAATTACTTTTCCTTAATTCCAGGATACTTAAATACTCAAATGGCTGGAAAACTCATCTTCTCCCTGGATAGAAACTTGACAATAGAAGGAGTTACCTCTGGCAACTTGATCCAGTTTGGGATAGAATTTCAAAACTTTAAGTTATCAGTCAACGGAGAAGAAATGATTGATCTCTCTGTTGGAATACAAAGGGATGTCCCCCTAGTCGAGATTACTTTAGGGTCAGGAGTTGACTCCCCCATCTCTATGATGGAGGTCGTTGTCGCCCCTTCGACCACTGTGCCCTCTACTCAGGAGGATAAGAATCGAGAACCATTAAAAATGGAAGAATTACCATCTCAACCTGAGATTGGGTCAAGTTCTAACACCCCTATTGCCAGTAAAAGTAAGCGGAAGAAATACCTTAAAAGGGTTAAGAAGAAGGTTGCTAAGGCCAAAAAGACTGCTAAGGTAGAAGCCTTGAAACAAGTTAAATTTGAGGCCAATCGAGAATTTGTTGTTCCTTACACCTACCCCCTCCATGGTGGAAATGTTTTACACCCTACTCCTGTTACTCAAAGGAGAGAGGTTGTGAAAATGAGAGCACGATCTCCGATACACCTTCTTGACTACTATACAGAGAGAATCAATCAAGGAAGAGCTAAGCAATCACCTGTAATAAATCATAGGCCCCTAGTTGAAGGTTATGACCCTTCCACTCTATTAGATGAAGTTTGGTCACGTTACTACACGTTCCCCACTATATCATCTATAGAGGAGGAGGTGTAGAAACTACCCAGGGTGCCACTCTCATAATTGCTAGGTCACTAGTAATTAGGGAGGGGAATAATGATTGATTTGAGATCTTATCAGATAGTGACAACATTTGAATTTAACTTCTAAAAGGGGTCCTATCGCGATAGATCCTTAGATTGAAATGATGCAGCACTAGTTAGGGGTAGTGCAGACCCCACAATAATCTCTTTCTTTTAAGAGATTGTGGAAATATAATTTATATTGATAGGGTCTTGCCACTTGGACTTGCTATTTCGAAGAAAATCATATTATTTCTCAAGTGTACTGGATCAGAATTTTCAAGATAGTTGATCCATCTTTTTAATGAAAATTGACCTCTACTTTAAATCTAAAATAGGAGAGAGTCGTGGTTGACCCCACTGGATCTTCAAAGGCCCCTCCCTCCCACCGCTTCTGCGGGTTAATTTGATTTTTGAATTAAAATTTGTATCAAACTTAAGTTGGTTTTAGAAATGAAAATCTTCTTAGTCTTCTCGTGATTTTTCATCTTATAGGCTTCTCTTGCATGTTCTAAATCTATTCAATGATTTACAAAGTCAAGTTGATATTTTCTTATCAAAAGATTGGGTCCAATTTGGGGATTATTCTTCCTTGGATAAGAGAATGAATTTCTATCTCATATACTTGCGATATAATCCTGGATTAAAAAAAAAAAGAGAGCAATTATTTTAAGATTTTAAAGAAAGTAAAGCCTCTTGTTAAAAAAAATTCAAAGGATGCACAAAGTGCATTAAAAAAATTCAAAATCAAAAGAAGCGTAAAGTGAGCCAAAGAAATAAAAAGATGTGCAAAGCATGTCAAAAAAAAAGTGAAAGAGGCTTCCTTCTTTTTAAATCCTTAAATCTCAAAGAGCCTGATCATTTTTAATAGCTTGACTTTGAAAAATCTTGAATCTAGATTTATTGTCATGCTTGGACTGTTTATTAGATAGAAAATTCTATGCAAGAGAATTAAAAAGATTAAATTTCTCTATCCAACTTACGCCTTTTTGAAATTGATTTTAATTCAAAATTTCTACAAGGGAGAACCTAGTTCAATTTCTATGAAACTTGATCCGAGTCAACAAAATTCAAATCCTTGGCTCTTTTCACGTCGATTGGGGTCACTCTACTTCTCACTATACTTTTGAATTAGATCCCACTTGTCGTTCTGACAGGGTCCAAATAATTAAGAGGAAATTTTCAATAAAAAGAATGAATCTTCTACTCTGGATAAGAATTCAAATCTCATTCTTGAGGAAAATAAGTGAGTCCTTAAACATAGGCATCGTTTCTTTTAAGATCCACTCAGTAAAATAACACTCTATGCTGTGTCTAAGATTGTTCTCATATAGAGGTGTGTTTTACATGGCTATAAATTGACTTTCAAAATTGAGTCACAACTAAGTAGAGTGCCTGACTCCAATTGGAGGATCATAAAGGCCTTGAAGAAAGTTATTTTGAACTCAATAAAATTTGAAATTACATAAGTCACGTATGATTCAAGCTCGTGATAAAATTGTGTTACCTCAGGACTTTCCAAGTAGGAGACTTGGCTCTAGTCCTTTGGAGACCAATTTTAGTCCACCATAAGATCAATGTAAGCTTTGAATCAATGTTGACTAGATAGACCACCTTAGAGATAATCTATAAGGGAGGTTCATGACAATTGATTAATTTTTAAGATGCCACCAGATGATTCATTTCATTTGGGTGGTTCTTTAAGAAGTATCATGCATGATGAGGATCAAATTAAACATCAAATTCACCCCTGAAAATTCATAGAAATCAAATCAAGTTAAAAATCATCAATCAATTGTTTTCAATTCTCTTTTCCTCAAGGTTAGGTTCTTCCTTCCCTTAGGATTAGGCCCGCTAGTTGTGGAGTACGCCCTCCGTGGCACCACCCTAGCATTTGACCCGGAGATTAGTGGTGGAGTACGCCCTTCATGGCATAATCCTGATTCCCATTCGCTAGTGGTGGAGTACGCCCTTCGTGGCACCATCCTAGTTTGCCAGTTGAGGTCCTCTGTGTGGAGAAAGTTTCCTCCCCACATGACCATTCGCTAGTGGTGGAGTACGCCCTTCGTGGCACCATCCTAGTTTGCCAGTTGAGGTCCTATGTGTGGAGCAAGTTTCCTCCCCACATGACCATTCGCTAGTGGTGGAGTACGCCCTTCGTGGCACCATCCTAGTTTGCCAGTTGAGGTCCTCTGTGTGGAGCAAGTTTCCTCCCCACATGACCATTCGCTAGTGGTGGAATACGCCCTTCATGGCACCATCCTAGTTTGCCAGTTGAGGTCTTCTGTGTGGAGCAAGTTTCCTCCCCACATGATCATTCGCTAGTGATGGAGTACGCCCTTTGTGGAACCATCCTAGTTTGCTAGTTGAGGTCCTCTGTGTGGAGCAAGTTTCCTCCCCACATGACCATTCGCTAGTGACGGGGTACGCCTTTCGTGGCACCATCCTAGTTTGCCAGTTGAGGTCCTCTGTGTGGAGCAAGTTTCCTCCCCACATGACCATTCGCTAGTGGTGGAGTACGCCCTTCGTGGCACCATCCTAGTTTGCCAGTTGATCTGCCTATTTAGAGTAAGTCTTCTATCAGCATCCTATAGGCCTAAGGTTGGGTGATGCCCTTCCTTAGACCCAAGGCTAGGTATTCCCTACCATGGTTTTTCCAGTCCTCTCTTCAAAATAAGTGTAATCTTTTCACTAGTTTCCGATGGACTTAAGGTTGGGTGATGCCATTCCTTCAACTCTTTAAGATCCTACTCCTGTTCGGTCAACGCCAATGTGCGCAGCAGAAGTTCCTTCTACCACACACATTGGGGGTCCATTTGTTGACCTCATTTTTGTATAAGGTCACTAGGGCCCTTCCAAACTCCAGATTAATTTTAGATCCTAGGATCCACTCTATACCTTAGGATTCGTTCCTAGTGCCAGACCTTAGAGCCTACTCTAGAGCCTAGGATTCCCTTAAATCCTAGATCTTAGAACTCCTCTAGATCTTAGGACCACTCCAACTTCAAATCAATGCCCACCCTTAATCAACCTCAACCTCAAATCAATTCCTACATTTGATCAACTCCAACTTCAATTTGATTCCCACCTTTGATCAATTTAAATCTCAAACTTCATTCAACTCAAATTCAAATTAATTCAAGTTTCAAACATATCAAAACCTTGATCCAATCAATTTGACAATCCAACCTTCATCTTAGACTTTGATCCAAACTTCAATCTAGCTTTGACCTCATCCATTCATTAACAATCATAACATAATTGTAAATGATTTGGATACTTCAATACTAATCATTCAAACTTTAAATCCATTCTAAATCCAGAAGTCTAAACTCAAATTTAAAGTCTTAAGATCTTGTCCTAAAGACCCTTTTCAAAGAATTTTTCAAACATTTCAAAACCCAGTCAAATGGTCTCTGATTCAGGGTCTATCACTTGCAAAGTGATAAGACATTTCTCTAGAGGCAACTCTCCAAATTTGAGCTCATTTGAAGGATTCTAACCCTTTAAACTTAATCCAACTCCAAATGTTGCAAAACCTTTGAATATTTACAATCCATGCCACTAGGCTTTTCACCTAGTGGAATTTGACTTTGGATCCCCCTCCAAATCTTTTGATCCCTCCTAATACCTTGATATTGACTTGTTAAGCAATAATCCATATCTTTTTAGATTCAATTTGACCCATAATTGACTTGAGACCAAAATGACCAAAATGCCCTTAAAGGAGGATTTTTGGACTTTTGGCCTAAACACAATTTGATTTGACTTATCAACCTTTGAAATATTCTCTAAATGTCATTTCAATGGATCCTAAATGACTTTAGGAATACATTGAACCCAAACTTACTCTTTGGTTTGACCAAGTTGACCAAGTCAACTATGGTTGACCAAATCAATCCTTAACCTACAAACTTGTCAAATTCAATCATTCAACCCATTTGAATCAAATCAATCCTTCAAAATTATTCAATTGGACACCCATGACATGTCCAAAGACTTTCAAGTCAATCCTCCTCTTTAGTTGACTTGGTCAACTCATTTGGAAAGGTCAAAACCCTCTCCAACTTCATCTATTTACTTAAAAATTCAAATCCTTGATCTCAAACTCTTGGCCACATCATCAAGCCACCTTGGCAATCCATGACTTAGTCTAGAACCTGCTCAAACATGATGTGATGTGACACATTTCCTCCCCTAATAGAGCTTAAACCAACCCCCTTTAACAAGGCTTGGAATTGGTTCATCCAAATGGTGAAAAAGGTGTGGTCCCTCTTCACATGGACCAAGAGATGTCACTCTCAACAACCAACCCTATTCCATAGCTTTGGGTAGCATAGGGGACACTTGGCACTCATCCAAAACCACTCCAAATCAAATCTCAACCATCCAATCCAAAAGCCAAAGGTAAAGTGAGGGAAAACTTGACCTAAAGGTGGCTTCTTGATCATTCCCTTTGATATGATCAAAATCTCCAAACTCCAGTAGCCCTCAACCTTCCAAGAGCTCCTCCCATACACTCCAACACATTTCAAGTCCTTCCCAAGCTTTTCCCAACCATTTTCAAGCCTCAAATCACTATTTTAGTGAAGAGAGAGCATTCTATAGAGAGAAAGAGGACTTTCCAATATACCTTTCGATCCAGCGATATCCAGCTTTTGGAGTCTTCCGCAAAGTTGTAGAGGATTGCTGCAGCTTTCCAACAAGCCAAAAATCTCAAACATCTGACGGTAGGATCGTAAGTTATGCTCATTTTAAGTTTAAATTTCAATTTGAAACTGTAGCGATTTTACAATGAATGGAGCCTCCAAACTCCAGGCATTGTAAGATTATATTGCCCTCTAGCTACAGTTCAAATTTCGTGCAATTTCGTCAAGTATTTTGAAAGATATGAGCGTTTAAAGATTTCTATTCAAAATGAACTAAAAAAGATCTGGACCGTCCGATCGAAGATCAGACGGCTCAGATCTGGGTATACCGTGCGGCTTCCTCCATGTTTGAACATGGGTCATCCCGTGGTATGGGAGGGTGACGTGGCTTCACGCCACGCCGCCATGTCACTGGCAGCTGATTTGACCCAAATTTGAATAAAAAATGCTTTAAATGCTCCAAATCTTCAAAAATTCACAGAAAATCGAGTTCTCCACCAAATGGGGCGTTCTTGGGCTCGTTGGAAAGATAATATAATGTAGTATTTATTAAAATTAAAATTATATTTATTTGATGTCCATATTGTGAGATATTTGAGTTTATGTAAATTTCATTTATTGCTATTTTCTCACAATCCAGTGATCAAATGAAGCCCAAATTTTGGTGGATGATTATTGAGTATCTTAGGCATGTTTAATAATTTTTCTAGATTTATATACTCAACATATTTCTGTGATATGAATTTTTAAGGTAAATGGTCTATTTTGGACCCTAAACTTTGAAAATTCATAACTCCTTAGGGTTTTAGTATTTTGCTGTGATATTTCTGTGGTATGCTTAAATGTATGTCAGGGTTAGACACACCAAGTTTCATGCCTATATAAATATTAGAGACACCTAGGAAAAATAATTAAGGAAATGTCTAGAAAACTTAGAAAATTCATAGGGCATTGTACACACACCCAATAGGAGTGAAACTTGAACATAGTAAACTTAGTGACATAAGATACCTTAGGTTTAAATTTTACTCAATTTGAAGGTCATTAGGTTAGAAAGTTGAGCATGTCAAATTTCAGCCCCTTTAAGGACTAAAACAATTTTAATAAATCATCATAAATTTATATTAATTTCAAAAAATACCCATAATTCCTCTAATCAACCATATTTAAACTCTTAATCATTGAAAATTGAAATTACGTTAATTTGACATAAAAATACACTTTAATTTAATTTTAATCAAAATCAATGTTTAATCACTTTTAATTAATTAAAAATTATTAAAAATCCCAAAAAAATATTTAAACACTTGATGATCTCTCCTTAGATCATTTCGGATCTTTGGAGTTGATTTCAAGAAGTTTGGGACTCATTTGGGATCAAATCACTAAAAATGACCTTTAATTGAAATAATTTAATAATTTCAATAAATACCCAAAATTCCAAAATTCATAACTAATTGTAGAAAATTCCAAATCAATCAAACTCAGTGGATAATGACTCTAATTAAAATATAGTATTTTTCAAAAATGTCAAACCCCAAAAATCTGGTCAAAGTCAAAAAGTCAACATTTTGGTCAACTCTAGGTCAAAACCAGGTCAAAACTTCTAAAAATCATAACTTTTGATAGAAAACTCCAAATTGAATGTACCACCTGTCTAACAACTCATAATAAGGTCTAGTATTTTAATAAAATATAAACATTCTATAATTTGAGCTTAATCAAAAATTCAACTTTTGACCCTTTAATTAAATGATTAAAATATTCAAAAAATTCATAAAAGCTCAAAATCACTCTAAAACTGAGGAAATATTAGTTTAATGCTTAAAACACTTAAAAAATCCTTTAAAACACAACAACCACCCTAAAGATGAAGTTTATTGGCTGAACTACTCTGGGCTGCGGGGCTAAGTGTCCTAAGAAGGCTGGTTCCTCGAGCCTGGTGGCACAACGCCACGAATGGATTCTAAGGAGTGTTAAATATTAAAATAGATTAATTTTTTTAATTATTTAACATTTTAAAATCTCTAATTCAATTACATTATTTTGGTTTATCGGCTGGACTACTCCGGGCAGGCTAAGTGTCCTAAGGAGGCTGGTTCCTCGAGCCTAGTGGCACAACGCCATGAATCAATTAATGATAAACTTAAATTAATCAAACTTTAAAAATCAGCGACCAACTCATTTTTATATCAATCTACTCCTTTAATTCCAACCAACTTAAATAACTTAATCAACCCCGATTGCTACTGGGTAACCCAGGCCTACGAGGCTATTAGCTTAGCCCCAAGGAAGGTGAAATAAACTTTACAGCCTCGGTGTGAAACAAAGGTAGTAATCAATTAATTTTTTAACATATGTCTAATTAAAATTCTTAATTCATTAATACTTAAATTTTAATCTAAATCCCCTTTTAAGCCTTAACAAACCCAGACTTTTAGACAACTTCAATTAATAACCTACTTTAGGATCTATCCCAGCCACACGACCTTTCTCACACACTTTAGATGATGTGTTAGGACAACCAACTCTAGATCTAGGTTAGGCCGGTGTTTACTATACTGCTGTGTGCCGGATTTTTCGTAGTTTTCACTGCATGTTGTGGATGAAATTGCTTTGCTGAGTCTGCTTACTTTTTCTGTACTCTGTGGATGGATTGATGTGTTTGGCGACTAGATTACCCTTAGGTAAGGTACGATCTGAATGTTGACACAGTTTTCTGCAGGTGGCCATGCTCATGCAGGGCAATATAAAAAGGGGGCAAATAAAAAAAATGCATAAATATTATAAACTCTTTGCACAGGTGCTTCAGTTGCCAAAGCCCCCAAATCATAAAAAGAGCGTGGCCAGTGTGTTTACTTTCTTTTATGCTCATAAACAACTGCTTGGGAATAACTGCTTTTTATATATTAATTGCTTAGGATAACCCTGCAGGTGAGTCTAGATTTTTATTTTGATATCAATATAATTTGTGTAAGTGTCAAGTGTTGTGAAAGTTGATTTTGAGTTGGGATACATAGATCCAAAGCTTGGATTCCAAAGAGGAAAGTATACCTCTTTAGGGAACACTCCTTTTCCATTTGGAAGTCCAAATTTGGATCATACCTTTTCCTTACCCAAAGAGGAAAGAGTGGCCTTCCCCTTAAAGGAAGTGCCCTCTAATCCATTTGGGTAATCCACTACATAGATTCCAAGAAGATTGAAGAAAATGAGTCCAAAGAAGAATGAGATTGAAGATTTGAAGATTTGAAGATTGAGAGTATCCCACTCAAAATAACTTGCGTCATTACTAGGTTTAGAATCCGGGTTGTTGTCAGTGGTGCCCGGCCACTTTACTTTCTGTAATATTCTGGTTTGTAATAAGCAAGGCAATTCTGCCTATGGACATTTATTAATTAATTTATATTTAAAGTGAAAATTTGATTGCCTTTAGGATTACTTGTTTTTACTAGTTTTTTTGGCGATTGTATGCCGCTTTTTTGTTTTCGCCTGGATACGTGAGACTCGTGAGGGTGTGAAAGTTTTCTACTCATAACCTTAAAAGTCTAAAATTTTAGTGAGCCTAAATAACATAGAAAGATAACGAATCTAGGGAATTAGCCGGGGATCGATCCCGGGGTCGCATGCATATTTCTGCATTACTCTTTCCTTGTTTTAGACCCTTCCCCGCCTGCGGGTAGAGTCCGGATAGTCTGACCTATGAGGACGAGGTGCCGGACCTGGGAAAGTCCAGTCTTCTAAAAAAATTATTATTTTTCTAAGCCTGTTTTTAAAATTTCAAGCATATCTGATTTAGAGTTATTAACCAGCATGCATTGCATTAGAAATGAATTAAAAGAGTCAAAATTTTAATCTCATCAGTTTTAGCATTTTTGCACCCAACATAAGTCAAAGGGGCCAATTAGGAGAATCTCTAGATGTCGGCCCTAACTTTCCAAAACTTTAAATATAACGTCCCTACCACTCTTTCATAAAAGATCGGACTCATCTCTTTTAAATCGACTAGGTGGTTAGCTGGCTCCCCAATCCAGGCCGGGGTAAGTCCAGATCTTGCACTGCATTAGTTAGGATCGGACGACTGTGGTCCAGTGTCCAAAATAGAATTAGGTTCCGGGGCAGATCTTTGATTATAAGACCCCAAATTTCGGGAATATAGTCCCAAATTTCTAATAAAATACTTAACTCTAATTAAAGCTTCATTTCAATCCTAAAACATAAAGCCCAACACTTAGATTAAGATGGGACACTTCCGGATGGTTCTAGAATCTCAAAGTGTCCCCTACCTCTCCTCCTTTAACTCCGTTAATAACTGCTCAATTTTGATCCATTCCCTTTTGAGTTTCCAAAATTCGTCTCTTTTTGATATCACTCCTAGAAAATCTGACAAAATTTTGCCACTATTTTAATCGAGAGTTTTTGTAGGGGATTTTGTCTCCCTACGATGTAATTAACTACGAGGGCTTGCGCTCGTAGGAGATTTAGAACCACACACACCTGATTTTAAAATTTAATTTTTCAAAGTTCAATTGAATTTCTTTGGGAAAACTTAAAATACTAGTGATCGTTATTATAATAATCAAAGAATTATCATCGAATAGTATTTTCTCCCTACGGAGAGATACACTTTTCTTTGATAAGGCTTTGGATGTGAAATCAACGATCACACATCTTGAATATTGTGGTTGGATATTCAGTAGAATCGCATTTTGACCCTTCGGGGCCATATGAAGTTCTCTTTAGTATCCAATCACGATATTCAAAATGAATTTCATAATTCTAAATCTGAATAGCGTTATAAAATTTTATTTTCACCTCTCGAGGTGAAATACTTTTTCTAACGAGGCAAATCGATTTTAGAATTCAATTTTAAGTCCTAAAGAAAACTAATATTTTTAAAATATATTTTCAAAATACCACCAACAAACGTGAATGTTAATAAGCTGGATTTAGGTTCTTTTTTATCTGAAGATGGAAAGGGTGTGATTCTACATGCTGAGAAGGAGTTGGAAAAAGCTAGAAGACTAGAGAAAGCTATTGTAGTAAAATGTTTTGGTGATAGCATCCCTTTTCATGTGGTGAGCATAGATTTAAGAAGACAGTGGGATAAGTTTCGAAAATTCCACGTTACTGGTTTAGAACTGGGCTGGATGATGTATTCATTTGAAGACTCAAAAGCCTTAGAAAGTATTCTTATTGGGGGTCCTTGGTGGGTTAGAGGATAGGTGGTTGGGTTGGACAAATGGTTAGCCACCATTAATCCTACTTCTCTTAAAGGCATAACTACTCCTATGTGGATAAGGCTACCGAATTTACCTCTTCAGTGTTGGGATGAGGTGAACATTTATAGAATTTCTTCTTTAATTGGCAAGCCCTTTCTTCTTGATGGGAACTTGTTCTAGTGGAGTGGAAGGGAGTTTGCAAGGGTATGTGTGCGTATTCCCTTAGATCTAAAATTACCAACTAGTATTTAGGTGGAAGGCTTGGCGGGGAAATTTTTTCAAAAAGTTGAGAATGAAGGGGTCTCTAATATTTGTAGTGAATGTGGTAAGTTTGGGCATGCCTTAACAGCTTGTGTTGATTTGAAAGCTAAGAAAGGAACTGATTCATGACTTGTAGAGGCAGCGGGTGTTGCTGATGGATGGGTCTTACACGAGATTGCTGAGAGATCATTTGCTAATGGGGGGAATGCTGATAATGGTCCTTGGATTCAAGTAAAATATGGTAAAAGAAGGATTAATAAAGGGGCTGAAAAGAGGAGTTTATTTAATAAAATCTCAGTCCCAATGAAAAAGTTGTATATTCCCAAGCTTATTCCATCCAATTTGAAAAATGGTGGTAGTTTTGAAGATAACAGTTTGGGTAATATACAAGTTGCTTTCATAGAAGACCTTCATAAACTGGGAGCGGCTACCATAGAAGTTCCTGTTGAAGATCTTCCTTCGATCGAAGGAATGCAGGAGGATGTAACTAAAGTTGATTATGCTATTGAATTTCTCAATAAATTTGATGTTTTATCTTTTATGGATGATACTTGACATATAGTGGTAGCGAAATTTTATGAGTCTGGTTTAAATTCAATAGCAGGTGAAATTGTAGGAAGTGATCAAGGCAATTTAATAGGTGTGGATGCTTTGTGTCATGGTAAACCTTGAATTAATCAGGATGCGTGTAAGGAGCTTTCAAATTCTAAATTGGCTGTTGTTGAAAGTCTTTCCTATGATAAGAAAGTTAAGCTTGCTAATGAGCTTGTCTCTTGGTTCGGGTAATATTATTTCTCATAATAGAAAGGTGGATGGTGAAAAAGCTAAAATTGTTGGGGGACCTTCCCCCATATTTAAGCAATGACTTCTTTGGTATTCTGGAATTGTAGAGGAGCCAAGAAAGTAGAGGCTGCTCTATATCTGAAGGAGGTTATCAAAGATCTCAAGGTTTTCTTTGTGGGATTGTTGGAAACAAAGATAAGTTCTCTAGATAAATTTCAAATTCTAAAATTTCTTAGTAATAATTGGGAGTATTATATGGTTCCTTCTGAAGGTCTCTTGAGAGGATTGATGGTATTATGGAGGAAAGATATAGCATCTTTCTCAGTGATTGAAATTTCTACCCAGGTGATTGTGTGGAAACTAGAGGTTCTTAACAAGCGATGCTGGATGGTTGCTTATTTATATGGAAGTACCAATGCTCAGGAAAGAAAGCTACTATGGGACTGTTTAGATAGACATTGTTCTGGTGATTTTCCAACGGTGGTGGGAAGAGATTTTAATTGTGTGCTTTCATAAGATGAAAAAAGAGGTGGGAAAAAATTCATCATGTCTCAAGGCTCTAAGGATTTGAAGAACTTCATGATCAATAATGATCTTCATGAAGTGGGAACAATGGGGCCAAAATTCACCTGGTGCAATAATAAATTTGGAGGGGCTCGGATCTTAGATAAGTTGGATAGATGTCTTATAAATATTTCATCTTGCATTGGTGAAATATTTGTCTAAAATAGCTTCAGACCATTGTCCTATTCTTTTGGAAAATTTCAAACCAATGTAGTTTTAAAACATTGATATCCATTATGAAGAGGTTTGGGCTTTTTACGATGGAGCTGCAGCTTTAGTGAAGAAAACCTGGAGGAAAAACAATGATAATGACCCAGGTTAATCCTTAAATTTGAAGTTCAAAAGAACTTTAAGAGCTCTTTTTTTCTAGAGTAAAGCAAAATTCAAAAAACTGAACTTGTTACGGGACAAACTGAAGAAAGAAAATATGGAAATCCAATTGGAGGAGGCTAAAGGTTGGATATCTTTCAAAAGGCTGCAGATTTTAAGGTATAAAATCAATGAACTCAATATTAAGTTTTCCCGGCTTATCACTTGGTGGAAACAAAAGGCAAAAGCAAAATGGATGGACGAAGGTGACTGTAATTCTTCATTTTTCATGCATTTGTGAATGCCAGAAGGAATAATAACTGGATTAGTCATATGAAAACCAAGGTTGGTTTAGTGATAGATGTTGGAGCTGAAATCCATAAAATATTTTCAATTTTTTTTCAAATTAAAATGGAAGCATAGAGAATGTCTACAGGATGAATGGCCAGATCCTTCTGCTTTTATTAGTAATGCTGATCAAGGTATTCTTGAAGCTGATTTCACGATGGAGAAGCTCCAGGTGGTCGTGGACAATTATGAGAGGAATATTTCACCAGGTTTAGATGGGATAACCTTCTCATTCATTAAGGATTTTTGGAATTGGATTAAGGATGATGCCTGCCTTGCTGTAAGCTAATTCTTATCATTAGGAGTTATGCACCAAACATGGAAGGAGACATTAATTGTCTTAATTCCAAAGATCCAAAATCTTCAGGATGCTTCTAACTTCCGACCTATTAGCCTGTGAATAGATTGGAGAAGGTAATTCATAAGATCATTTCGGTGGACCAAGCTGCTTTCATAAAAGGCCAATCATTGTCAGAAGATGTGCTGTTGGCTCAAGAGGTATTCAACAAAGTTCGATATTCTAAAGCTAGAAATGGTCTTTTGGCAATCAAGCTTGACATGGAGCAAGCTTATGATAGTATGGGGTTGTAAGCTTTTAGGTAAGTTCTTACTCATTTTAAATTTCCTAATAAGTTTATGGAGCTTACATTGCAATGTGTCTTGAATCTTAAGTATTGCATTTTGATCAATGGGAGAAAAACAGATTGGATTGAAGGGAGATGTGGATTTAGGCAAGGATGCCCTTTATCACCCTTCTTGTTCATTTTATGTTCTCAAATTTTATCTGATGCATTATATCTAAGAAGAAATGGAGTGGGTATTTCTGTTACTTCTTTAGCTCCAAGAGTATCTCATTTACTTTATGCCGATGATATCTTAATCTTCTCGGAAGGTAAGGTGAAGGAGGTCCAGGAGTTGAAGAATATCATTTCCAATTATTGCAAATGCTCGGGTCAAAAGGTTAATACATCAAATTCAATGATTCTGTTTGGAAAACATACCAACCGAAGAGTTCAGAAGAAAAATTTGAAACTACTCCAATTCAAGAAGGTGAAGGAGTTGAGTTATCTTGGTCTGAAGATGACCTTGAGAAGTTTGATGGCTTCGGATTTTCTGAAACTCGTGGAGATTGCTGCTAATAAATTGAACACTTGGGGGAAGAAATATATTTCTTTTGAAGGAAAGTTAGTTTTGGTAAAATCAACTTTTCTCTCTTTACCTATGTTTTTATCATCTCTTTTGCTAGTTTCGTTGGGTATACTTAAAGAGTTTGATAAGATGTGTAGAAGCTTCTTATGGAGTAAAAGTAATGGAAATGCAGGGTTGCATTATGCTTCTTGGGATTTACTTTGTAAGACAATGAATGGGTGGACGATGCTTATCCTCGGCTGTTTCTAAGATAGGACCTCTTCAAGAAAAGTTTGCGTGGAATTTCTGCAAGAAACCAAACTCCTTGCTGAACCAAATTCTGAGAGCCAAATATGGAGGTGATTTTTGGACGGTCCTAGTGAAGATGGATTGTTCCCCCACATGGAAGATAGTTACTATGGGAGCTTATTATCTTAAAAATATTGTTAGATGGAATGTTTCCAATGGTAATTCTATCAATTGGTTGTATGATTCATGGATATTAGACAAATGCATATCAAATTGGCCGACCTTTGTTAATATTTAGGAAATGTCTGATTATAATCTGAGCACATTCATCTTGAATGGACATTGGAAGTTCGATCAGCTCCAAATGGTCTTCGGAGAGCAGCTGCTGAATTCTATTTCCCAAATCCCTATTAATGCTGGAAGGAGTTCAGATCTAGTGGAGTTAAAATGTAAATATTCAGGTAAGTCAATTGATGCTTTGTCTTTTGAAGCAGTTATGGAGCATGTTGAAGAGAAAGATCACTGAATTTGGATGAAGAAATTAAAGTTAAAACTGAAGATTGAACTCTTTTGGTGGAGGCTATATAATGATGCAATCCCATCCAATGCCTTCCTAGTGAGGAGGAGGTTTAGCAACATTTCGAATTGCCCAAGAGGATGTGAAGAAGAAGAGGATATCAGCCATATTATAGGGAGATGTTCTAAGTTTCGAAAGGTGATTTCTCTCCTTAATAGTTGGGGATTTCAAGTTCCTGTGTTTGATAATCTTCCTGATTGCTTGGAAGGATTGCAGAGGAATGTGGGTAAGAAAGCTTTCATTGCAAATATATACTATACAACTGCCTGTCTCGTTTGGAAGAGTAGATGCAAACTGGTGCATGGTGATATAGAAGATTCAGACAATGTTATAGCTGCTAATGCAGTTTCTTATGCTATAAGGACCAATTTTATTAATTTCTAATCGGAAAATTGTGATGTTAACCAGCGTAAGCTGTTTTCTTCTTAGCATCCTCCTCCACCCGGGTGGATTAAGATAAATGATGATGCCTCTCTTAAGAAGAATAATATGGCTGGAATTGGAGGCATTTCTAGAGATGATAAAGGAAGATTCTTGATAGCTTTTGAGCTCAGTTTTTGCATTGGGACATTGCCCAAATAGAACTATTGGTTGTATTGTATTTAAAAAATATCATTCGGTATTGGATGCTTGAAGCACAAGGAGTTATTTTTGAAGGGGACTACTTCAATATCATAAAAGTTCTTTAATTGGCGGAGAAGAGCTGGAAGGTTAGTAAAAGAATTGAAGAAAATTTGGCTTTCTTACAAGATTTCAAACAACTTTTGTTTTATTTTTCAAATAGAGATGGTAATAAATTAGCTGATATTTGTGCTAATTTTGTTGTAGAAAGATCTTTTATTTGGGAAGATCTTAATATTGATGAAATTCATCCTTCTTTCTTGTTATGCTTGAAGGAGGAATGTGATTCTTTAGGAGTTACTTTAGTAGTTTGTAATAATGGTTTATTTCTTTGGCTTTTAATGCATAATATCATTTCTTATTAAAAAAATAAATAAATACATAATTCCCCATCAAAGTAATTATATTGTGGATGCCTTGGCAAAGCATGCAAAGAAATTTTCCTATGAAGAAGAAGACTTAATTTCTATAGAAATTTTGGGTTGTCAGGTTTAGCTCCTATAAATTTGAAGCATATCAATAAGATATCTTCCCAAGTCTTATCTGCCTCTTCAACAACAAACGAAGGTGATTGGATAAATTTACTTATCAATTATCTTCAGTAAGGAAATGTTTCTTATGATAATAAGTCATAGGCCAATCAAATCATGAAATGTGCCCTCTAATATGAACTTATGACCAGACCCTATATAATCAATCATTCAATCTGATATGGTTACATTATCTAGATAAATGAGAGGCCTTGAAGATCATAAATGAGGTCCATTATGGACTATGCAGTGCTCATCAATCAAGTTCTAAGTTTAAAATGAAAATTAAAAGATTTGTAAATTATTAGCCCACAATGATTGACGATTATAAAAATGGAGCAAAATGTTGTCATTAATGTGAAGTTCAAGGCATTGTTTTATATTATCAACCTAACATTTTGCATCCTATGATAGCTTCATGGCCCTTTGAGAGTTATGGCACTAATGTTATCAATCCTATTGACCCTCCTTTTGTATATGGACATCACTTCATTTAGCTGTGACTGATTATTTTTCCAAGTGGGTGGAAGTAGTTCCCTTACACCATATAACATTTAACCATATCATGAAATTCTTTAATGACCATATCATATATAAATTCTGTGTACCCTGTAGAGTTATATTCAATAATGGGTTTGTATTCAAGACTACAAAAATAAATATTTTTTTAAAAATGTTATAGTATTGATTGGAGATACTAGATAATCTATTACTACCGAGCTAATGAGCTGGCTGAGGCCTTCAATAAAACCTTAGTTCAAATAATCAAAAAGAACTTAGATTATAATAAATGATAGTGGTATGAGAGGTTGGTGGAAGCCTTGTGGGCCTATCAGACAAGTTATAGGACCCTTAACCTATCAACTCCTTTTGTCTAGTGTCGTACACCCTTGAGAGGTATAAATCCCTTCAGTAAGGATCGTCATATATAACAAGATCATGATAGAAATAAATCTATAACTCTAGTAAGAAGAGCTGAAAGTCCTTGAAGAGCATTACCTCCATACTTAAAAGATCTTAGAGTTGTATAAAGTAAGAATGGTTAAAGCTCATGATAAGTTAGTGGGACCTATAACCTTCCAAGTAGGAGACTTTATCATGGGTCTTCGAAGGCTTATCTTAGCGCACAAAAATATTAGCACGAAGTTTAAACTAAAATGGAAAGGATTTTTTTTTCATAGATACCATTTATGATGGAGGATCCTTTCCATAGGTTGATTGTAGAGAAATCACTCAATCTGATCAACAAGCATTTCCTTAAGAATTATTATGCTTGATGAAAGCTATTTTTTAATCAATGAGAAAATCTTAAAGTTCTCAATCAAATAGAATAAAAATAATCCAAATTTTAAATATCAAAAAATAAAACCTCTCTAATCTTTAAGGTTAGTTGTGAGTCATCATGCTTTCTTTCCTTAGGATTAGCTCCATTAATGGTGGAGCACAACCTTCATGTCATCACCCTAGTTTTAGTTTAATTTTGATACTCTATGTTTAGGAATAAGTTCCCACCTCACCCCTTCCTTTCCATACAATCATCAACAAACACTTTTATGTCACTACATAAGTTTTCTTCTCCTTAAGTTAGATGTAAGTCCTCATGCTTTCTTTTCTTAAGATTAGATCCTCTAGTTGTGTACCACTCTCTTTGAGGACCCATCCTAGTATTAATTTAATTTTGACCTTCCATAGTTATGTGTATGTTATAACCCAGGCTTCCTTTTCATACGATCATCTATTAGTAGTGGAGCACACACATCATGGAATCTGTCTAGCTTTCTTCTTCTAAAGTTTAGATGTGAGTCATCATATTTTCTTTTCTTAGGAGTAGATCAACTACTGGTTGAGCATGCACTTTACGGAACAACCCAAATATTAATTCAAATTTGATCATTTATGGTTAGGTTTAAGTTCCCACCTTAGGCTTCCTTTCTATACAATCTTCTATAAGAAGATAAGCATTCCATTCGTGGCACCACTATAGCATTGTTCTACTCAAGGTTAAATCTGAGTCATTATATTTTTATACTTATGATTAGATACACTAGTGGTGCAGCATGCCCTTTAGGGTAGCACTTGAGTCTTAAAAACCTTTTAATCCTCTATGGTCATGTTTGAGTCCCCACCTCCAGCTTCCTTTCCAAAGGATCATTTACTAGTAGTGGAGCATGCTTTCGTTGCACCACTTTAGCTTCAAATCCTTATGGTTAGGTGTGAGTCATCATTCTTCTTTCTCTTAGGATTAGATCCAAAAGCAGGGGAGCATGTCCTTTGTGTAACTACCCTATTAATATTTCAACATTTATCCTCTATCGTCAGGGACCCTCAAAACTTTAAATCAAAATTTAAGATTTGACATTTTCATTTTGTTAACCCTAATAATCATAGCATAACTTAATTCTACTATAAATATTTGGGGTCCATTTGTTGAACTCAATATTTTCATGAGGATGAAAAGACTCAAATTTAATCAATCAAATTGAAGTTAAAATTTTTTTTTTGGGAACCCATAGTGGGGCCTACTAATTAATTAAAAAAATCATTAGAAAATCCTTAGAGGGAACCTTCAGCTCACTACTGCTCAAAAGATATACAAAAAATTCCCACAAAAATCCTAAGAGCCGATGGTCCCCTATGCTAAAAAGTATAAAAAAATTCTAGTAACATTCTAGGGCTGCAAAAAGACAGCACCCAAAAAAGAAAGATAAAAAAATGGAAAATGAGCCCAACCTTTCTCCAAAAAATAGAGCACAACATCCACTAGCATAACATGTACTTGAACCTGAAAGGACAACAAAAACCCAAGAGAACCTTCCAAATCAATTATTAAACCTAAAGAAACAAATTTGTAGAAATAAAGATGTACTATCCAAAAAAAAATTAAGAAGGATTTAGAGGAACTCCCATTAGTAAAAGTAGATAGGGAACCATAGTGCCAAAAGATGATAACACAACTTAAGCCAGTAGTTAAGCACAAATAATTCCACTTAGGAGCCAGCCAACTGGAAAAGATAAAAACATAAATAAAAAAAACAACTAAGATAGAATACAATATGAAAGGATAAATCAACAAAAGATAAATTCTAACAACCATCACACAATAACAAAATAAGGTAATCCCAAGATAGAGAGGTGAAGCTAGCATCAAAATAAGGATTAATAGATCTTAGTAAAATAATCTAGCTGCAACCCTCATGAATAATACCCCAATGCCACTCAATTCTAATCCCATAATTGTAATGGCAATAGAAAAAAGAAAAAAAATTGAGTAGAGGAAGTCTAAGCAACCAATTAACCCTCATAACCACGTAGTAAACAAATAACAAATTCCAGCATACATAAATTATCAATAAGATAACAGAGTAAATATTTAAGCAACATAAACTAACTATACAACAAATAAAAAAAAGGGGCACCCCAAAAACAACATCAGTCCAGCCCCCCCCCCCCCCCCCCCCCCCCCAAATAATTAACAGCTGGGACAACCCGTCCAATAACCAACAGCTGAAGAAACCCGAAAGCCCTAGGAAAATGATCAATAAATTCACATACTTCTAATAATAACCAACACAGCCGAACCAAGAAAATGCTTTTTGAAACAGATGAAAAATAAAAGAGGCATAAATAAGATAAATTGAAATTCCAATAATTGCTCAAATACCCAAAAAACACGCACAACCTCAAAATAGGAAAAAGGTAGAAGCCACAAAACACAATAACAAAAAGTCAACCAAACCAGGAAAACTAAAATTTGACATAAGACAAACCCAATTTATCTAACCTAATCAAACCATTCAGTTGATTAGGTAGATTGCAATCAGAAAAATCCATAAAAATATCCAAACTACCTACCATATTAGCAAGAAAATCAGCACAAGAATGACCTTCCATAAAAGTATGCGTGATAGTAAAGTTGACTAACATTAATAGCTAATTAATATCATAGATATTGTAGAAAAGATATGAGTTATGAATACTCTAAGTATGCATCATCAGGCAATGGATACTAGACACAACATCCACATAATTCAAAATTTTGTAGATCCTAAGAGAAATACAAACTTTAAAACCCTTAAGGATAGTAGCAAGTTTACCCAAAATAATAGAACACTCCTAAAGAGGGGAAGTAAAGGCAAAAATCATGTTATGTTGAGCATCCATAAAGATCCCCCCACACTCGTAAGAGTTCTTCTTCACCACCTCATCCACATTTAACTTTTAAATGTTGCGAGGTAGTTTGATCCACTACACAATGTTAGGATCATCTAAAGTACTTCTATTAGGCAAGGATAAACCTAAACTATGGGCCACAAAAGAATAAATTCTAAAAATTTTGGGAGACAAAAGGTTGACAACAAAAAGCTTACACAAATTATCTTTAATATTCCTAATAATATGATTGTGATCCATCTTATAACTTTGAAAAACAGAGTTATTTCTAACAAGCCATAAAAACAATAATATAAGAGTTTGATTAACATTTATATTGTTCCCTTTAGAGTTAATAAACCGTAATCAAGTTAATATAAATAGAGATATGTGCAATAAACTTATTTAACTTGAAAATGTCATTTAAATGAGACCAAATTTTAATAGCAATCAGGCCAGAGATAAAGATGTGATGCATATTCTCCTCATGAAAATAGCATTGACACTTGGAAGTAAGAGTAAATCCTCTCTTCCTTAAGATGTCATCAGAAGGGATGAAGTTATGCATTATTGTCCAAACAAAAAAAAGAAATAGTCTTAGGAATACTCTTATGCCAAATCATGGAAAAATTTTTATTATTATCATGCTTCTCCCAAACATTATGCGAAACTTATTTTAAAGAGAACATCCCATTATAAGAAATATCATAAAGAAGTAAGTCATCCGTATCAATGTTCATTGGAATACCCAAGAAACTTAAAAGAATATTGTCAGGAACATTATCAATAAGTTTATTGTAGTCCCATCTATTATCTTCAAGAAAATAATGGACTTTAGAAGAAGATATAGAAGAAGAATATATAAAATAATAAATCGACTGACCATGCAGCCACTAATCCTGTCAGAAAAAAGGTTCACTTTGCCCAATCCCCATTTGACTTGGGGTTCAACACTCCACTTGATATTTCACAGCCTATTCCAAACCATAGAATCACCCTTATTAAAAAAACAAATAGTTGGATGCTTAACATTATAATATTTAACATTCATAAACTTAGCCCAGAAAGAAAGTTTAGAGCAAAAATTAAACCATAATTTATAAGCGAAAGCATGAGCTAAATCCCACATGGTCTTACAACCCAAAGCCCCTTCATTCAACAGAACACAAAAATTATGCCAATTGGACCAAATAAATTTAAAATTCATTCTAGAACCGCACCAAAAGAACTTATTAAAAAGTTTCTGAATCCTATTACACTCCTGATGGGTAGTCTGAAGAGTTTGAAAATTTTGTACATGTAAGGAGCACGAAACACTTTTATAAGATTAATTCTACCGCAAAAGCTAAGAAAGTTAGAATTCCATGAATAAAGCTTATTGTGCATCTTAGAAATAAGATTATTAAAAAGAAAAGTCATTTTCCTACCCTTATGTAGGGGAACACCTAAATAGTTGAGGGGAAAGGAGCCTTTAGTATAGCCAGTACAATTCCTAATAGTAGTCAATCTATCATGAGAAACATTCTTAGAGATCATAAAATAGCTCTTATTTTTATTAATATAAAGGACACTAAAATTTTCAAATTTATTTAAAAAACACATAAGTCCCTGTTAATAGAAGCATTAGAAAAAATATTAACATTATCTGTAAAACATATGTGAGAAATAGGAAAGCCCCTCAAAGTTCTATAATAGTTGCTCAGATAATTTTAGAAAAGATAGGAAAGGCCTCTAGAAAAAATTTCCATAGCAATAATAAAAAGAGCAGGATATATCGGATCACCTTGTCTCAACCCCATGAAAAAACTTGAAGAAACCATTGATTTTATCATTAATAATTATAGAGAAATAATAATTTTCATTAGTGAGCTTAATGAGGTTAACAAAACCATTATCCAAGCCAAATAATCTCAAAACATGATAAAGGAAATCCCAGCTAATTGTATCATAAGCTTTGGCATTATCTAATTTAAAAATAATGTTACCTCACGCACGCCATATCCAGGTCATGTATAATCTCTTAAGCTAGTAATATGTTATCTAAAATGGATCTACCTTCCATGAAACCAGTCTGGTTAAAAGAAATAATTTTAAGAAGTTAAGGAGAAAATCTATTCAAAAGTATCATGGAGATAAATTTACTAAAAATTGTACAAAGATAGATAGGTTTAAAACATTCCAATTACAAGCATGATTGATTTTAGGAATAAGAACGATACAGGTGGGAGAAAAAAATTTAGGAATAGCATTACCCAAAAACAAATCAGAGATAACATTAAAAAGATCAATATGAAAAATATCCCAGGTTTTTTGAAATAATTTAGTAGTAAAGCCCTCCGAACCCGCCATAAAATCAATATTCAAGTCAAAAGCTATCTTCCTAACCTCCTCCAATGTAGAGAGGCTGTGATAACCACATTGTCTTCTCTATTAATGAAATGGGGGATAATATTGGGAATGTCAATTGGAAAGGGATTAAAAGTTTTATTGTATAAAACCTTAAGGAATTCCACACTCGATAAAGCAATTTCCTCCACATCCTCAATAGAAGAACCATCAGTAAAGTTATATTTATGGATCCAATTTCTAGCCCAATTCCCCTTCACAAGAGCATGGACATACTTAGTGTTATTGTCACCTTCAATAATATGCTTTGAGGCAGCTTTCTATTTCCAATAAGTTTCTTCATGAGCTTGGAGGATGAAAAGATAATTCTTTCCTTGTTGTAGCGAGGAAAAATTAACATCAGAAGGGGATTGTTTACATAAGAGATCCATGGAATTAACCTTCTTCTTAGCATCAATAACAATAGAAAAAACATTTTTAAAAACAATCCTATTCCACCAATTGATTTTGTGTTTTATCCTTTTCATCTTACGCCAAAGACAATTCATGCAGAAAATAGTGTTATCGAGGAAAAGACAGGTATTTGCCAATTATCTTTAACAACATTAAAAAAGGAGGAATCAAGGAGAAACATATTTTGAAAGTGGAAGTTAGTAGGATGGAAAGGAGAATTCCACTGTAAAGAAATAAGGAGCGGAGAATGGTCAAATAGTTTTCTAATAAGATGCTCAACATGCATGGAAGAAAAGGAGTTGATTCAACTATCATTAAAAAGCACAGGATCCAACCTTTGCCAAAGATTGGCATGATTCCAAGTAAAATTAATACCCAAGAACCCAATATTAATGAGATTACACACCAGAATCCCCATATAGTTAATAAGGGGTGTGGAACCCCGAAGTCTTTCAGAATGGATACAAATAGTGTTAAAATCCCCTCCCATATACCAAGAGGAATTCATAGAGGCTTGAAATTGGATAAGTTGATCGCATAAAAGCTTTATATTAATATGGAGACAGCATAAACAAAAGAAGCAAAACTATTATAATGAAGTATATCAAAGCTACAATGAATAACTTTGGTAAAGTCACCCATAATTTTAACCACCATAGCATCCTACCAGAGAACCCAGATCTTGTTATAAATATTACCCACACCATGATTGAAGCCAAATAATATAACCATGCTATCCAATTTGGTATGAGAAAAAAAAGTTCAATCAAAATAAGTAAGGAAATATTATGAATATGACATAAATTTTTCACTATAATTCTAGTAGAAGAACAACGAATACCTCTAAAATTCCAAATGATCAACTTAAGCATTAGAATATAAATGGGAAGTTTGTGATATTGTAGTTTTAGGTGAAAACACCTCAATATTTTTATTTTTCTTAGTTTTTTGTGATGTGATAGGAATGAAATAAAAGAAATCATCAAACCTATCAGTACTTTCATTATCAAAATGGTCATGCTCCTAAATAGCTTCATTATTATGAGATAAGGTTTTGGAAAACTTATAAACCTTATCCCCATTAAAACCTTTGTTTTCCTCACAATTTCCCAAATCACCTTTCACTAATTCCCCTTCTTCCAGATTTTGATCCCAACAATCCTGCACTTTGTCAAAACTATTATGAAATTCATGAGCTTCAATATTAGTATTATCCCTAATATGATCATCTTCATAAGTTTTTGAAATATTCATAGAAGAAGTTATGAAGGGAATTGTAGTGGTTATTTGCTTAACCGCAATTATAACTATTTGATCCTTAATAATCAGATCCATATCGTAGTGATCTGAATTACTAGAACTAGCCATAAGATCAGCTAGGTGTTTCTAACAAATGATTCCTTCAATATCTTCCTCAACATGAGCCTTTGGAATAATTATTAACGGCTCTTGAATGTCAATCTCGGATGTTTCGTGAGCCTTGGGTATAATTATTTGCAGAGAATTTTTCTCAAGATGGATTTTCTGTGAGTTACTAGTCCTAATGTTCCCTTCATTATATTTTTCAGAATCTTTATTTTTATTCAAGTGACAATGTAGAATGAAAAATTCAGTATTGCAATTACCATGAATTTTATAGTAAGTACAAAAAAGAGAAAGATTCTCAAATTTGACTTTTTGTTGGTAACTATTAAGCTCCAGAACAATCAAAATTTCTTTTGGATATTTCTTAGAATTGTCTAATTCAACCAAAATTCTCGCAATAGAGGGTTCTTTAATGGATGCAGTCCCATGATTTGTTTGTAAAGGCCTTCCAAAAGTAGACCCTAAAGAAAATTAAATTTTCTAATTAAAAAAAAAATAAGCATGAGATAAGGAAATGAGATCCAAATCAGAGAAAGAAGAGATTCGTTATGCACATCAATATCAAGTATCCATTTTAATAAGTACTTTTGACAACCTTGAATGTAGTAAGTTCTTCTAGAAAACATTCTACTATAATCAAGTTCATTTGAAAGCTTAATTGCAACTTGGTGCTTATCCATCAACCCCACCGTATAGGAGCCTAGAAGTTTTATGTTTAGATTTTTTTTTTTTTTTTTTTTTTTTTGATAAAATTGAGATTTGGCCTACATAAAATTTATTTACCAACCAAACTGAAGGTGAAGGGGGCACCAAGGTTGTAAATGACTTGGTCATCAAGCAGTAATGTCAGAAACCACTTAAAAGTTGAATGCACAAAATCCACCTTAGAAACTCAAGATGAACTACCAATAAATACATCTTTAAAAGAACGTGAAGAAATAACAAATCTCAAGTTTAGTCTAGGTTCCAATGAGGATCACATCATCATCATCTAGAACTTTTTAAAAGGAGAGCTAAACAAACTAAAACCTACACAAATCACAAAGGTGAATCCAACTATACACAAAAACAAAGTAATCAAGAATGAGTAGCTCAATAATGAAGAGGATGTGATCACAGGAGGAAAGGCCTAGAATTGCCTTTGAATCACCAGACCATAGTAGAGAACAGAGAGCCTTTGAAATTTAAATCAAAGTCTAATTAAATATAAAATTTAGGACCAAAGATCAAGGTCAAAGGACCACATCCTATGACCCATTTTGGGTAAAGTTTTATTCACCTCAAAATCTAATCAAATGATCGCCAATCCTTGATATATCATTTTTATATTTATTAGGCATGTCCATAGGATCAACCCTTAAAATGTTAGGCTAATCGCAGACCTTTAACCCTTGAAATTGAAATCCAAAGGCTATAAAACCTCTAAATATTTATAGATTATGCCACTTGACCATCCACCTTCTAAAATTTGGCCAAGAAAGTCTCTCCAAAATCATTAAACATGTCTATAATCCTCAATTTAACAAGTTAAATCCAAAATTATACTTTAATGGACCCTTTTTGTCCTAGAGTTAACCAGGGTCCCAATTGAACAAATTACCCCTTAAGAGAAAAATTGAAATTTTCTTCAAACTTAAATATGGCTCAATCAATCCAAGCCATGAAATCTCTTCTAATGTATCCTAGACATTAGAAATGTAGTGAACCCAAAACTATTCTTTGGTTTGACCAAGTTGACCAAGTCAACCATGGTTGACTAAAAAGCCTCATAAGGGCCAAAACTTGAATTCCATGCAAGGTGACATCACTATTACATAGGAACAACTCCATTAGGTCCACAATGTAATTTTTAATATTTTGGACTCAACTATAACACTTCATATGCATGGTTGAAAAAGTTAACCTTGAATTGTATCCTTTAGGTACAATGTACTGCCCAACTCTATACATTAACCTTCTTATCCCAATTTTGATTCAAATATCTTCACTAGGAGCCTCCTATATTAAAGCTTACATCACTAACTTCCTGAGCTAGTGAATTGACAAAATGATTCAAATGGCTAGCTCAAGCTAGCCCAATTTATCATGCACATTAGCTATAATTTATCTTAAAATGACCTTTGATCTTTTTTAAACTTAACTGAAAATCTCTCTTAGTGAATTACTCATGATTGGTCACCCTGATCCAGTCACTAGTTGGCCTGGGAAACAAAGTTTATGTTTTGTTAACTTAAGTCAGTTTGAGTCAACCTATTGCATGGATTTAGATCAATTCCATGAAGCCTTCAAATCTATTATAATGGTTAATATGAAAATCACTAATTCATTGATGAGTCAAATTTTGGTGAATTTGACTAAGTCAACTCATTAACACTTGGTCAAACTTTCATGCTACTAGTCAGACCATAAGGGCACAACTTTAATCATTTGGCCTATCATTAAAAAAACTTCCTAGGTTGCATTGGGTTTCCCCACAGTACCCTTGATAAGGTTAACCAGTAAGAAATTCAACTAAGTCTTCTAAATGGCTTTATGTGGTCAAACTCCTTCAAATTCCAACTTATCTTAAAACCAATTATCTTAATCTATTCACATAAACTTTATTAACATTCTAAACAGCCCCTCAGTCAACCCCAATACATGGTTTAGCCATAATAAGAAAATAGTGGCCCCCATCCCATAAGGTGCCACCTAATGGAAATAGAGCTTAGCCATAATCAGAAAGTAGTGGTTCCCTAACTTCTTCGGACATATGTAAAGTATCCCAGTGAGTGCCCTAATGCATTATGTCCATCCAATTTAAATGACTGGGCATAAGGATGCTCAAAGAGCTAAAAAAATTCATTTTATTCTAACTCATCTCCCCAACCCTCTCCAGCAAACATAATTTTTCATTTTGGTTCTCCACCTTCCCCTCAACATTTTCCTAGTTCAATAATACCGTTGAGAATTTTTTTTGTGATGAGTTTTTTTCCACCACCCACTTGAAGTCTGACAAAGCCTCATGGATCATTATCCATAGTTTTTAAGGCTTTAGTTTCTTCAAATAATATCAAAATAATGATAAATATCAAAAACTATCTTAAGATATAAAGTTTTAAATAGATTTTAATAAAGCAAACATTTACAACATCTTTCTATGGTCTAGCATTTGAGGTGAGTCATGGGAAATTTAAGGTTCCTTCCTGATCGCTCAGTTTTATTTTTTGTTATTTTTTAGTTAATTTCTCTTGCTCTAGTTTTTTTTTTTGTGTTGCTTATTTTGAGGTTTATTTTTCATTTTTGGTGTTGGGTAATGATGAATCCATCACCATCAAACTCATCATCGATGTTGCTTTTTAGGGAAAAACCCACTCTTTCAAGGATGTTGTAGTTGGTTCTTTATCTGCTTCTCCTAAATTGAACTTCATTCATTCATCGTTTAAGGGTTGCCGAGCTTTTTTGTTTGAGGATTTAGTTGTAGATCAATTAGCTGCCTCTTATTCTTTGAAGTTGGTGGGTAAATTTATTTTGAGGTGGCCTAATATTAATGTTATTCACAAAATTTTCCTTATACTAAAGCTTTATGGACTGTTTCATAATGGCTTACTTGATCAATGACATGTTGTTATCCAACTTTCTAATGATCTTGATTATAGTCGCATATTTTCTAGGAGATCTTAGTATATTCAAGCATGTCAAATGCATTTGATTAATTAGACTCCTAATTTTGATGTTAGGGAGGTGTCCCAATTGCTCTGGTTTGGATTTCCTTTCCTAACTTGAGACTCCATTTTTTTAATCATCAAATCCTTTTTTAGTTTGGCTTCTATCTTTGGTCATCCATTACAGACAGACCAAGTTACTGCTTCTATGTCAAGGCCCTTGGTGGCTTGTATTTTGGTTGAACTGGATGTTTCTAAGAAACATCCAACTGACATATGGATTTGATCTGAGATGAAGGGGTTATATCCAAAAAGTTGAGTTTGAAAATTTACCATTATTTTGTTCTTTTTTCAAGATGCATGGGCATGGTATTAATGATTTCTTTAGGAAGCATCCCCATCTCTGTAAAGAGGACTCATTGAAACAAACAAATGGGGAGGCTGCCAATGTGATTCTTTAGGAAGATGCTAAGCCTAATATGATGCTTATAGAGGATAATACCTCTAATCTATCCCAATTTTTTGAGGAGTTGTTGCATTTAGTGGTTCATCAAATTCAACTTATTGTTATCAATACTATTATTTTGAATCATGATCTGGGAGTTGATTCTAAAACTTCTTCTATCTCATTTGTTGAATGTGATAATATTATGGCTCAAACTTTACCTAATGTTGATATTCAAAATCATGCTAATGTTGAGTCTATCAGTCTTCGTATGACTAACAAAAATTTAGTTTATTTGAATTGTAATTCTCTTCCTAACATTACCACTATTGTTCAAGAAAAGGAAAGGGAAGTTAATACAGACATTCAAATGCCTCTTATAGATTGTGAAGGAATTATAAATAGTTAGAGGAAGGTGAAGTTGTTTCAATGGAGGTTTGCCCTTCTTTGGGAGAAGGTACATGTATTATGGAGGATGATGGTATGTTTTTGGAGGATTAATATCCACAATAGATTATTAATATGGATTTACATAGTAAGACTCCTTCAACCACCTCTTGTTATAATAGTGATGTTTTTACTGATACTGAAGATATGACCTTTATTGCTAAATGTTTTCCTAAGGATGATAATGATACTTGTTTTCGTAAGGTTCATAGTAAAAGAGGAAGGAAAAAAATAGCAGTTTATATTGCAATCACCTAGAACTACTCGCTCACATACATCCCATTAATCTTGTTTATTTATGTTTAACTCTGTTATTTGGAATGTGAGGGGGATTGGTTTTCATTCTTCTAGAATTCATGTGAATAATTTAGGACGTATTCATAATGTTTATATTCTTATTTTTCTTGAGCCTCTTATCCCTTCCTCTTGATTAATTAACACTTCTCATTTTTTGGGATTTAAATATACTATTTCGAATGTGGCTAATAAGATTTGGGTCTTTTGGAAAGATCCAGTTAAAATTGATGTCATTGGTGATTTCACTCATTTATGCATTGCCAAATTATGGTTTTTAATTTGAATTGTTGTGCTTCCTTTGTGTATGCTTGTTCTTCTTATTACATTAGGAAATTACTTTGGGACCAACTCAGTAATTTCAATAATATTTGTAATTTTTCTTGGCTTGTTGTTGGTGATTTTAATGACATTACTAATCCTTCTGAAATGGTAAGTGTTTCCTCTCCATCTTATCAATTTATGGAGGATATTAGTAATATGAATTTTGATTGCAATTTCATTGATATTGGCTTTTCCGGTAATCAATTTATGTGGAATACGGGTCATTTACGGCAACATTTGGATCATATTCTTTTTAATGACTCTTGCCTTAGTTCTTTTAATTCTATTAATGAGCATCATTTTAGTAGAACTGCCTTGTCTTAGTTCTTTTAATCTTAAATTTCATGCTTAGGAAGAAGATTTTTGGAAATAAAAAGATGCTACTAAGCACTTGATTTTTTTTTGAAAGAGCAATTAAATGCATTAGAAACTACAAAAGAGAAAACATAGAGAGCAATAGCATCATAAATGCAAGCTACGGATTCCTCCATCAAAATTTTAACAGATAATGGAGGAACCATGTGCAAAAGTAAATCTTCCCACCAAAAAGAAGAAAAAAACCCCATAGTTAGCACAATGATCCGCTAACTTATTGTAACTCCTCTTAATGCAATTAAAAAAACAAAGTTTAAATCAATCATAAAGGAAAACTTATCATTACCTCTTTTTCCTTTATTAAGAGATTTATAAATGAACTTGATGACATTTTCATTGTCACTCTCTATAATAATTCCTTTGTAATCATATTTGCATTTATTGATAACATCTTGAATGGATGTTATGGCAAGAAGTTCCAGATATGTAATATCCCAATGAATATGAGGATAGCTGAAAGCTGCAATCAACCGACCTTTGTGATCTCTTACTACTCCATCTATGCCGCCATTATAGGAAGAAAATAAAGCCTCATCAACATTTATCTTGATCCAATTAGGTGGAGGAGAGTACCAACGATCTTCTAACAGCATAAGCTCATTAGTACTCAACCGACCCATAGAGGTATAATTTATAGATTTAGAAGCTCCTACATAAGTAATGTCCTCCGCAGCTATGAAAATGGAGCTTCTTTCCTTCTTCCCATGGACTAATTCATTTCTCTCTTTCCATGTGAGATGAATAGCATTACAGAAAATATTGGTAATGAATACATTTTGCTTTTCCAACCAATTAAAAGTATCTTCCTTGGATGAAAACCTTGGAATACCAATTCCCCAATATTCAGATGATGAATAACATCAATAATTTTCAAATAATTACAAACTATATGGTCAATATTCTCCTCTACGTCGCAACCTCTTGGACAGTTCACCATTCTTCCTATTCTTCTATAGGAAAGAAAAGCAAAGGTAGGGAAAGAATTATTTAAGACCCTCCACAAGAAATTTTCAGCATGGACATTCAGCATAGATTTTTTCAGCCATTTCCATCTACTGGAATAATGGGAATATTGAACATTATAGGCTGCAACGATAGAGGTAACAGTTTTACTTGATTTCATATGAGTAAGCTGTAACTGATCTTCTCCAAGCTCATTATTGATATGTATCATACAAATCATCTTTATAAGTTCCTGACCAAAAAAATTTTCCAACTCTGTAATATTCCAGCAACCCGCCTCTATAAAATATTCCAGAGAACAAAATTCATTCAAATTCATCTGAGAATTAACAAATGTCAGCCATTTGTTGAGACTTCTATGAAAAATCTAGATGTCCTCTAGCACATTAACAGATTGGCCATTAGCAATTTCCCACCTCACAATTGGTTTCAGATGTTTGCTCCCATCTTTTATTATCTTCCAAGCCACCGAAATAGATTTATTTATGTTTCCAGAACTCCAAAAAGAACCGTATTTAGGAAACAACACTTTAGCTCTAGGAGGACCAACTTTATTGGAACAAGAATGAAGTCCCCTACAACTGTTATCAACAGGTTCACAAAGTTTTTTCCAACTCACATAGTGTAAGCCTTGCCCATTATTACTTTTGTTCCAAATGAAATTATGACATAATTTCTCAATTTTTTCAAGAATTGATTTTGGAATTAAAGAGACAGATGAATGAAAAGAGGGAATGGAAAGAATTACCGCCTTAACCGTTGTGATTTTGCCAGCCAGAGACAAAAATTTGGAACCCCAGCTATTTAGTTTCTTCATTACATTATAAATAATGAATTGATAATCTGATATGGATAATTTTCTCAAAGGAAATCTAGTGCCAAGGTAACATAATTCTTTTACCTCTCTATAGCCCATGATGTTTTTAATCTTCCTCTTCATCCTTGTGGTTACAGCTTTACCAAAAAGCATAGCATATTTAGATGTATTGACTTTTTGTCCAGTCCAGTTGCAATACTTCTTAATAATTCCCTTAATCAACTTCACTTTGGTGATTTTAGCTTCAGCAAAAACAATTATATCATCAGCATATAGTAGATGAGAGATTCTTGGCCTATTGCTGCTTACCCGAACACCAATATTATCCCTCTCCAAGATAGCATTTGATAGCAGCTGTAAGCAAAGAATAAAGAGATACAGAGACTAGGGACACCCTTGTCTAAAGCCACTATTAGCTTCTATCCAATTTTAAGGATTCCCATTTATTAAAATAGCAAAAGAAGGGTTCAATACACAACCCATAATCAATTTAGAGAAGAGTTCTGGAAAACCAAAATATTGCAACACTTTACAAAGAGTCGGCAACCCCATGGAATCATAGGCTTGTTCCATGTCTAACTTGATAGAAACCAAACCTTTAGTAGCTTTAGAATATCTAAATTTATGAAATAATTCTTGGGCAATAAGGATGTGATCATGAAGCGCCCTTCCTTTGATAAAGGCTGCTTGCTCCAAAGAAATCAGTTTTGGAATAATATTGTTGAGCCTGTTGAGAAGAACTTTAGAGATTAATTTATAGACCATATTACAAAGACTAATAGGTCTGTAACGAGCTGCATAAATCGGATTCTTGATCTTGGGAATCAACACAATATGAGTTTTTTTTTTCAACTCTTATTCATCTCAAATGTACACCTTCTTCCAATTGCAATTCTTGTATTTCTTCTTTCAATTTGTCCCGAAGAAACGTAAGGTTTTTTAATTTGGCCTTGCTCCAGTAAAAAAGAGATCTAAGAGTTCTTCTGAACTTAACATTTAGAGAATCAGTCGGATTCAATCCAACAAATTTATTCCAAGATTTCTTCACAATAGCCTCTGCTCCATGATAAGTTGCCCATACATCTATCCTTGTGCAGGGGCCATGCTAATCTTCTATGTATCGTTCCAATTTTATCGTATGTCTCCGAAGAGACATAAATAATGAAAATCCCCTCTCCAATATCATGAAAATCTGAATTCATCGTAAAGCACTTAATCTCCCTAGGTCCTTTAGAAAACCAGAACCTCTTGCCTCCTCTCTTCTCCTCCTTATTTATGATACAATTAAAATCCCCTCCAATAATGGAAGGAATTGAGTCTTCCATACAATCCTGTAGTTGACTCCAAAGACTTCCCCTCTCCTTATAGCATCTACTCCCATACACAGTGGCAACTTTCCAAGTTCCCAAGTTAGGAATCAAGAGATCACCAATAATAGCTTCTGAAGAAGTCTCCTTAACATCAAAATACACCAACCTCCTGTTCCATAACAGCAAAATACCTCCAGAGGTACCAACAACAGGGTAATGAAAATATTCCCATTCATTCCCAATAAGATAATCAACCTCCCTTCTATCAATGCTAGACAACTTGGTCTCCATGAGACCAATAAAGAGTACATCCTGATCTACCTGAGAGGGATATACACAAATAATTTCTATGTGTTATGAAGTTTCAAAAGCTATGCATCCTCTCAGACACACATTGAAGTCCAACAGTCTTCTATACATCAAGAACTCATTTGATGGGATCGCATTTTGATTTTGTCTCCACCATAATAATTCTACACGGGGTCGAAGTTTTAGCATTTTCATCATCTCCAATTCATATCTTCAGTATCATTACCAACCACCTTCTATGAAACCAGAGCTACTATAGATTTACCTAAGCATTTATACATCATCTCCAATTATTCACATTACAATTTTAAATGTATTGGAATGGATCTAATTACTTCCACCAAATATGGACTGAAGAACTAGATAAGCTTGGATACATCCCATTCTTCTTTCTGGAGAAAATCCATACGACCATTACTTTATTGATTGAAATTTGCAATGAAAGTTGGCCATTAGTGATGGAACCAATTAAGCATTTGATGGAACCAGTGACAAGTAAATCTGTGAAAAATTATAATTTTGACAAGTAAATCTAGAAAATTTTGTATTACATATGAAGGAACCAATGAGGTTAAGGAGTCTTTGTTGAGTATTCTATTGCATGAGTTTGAAATCTTTTACATAAAACTTAGTGAAACCATTTGAGACATGTACAATAGGTTTACATATATCGTAACACCTTTGCATGATTTAGGAAGAGAACTTTCCAACTCTTAGAAAATAAACAAAATTTTGAGATGTTTGCCTATTAACTATTATGTTAAGGTTATCTCCATTTAAGCATTAAAGGTTCTTAACATTTATTTTATAGATAACTTGTTAGGCTCACTCATTTCTTATGAGTGAGGTGTGAATCAAAGATTGTAGGATGTAGGAGATAATAATAAGGACAAAGCGGTAGCACAAAAAGAAAATGATTCAAAAACTGAAAGCTCTATAGGTGAAGGAGAGGATGACACAACACTTATGACATTGAAATTTAAAAGCTTCCCAAGAAGAAAATAAGAGCATCATCAGTAGTGGAATAAATGTAAATCAAATACAATTTTTTAGGCTTCTTCTAATATTATTTATTTTGAATACAGGAAGATGGGGCACTTTAGAATAGATTACCTTAACCTAAAAGCTCACCAGATGAATGGGAAGGATGAAGAAAGGACAAAGTTTTAAAAGAGCAAGAAATAGACTCAAAAGGCATCTTGGACAAACAACACATTAGCTCATCAGAAATAGAAGTTGATAAGGAGGTAACCAATATGTTCTTTATGGTAGATAATAATCTTAATTATTCTAAGAGGAGGAAAGAGAGCTTTCTTATAATGTTTTATTTAAAGTTTCTAAAAAAATAACAACGCATATATGAATATCAAGAAAATGTATGATAGTATGAACTTTGATTTCTTAAATTTGTGAAAAGAAGATCAGTGCCTTTGAATAGATCATTCTACATTAGAGAAGGATCATATTTCTTATGAATCTGATTTCATGAATTATAGTTTTGATTATAGCAAACATTTCTGACACCTATATTTTTTTATGACTACCTTGCCTGCTAACTTTACAGGTCCACAAGATCAATTACAAATTAAGCCAGCTCAAGATTGGGTAGATTTGGACTGAGTCAAATTGTAAACTATAGTTAAGTTTTTTTTTTTTACTTTTCTTGAGTCAATTATAAAAACATGTGTCCAGACGCTAAGTGACCTTATACACACACACACACACTTAGAGAAAAAGTTTGTCTATTTTTATAGAGTTTTCTATTTTTGATCACATCATCTGGGACAATCTTAAATCATTCTAGACGATTAGTTAAAAATAGAAACCATAATTATAGCATCTTGATTAAGGAAGCCGTAACTAACCAAATCATCCTAGATGTTATTAGCATTGTCTGACATGATAGGTTCAAATAAGAAATAATTATCCACCAAATTTGTTTAGGCATGTTTTATTTCCAAACATTGTTTAGGACATCATCCTAGATGATGCATTGAAATTATGCTTAAATTAGTTAGGTTATTAAGGAAAGCAATTGAGGTTTGATTGCTCAATTATATCGTCTGAGATGATCACAGGATTATCCATGGCGATTAGTTAAACAAACCTTAGTTTCTTCCTAGATGACCAGAATGATGTTTTGGACGATGTGTATTATTTAGTTACTAATTGTTCGGGATGATCCCAAATCATGCTAGACGATCAGTTATATTCCCATCGTCAAAACATGGAATCATGGTGATATGTTAGATGATATTTGTCGTTTTAAACTAATTGTTTGGGACGATCATGAAATTATCCCAGCTGATTAGTTTATTTTTCCATCATCTAGACATGCATTCACGCCAATATTATGGTTGATACTCAACAATTTGAACTAATCATACAGGACAAATTGAATATCATCCAGAATGATTATGTAAGTTTGTTGCAATTAAGAGTAAATTTGAAGCTCTTCTATATAAGACCTCTTATTTACCCAAGATTATATCTTTTGCTATTGTTTTGACCTGAGAGAGCCAAGAGGAGTGCGAGAGTAAGGGAGAGAGAGTATCTTATGAGGGGGAGTTTATGAGGGGTTTAACAAAGGTTATTCCAAGCAAGGATCTAAGTCGTCTCTCTGGTCTTCATCCCTTATTCCTTGGTGGTTTGAGAGAGGTCTACTTCAGTAATATATAGAGGTTCTATGCATGCTTCAGGGGGAAATGAAAAGAGTTAGGTTCTCTACCTGCTTCAAGAGGAAGCAAAAGGAGTTGGGTTCTATGCCTCACCTATTTCGATAGAAAGGAGGTTTATACAAGCTTCTCCATCTTACTGTAGGAGCAAAAGGAGAGTCACTGAGTTTAGTGCAATATCCAGAGGAGAGGTTTTGTGGAGTGGATGTAGGTTAAGTTGATCGGACCACTATAAATCTCTATGCATTATTTCTTACTATTTATATGCATTTAATTTCTGCACTTTAATTTTCTGGTGGTAAATGTTGGTTTGATTTAAGATTGTGTTTTTGATTGAGAAAATTTTAAACCAATTCATCCCCCCTCTTGGTTTGCTTTGGGCTAGTTCACAAGGTCTTAAAATCCCTAACAAGTTTTTAAGTGGTATCAGACCGGGATTCATAAAATTGAGTTTTTGAAATTTTTTGAAATTTTATCCATGGCTAACTCTTGAAATCATAATACTACATAAGGGTATTCTATTACCTGACCAACTTTGTTTGACAATATTCCTTTTAATTTTTAGAAAACCTACATGTCTACATTTTTACAATTGATTGATAATTGGAAGTGGATGCTTGTTAAAAAAGGTTATTCACCACCGTCACTTGAAATTAATAGTATTAAAACTGAGATTCTTTTTATTGAATAGACTTTTGATGATAGGAATTTAGCGTAACTTAATACAAAATGTTAGAACTGTTTATTCTAACCTTTAAAATCGGATGATTATATACGTGTTTTAACTCGTGCTATTGGTAAAGAAGTTTGGGATAGATTGTGTATTACTTACGAAGGAACAAATAAAGCTAAGCAATCTAGGTTTAATATTTTATTGCATGACTATGAACTTTTTTATATGAAACCTACTGAATATAAATTTTTTATATGTATATTAGGTGTATTCAAATTATCACGTCATTGCATGCCTTAGAAAGAGAGCTAACTAATAATAAAAATGTGAATAAAATATTATGATGCTTGCCTTCTTCCTTAGATGCAAAGATTGCTGTAATTACTAGATCTAGGGATTTAAATACTTATTCTGTTGATAACTTACATGAATCTCTCATTACTTATGAGCAAGGAATGAATAAAAGAAAACTTGATGCATGTGAGAAAAAGAAGGTGAAAATCTTGGCGCTGAAGGCCAATGACACGAACACTGATTCTTCCAGGTCTGAAAGTGATGATGTTGCTGTAATCACTATGCAATTAAAATGCTTTCTAAGGAAGAAGCAAAAGAACCATCATAAGTGGAATAAAGATAAGGTTAACAAGAGTTTTAAAAGTTTTACTACTATGATTTGTTTTGAATGCAGGAAGCTGGGACATGTTAAAGTTTATTGTCCTACACTAATGACTCTCCCAAGAAAGAAGAAGGGTGAGGAGAAACACAAATTCAAAAAAGAAAAGGATAATAAGTAGTTCCAAAAGGCATTCTAGGCGGATTCTGCATCTGAATCCATTGAGATTGAAGCTAAAGTGGAGATAACAAACTTATGCTTGATGGCGGATGATTATCTAGATAAGTCTGACCAAGAAGAGGTATGTGAACTATCCTACAAAAAATTACTTAAAGTTTATAAACAAATTCATGCATCATATAGGAAACTTAAGAAATTGCACGCTAGTTTGAAATTATAATTTTTAACTTTGTAAAAAGAGCATAAAATTTTACTTAAAGATCACTGTATAATTGATAGGAATCTCATGTCATTACATGATGAGTTTGATGCATTAAATAAAAAGTATAATGAATTATCGGATGCACATGATTCCTTGAAGTTATCTCATGTTGAGTTAAAAAAGGAGTTTAAGAAATTAGAAAAATTTAATGCATTTGAAAATTATGAACCAACATTGTATCCACCACATAACTTTTATAAGATGTATCACCACCCAAGTAGATTAGTAAACCCTTTTCCTAGTGTTAAATGTTTTTATATGGCATGTTAGGACACATTCACATACTTGCACTATTCACTATAGTACACATTAGTTCTGAAAACCCAAATTGCACGATTCACAGCATAACCCATATGCATTACAATATTCATTCCATAAGAAGGGTCCAAAACATATTTGGGTTCCTAAATATGATGTTTGATGATTTTGTAGGCTTGCTCTCAAAAAAGGACTAATGATATCATATAGTAGTAGAGATGCCAACCAATTCATTTCATTGGAGGCTAGGGCTGGAGGTAATGTCACTCTTGGAGACAACACCACTAGGAAAGTGGTGGGTGTAGGTATAATTGGAAACTTCATTATCCTTTTAATTGAAAATATTTTACTTATAGATGGACTGAAACACAACTTACTAAGCATCAAGGGCTTTATCATAAATATTTTTTCAAATACATGCATTATTAGTTTGAATAATAATATTATTTTGCTGGAAATGTGGATCAACAATGTCTACATACTTGATTTAAATAACATTGAATGTGTTGCTTTATTTTGCTTAAAAACTATAATTAATTAGCTATGGTTATGGCACAGGAGGTTATGTTATGCTAGTATGAAAACTCTTACAAGAGTGATCCAAAAAGATTTAATTAAAGGTGTCCCCAAGCTTAAGTTCACCAAAGATCACCTGTGTGATGCCTACCAACTAGGGAAGCAAGTCCAATCCTCTTTCCATTATATTAAGGACATTAGCACCTCTAGACCTTTAGAAGTTCTTAACATGGATTAGTTTGGACCCATTAGCACTGCCAGCTTAAGGGGGAAAGTCAATGGATTTGTTATTATCGATGATTACTCGAGATTCACTTCAATTAAAATTTTGTCACATAAGAGTGAGCCTTTTCAAGAGTTTAAATCCTTCTTCACTTGGATTCATAAAAAGCTAGGTTGTAAGATCTTGACTATCCATAGTGACCATGGTAGAGAGCTTAAAAATGAGAAATTTAGAGACTTTGTGAGGATAAAGGGATTAGTCATAATTTCTCATCTCCTAGGACCCATCAATAGAATAGGGAAACTAAAAGGAGAGTAGGATCTTAGTTGAGGCCGCTAGTGCCATGCTTGCTGAGTATTCACTTCCAAAATACTTTTGGGCTGAAGCGGTAAACATAACTTATTATGTGTTGAATAGGGTGAATGTTAGAGCCAAATTAGATAAGACACCCTATGAGATTCTTAAGGATAGGACACCCAAAATTTTGACCTCCATGTCCTGTAGCTGTAAGGTTTTCATTCTCAAGAATGGGAAGTCACACTTAGAAAAATTTGAACCAAAATTTAATGGAGTGCTTTTAGGATATTAAATTATGGGGAAATCCTTTAGGGTGTTTAATAAGAGGATATTGAGGGTGGAAGAGACTACTCATATAATGTTTGATGAATCTGATCCTAAGAAGTTTAAAGTTTAGGATGAAGATGAAGTTGGAGAAATTACCCAAGGAGTTGAAATTTTTGAGATGACGGTAGAGCCCCAAAACACTTAAGGACTAAGTGAGATTACCCAAGTGGTAAAAAATGCAAATTTGAAGGAAACAATAGAACCTACACACACACACACACTTTGCCTAGATATTAGAGATATTCTTTAAATCATCCTAAAGAACTGATCTTAGGAGACCCTTCTAAACATGTTAGAACTAGGAATGGACTTATGAAAGAAGTGAACCACTCTGCCTTTATCTCAATGACTGAACTAACCAACATTCACCAAGCCCTATTTGATGAGTTTTAGATCTTATCCGTGCAAGAGGAATTAAATTAATTTATTAGGAATGATATTTTGAAGCTTGTAGAAACACCAATATGATAAAGTATAATTGGAATCAAATGGATCTTTAAGATTAAGATGATGGCAAACACTCTTGTTTCTCTACGACTTCCTTACCTACTGACATTATAGGTCCACAAGATCAGACAACAATTAGAACCAGCTCAAGATTGGGTAGACTAAGTCTGAGTCACTTTGTACACTTTTCCCATTCTTGAGTCTATTATAAAATGTGTGGCTCCTAATGCTAAGTAACCTTGCACACACACACCTTGAGAGAATTTCTAACTGTTTCTTAGAGTTTACTTTTTTTGGTAACATCATTCGAGATGATATTTATATCGGCTTAGACGATCGGTTCAAAAATAGAAACCCTAATCAGAGCATCATGGTTAAGGTGACCGTCATTAAGCCGATCGGACTAGACGATATTGTATCAGCTTGACGATATTGTATCGGGTAGGATGATAGGCTCAAATCAGAAAGAATCATCTGGCATATCTATTTAGGCATTAGTTATTTTTGGACATCATCTAGGACATCGCCCTGGACGTTGCAGCACAATTATGCCTAACTTGATCAGGTGATTAAGGAAAGAAATTAAGGCTGATTGCACGATCACATCGGCCGGGCCAATTACAGCCTCGACATGGATGATGGCGTGGACGATTGAGATTAACCAGCTTCTATTCAAGGTGATATTCAGTATGATTTTCCTTAGATTTAAACTAATCATCCTGGACGATACTATCGGTCTTGACGATATGACCAAAAATTGTCTAATCATCCAATAGCGACTAGGCTAATTGAGCAAAATTTATGCCGATCAGCCAGGCCGATACCACTATCGGCTTGGATGATAAAATCAGTTTGTATAAAATAAGAGCTATTCTGAAGCTCTTCTATTTAAGATCTCTTGGTCTACCTTAGAGGTAATATTTTGCTGTTGTCTTGACCTAAGAAAGTCTAGAGGAGAGAGAGAGGGAGAGAGAGAGAAAGAGGATTTTGTGAGGGGGATTCACAAGGGTTGCTCCAAGCATTGTTTCTCTTATTCTACTTTTACTATAGTCTCTTGTCCTTGGAGGGTTGAGAGAGGTAAGCTTTAGTAATCGATCAAGATTCTCTGCCTGCTTCAGAAGGAAGTAAAAGGAGTTGGGTTCTCCGCCTCTCTGGGGTCGGTGTAAAGGAGTTTATGTGAGGGCTTCTTTACCTTACTGTGGGGGAAAAATAAGAGACACTGAATTTAGTGCAATACTTGGAGGGCACCTTCAAGGAGTGGACATAGGTCAAGTTGACTGAACCACTATAAATTTTTGTGTCCTTTTACTACTGCTTTCCACATTTATCCTTTTGCACTTTGATTTTTATTGTGGTGATTTTGGTTTGAGTTTTATGATTGTGTTTTGATTAAAATAATTTTTAAAATACCAATTCACCCCCCTCTTTGTTAGCCTTGGGCTAGTTTATAAGAGCCTAACATCCGTAATGAACTATCAAGTGGTATTAGAGTGGGATTCATAAAATCAAAGTTTAAAAACTTTTTAAATTTTGATCCATGTCTAACAATGATAATCTTAATACTGCAGAAGGATATTCTATTGCATGAACACCTTTGTTTGATAATATTTTGTGTGATTTTTGGAAAACTCGCATGTTTATATTTTTACAATCGATTGATTATCGCATGTGGATGCTTATTAAGGATGGTTATACACCTCAAACTGGTAAACTTAATGACGTTATTGTTCCACTTCTTTTTACTGAATAGACTCATAATGATAGGGATTTAGCACAACTTATTGAAAAATGTTTGAATTTTTATGTGCTTTAAATTCTAAAGAATACATGCAAGTTTCAACTTGCACAATTGGTAAAACAATTTGGGATAAATTATGTTTTACATATGAAGGAACTAAAGAAGTCAAGTAATCTCGATTAAATATTTTGTTGCATGATTATGAACTTTTTTGTATAAAACCATCTGAATAAATTTCTAAAATGTAAATAAGGTTTACTCAAGTTGTAACTTCTTTGCATGCCTTAGGAAGAGAACTCACAAACTATGAAAAGGTGAATAAAATTTTGAGATACTTGCCTTCCTCTTTTGATGCTAAAATATCTGCAATTACTGAATCTAAAAATTTGAATACTTATTCGATTGATAACTTACTTCGCTCACTCATTACTTACGAGCAAGGGCTAAATCAAACAAATCTTAATGCAGGTGAGAAAAAGAAAGAGAAAACTGTGAAACTGAAGGCCAATAACATAGAGATTGTAGAGAGAGATTTTTTGATATTCTAGAGAGAGAGAAAATAACATTTTTGGAAATTCTGTTAGGCGGGATCGCTCGTTGCCGGGTATGGCGGTGGAGGATCGCCGGCACTCCGCAGGCGATTGTCCCAGATTCGAGTGTGCGTCTACGCCTGAGGATTTGAAGAAGAGGGACATCGTCAATAAAAATGGTAGAGGTCAGTTTTCGGTAGTTGATTCGGAATGTTTGTCGTCGAATTCTCTATTTGGTGCAGGTAAATCGAATAGTAAGAAGACTGGCAATGCATTTTCAAATGTGGGATCTCCACAACGAAGTAATTCGCTCGGGGTGATTAGCCAAGGTGTTCTGAGGATCAAGGAAAACTCCAATCCATCACCAAAATCAGATTAAATATGTAGAAGGCAAAGGGAAAGCAATTGCAGTATCGGAGAGATCAGAGACTCCCATTTTTTTAAAAACAACTGATTCTACAACATATGTTAATGCATCTTCTTCTTGAATGAAGATTTTTGTTAACCGATTCATGAATTGGATGTAATCCCTGGACCAAGTCGTAGTGCGATAAAGAAAAATCACTGAATTCAGGTAACGATAATCTTCATTCTGCCCTGAACAAGGATAAAGCCTTGGACGTTGTCAAGGTGGTTCATGCTTTGCCTAAACCAGTTGCAGCTGCTCCAGTAAATCCTTGGAGTAATAAGCCTTATATCAAATTGGATTTCAATGATAAAGAAGTGGTGTTATCGGAGGATGGTAAAGCAGTTAAACTCATTCAGGAGTTGGAGGAGAATAATTCTAATATACTCTCTAATTCTCTGGTAGTCAAGGTTTTTGGGAATGATCTACCCTCTAATATAGTGGCTTGGGAGTTAAGGAAGCAGTGGATAAATTTTGGTCAATTTCACTTCTTGACATTGGGAAAAGGATGGTTTTTGTGCATTTTCACATCAGAGGAGTTGGTAAAAGTTGCTCTTTCAGGAGGACCTTGGTTTGTGAATGAACATGTTATTGGTATGAAGAATTGGTCTCCGAAATTCAACTCATCTTCTATTGAAGGCCTTACTACTCCTATTTGGATTAGAATGCCTCACTTACCATTATAATGTTGGGATGAGAAGAATGTAGCTTGCATTGATTCTAGAATCGGTACACCATTAATGCTAGATGCAAACATGTTCCATTGGGGAAGAAGAGAGTTTGCTAGAGTTTGTGTAAGAATCAAGCTTAATCAACAGCTTCCTTTAGGAGTTTTGGTTGATAGCATGGGTGGAAGGTTTTTCCAAAAAGTGGTTTATGAGAAAGTCTCAAACTTTTATTTTACATGTGGAAAGATAGGACATGTTGATAAGGAATGTATTTCTTTGAACAAAGTCCAGGACATTTTGAAGGCCAAAGGTAACAGGGATGAAGGATGTATTGCTGATAAGGAACAAGGTTGCCTTGAAGACCCTTCTTATGGGCCGTAGATCTTTGTCAACAATAAGAAGAAGAATTCTCAAAACTTGGTAACAAGAACATATCTTCAAATGCCTTCAAATATGTAAAGAAAAAATATGTTCCTGTGACAGAAATGGAAGTGGACAAAATGGCAAAGGCAAAAGGCTTAGGGAGTAATGATATCCCTGGAAGGCCTGATGTGGTTAATTCCAGTAGTAGGGATATTATCATTGAGAAGAAAGGCACATTGGATCCCAAAGATCATATTAAGTAACATATGAATCAGGGTTTGATAGAGAAGAGCAAAATTATTAACTCAGTGACATGTCCAAACATTTCTGATATATCTATTGGAAGGGTTATTTGCGAACTCAGGTAGATCCCAAGGGATTATCTACGAACTCAAGCATACCCTATCATAATTTTGTTCTCTTGAATCAGGATTCTATTCCAGAACTAGAAGACAGGGCTTATAATTCTTTGGTTGATGCTAATCAAGTGGAAATTAGGAATGATGGTGATGCTGTTTTAAATTTAATTGGAGAACTTACAAATGGAATCCAAACTGTTGTTTAATCTATAAACAGGATTCTAGAGTGAAATTCAGATGTTGATTCTATTCATACAGCTTTTGTTGATCTGAACAACAAGTTTGACCACCTGAGTGATCTTGCTGAAAATGGTTGTAGTTTAAAATCTCAATTGGAGCTCTTGGAGGAAGATAGAGAGGAAGGAGCAGTCACAATGGAAAAGGAAGTTTGTCTGGATAATAATGTTTCTACTGTTATCCAGGAAGTTAACAGTGAATCTTTGCAGAAAGTTATCAACACTGTGAACTATGGGAAATCTTCTTCTCATAAAACTAAGCTTGCTAAGGAAATAAGACACTTGGGACCTTTAAATTCATCATCAAGACATACTAGAATCGGTGCTAACAAGGCTAAGGGTGGGGGTATCTCCCCATTCAAATCCAAATGAATTCCATCAGCTTTTGGAACTTTAGGGGGGCTAAGAAGAAGGAGGCCTCCTTATATTTAAAGGACTTTATAGAAGAGTGGGATGTTTTCTTTGTTGGTATTGTAGAAACTAAATTGTCTTTGTTATCTATGGAAGACTTTCACAAAATGATGGGGAAGGATTGGAATTTCTTTCTTCATCCTTGTAGAGGGAATTCAGGTGGTATCATGGTTATTTGGAATTCTATTGTGGCATATTTTACCTTGTTGCACTCCTCAAATCAATGCATTTTAGGGGATTTGGAGATTTTTAACAAATTTAGAGTGAAGGTTGCTACTATTTATGGAAGCAGAGAAGTTCAAGGAAGAAGGGATTTATGGAATTTTCTAGATGGAGCTGCTAATATAGATTTTTCCTTTATAGCCGGAGGGGATTTCAATTGTATCCTCTCTCAAGATGAAAAGAAAGGAGGGAAAAAGTTCTCTTTTTCAATTGGGCCATTGGAGATGTAATCCTTTATGAATAGGAATGACTTGCACGATGTAAGTATTCTTGGTTCTAAATTTACATGGTGTAATAATAAAAAAGGAAGTGCCCGGATCCTTGAGAGGCTTGATAGATGCTTGTTGAATTCAAAAGCTTTGGATCATTGCAATCAACCTTCTTTAAGGCATCTCAATAGAATTGCCTCTGACCATTGCCCCATAGTGTTGAAGATGTTTAATCTTCCTCCTAATGGATATAAATTTTGCAAATTTAAATACGTTTGGCTTTCCTATGGAGCTGCTTCCTCGGTGGTTAAATTTTCCTAGGCCAAACCAGTAAGAGGCGATGACATGGAAGCAATTAATAAAAAATTGAGTAGAGTCCTTAAAGCCTTGTTTTTTTGGAGTAAGGCCAAGCACCAAAAACTAGAAGTATTGAAGGAAAACTTGAAGAAGGACATTGAGGAATTATAGCTGGAAGAAGCTTCTGATCAATATTTCTCGGCCAGCAAAGGTATGATCCTGAGAAACAAAATTTCTGAATGCAATTCCACACTTGCTAGATTAAATACCTGGTGGAGACAGAGAGCTAAAGCCAATTGGTTAAAAGAAGGTGATTTGAACTCTTCTTTCTTTCATTCGTTTTCAAATGGGAGGAGGAATGTCAATTTTATTAGGCAGCTAAAAAATTAGGATGGTGTGATGATTGAAGATCCGGTTGATATCAGGGATTGTCTGTCTCAGTTTTTTATGAACAAATGGAAGTATAGAAGTTGTATCTTATCTAATTGGCCTATTTTTGAAAACGTCTTGAACCAAGGACAACATGAAGCTCTTGAAGCTGATTTTACTTTACGGAAACTGGAATCAGTGATTAAAGATCTTGGCAACAATATTGCACCTGGGTTAGATGGGATTACTTATTCTTTTTTCAAATCTTACTGGAGTATTGTGCGGAAAGATGTGTGGAAAGCCTTACAACTTTGCTTCTCTTCAGGGAAATTGTCTTCTTTCTAGAAGGAAACCTTGGTTATTCTTGTACCAAAAGTTAGCAACCCTCTTGCTCCATCCAACTTCAGGCCTATAAGCCTTTGTTTGTCTATCTATAAAATTGTGGAAAAGATTCTTTTAAATAGGTTAATGAAAGTCATTCATTTTCTTATTTCGGAGGAGCAAGTAGCATTTATTAAAAATAGATCTTTATCTGATCATATGCTTCTAGCTCATGAAGTTTTTTATAAGTTCAGGATTTCAAAATCTAAAAGAGGAATGGTTGCTTTGAAACTTGATATGGAACATGCATATGATAGTATGGCTTGGGACACCCTTAAGAAAATCTTGGTGTTATGTGGTTTCCCTTCTAAATTCTCTAATCTGATTATGGATTGTGTTACTAACCCTATTTTCTTGGTTCAAGTTAATGGAATGATCTTGGATAAAATTGTAGGAAAGAGTGGTTTTAGGCAGGGATGTCCTTTATCCCCCTACCTTTTTATTCTTTGCTCTCAATTACTCACAAATGATTTTTGTGGAAAAAATTTGGGGATAAAGGTGGCACACTCAGCTCCAAGGATCTCCCATCTCCTTTATGCCGATCATATCCTTATTTTATCCAATGCCAATGAAGGGAATTTAAGGATAATTAAGAAGATTATGATGAAGTATTGCTGCTGGACGGGATAGGTCATTAACACTTATAAGTCTTCCATAATTGTCAGCAAAGCGATGAGAAGAAGAAGGAAGAGGAGTATCTCATTTCTCTTGGGAATCAAAGAAGTAAAAGAGTTCAGTTATCTGGGGAATAAGATTGCTTTGAGGTGGCTTGTGGCAGCAGACTTTTTTTTCATTTTGGAAAAAGCTGTGGGTAAAATGAAGAAATACATTTCTACAGCTGGGAGAATTACTCTCATAAAATCTGTGATTCAAGCTCTTCATATATTCTACTCTACTCTATCTTTGGTGCCGTTAACTATGCTAAAAAAACTGACAGATTATGTAGAGACTTTCTGTGGGATAAATGCAATGGTATTAAAGGGCTGCACTTTATAGCTTGGAATGAAGTCTGCAGACCGGTGAATCTAGGAGGCCCGGGTATCAATTCAGCTGTTCATTCAGTTAAACCACTTCGAGCAAAATTGGCTTGGAAGGTATTAAACATGCCAAATTCATTACTAAGTAGAACCATAACTGCCAAATATGGAAATTCCATTTTGAATTATGAAAGGAAACAGCTCTCTTCTTCATCTTGGAAGATACTTCTTAGTGGTGCAAAAGCTTTGAAACAAATTGTGAGGTGGAAAATTAAAGATGGGACATCCAAAAGTGTTTTGAAGGACATTTGGTTATTAGATAGAAGATTGTAAAGTTGGCCTACCTTTATTTCTTCTGAGATTGATAACCTGTCCATCCTTTCTTGTTTCATTACAGAAGGGAATTGGAATGTAGAAGTACTTCACAAATACTGTGGGGATGAGCTTGTCAATCAAATCTACAAGCTGAAGATTCAAAAGAACTACCCTGAAGACAGATTAGAGCTTTTAAAGGTTCATTTTGGTAAAACTATCTCAGCCATGGTTAAAACAACAAATTTTGATAAGGATGAAGTTGAGATCTCATTTCTTAACATTTGGAAATACTTGAGTAAGCTGAAATTAAATCCCCGTGATTCTCTTTTTTGGTGGAGACTCTAAAAAAATGCTTTACCAACTACAAATTTCTTATTCCATAGAGGGTTGATTGATCAAAACCTCTGGCCGAGAGGTTGCTCTTTATAAGAAAATGGAGAGCATATAGCTTCTACGTGCGTCAAATAAACATTTCTTATCATTAAAGCAAACAATTGGGGATTTAATTTACCTACATTAAAAGACTTGAATGATGATGTTTCTTATTTGGAAAATAACGGGAAGGTCAGTCCTTTTTTACAGAATCTTTACTGCTTCTTAGTATTTAACTCTTGGAAGAGCAGAAGTCGGTTAAATCATGAAGGCAATGAGCTGGATGATGGTACCATTGTCTCAAACGCCATTTCTTATGCATCTAGTCATTTTTCTTATATTCATTCGGACCACTGGGATACTAATCATCATGAGCTGATTTTTTCTTTTTGGCATCCCCCTCCACTCGGATGGATTAAAGTTAACATAGATGCTTCTCTTCAAAGCTCTAATGAAGCTGGGATAGGCGAAATCTTTAGAGACCATAAAGTAGAATGCTATTATCTTTTGGTTTTTTACTTACTCATTGGGATATAGGTACTCTTTAATGGATGGCTGTTCTATCTATATGTAATGTCATTGAGGATTGGATGTTCTACACCGAAGGCATAATAGTGGAAGGCGACAATGCCAATGTTATGTCTCATTTTAAGAAATTGAAAAAGATAGACAATTGTCTATTGGATGGAGCTTCCAAAGAAGACTTGGATTTTCTTAAAAGGTTTCAGGTGATCCTTTTTCAATTTGTTAATAGGAATTGTAATAAGTTAGCCCATTGGTGTCCTAACCATGCTTTAAAAGGTAGTTTTCTCTGGGATGTTCTGGAGATTGATAAAGTTCCTCCTTTTTTTCTCTGTTAAAGGAGGAGAGTGATAGATCTTCTATCACTTAGTCTTTGTATTTTTTCTGCTTTTCTTTTAATGCTATTGCAGTTTATTAAAAAAAGGCCAATAACACAGATACTGAATCTTTCGGGTCTGAAAGCGATGATGTTTCCTTAATCACAAGACAATTTAAAAGCTTTCTAATGAAGAAGCAAGAAAACCATCAAAAGTGGAATAAAGGAAAGGGAAACAAAAAATTCAAGAGTTCTAATGATGTGATTTCTTTTGAATGCAGGAAGCCAGGGCATGTTAAAGAAAATTTCCCTATACTCACCCAAGCAATGAAAAGGGTGAGGAGAAACCCAAGCTCAAGATGGATAAGAAGAGATTCCAAAAGGCATTCTGGGAAGATTCTCCATCACTCCTCTGAGACGGAACCTGAAGAGGAGACAATAAACTTGTTCTTAATGGAAGATGTATCAAAAAATAAAAGAGGTGAAAAACTCCAACCAAATTGATAAGAAACATAAAATGTGCCCACCAAAAGAAAGCTTCTTCTCCTTTTAAATTTTTTTAAATCTTAGAAGACTTTATGTGTCACTTGATATCTTTCAAAGACTTCATTTTGAATTTCTAATTGTAACTAATTACTTTGATATATTATTCTATAAAATGTTTTTCTGGAAACAAGTTTTTGAACGGATCTCCTTTTCTTAACTAATTGGCTTCGCTGATTTAGTTTTTTGTTTTCAAAAGACGGTTTACCCTGAAGACGACTGAGTTAGGGTTAACAGGATTGGTTGTTCTAACTAATTTTTGGATTTTGGGGATGTTAACTCAATGATCCTTATAAAATTTTAAAATCAATCACATGGAGACTATGTCATATTCATGCCTTGAAAGAAATATTGTTCTTGTTTGTGTTTATGATTTTTTCGTATCATATTTTCATCATTTTACTAATTTTCTTTTAGTTTGCTTCTAATTTTCTATTGATTAGTTTCTTTTTTTCTTCTGCTATTTAGTTTCTACATTGTTTTTATTTGTCTCCTCCTTTTTGAGATGTCAAAAGGGGGAGTAGTATGGTTATACTTATACTATTATGCTCTAATATTTGATGTTCTCTATGTTTGCACTATTTCCAATACACTGTTGTCTTAACTACTTAGAATTATTCATTGTGTGTTTATCATCATAAAAAGGGGCAGATTATTAAAAATCTATTTTCATAGATTATGATTTTGATGATAGAAAACACTCTTGTTTCTCTATGACTGCCTTGCCTACTAACATTCAGGTCCACAAGATCAGACGATAATTGGAACCAGCTCAAGATTGTGTAGACTAAGTTCGAGTCACTTTGTACACTTTTCCCTTTCTTGAATTTATTATAAAAGGTGTGGCTCCTAATGTTAAGTAACCTTGCACACACACCTTGGGAGAATTTCTAACTATTTCTTAGAGTCTACTATTTTTTGTAACATCATCCGGGATGATATTTATATTGGTCTAGACGATCGGTTCAAAAATAAAAACCCTAACAAGGGCATAATGATTAAGGAAGCCATCATTATGCTGATCGGTCTAGATGATATTATATCGGACAGGATGATAGGCTCAAATCAGAAAGAATTAGCCGCCTGATCTATTTAGGCAATACTTTTTTTGGACATCATCCAAGACATCAGCATGGACGATGAAGCATAATTATGCCTAAATTGATAAGGTGATTAAGGAAAGTAATTAAGGTTAATTATACGATCACATTGGCTGGTACGATCACATAGGATGGGCCGATCATAGGATCGACCGGGATGATGGCGTGGACGATTGACATCGATCAGCGTATATTCTGGGCGATGTTCAGGATGATTTTCCTCATATTTGAAATAATCATTCAGATGATATACTATCGGCCTAGACAATATAACAAAAAATTATCTAATCGTCCCAAATCGACTGGGTTGATTGAGTAAAATTTATGCTGATCAGCCAGACTGATACCCCTATTGGCCTGAACAATAAAGTCAGTTTATATAAAATAAGAGCTATTCCGAAACTCTTCTATTTAAGATCTCTTGTTTTATCTTAAAGGTAATCTTTTGGTGTTGTCTTGACCTGATAAAGCCTAGAGGAGAGATAGAGGGATAGAGAGAGAGAAAGAGGATTTTTTGAGGGGGAGCTTGTGAGGGGGATTCACAAGGTTTGCTTTAAGCATTGTTCCACTTCTTCTTCTACTAATATAGTCTCTTGTCCTTAGAGGGTTGATGGAGTTAAGCTTCAACAATCGATCAAGGTTCTCTGCTTGCTTCAGGAGGAAGCAAAATAGTTGGGTTCTTTGCTTCGTCAGGGTCAACAGAATGGAGTTTTTGTGAGGGCTTCTCCGCCTTGCTATGGGGGAAAAAGGAGAGATACTGAGTTTAGTGTAATACTCGGAAGGCGCCTCTAGGGAGTGGACGTAGGTTGAGTTGATCGAACCACTATAAATTTCTATGTCCTGTTACTACTTTATGTATTTATTCTTCCGCACTTTAATTTTCATTATGGTGATTTTGGTTTGAATTTTTTCATTATGTTTTGATCAAAATATTTTTAAAATACCAATTTACCCCCCCCCCCCCCCCCCCTCTTAGTTAGCCTTGGGCTAGTTCATAAGAGCTTAACATCCCTAACAAACTTTTAGATTCTGGTGTGGGGGTTAGGAATAAGATAAGATTGGTGGCTAAGGGGTACAACCAAATAAAAGTGATTGAATTTCAGGAGTCCATTGCCCCTGTAGCTATATTGGAAGTCGTTAGAGTGCTACTAGCATTTGCCTGTTATAAGGGATTTTAGCATTTCCAAATAGACTTTAAGAGTGCCTTTTTAAATGGGATAATAAAAGAGGATGTGTTTGTAGATAAACCCCATGGTTTTGAGAGCTCCCAATTTCCAAATCATATTTACAAATTAGAAAAGGCCTTATATGGACTAAAATAGGCACCTAGAGCTTAGTATGAGAGGCTTAGGACATTCTTACTAGTGAGGGAGTTTGTTAAGGGGAACGTAGACACCACCCATTTTCTAAGAAAGGTAGGAGATGAGATACTCATTGTTTAGATCTACATTGATGATATACTTTTTGGATCTTTTGATAAAAAGTTATGTGATGAATTTTTTAAAATAATGAATAAGGAATTTGAGATGAGTATGATGGGAGAGTTGTCCTATTATTTGGGGTTTAGCAAAAAATAATTGGATGATGGAACCTTTCTAAATCAATCCAAATATATAAAGTACATCTTGAATAAATATGAAATGGATAAAGCTAAGCCAATAAATACTCCCATGACCACCAGAATTTAATTAGATAAGGACTCAAATGGAAAATCTGTTAATCAAAAGAAGTACAGAGGGATGATTAGATCTTTACTTTACTTGCCTGTGAGCTGACCTGATATTGTTTTTAAGGTTTTTCTATATTCTAGATTTCAAGTTGATCCTAAAGAATCCCACTTGATTATTGTTAAGAGAATCTTTAGATATCTCTTAAGGGTCCAAAACTTAGGAATCTAGTATCCGAGGCATAATATTTCTTTTGAGATTATTGGATATTGTGATTTTAATTTTACAGTATGTAGTGTGGATAGAAATAGCACTTCTGAGACTTGTCAGTTCATAGGAAAGTTCTTAGTCATCTGGTCCGATAGAAAAATAAACTTTGTTGCACTTTCCACTACTGAAGTTGAGTATATTGCCTTAGGAAGTTATGTGGCCCAAGTTCTTTGGTTGAATCAAACAATTAGTTATTTAAGATTACTTGTAGGCATAATTTCAATCCTTTATGATAACACTAGTGCCATTTACATCTTTAAGAATCCAATCCAATATTCAAGGAACAAAGACATTCACATAAGACATCACTTTATTATAGACCATATGACCAAAGGTGACATTGAGTTACACCATGTGACAATTGAGAATCAAATAGTTGACATTTTTACCAAACCACTGGCATTTGACACTTTTAGTATCTTAAGGACCAGATTTGGTGTGATTGGCATAAATGCATGAACTTGATCTTTACTTAATTCTGAATTTTAAGCTTGTTTATTTCAGACTTATTTGTTTTCTTTTTTACTTGCTATTATTTTTTATGTTTTTCATTTCTGTTGTTTTAGTTTTTATTCTTTTTTTCTTTGTGGTCACTGTTGAAATGACATTTTATGCCTTTCTTCTACTTTTCAAAATTTGTTGTCAATAATTTGACATCCCAAAATTAGTTAAAGGGAGAAACACTATTGATTGTTTCCCTTCCTCTAACCTCTTTTAGCATTGAAATTTTTTATAATAAACAAAAATTTATCTCAAATTAATAACTTAAATATGCAATTGAGAACTTTTCTATTTTGCTACAATAATCTATCTTATATAATATTCAAAATCTTTGTGTTACTGTCAAATTTTCGTAATCTTATCGTTGTATTTATCATATAAATTTGATTTTATTTTGTGGTTTATTCTTCCCTATATTAGAATGAGTTTTTCTTCTCTAATATCAAAAAGATACACTTACAATTGAGAGTATTTAAGAGTTTCAAAAGGGATCTAGCTTGCAAGAAAAAAAATATAACAAGAGCATAAAATGAGTCAAAAAAGAAAAAAAATTGAAAATATGCGCAATGACCCAAAAAAAATTGAAATATACACAAAGTGTATCAAAAATCAAAAGATGCATAAAGTTTGCCAATCAATTGATAATAAGCATAAAATGAGCCCATAAAAAGCAAGCTTCATTCTCTTTCAAACCTTTAAATCATAGAAGAATTCATATATCACTTGATATTTTCAAAGGCTGGTGATGAAAATTTATGATTTTGACTAATTACTTTGATATATTATTCTATAAGCTATTTTTCTGAAATCAAATTTTGAATGGATCTCTCTTTCTTATCCAATTAGTTTTTTTTAGTTAGATACTTATTTTCAAAAGACAATTAGCCTTGAGAGAGGTCCAAGCTAGGGCTAACATAATTGGCTATTCTATCATTATTCAGATTTTGACGATGTTAACTCATTGATTCTTACAAATTTTCAATTCAATCACATGGAGAATTTATCATATTTTTTCTTTGATAAAAAAAAAACCCTTATTTTCGTTCCTTTTGTCATTTTGTATTCATTTTCATTATTTTATTTTGATCTTTTAGTGCTATTTTTCTTATTTTTGGGCCTTCTCTAATTATCTCCATCTATCTCTAGAATTTCAATCTTTGGTCACATCATCCTGTATTATATTTATAGTGTTCTAGACAATACAATCAATGTAATCTTAAAATTCCCTCTTACGATTGATGTGATTTTTCAGTTTATAATCTTCCTAGATGATCCAATGTCATCCTGGGCGATTTGATCATATTCTGTTACAATTATTTTTTATCATCCTGAATGATCATCCTCATCCCAGATGATCTTCTCAATTTTTGCTCAATTATTGTTGATCGTCCTAGACGATCCACCGATTCATCCTGAAAAATACACGTGAAAAAATTTATTACATATTTTAAATTTGACTGGTTTAATAAATTATTATCGATCATCCGGGACGATAAACCTAATCATTATAGACGATCTACTTTATCAACAGTCATCTAGAATTACTCCTCAGGACGATCACTTGTGTCTTATCATATGGGACAATGTATGATCATCCTGGATGATATAACCACGTTTTAGAGTAATCATCCCGGATGCAATAATTTAGAATCCAAACCTATGTCATGTGTCTTATCTTATCCCAACCTATGTCCTAGAATCCAAATACAACCTTCAATATCCTACCCCACTGAAATTTCAATCAGCCTTCTACAACAATAGCTCTTTCCACGTTCTTCATAGTACTCATCTCCATTTGGAGCATGAGGAAACTATGGGAACTGAGGAAGAGGCAGCTCCTACACATGTTTCTACACTTTCTCTATTCTTCCAGCACTTATAGCTGGATCACCTGGTGGAGCGGTTCGACTAGTGGGAGACTCAGTTCGAGTCCTACGTTGCTGCATAGGAGCAGAAACATGCGGAGGATATTTCTCATTTTGATTTGTACATCGTTCACCAACAAAAATAGCATGACCAAAACTTGCCCTGGTTTGGGGATGAAATTACTAAATGACAAGAAGAGGGGGTGAATTGTGAAAATCTTTTTCTTAATAAAAATAATCCTAAACAAGAGTTCTAATTTTTTTGTTATTTTTGAAATTCTACAACAAAATTTTAAGCAATTTTTCATCCACAAATTTCACCATGCAATAGTTATGAAAATTAAATGCAAGTAAAAAGTAAATGACGATAAGGAAAAAACACACCAAGAATTTTTATAGTGGTTCGGTCAAAATATGACCTACGTCCACTCCCCGGAGTTCTTCGCTCTGGGATTTTCACTATCAAAATAGTTCTCCTTTTGCCCCCCTCGGCAAGGCGGAGAAGTCTTTACAAACCTCCCTTTAACCAACCCGGCGTGGCAGAGTGCCAAACTCTTTTTTCGCCCTCCTGGCGACGGCAGAGAACCTTCTCGTTTTTCTCCCTCTTGGAGAAGGCAGAGAACCTCGAGGTAACGGATGTAGACGAGCCTTTCCCTTGGAGATCCTCCCTCAAATCCTTCTAGGGCCACATGAGGAGCAAGATGCAGCAAGCTTGGAGCAACCGTGTGATCTCCCTCACACCTCTTCTCTCTCACAACGCTCACCTCCTCCTTCCTCTCTCAACCCTCAAGAATTTCTCTAGAGCTCTCTCCCATGGAATCCCTCTCTAACCACGTTCACCCCCTCTGTGATTCTTACTGAAAAAGGACTTGATTGACATAAAAAATGGGCTCCAAAAACCTCTGATTTCAAAAGTAGTCGTTACTGTTCGTACAGTACGATGAAACATCATATAGTATGATATGTATAAACAGACGTTGTCCTGGTACGAAGATGTACAAACAGTTCAAAAACAATTCATACGGTACGATATAATATCGTACGGTACGATCCACAAAATACTATTCATACAGGATGATGGTCTGGACGATCAGATGTCATCTCTGTTCATCATATGGTACGATCAGGTTCGTACAGTACGATGTTCAAAAAATTGATTAGACCTAGATTACATGCACTAATTACGGGTTAATTTAAGTAAGTATTAAAAATAGATCATACAGTACGAGCAAGTTCGTACAGTACGAACGGCGCAAAAATCACTTACTCAAATTAAACTACGGCTAGGGTTTTGGATCTGAACATACAGTACAATACGAATATATTCATACAGTATGATCTATTTACAGAATCGTCCACATAGCTCTGATCGTACGGTATGAATTAAAATCGTACAGTACGATCTCCAGAGAAGAATTTCTATGATAATTTTTATTAAAAAAAATAAACTCTCCCCCTGTGTGTGTGCATGGTTGCTCTTACTCTTTTGCATTTTGTGGCCAGACTCAATAAAATAAATAGAAAAATATAATGTTTGACTCGTACTCCTAATCTACCCTTTATTGAGTCTTCCTTTCGTCCTAAGTCACTTGTGATCTTCCTGAAATGTTAGTACTCAAGGACAATAGCAAATAAGATAGTATTCAATGAAAAGTTGTTCCAAAACACTCATTATTTGGCATCATCAAAATCTCAAACTCGGGGTCATGGGTTGCAACAGGGGAGCAGTTTGCTACTATTTCTAATTTCTTTCAGCCCCCACCACCACCTCCTTCTCATGATCAGGGGCTATCCTTCTTGTAGTTTGTTTTCTTGTATTATTTTTCTATGATGTAATTTGTCTCCTTTTTAGTTTCTATTCTATTTTTTTATTATTATTACCTCCTCCTTTTTTAGATATCAAAAGGGGAGTAGTGGTAGTATTTTATGTTGTTTTTTTATACTATTTATGTTTAATGTTTGTTTATACAATTAGTTTACTTTTTAGTAAAATTTTAATTTCGGTGTTAAACTACTTAAATTATTTTTTTTTGTCATCTTCAAAAAGGGGAAGATTGCTACGAATCTAGATTTAGGAATTATAATTTTTATGATAACAAACATTTCTGACACTTCTATTTTTCTATGAAAACCTTGCCTACCAATGTTTAAGGTCTATAAGGTCAATTGCAAATCAAGCCGGCTCAAGATTGGGTAGATTAGGATTGAGTCAAACTGTAAACCATCGTTAAGTTTTTTTAACCTTTCTTAAGTCAATTATAACAACATGGATCTTGATGCTAAGTGACCTTGCACACACACACTTAGGGAAAATTCTATCTATTTTTTAAGTTTTCTACTTTAAATCACATTGTCCAAGATGATTCAAAATCATGTTGGATGATCAATTAAAAATAGAAACCCTAATTAGGGCGTCATGGTTAAAGCAACTGTAATTAAGTAAATCATCATGGATGATATTAGCATCGTCCAGCACGAAAGGCTCACATAAAAAAGAATCAGCGCTAGATCTATTTAGGCTTGTTTTATTTTTGGACATCATCCAGGACATTGTTCTGCATGATGCATTGAAATTGTCCCAAAATTAGTTTGGTAATTAAAGAAAGCAATTAAGGTTTGATTGCTCAATTATATCATCCAAGATTATTGTAGGATCGTATAAGACTATCAATTAAGCAAAACGTAGTTTCTTCTTGGATGACCAAAATGATGTTCTGGATGATGTGTATTATTTTTGCTCTAATCGTGTGGGATGATCTCAAATCATCTTGGAAGATCAGTTATATTTCCATCATCTAGACATGCAATTAGGGTGATGTGCTGGATGATATTTATCGTTTTGAAATCATCATAGATGATTAGTTTACTTTACGATCATCCATACATCCATTCAGGACGATGTTCCGGATGATACTCAATGATTTGAACTAATCGTACAAGACGATCTGAATATCATCCTGGACGGCTATGTCAGTTTGTTGGAATTAAGAGCAAATTTGAACTCTTGTTATAAGAACCCTTGTTTACCCAATATTGTATCTTTTGCTACTGTCTTTACCTGAGAGAGATAAGAGGAGAGGGAGAGTAAGGGAGAGAGTGAGGATCTTAGGGGGAGTTTGTGAGGGGTTTCGTAAAGGTTTCTTCAAGTAATGATATCATCCATCTTCTTTGGTCATCATCTAATATTCCATGGCGGTTTGAGAGAGGTCTACTTCAATAATTAATCGTGGTTATCCACCTACTTCAGGAGAAAGTGAAAGGAGTCAGGTTCTCTACCTGCTTCAGGAGGAAGCAAAAGGAGTTGGGTTCTCTGCCTCACTGGTGTGTTGCTGGAAAGGAGGTTTGTATGGGCTTCTCTGACTTACTGTGGGAGTAAAAGTTGAGGTTACTGCAATACCCAGAGGAAAGGCTCTAGGGAGTGGATGTAGGTCAAGTTGACCGAACCACTATAAATATATAGGTTCTCCTTCTTAATATTTTTCTGTATTTAATTACCGCACTTTAATTTTTTTGGTGAATTTTGGTTTGATTTAAGATTGTGTTTTTTATTGAGAAATTTTTAAAATACCAATTCACCCCCCCCCCCCCCCCCCCGCCACCCCGTGGTTAGCTTTGGGCTAATTCATAAGGGCTTAACATCCCTAATAAACTTTTAATATATATTTACTTAATAAGAAGTATATTGATCTAACTAATGCACATGAATCCTTAATGTCAAAGCATATTGAATTAGAAAGATCATTTATGGACTTAGAAAAACATGCATGTTAATTATATTGTAGTGAGCATTTTTTTTAGAATTAAAAGTGGCTAGCTTTGAAAGTGCTAATAAATTTCTAAGATCAGAGGTTGATGATCTTTAGAATAATAAACCATCTCTTGCATTAACATACTGGCATAAATCATCATCACAATATATGTTATATACCCCTGGGAGGAGGCACATAACCCACGTAGATTGATAAATCATTTCCCAAGTGTTAGGTGTAATTCTTGTGGCATATTAGGTCACATAGCCCACACTTGCACTATCCATTGTATGACACATATAGTGTGGAAGACATAATGACATTCATCATTGCTTAGGATGTATACATCGCATTCACCAAAATATAAGGTGGAACCCAAACTCACTTGGGTTCCAAATTCTTATACATGAATGACTTTATAGGAATGCTCTCATAAAAGGACTTGTGAGAGCATGTGGTACCTAGATAGTGGATGTTTAAGACATATGACTTGAGATTTGAAACAAATAATTGTGCTAGAGGCCATGGTAGGAGGAAAGGTAACACTTGAAGATAATACCACTAGAAAAGTTATAGGGTTAGGTATGATTGGTGATTAAATTTTTTTCATTATTGAAAATGTTTTACTAGTAGATAAATTGAAACAAAGTTTGCTTATTATAAGCCAATTATGTCATAAAGTTTTTTATTAAATTTTTATCTACTAGTTGTGTGACTACTTTGAATGGAAATATTATTTTAGAAGGAAAACGAATTAACAATGTTTACAAGCTTGATTTGAATTGTATTGAATTTACTAATTCTCTTTGCTTAAAAATAATTACTAATAAATCCTAACAATTACATAAGAGGCTATGCCATGCAAGTATGTGAACTAATAGCAAGATAACCGATAAGGACCTAATCAAAGGAAAACCTAAACTAGACTTTTCTAAGGACCATCTATGTGACACCTATTCATTACATAAACAAAGCAAAACCTTTTTGAACTCAATCAAGGATATTATTACCTTTAAACTATTAGAAGTCCTTTAAAAGGATTTGTTTTTACTAGTAAGCAATGCTAGTTTAGGTGAAAAAGTACATGGAAAATTGATTGTTGATGATAACTTAAGGTTTGCTTAGATATCATTTTTGTCACATAAAATTGAATTGTTCAAGGATATTAGTACATTCGCCAAATGGATCCAGAAAAAATTAGGTTGTAAAATTCTAACCATTCAAAGTGATCATGGTATGAAATTTGAAAATGATAAATTTTAATCTTATAATAGGGGACTAGGCATAGAAAAAATTATTTCAGCTCCTAAAACTCCTCAACAAAATGTGGTTGCTGAAAGAAAGAATAGAACCCTTAAAGAAGTTTCTTGAGCAATACTAACTGAGTACTAACTTCCTAAGTATTTCTGGGTGAAAAAACTGAACACTACTTTATCGGTTTCAAATAGGGCTAATATCATATCCAAACTCAATAAGACACCCTATGAGTTACTTAAAGGTAGAACACCAAATCATTCTCATCTTTATGTTTTAGGATTTAAAGTGTTTATTCTAAACAACAGAAAATCTTCCTTAGGAAAATTTGACCCCAAATCTGATCAAGAAGTTTTTCTTGGATATTCTAAATGCATCTCCTCATACTTTGAGAGAAACAACCATTTTCTAATGAGATAAACACAAATTTTCTAGTGAGAGTTTTTTTTTCAAATTTTCTTCTCCATCGTCTTGGCGAAAAGTTCACTGATAGCGGAAAATTGTTGAGACACCTCCTCCGGTAGCCAGATGGATTCTATCAATCTTTTACATATGGGAGTAAACCTATCAACTTGAAGTCAAAGAATTTTAATTTCTTTAATGCCTCTCTATTTATCAAGGAACCTACTTATGTTCCTTCAAAACTTTCTCCTGGCAGTGGAAAAGGAAACCAATTTTTAGATAAAAATGTGGATATGAATCCTCATATTGAGAAAATGAAGGTTTACAATGATGTTGATGCACATCATTCTTTGAGAATGAACCTTATTGTGAATACATTTGGCGTTGGTAATGTTAAAACTGCTATGATGTTGGATAAAGCTCGTACCAATAATATAAGTTTTAACAATCCAACACCTATTTGAGGTATTACTCAAAATAATGTGGTTACTTCTGATCAACCATCTAAGGAATTTGATAATGTAGATTTGAGGGGTAGTAACATGTTTAATCCTTGGATTTGAAAGCCTTGCATTAAATGTAGTCCTATTAACGATAAATCCTTTTTATCTGATAATGGTCTTGCAGTTAATTTACATAAGGGCAATGTAATTATGAATGAAGAAAAACTAAATTATTCTATTATGGTTAAGGTCTTTGGTAAAGTTATTCATGTACAAGTCATTGTAGGAGAACTGTGATGTCAGTGGTCACAATTTGGAAAATTTTGCATTACAAGCATTGGTTCGGACTAGGTTTTATGTTCTTTCTTCTCCCTTGAAGTTGTGGACAATGTTCTGTCGAGTGGACCATGGTTTGTAAATGGTCATATATTAGGATTGGACAAATGGAGCAATAAGTTTTCTCCGACTTCACTGAAGGGTTTGTCATCCTTGGTTTGGGTGAGATTTCCTAATTTGCCTCTCTACTGTTGGGATGAGAATAACGTGGCTAGAATAGATTCAATGATTGGTATTCCCCTTTTCTTAGATGGAAATATGTTTCAATGGGGTTGGAGGGAGTTTGCTATAGTTTGTGTTTGGGTTTATCTTGACAAGAAACCACCATTTCATATTTGGGTGGATAGGTTGAATGGTCGATTCTTCCAAAAGGTGGAGTATGAAAAAATATCATCTTTTTGCTACAAATTTGGAAAGATTGACCAGTTGAGAAATGATTACATTCTGAAGGAAATGGGTGTTAATGGTGAAGGTGGTTTGGAACCAAATATATATATTGTTAATTCTGAAGTAGATCAATAATTGGTTAATTTGAAAGAATCTTATGGCCCTTAAATCCATGTTAATCATAGAAGAAGGAAGAAGCCTATTACTAATTATCAAAAAAAGTTCAATGATAAAATTTCATTTCCTGCTTATGTGGAGAAGTCAAAAAATTTAAATATGGCAAATATAGAGAAATTACATTTGGAAAAAAACAATTGTGAAGAACTTGGATGGTGTTCAAAAACCTGCTATTTAGATCCATGCAACTGATAGTTTTGACATAATGGAAGAAGAGTCTGAGAAAATTAAAGATGCTGGTATTCATGACAAGGATATGTACAAGCTGGATCCTAATCAGAATAAAAAAGAAGTTGGTGATACTATAGTTATGGAGGGAAATCTTCTAGTTAAAACTTCATAAAAAGGTTTGCCTAGTTCTTATCCAGCATTGATATTCTTGGTTAAAATAATATGTTTAAGGTGTTGGAAACTATCTGTGATGTATATATGTTTGTAAAGTGTTAGCTATATCGGGGAAGAATGAGTTAGAGGAAGGCAAATTGGAAGATGATGCTACTTTTGTTTTAGAACCTCATTCCATGTTAGAGGGAGATCTTTCTGCACAAATGAAGTTTAAGCTTTAGAAAGAGCCGAAATCACTTGGCAAAGGGAATATATTATCTAGAAGTAGAAAAGATGATATGAGAAAAAAAGATTTAAGTGGGAGCAATCCCACTTTGAATCTTAAATAACTTCTTTAACCTTTTTGAATTATAGAGAGGCTAGGATAAATGAAGCATCTCATTATTTAAAGGAGTTTTTGGAAGATTTTGACACTTTATTTGTTGGGCTTCTTGAAAAAAAGATTACATCTTTTTATAGGTTGGATTTCAAAATATTTGTTGGTGATCATAGGGATTTTTTTTTATACCCTGCTGATGTTTTATTAGGTGGAATTTTGGTGTTTTGGAGAGCTAGCATTTGCTCATTTTCAATGATTAAACCTTTTTATCAAGCTGTGATTAGGGAGCTTAGTATTTTTTATAAAAGCAAGTGGATGATTGCTAGAATTTATGGAAGTTGAGATTCTACTCAAAGAAAATTTTTATTGAGTAGCTCAGTTTGTCCTAAGAGGACAAACGATGAGGTAAAAAATTTGTTCTATCGCAACGTCCTCTTTATATGCTTTCATTTATGACAAATGGTGATTTTGATGAGGTGGGTGTGATTCGACTAAGGTTTACTTGGCTTAAAAACAAGAGTGTTAAAGCTTGTATTTTGGAAAGGTTGGACCGTTGTAATCTTAATTTGGCTGCTTTGAATTCAATTCAACTATCTTTGGTGAGACATTTAGCAAGAATAGCATCAGACCATTGTCCCATTTTATTAAATCTTATCCCGATGAGATTTTGCAGATGTAGAGTTGTGAAATTTCAAAAAATCTTCCATGTTGTTTGGGAAGGCAGTTAGGAGGAAAACAATAAGATCTTTGTCGAAAGCAATGGATATAAATGTGGTTAATGAAATGGATTATTTAGTTGTGAAAATTACTTTTAGAAGATTGGTCTTTGCTGATTTCCAGGGTCTATTGGAGAAAGATTTGAATAGGCTAAATATTTGGGGAAATAAGTTTATTTCCCTACCAGGAAAATTCATTCTTGTTAATTTTGTGTTTCAATCTATTCCTATATATTTATCAACTCATTCACTTCTTCCTTTGGGGGTATTGGGTGAATTTGATAAAATGTATAGGAATTTTTTTTTGGAACAATTTTGATGGTGTTAGGAGACTTCATTATGTTTCTTGGGAGATATTATGCTTGTATAAGAAAAGAGGTGGTCATGGATTACTACCAATTATTTGCAAAATTGGCTCTTTCATGGAAAGATTGGCATGGAGCTTCATTTCTAGGCCATAGTCTTTGCTTTCAATGATATTGGTCCCAAAAGTTTGTGAGCATGTCTTTTCTTCTGATTATAGGAAGGAGGCATCATTTACTTGGAAGATTTTATTGGATGGTGCTAAAATTCTTCGACCACTACTTTGTTGGAAGATTGCAACTGGATCCAAAGTAAACACTTTTAAAGATACATGGATTTTGGATAGATGTATTGAAAAGTGGCCTACTTTGGTTGTTAATATTAATGAAGAAGTTATATATCTTGATCATTTCATCAAAGACGAGAGATGGGATGAATGCCAATTGCGACAAATTTTTGGACAACAGTTGTTGGAACTTGTGTTGTCCGTCCCTATTCATGCTGAAGATCAGAAAGACTCATTGGAATTTTCTTTTAAAATTAATGTAAAGTCTATTTCTTATATAGCTTTTGATAAATTGATGGAAGATTATAAGGAGATTGATCATTGGAGTTTAATCAATAAAATGAACCTAAAACCTTCTATTGAACTGCATTGGTGGTGTTTGAAAAGAAATGCTATTCGTTAATTCAATTTCTTAATTAATAGAAATCTTATAGAGTTCAATGGTTACCCGAGAGGATGCTCAGCCAATGAAGATGCTGACCCTATTGCTTCGATCTATCGGAAGATTTCTTATGTTACTACTATTCTTAGTAGTTGGGGTTTCAATTTTCTTGAATATGGTTCATTTGCTAAAAGAATTATTTCTTTAAAACATCTTTCCTCTTCTATTCCCTTTTGTGGGAATTTATTTTATTCGGCTGTGTATAGATGCTGGAAGAATAGAAAAAAATTAGTTCATATTAAATCTGACTATAATTCATCTTTCATTGTAGCTAACTACATCAATTTGGCTGTGGCTTCCATTTGATAAGGCCAATCTTAGGAGAACTTGCATCCTAATCAACTGGTTTAGCTGTCTCATCCATCATGGAATCCTCCACCTCTCAATTGGATTAAGGTCAATGTACATGCCTCTTTATGGAGTTCGAATAGAGCAAGTGTAGGTAGTGTATTTTGTGATTTTAAAAGTATATTAATGGGTGCATTTTATCTTAGTGATCTTCATTGGGATAGCTCTCAAAGCAGAAGTTCAATCTATTCTTGCAATGAAGTGGTTTATTCAAGATTGGATGCTTGAGTTTAATGGCATTATTATCGAAGGAGACATCAACAACATCATTGAATTGTTTTGAAAAACTATTCTGGATAAAGATGGAGTAAAAGAAGGAACTCTTAATTGGAAGGATTTAGATTTTCTTAATAATTTCAAACCTGTTTTATTTATTTATGTTAATAGAGATTATATCAAGTTGGCAGATATGTGTACTAACTATGCTTTTTTTTAGATTATTTTTGGGATGTTCCTAATTTAATAATATTCCTCCTTCTTTTATTTCTTTGTTAAAGGAGGAATGTGATGATTGTTTTTAGGTTGTTTTTTGGATTCTAAAAAAAAATTTCCTAGTGATTTTTTTTAAAAAAAAACATAAAACCTATAGAGTCATTAATAAGAATACATTAGTTGTAAAAGAGCAAACCCATATTGGTCCAGTAGGAAAAAAAACTCTATATCCCTATCTACTGGTGAAGCAAAATATATAGATGTAGGAAATTGTGATGCACTTGTTAAATGGTTTAAACAAAAAAAAAATCTTGATATTTGACTTCTTATTAGCACTATTGTAATTATGTGTGATAACATTAGTGCCATAAATATCTAAAAAAAATCAAATCTAACACTCGAGGACCAAACACATAGATATAAGGCACCATTGCATTAGAGACCATGTGATTAAAGGGAATATAGAGCTACGTCATATAGCTACTGAAAATCAATTGGAAGATTTATTTAAAAAACCCCTAGCTTTTGAAACCTTTAATATCTTTAGGACTAGAATAGGTGTCATAAATAATTATGCTTAAATCAAGTTAATTTGGAAATAAATAATAATAATAATAATAAATGTTTTTATGTATTTCTTTTGAATTGGTTTTGTGATCGTTTGTATTATTGGTTTGTTTCTTGGTTTTATTTTTTACCTTTTCATGAAGCTTTTCTTTATCTTCACACACCACTTTATTAATTTTGTTTACATTATACTAGACAATTCGAGATAGTACTGTATAATTGCACTTCTTATAATATGATATTCATAAAAACACCAAATAAGAACTCACTGCACATGAAACAGCTTTGATTGATTAATCATTGATGATCATACTATATGAACACCTACTTTGTACTATAAGATACATGTAGCAGTAGACGTTAGATGTATTTAATTTAGCATGATATGATATTTAATACATTATAATGTTCTACAAACACCTGTTCATACATGATGATATAACTAGTCAATGATCGTCCAAGCTGATGCCTCGGTACGTACATTTTCTTTCTAACCATGAAGTATGATTTTTATCATATTGTTTCATAAGATAACCTTTTTTACTTATAGGGCTAGACAAAATTGATTCCACTTGATTGTATTTATGATAACCTATTATACTATATGATCTTGTTGATTTCTATTTAAATAGAGGTAAGTTAAAACTTTTGTTCACTCAATCCTTTTCAAACTCTTCTTACCATCTCCCTAATTATCTTTTCTTTGAATTGTCTTGAGGAAAGTGACCACGAGCCCTTATTGGAAGTTCTTCTCGATGTCTTGTGGATCGTTGGTATGTATAAGTTGCTAACAAAGAGGCTTACAATAGATACAAAACTGTCGGGATCACCCCATCCAAAATCATAAATAAGGAAGTTTTAAAATTCTAGGCATTCTCTCTCTCTCTTTCTCTCTCTCTCTCTCTCTCTCTCTCTCTCTCTCTCTCTCTCTCTCTCTCTCTCTCTCTCTCTCTCTCTCTTTCTTTTCTTGCACCACCCATCAGTTCAATCTCGTCAATCCTACCCATTCAATAATGAACTTCTTTTGTAATTCTTCACTAGTTTGTCAATTAATTGTTAGGGTACTATGCTACAATCTTATGTAAATTAGAGGTCTGTCAAAATTATTTGTCTAAATTTTCATGAATTCCACCACCATTATAAAGTTGGAAAATTTTTTTGCATTGTAGCTTCAGAACTTTGATTATGATTGAACCATTGCAAATAATACTCTTAGGGAATTAAATGATAGATACAACATCCCCGATGTCAGTAGATCATTGCAAGATGCTAGAATCATCGAGCATATCCTTTGCAACTCAATAATTCCTAAAGTTATAGAACAAATTAATATCACACCTCTTTTATCCATAACTACATAATTCCTAATTTCTGAGATAGATTTCAATGCAGTTGATCTAATTATTAAATATATTTAAAGTCTAACCTGCATAAGATATACTAGACATAAAAGAAAGCCTAATCTTGCCTTAGGTCCATAATGGCCTTATTCCTTCAATCCAAATACAATTTCCAATTCCTTACACCACCAGATCATCTTCTAATTTTTAATTACAATAACTCCATCCATGTCCTTCATAATGTCTTTCACTATAATATTCACTATTATGACCACGAGCTAGAGGAGGTAGGGGGAGGAAAAGCACAAACACAAGTTTTTGCACCATCACTTGTCCACTTGCAATCTCAGTATGACATGCTCGTTCAGAGGTTTGACCAATAAGATGCTTATTTTGACACATACATAGCATAGTAGTAGCAACAACATGAAAATAATATGGCTATATTTGGTTACTATGTAACACAACAGCACCAATAGTATAAAAAAGACATGGCTTAGTTTAGAAAGCAGTTTGCTTCAATTCACCGATTCATCCAACCACCACCACGTCCTCTTCCGTCTGATCAGGATCCGTCATACTTCTTATCTTTTCTTTGATGTAGTCCTTATGTCAATTTTGTTTTTATGTCTCTTCTTTGTGATGTCTGTTTTTCTTTTTGGTGTCTTTATTTTGCAGTTTCCTACTTTTTGTGATGTTGAAAGGGTGAGTCATTATTTTTTGTTGGTAGGGTGTATTATATGTTTGAATAATTAATTTAGTCTTGTTTACTTTTCAATTTTTATAATTTATGTGTTCTTTCTTTATGCATTAATTTATTTATAAAAATAAAACACTCCATAATTTTGAAAGATTCACCTAATAAGGGAAAGTTTCAGAAATAGAAAAAATATATATTTGAGTTATTTTCCAAATAATGTTATCTATCATAAAAAAGGAGATGATTGTTGCTAAGTTTGAACCAAGTTCTATGATTTTGATGGTAACAAACTCTATTGGATTTCTTACTTTGCTATCTCTTGTTAATTTCTATTATTGTATATTTAATTTTCCTGTGCACTAACATTTAAAGTCACCCATACACTTGGAAGTTTGTTTAGCTCAAGATTGGGTAGACTAGGGTTGAGTATGTCTTGAAATGCATGTATTTTCAATTCTTATTTCTTTTTACATTTCTTGAGTTAAATCAAGTATTTGGTGGATACTAAGCTTGGTGATCATGCACACACACACACTCAAGGGAGTAGTTAGTGATAATATAAAATATTGAGTTTTTTAACCTAATCATACTATCTGATGCATGTCTAATTATATGATCATCCAATAAGAAAATATTTAAAATGATTAATTATCATATTTAATGCAAGTTTAACAAAGTCTTCTGCATGAGGAACATCATATAGAACAATATATTAAAATTAGGATTCCAGCTACCAATAACAATTTAGGAAAATATTAAAACTTATTGTATAATGTAATAAAATCTTACTTAAATTAATCCCATTATTAGGGTATGATTTTAGATTAATTAATCAAGACATGTCATATAGGATGATTGGACCAATCATACTATATGACCTGATTCATACATTGAATATTAATTTATCATCACCAATCGTATGGGATGATAATAAAAGTCATTTAAACAAATCATATAAGATGATGATCTAAATCATTCTTGATGATTAGCACAATTCTTTAAACTAATCGAACATAATATACCTCTTTGTATAGGACTAACAATAGAACATTAAAATAATCATACATGAAGATTGATGATTCTACTATACAATAAGATTCATGAATTTGAATATTAGGGCGTCTTTTAAGTCCAAATATTTAAGTTCTCTTATTGTACTAATTTTAAGTCTTTGGTTGCTACGTGTTCTTGAGTGGGAGCATTGAGAAAAAGATCTAGTAGAGCCTTGGGAAGAAGAAGGAGTGCTTATCTGTGAGGGATAAATAGTGTGAGGGTTTCACACGGTTGCTCTAAGAAAGTGTCTTTCCATGGTCCTAGAACTATTTGTCCAAGTTTCTTGGGTGGCTCTGGGAAGTAGTTGTAATGCTCAATGATGTGGCTCTCTACCATCACCAAGAGGGAAAGAAAGAAGTTCGTGGTATGTTGCCTTCTTCAAGAGAGAAAATACTGAGCTTGAGATTCTCTGCCTTCTCTAGGAAGGAAAAAGGAGCTTGAGGTTCTCTATATTCTCCAAGATGGGGAAAATGATTAAAGGTATAGTGCCATCCATAAGAGGGTGACAATGCTTCTAACTCTCAACCGCACTGGGTGTGGTGTAAGTGATTTGTGTACGGGCTGGTCAGCCATATTGTGGGGTGGAAAAGGAGAGACACTATAGTCATAGTTCAGTACTCAAGTTGGAGGACTCCTGGGAGTGGACATATGTCATTTTTTCACTAAACCAATACAAATCTATGGTGTGTTTTTTTTATTTATTATTTTTGCATTTTAATATTTTAGTATTTTAATTTTGTATTAACTACTTGGTGAAAATAATGATTAATGTTTTGTTCTACTGATTAAGAATATCTTGATCATTATTTTCATGTTTTGCTAAATTTGTTTGCTTCCACATTAAGTTATAATTATTATTTGTTTTACAAATTTTGAAAAATCTAAAAAATATCATCTTTGTTTATTGAAGTTACCAATTGGTTTTACATTTCACTAATTTACCCCCCTTTTGGTATGCCTAGGGACAAGTTCTCTTAGGCTTAACATCCTTTTCTAACTTTCAGATAGGATCATATATCCTTTTTCTTCAAGTGTATATATGAGATGTTGTATTTCAATATGAAAATGACAAATATTTGGATAATTTCCATTTATTACAACAAAGATTTGAAATGAGCGTGGTGAGAAAATTAACCTATTTCTAAGGTTTCACTATAAAACTAATGGATTACTATAATTTTCTTAGTCAAACTAAATATCTTTAAGAACTCTTCAAAAGTTTAATAAAGAAGGTTATTAAACCAATAAAACCCCCATGTGACATGTAACATAATTTGAAATTTATTAATATTGTAAACCTATAGAGAAAAATAAATATAAAGGGTTGATAACACATTTGTTATATGTGATGGCTAGTGCTCATGATTTTATATTTATCATAAGTTTATGTGTTAGTTTTTAGACAAAATTTAAAAAAATACATTTACGTGTGGTTGATTTGATTTCTTTTTTATCTCATCAAGACTCCTAACTTAAGTATCTAGTATCCATGGAAAAAACATATTTTGAACTTGTGGTATACTAAAATTTATACTTTGTAGGATGTAATGGATATTTGAAGAGCACATGAGAAACATACAAATTTATTAGGTAATAACTAGTTTCCTTGTCGAATAGAAGATATAAAATAGTGTCTCAATCATCTATAAAGTCATAGTACATTGCTATTGGGACTTCTGTTACCTATGTCTTATGGCTTAAGCAACAATGCCATTAATTTTGATGTAGTGGTCACAATTCTTCTTATGTCTGACAATACTAGTGCCATATATATATCCTAATGAAACAAAAGAAAAATTAGGGATCTGAGCTTATAGATATTAGACTTCATTTCAAAAAATATAATGTGTCAATGAAAGATTTGAATGCTCATTTTATTCTTATGAAAAAAAATATTGATGAAATTTTTATAAAGGTATATAGATAGAAGAGTCATAGCACATTTAAGACTAGACTATGGGTGACAGATAGAAGGTAAACTACTGGACTAGTTCATGTATGAGTAGTTTTGTATTTTTTATGTTTTTTGTTAAGTGTTTATGTTTTTTACTGAATGTTTTTTATTTGTATTTTTTTCGTAATTATTTATACGTATTATTTATTGTTGTGCAAAGCTTCCAAGTCATTTTCACTTTGTATTATATAATTTACATTATTACTATATGATACGTGTATGTTATGATGACTTCTAATGCAAATTAACTACATAATATTGTAATTAGATTGAATTATAGAGATTCTTTATAATATATGAAACCTATATTTGTATTGTACTATACAGTTAGAAAGGTAGATTCCCTAGTCAATAAGATTGTAATTAAGTGTTATTTATGAAATGAGAAAATAAACATAAACCCCTTATTGTTAGTTCTTACCTTTATTTGTATGAATAATATAAAAATTATTTTAAAAAATATGATAATTTAGTAAAGTTAAAATTTGAACTCCACCAAGAATAAAAAAGCCACCCAAAATTAAAACTTTTTTAAGGACCGTGATAATACACATATGAAGAGTGGGCATATCATTTTGTTAGATTAGAGCATATTGTGGACAATCGTATTAAGTAATAAATCTATGGTGGGAGAATTTTTAGTATTGATACAAGGAATATCATGCTAGATATAGGAGCACATTTCCCTCTACCTCATTTAGTTCACCCACAACCATTACCACCTAAAAAAGAACCCTCTTGATATTAAGTGTACTACTTATTATGTTAATTTTTTTATTTTATATTTAGTATATTTTTTGGGTTATTATTTAGTCTTGATTCTTTAATCTATAAAAAGGGTGAGAATAGTATTTTCGTTTATTGTACTTGTATCCCTTTAGATAAAATAAATGAAAGGTTTTAAAATTACTAAAACCTGTTAGTACAAATTAAAAAAATGTGTTAGTGCACTCATTGTTATTTTTTTTTTCACATTGTATTTTTATGCTAAGCATAAATTGAGTTACAGGAAAATGCTTTATGATATATTGTTTAAATTCGTTCCAAAAAATATATTATTTGGATATTGTTTCATTAAATTGTTTTTAACATCTTAAGAAACATGGAGTGTTTGAACACCATAAGCTTGGTGCACACATAAATATTTTCGATTATTATAAAGCAAATGATAAGATGTGTGTAGGTTCTTAGTTTTAAATATTATTTTAGAAAAAAGGAAAGAATAAATTTGGAGTGATATCGAGCACATGAGATAGGAGATAAGGAAGAGGAACTGATAAGGCTTAAATTTATAATTGTGAAGCCAATAAAGAAAAAAAATATCTCAAAGAAATGAACTGCTTTCATTTATAATTTTCTTATTCTTTTAGAGTCTTTATTTCTAAATGAATATATTGGGCTAAACAACAAAGAATAAGCAGACCTTAGTGATAAAAGTAATTAAACAAAAATTTAAAAGTTACTCAAAGCACTTGTTCTCTATCAATTTATACTATACGATATTAAGATGAAAATTAAAATAAAATTCAAGATTATAAATTAATAGAAAATTAAAATCAAATTTTGAAATATTTATTTTTTATGATGTTCAATTCTTTAAATTTAAGCCAACATTATTTGTTATTTCTAAAAATCAAATTAATTTAAAATTTGATCTACTCTTACTATATAAAATGGTTCAAACTATAAAAAAATTTAATATATTTTTAAATGATTACCTTTTTTTGGACCTAAATTCAAGGAGATAAAATATAGGACATTTTTTACTGTACAATCCCCATTGTAGAGGCCTAATATATAAAGAGCTTGTTCGGATGATCATAATTCAGATAGAATTATTCATTACTTCAAATCTACAAGTTGAACTAATCATTAAATTTGGCCCATATCATAGTCTAATAAAATATAGAGAAATTATATGTGTTTCAAGCTAATTATGTCAGTCGTACTATACAATCCATGGATTGCACTATATGATTAGTCTGACCAAATAGTTAATAAAAAGAATATGAGTTGTTAAAGGAGGAATCATATGCTTTTAGGATGTAATTTCCTTTTATAGTTTTTAATGAAGCATTTTGATTTTCTTTAAAAAAAAAAAAAAAGAGTTGTGGTTTAAACTTAAGAGACAAACAAATGCTGTCATGGTGGAAATACTATACGATATTTAAGAATATCTTCTCTTATATTGTGCTTTCTAAAAATGATGTCCACAATGCTGATATGACATAAAAGAAGGATTGGTCTTCTAAGAACATGTCTTCCTCAATGAAGCTAAGGATACTTTATTCAAACTTAAGGAAAAAGAAGAGGCTTATTGGAGATGGAAAGCTTCTTCTAAAATTATTATGAAGGGCGATCATAATACTTATTTTTTTCATAATATTTCCAACCATAATAAAGTGATTAGGCATATTTATAACATCTCTACTACTAATGCTGTTGTTATTGACAATCCTAATTTGATTATTGCTTTTGGTATTGATTATTTTGAAAATGTCTTCAATAAAGCTTTATTCGTTTTTTAAACATTGATTTTTCAATTATTCCATTGATTATTACAGTGGATGAAAACTTCTTATTTCTTAAGGCCCCTTTTAAAAAGGAAGTTTGGCAAACCATGAAAGTTATGAATTTTGATTTTTTTGTTGGTCCAGATGGTTTCACCACCATGTTCTTTTACAACTCGTGGACTATTATTAAAGATGACCTTTTTAATGTTATTATTGATCTCTTCTTGGACAATCCAATCCTTAAAAATTTTTACTTCTACTTTCATTGATTTAATTTTGATTTCTAATGTGAATAACTTTTGGAATGCTTATCGACCCATCCATTTTTTAACCTTTTTCAATAAACTTATTGCTAAAATAATATGGGGTATATTACCCCTGATTTTACCTGATATTAATTCTTTAGATCAAGAAGGCTTTCTGAAAGGTTGATATATGTTTAAAAATGGTTTGCTTGCCCAAGAATTAATTCATGATTTGAATGCTAAGGTTACTAATGGAAATATTATTTTTGAAGCTGATATAACTAAAGATTATGACTATCTTAATTGGAACTTTTTCTATACTATTTTAAAGCAATTTGGTTTCAATATGCAATTCATTAATCTAATTAAAAATAGTATCTTCATTGTTTATTTTATATTATTATCAAGGGTAAGACTCATGGTTATTTTAAATCTTTGCTTGGCTTGAGAAAGTTAGATCTTCTATCTCTTGCCCTATTCATTATAACTGTGGAATTCTTGTCTAAAGGTATTAATAATCTTTTAAGTATTCATCCTAATTTGCAATTGAGAACTATTGTGGCCTTCCTATTTCACATTTGAGTTTTTCTAATGATTTCATTATTTTTTCTTATGGATCTATTAAAATACTTTTAATTCTATTTAAATTTCACAACAAATTTCAACAGGCTAGTGAGTTAATTTTTAACACCTCCAATAGTAATTTTATTTTTTGTAAATCAATCTCCCCTAGAAGAGTTACTAGTATGGAAAAAATTTTTGGACATTAAAAAGAATTTACCATTTATATACTTTTTACTCCACTCTACAATGGGCTTGTGTGGAGACCTAAATGATACACCGTAGGATGCACCTTGTGTGGAGACCTAAATTGCATTCATCACAGTATAGCATGCATACATCTCATTCAAGCAAGCATAAGGAGTAACCAAAACTCATTTGTGTTCCTAAATCTAACCCTTGAATGACTTTGTAGGGGTGGTCTCACAAAAACCTAGTGAAAGCATGTGGTACCTAGATAGTGACTGCTCATGACATATGAATGGATACATGAAGAAGTTCGTTATACTGGAGACTTTGACTGGAGGCAAAGTAACGTTAGGAGACAATACCACAGGTATTGTTGGAAATGATAAGAAATTTTAAATTTAGAATGTTTTATTAGTTGATGGTTTAAAGAATAATTTTTTAAGCATTAGTCAATTGTATGACAAAGGATTTGACATATATGTTTTTCTGACAAATATCTGATATGTTTAAATGACAAACTTATTTTAGAAGGAAAATTTATGAACGATGTTTACATGTTAGATCTTGATTGTACTGAAAATTTAAATTTACTTTGTTTAAAAACAATAATAAATGACTTGTGGCTATGGCATAGGAGACTATGTCATGCTAGTAGGAAAACTCTTAGAAATATTACCTAGAAAAACCTAGTTAGAGGCGTACCTAAGTTAGACTTCACTAAGGGCCATCTATGTGATGCCTCCCAACTAGGAAAACAAATAAAATCTTTATTTCATTCAATCAATGATGCAAATACATCTAGGCCACTAGAAATCCTTCACATGGACCTATTTAGACCTGTTTGCAAAGCTAGCCTAGGTGGGAAGAATTATGGATTTGTAGTTGTAGATGACATCACTAGATTCACTTAGCTAAGATTTCTAGCACATAAGAATGAGTCATTTGAGGAATTTAGAACTTTCTCCACTTGGATTCAATAAAAATTAGGATGCAAAATCTCAACAATCCAAAGTGATCATGGTGGAGAGTTTCAAAATGAATGATTTGAATCATTCTATCAAGAGATAAGAATAGAGCATAATTTCTTTGCCCCTAGAACTCCTCAGCAAAATGGAGTAGCAAAAAGAAAATATAGAACCTTAGTAGAAGTTGTTAGGGAAATATTAGCGGAGTATACTCTTCCTAAATACTTTTGGGCAGAAGGGGTAAACATGATTTGTTATGTCTTAAATTTGGTGAACATTAGATCGAAGCTGAATAAAACTCCTTATGAACTCCTTAAGGGTCAGACATCGAGTCTTTCACACTTACATGTGTTTGGTTGTAAATGTTTTATCTTAACTAATGGAAAACTTACTTTAGGAAAATTTGATCCAAAGTTTGATGAGGGTGTCTTCTTAGGTTATTCATCAATAGGTAAGACCTATAGAATCTTCAATAAGAGAACCCTAATAGTAGAAGAGTCTGCCCATGTAGTATTTAATGAATCAGACAAGCCATCTAAATCTAAAATGGAAGAAGATGAAGTAAAGGCAATTCAGGTAGTAGAAACTATGACCATAGGAAAAAGGGGAGAACCTCAAGATGACTTCCCTTAAGAATGGAGATATTCTTCTAGTCATCCTAAAGAATTAATTTTAGGAGACCCATCAGAAGGTGTGAGAATTAGGCATGGACATAGGAAGGAGTTTAGTCATTCTGCATTCATCTCAATGATAGAACTTATAAGTATAGATCAAGCTTTATGAGTTGAATTTTGGATCCTAGCAATACAAGAGGAATTGAGCCAATTCACCAGGAATGATATTTGGGAGTTAGTCAAGAGTCTTAAAGAACATAGTGTAGTTGGAACAAAATGAGTCTGTATTAATAAGGTGAATGACTCAGGAATCGTAGTAAGAAATAAGGCTAGACTAATAACTAAAGGGTATAACCAAATTGACAGTATAGACTTTCAAGAAACCTTTGCCATAGTAGCTATACTAGAAGCCATAAGGGTGCGCTTAGACTTTGCTTGCTTCAAAAGTTTTAAACTATATCAAATGGACTTAAAGTGTGTTATTCTGAACGGGGTAATTAAAGATGATGTTTATATTGAGCAACCCCCGGATTTGAAAGTTCACAATTTCTAAACCATGTATTCAAATTAAAAAAGGCACTATATGGGTTAAAGCAAGCACCTAGAGCCTGATACGAAAATCCTAACTCATTCTTACTGGATAAAAGATTTGTTAAGGGTAGTGTTGACACCACACTCTTTTTACAAAAGGTCAAAGATGAAATTCACATTGTTCATATTTATATGGATGACATTTTATTTGGATCTTTAGATAAAATTTTATGTGAAGAAATCTAAAAAAAATGTGCAATGAGTTTGAAATGAGTATGATGGGAGAGCTTAATTACATTCTTGGTTTTAGTGTAAAATAAATGGATAATAGAACATTTCTTAGCCAAATGAAATACATTAAAGATATTTAAAAAAAAATATGAAATGGATAGTGCTAAGCCCATGAACACTCCAATGAGCTCTACGATTCAACTAGATAAAGACTCGAATGAAAAATCAGTAGACCAAAAAAATATAGATGAATAATCAAATCTCTCCTCTACTTAACTTCCAGAAGACCGGACATAATGTTTAGTGTGAGACTCTGGCTCGATTTCAAGCGAATCCTAAAGAGTCCCACATAACTGTGGTTAAGAGAATCCTTAGATATCTACTAGGCATCCTGAACTTAGGAACTTAGTATCCTAGGTACAACAAATCATTTGAAATCTTAGGGAACTCAGATTCTGATTTTACAGGATGTTTGGTAGATAGAAAAGGCATCACTGGCACCTGCCAATTTATCGGACAATCTTTAATTTCTTGGTCCAGCAGGAAGAATAATTTGGTAGCCCTCTCCAAGGCTGAGGCAAAATATATTGTTATAAGAAGTTGTGTTGCACAAATACTTTGGTTAAAACAACAACTTCTTGATCTTATATTACACGTCATAACAATCTTAATCATGTGTGACAACTTGAGCACAATCTGCATCTCTAAAAATCCAATTCAACAATGTAAAACAAAACACATAGACATTAGACATCACTTCATAAGAGATCATGTAGTTAGAGGAGACATAGAATTATAATATATAGCTACATGAGATCAATAGGCAGACATTTTTATGAAACCACTTGCCTGCGACACCTTTAGCAATTTGAGGACAAGACTAGGTGTCATAGACATTCATGCATGGTAAAAAAAAACTAATTTTTTTTATAAGGTGTTTTTTGATCATCACAAACTCATTACACAAAACTCCAAAATTAATAATTTTTTCTCATCCTACTATTTGACCCAAATTTGTATTGTATGATATATTACTACACAAATCACAACCCTTTGTCAAACCAATGGTTCAGCTTCAACTTCCTCTCTACACATCTTACTGTACGATTATTATCATATTATATTATATACATGGTTGTGCATTAAAACCATTTTGTATGATATAATTATACTTTGTACTGTATGATTTCTCTTCTTTGTACTGTATGATCCCTATTAATCAAATGAATAAGGATGACTTAAAGTGGGTCGATATGATATAATTGTAGTTTGTACTATACGAACAAGCGTATGTATTGTACGACTCTTTTTGCCAAAGATCTTATCGATGGCCCTCGACTCTTCTTCTCATCATCCCAATGATTGTTTCCTATCCACCAAAGATGAAGAAGCCTACCACAAATTTAAGGCATGCAAAATTACCCTATCTCAGATGCTGAATCAGGATGCCTTAAATTTTGAGGTAATGAGCTTATTTGTGTCCACCACATCACAATTCCTCCTTACCCTAGCCTTCACCTACAACTCTGAACTTCTATTAGAATTCTTGGCCAACCTAACTATAAATGTCAAAATCCTAACCCTCACCTCTTTTGTCTGCCGATAACATGTTGAAATCAGTAAGGTAGATCTCGCCCAATATGCTAGGCTATCTATTAAAGGTCCAATAGCTCATTCCTTCCTTACAAATGAATTTGACTAGAGTGCCACAAATCTAGTGCTTAGGAATGTAGATTTTTACCAACACCAATCACTTATTTAGTCACTAACCCAAAATGCCCAAATTATTCAACACATTCTACGAACATCAATCATACCCAAAGCTGGCAATAGAATTGGAATGACCCCAATCTTATCCGTTGTTACCAACTTCATTGTGTCAAACACCAAATTGGATGAGGTAGATTTAATCATTTATTATATCTAGAACATGACCTTAATTTTCCTACCTACGACCCATAAAAAACACAACCTATCCCTTGACCACCTAAAAGGTTACATTCTTCAAAACAAATATCTATTAACCTATCCTAGTGAACACCCTAATCTACCCATTTTCTATATGAATGTCTCCTGTATTTTGTTTCATCAGGTGAAAGAGCTAAAAGAACTAGATTTTGATGAATAAGAAGCAGAGGCTGCTCCAGCAGGAGCTCCAGTTCTACCATGATGGCATGAACCACCCCGAGGACCTATACCCGCCTATCCTCACGATGACCTCGTCGAATAATTCAACCAACTACAAAGCCACCTTGATGCTCACATTCAAGAACATCATCAACAATACGAAGAGGACATGCAATAGTTTGGAGAAAGATTATCTTCAATTGATTAACAATTTGAGTCAATCCACCGATACTTTCAGTAACCTCCACCAGATAAGGATCCTTATTTTTTTTACTTATTTTTGTTTTGTGTTATTTTTTTTATAAGTGTTGTTTGTTACTACTCTTTTTGGTGATGTCAAAAGGGGAAGAAGTTTATTGTATGCTTTAGTTAGTATGTCCTCTTTATCATATTATTTTTAATTCCAATGAAATATTTTTTTTTATTTATTCTTACTTCTATTCATGATGTTTTATTTAATTAAATCAAACAAAAAAATCTTTTCTTATTTTGCTTATCAATAACATTATTTGACATCATCAAAAGGGTGAGATTGTTGCAGTCCATGACCCTACTATGAGATTTTGATGATGATAAATAATATCGATTAAATTATTATTCATTGATTATTTTTTATTTCTGATCTTGTCTATGAGTACTAACATTTAAGGTAGATAACCAAGAACATAGGACAATAAGAAGGCTCAAGACTGGGTAGAGTAGGATTTGGAGTTTATAAACCTATAATTTTTCTTTTTTTATTATTTTTCTTATCTTGAATCATGCCACAAATTGTATGCATAACTAAGTAACCATGCACACACATAGGGGTGAGGTTTTTAAAAAAAAATGAAGTAGGTTTTTTTCTGATGATCATAATGTACGAGTTTAAATCGTACTATACAACCCGCTCTAGCTCAACGACTATATGTGAAATAATCATACTGTGCGATACATACCATACTGTACGATGTGTTTCTAAATAAAAACCTTAGCCACCAAATTAACTTAAGTAATTTCTTAATTCATAACTTTTGAACTAATCATACTGTACAATTCTATCATACAGTATGACTTTTTTAATACTTACTTAAATTAACCACTTAATTAGTAAATCAAATCAAGGATTAATTACAGATTAGTAATCATACTATATGATATGATCATACTGGATGATCTCTTTATTTTAGCACATCATACCGTACAAAGTCGATTGTATCAGATAATGAATAGAGAAGGGTCTTATCATCTCAGCATTTATCTGGTACGAACAAAAGGAATTTAACATATTATATAAGATGATGTAATATCGTATTGTATGATATTATTCAAAAACATTTCCTGTTCGTACTCCTTCGTACCAGGATGAAGGTTATTTTGAATTGATCATACTATACGATCTTGGATCACATTGTACGAATAGAAATGGCTATTTTGGAAATTAGGGTTTCTTGGAGCCTAATTTAAATATCTAAACTTCTAATTTTTGAGAATAATCAATGAGATAGGAACGTGATTAGAGGGGGATTCCATGAGAGAGAGCTCTTGAGAAGACTTTGAAAGCCGTGAGAGGAAGGAGAAGGTGGGCTTTGAGGGAGAAGGTGTATGAGGGAGATCACACGATTGATCCTACCTTGCTAAACGTTGCTCCTCTTATGGCCCCAGAAGTTCTTGTGGGAGGTTCTCAAAGAGGGAGATTCTTCAAGGTCCATTTCCTCTAAGGTACTTTGCCTTCTCTATGAGGGAGAAAAATAAGAAGGTTCACTGCCATCACAAGGAGGGTGACATAGCGCTTTCCACTCCGCCCCACCGGGTTGGTGAAAGTGAGGTTTGTAAAGGCTTCTCTGCCTTGTTGTGGGAGCAAAAGGAGAAATACTATTTAGTAGTGAAATTACTAGAGTTGAGGACTCCGGGGAGTGGAAGTAGGTCAAGTGACCGAACCACTATAAATTCTTTGGTGTGATTTTTCCCTTACAGCACTTTATTTACGTTTTGCATTTTACTTTTATTAAAATTACTTGGTGAAAATCATAGTGGAATTCTTTGTTGAGTAAGTTAAAATTTCACCTCTTAGTGTTGCAATCATATTTTAAGCATTCGCTTCTGCATCAATTTAAAATTCTTGTTTAAAATTTAAAAACACAAAAAAAATAGAACTCTTGTTTAGGTTTCTCTTTTTATTGTAACAAATTTTTAATTCACCCCCCCCCCCCCCTTGGCGCATCTTGTACTTTCACATTCAGTACTAAAGGTTTAATTGTTTTAGATTCTTCATTTGTACAAATAACTATTTTATCAAATATATATTCAATTTTATTCTTTCTTCCTCCCTTGAAAGTATAAAAGTTTGACTAACTTGCACTTCATTAGACTCTTTGATTGAAATTTATTTTGTCATCTATTTCAAGCTACCACTTCAACCTTTTTTTTTTTTTTTAAGAAGCAAAAGTTTGCATTAAAATGAAAGCAGATAGCCAAAAGACTACAAAGTGGATTCCTCCTTCAACAAATTAAAAAATGAAGGAGGAACCTTATTCAATCTAAACTCTTCCTAAATAAAACAACTAAAAGGAGCATAGTTAGCACACAAATTTTCTAACTTATTACTTTTTCTTAAATTACAATTAAAAATGACAAAGTTAAAATCCTTTAGAAAATCAAGATCCTCCTCCTTGTAACTTCCATTTTTCCAAGCACGTTGTAGAAAAGAGATAATGTTCGAATTGTCACCTTTAATGATGATACCTTATACATGAACATCAAATCTTTAATCACTTCCTTCAAAGATTGAATTACTAAAGGCTCCAAAAATGCAATGTCCCAATGTACACAATATTTTCCAAATGCCAACAGAAATCTACCTTTGCAATTCCAGAAAACCCACCAACTCCTACTCTATTTGAAGAGATTAGAGAGGCATAAACATTGACCTTTAGCCATTCGGGTGGAGGAGGATGCCAAATATTGGACAGTCAAAATGACTGGTTAGCATCATCATTGCCCAATTTGAAATGGATTAAGCTATATAAGACCGAGGAATAGCAAATAGCATTAGAAGCAATGAAAACAGAGCTTTCTTACACACCTTCATTAATGCATTTGTTACTAGCTTTCTATGATAGGAATATTGTATTACAATAAAGATTAAGGAGTATTCCATCCTTTAGAGCAAGAATGTCCAGCCATCTTAGACATTCTTCAAATCAATCAATATAGGAATACCATATCCCTAATGGTTTAAGTGTTGAATTACCTCTTTATGCTTGAAACATTTGCAAGCAAAGTGATCTACATATTCAATCTCATTACAACCTCTAGGACAATTCCCACTACCAATTAATCTTCTATAGCATAAAAATTAGAATGACATACTAGAATTTCTACATAGCCTCCATCAAAATACTTCAACCCGAGCATTTAACTTAGCTTTCTTGATCCACTTCCATTGTTGGAACTCATAGTATTCTTACACCAAGGCTCTAAAAGCCACCCAAGAATAGAAATTCTAGATTTTTGTTGTAATAGCTCCATACGGTCTTCATCCACATCTGGCATTATTTTCACCTACTTAATAAGTTTAACCAACTCCATACCAAAGTGTTTCAACAACACCTCTTCATTTCAACAACCATCTACTATGAATTCCATAACTAAGACTACATCATCCTCACATGGAACAACAAATGCAGGCCACATGTTGATACATTTATCGATGATCCAAATGTCTTTAAAGGCATCAACTTAGCCTCCATTAGCAACTGTCCATCTAACAATTGGTTTCAGCATCCTTCCTCCATCATTGAATAATCTCCATGTAGAAGAACAACATTTACTCCTATTTCGCATTTTAAGGTGATCACCTTATTTAGTATCCAATAACATGTGCAATAGGGTCTGTTTATCTTGAATGAATCTCCATGCCAACCAAGCTCTTAATCAAAGAGTTTTAAAAACACTGCAATGCAATCCACGACCTCCTATACAAAAAGGTTTGCAAAGGTCAAACCAACTTACATAATGTAATCAAAGTATTCCATTTGACTTATTCCAAATGAATCTCCTACATAATTTGTCTAGTTTCAGTAGCATTTGTTTCGGAATTAGAGAATGAGTAGCATGGAAAGTAAAAAACAAAAGCATTACATATTTGTCCAATGTAAACTTGCCGGCCAACGTTATGAATTTGCTTTATCATATGTTAAGCATCCTCAAAGCTTTGTTAATGATGAATTGAAAGTCATGACTAACAAGTTTCCTTAAGGAAATTTTAATCCCAAGGTAACTAAATTCTTTAACTGATTTGAATCCCATAATATGAGAAATGCTTTTCTTCTTTTTCCTGCTAAAAATTTTACCAAATAAAATGGCAGATTTACCCATATTTATACACAGTCATATCCATCCACAAAAATCATTTAAGATAGTATTAACTTCCTTTACATCCCTTCTATTAGCTTCTAAAAACATTATAACATCATCTGCATAGAGTTAATGAGACACTCTTGGGCCTACTAAGTTAATGCTAATCCCAAAAGAACTTTGAGCAAAAGCATTAGATAGGAGTTGTGAAAAAAGAATAAAAATTAGTGGAGACAAAGACCTTCCATTGAGAAAAGCCACTTGCTCCTTCAAAATCAGCTTTGGAATAACCTCAAGTAATCTGTTCAAAATCACCTTTGCCATAACCTTGTACACATAATTACATAGACTTATTGGTCTATAATTAGATGGGAAAAGAGGATTTGATACCTTCGGTATAAGAACAATGAGCGTTTCCTTCCATCCTTTGTTCAACTCCACATTGAATAGGAATTGATTTATTGCTTCCCAAAAATATGATTTGATAATGTCCCAATAAGCTTTGTTAAACAATTAGGAAACACCATCCTTGCCAGGAAAATTGTTTCCACCCGTTTGCTTCAACACCAACTCCACCTCCTCAATAGAAAATTCTCTTTCTAGAAAACAAATATCATCATTGTTTATACTATTCAATGCAGCCGACCAACCATCCAGATTATAATACCTGAGATCCCACTTTTTCTCCAAAAACCAAATGAAAGCAGCTTCAATCAGATTTTGTTCTTCCACCAAAAAAACATTTTCATCCTTCACTTTAACAATGTTTTTGGAGTTTCTCCTAGCACTAGCATAGGAGTGGAAAAATTTTGGGTTAAAATCTCCCTCTACTAACCACTTCACCTTATCTCTTTGCTTCCACCAAGAATTCAAGCGAGCCATGGTGGAATTCAATTCATTAACTTTAGCTTTAAGGCTCAAACACTCTATTTCCATGAGTGACCCATAGATTGATTCCTTGTTTTGAAGCTCTATGATATCTTTCAAAAAGACTTTTTTAAGTTGATTAAGATTCTTTACCTTAGCTTTGCTCCATAAAAACAATGACTTCAATGATCATCTAAACTTATTGTTGACAATCTATAAATTGCTTCCCTGATAAGATTTTCTCCATTCCATCCTCACCACAGCAAAAGAAACTGGATATAATGCTCAAATGTCTTCAAACTTAATGTTCCTTTTAGTGACCAGATTAAAATCAAGAATATTCAAAAGGATTGGAAATTGGTCTGATGCTTTTCTTTCCAAATGTCTCACAACCAAACTATGTGAAGAGCTCAAAGTAGTAGAATTGATGAAGCATCTGTCCAATCTTTTAAGAATCTTTGCTCCACCACTTTTATTAATACACAAAGTAAATTTCAACCAAATGAAAGAACCTTCATGAATGTCATTATTTAGCAGAAAATCCTTGATCTCCTTCCAACCTTGAGAAAACAAAAATCTTTTACGCCCTCTTTTATCCTCCTTGGCCAGTATACAATTGAAATCATCACCTATTGCCATAGGTACTTCTATAGTGGAATATTTATCCAATATTGCCTAAAGATCTCTTCTTTTATGCACAACTTTTCTTCCATAAATTGAAGCCACCCTCCATATTCCTTTAGTAAACATTTAAACATCACCAATAACCACTTGAGAAGAATAATCAATAATAGAAAAAATTAGCTAATGTTGAATTCCATAAAATAAGAATGCCACTGGAAAGCCCTACTGATGGAACATAGAAAAAGTCCCATCCATCCCCAATCATCAAATTTAATTCACTTCTATCAATAGATGTTAACTTGGTTTCTACCAAACCCAAAAATAGCACACCATGAAGTTTAACAAATTCCCTAAGATAGAGAGAAGCACTTTTATTTCTTGCTCCTCTACAATTCCAAAATGCAATAAAAGTCTTTTAATGAAAATTAGGGGAAGATGACCCTAATGTACCTCTCACATCCAGCTCCAATCTTCTGCTCCTAGTTGAAGGATTGATCGGACCTAAGTCCTTTAGTTGTTTTGATTGTTTCTTCTTAGTTAGCTGTGAGCTAGCTTCTTTCCCACAACTTTAAGAACTGCTATTGAGACCTCTATAACTTCAATTCCTTTAGTAGCAACCACTCTCTTTTGAGTAAGATAAGCTTTGTCTCCCAGCTCAACTTCTACTCCATCCAGTTTTTATTGAATAATCTCTCCTTCTTCTACAATATCCATAAGGTCTTTGAAATAATTCTCATCATTAGGAAGAGAAGGCTTGCTGATTTTAGACTCCACTAGTTGAAAATAACTGTTATCAACAACCAAATTATTACATTTATTTCATACGAAAAGCTTGTTGAATGGTTCTAGAACTTCAACCGGCTTGATAAAATTGCTATATTAATCTCTTTTGTCATTATTTTTTAATGCTAAGTAAGTTTTCCTCCCTTTGGTCAACACAGGACAAAGAACAAACTTTTTGTTAACACTGTTATTAAATCTCTTCTTCCCAAAATTAACTAACATCCATGGGCCATAACCATTTTTGTCATTGAAACCTTCAACAACAGGTTCTAGACTACCTACAAGATTACTCGTTTCCACTGAAATTTTAGAATTTATGTTTTCATGGCTTATAAACCTCATCTGTTCTCCATAATGACCATAGAACAATCCTTCTTGACATGTCCAATTTTTCCACACTCAAAGCAAAAGCTAGGAATCCTTTCGTACTCAATCTTCTAAAAAAATTTCTCTCCAACTCCCTCCACTCATATACCTAAAGGGAACTTTGCATCCAAATTAATTCGAACACAAACCCTTCCATATTCGCTTTTGGACCACTAAAACATATTACCATCAATCAAGTAAGGCTTTCCAACCATGGATGCTATTCAACAAATGTTAATATCATCCAAAAAATGGAGTGGTAAATTAGGCAATCTGATCCAAATTAGAGAAGTTAAGCCTTTGAGCAAATTAGGAGAAAAGCTTTGAGACCATCTATTAATTCCAACAATATTACTATTAACAATCCAAGGTCCATATCAAATGCTCGGAATCATAGAAAGAGCAAAGTACCCATCCCAAACCAAGCATAGTGAGATGGAATTTCCTATATTGAGAACACTATTTCTGTAATTCAAAGCTAATTAAAGAAAATAAGGCCTCACCACCAAAAATTTTGATCACAAGGGAATTTTCTAGCTTTTTTGAGTTCACCAAAAATTTATATTCAAGGAGCTTAATAGAATTACCATCCTATGATAAGCAGTTACCGAACTACAAATCAAAAAAATTGATATTTCCTTTCCTGGTCCAAGCATTTTGCTGATTCCCTAAATTAGAGTGATTAGGTAAATCAACATTAACAACATCATATCTTCCTAATTCTCTAGATTTGCAGTTGAGCACCTCCACCAGATCGGACTATGGATTTATAACTAACATCAGATCCTTATTAAATTCAACAGCAATAGACTCCTTATTGACTTTCTCCCCCCTCAATGGAGAGCCTTCATATCAAATGCTAACAAACTTCATTCCCTTAGCATTCAAACCATTATTTCCATAGGTACTCAGTTTCTAAATAGTCATTATTTAAGGAGATGCCGCTGAATCTCCCCTAGTAATCGTTGGCAATCAAGATTTGGCAATGGCCTTTACATTATCTTCAATCAAATTTTTCTTTCCCTTACCAACAACTTTTAATTATTTTTTATTAATCAACAACCCACCCTCATCTATAATTAAAGGGATACCCATTTTAGCATTAGACTAACACCATGATTATAACAGGTTTTGTCATCATTTAATGTTGGAGGAGATGATGAGAACACACGAGCTGCACCAATATGGGCTCATGAAGATGAACGCCGATCCTCAAATGGCCTGTTGCCAATGGGGACCAGTAACTATCCACTGCTATAAAAAACTTGAAATCCTGTGATTTGAAAATTTGAAAAATAGAAAACTTCAAAATCTCATTATTTCTCTCACTAACTTTCTCTCGCTCAATTTTTTTTTACTTGAGATATCTTAAAACATGAATGTTATATGTTATCTAACATTATTTTGGTGGAATGGGATAATGTAACATCCCAACTACCAACAAAATTTAAAATGAAGGATTGTGCATAATGCTCACTAATTCTACATTGAACAAATTCTTGACTCAAATAAATTAAATATTCATTTAGTATCCCAATAAAACCATCTTTAATATTCCTCTCAAGATATTCCTTAAAAGTTATACAATTTTCTATTTCATCAGTGAGCACTTAATGATATGGGCAATAATTTTGTTTCCCCAATTTTGCTACTTCCTCTATTTTCTTTGGATCATGAAGCTTGAATTCTGAATTCCCTAAAAGATTTTTAAATCTTCTGTTAATAGATTGTCTTTTAAATATATAGTTTTATTTTTTAAGAAATCAAACTTTTCACTTCTTTCATCTTGAGTACTTTATGTTTAAGATTTGAATTATTTAGCTCTCTAAAATTTAATATTCTATTGAAACTACATATCAGCTTAGATTCTTTGTCATATTCTATCTCTATTGTTTCCCTTTATCAACTGTAAACATAGATCCTAATTTATTTTTGGAAGCTTCTGAGGGTTAAACTGCTTCATTTCTATAACAGAAAGATCATATAGAAATGATAACAAATAAGCTTTCTCTTGGAGATTTTAATTGCAAAACCTTTTAACAAAAATGTCATTATACCACAAACATTCTAAAAAACGATTTCTATAGCATGCTGCTCTTACAATTTTTGATCACATCTCAAGCTTCTATCTCTTCATCTCTAAATATGTTCTATAAGACTCACAAATAGTTTTTGCTTCCCTACTACAAGATTACCAAAGGTCATATGATGCTTTATGCCATAAAATATTTTTATAAATGTAATTTTTAATTTACTAAAGGTATGGAAAAATCCCTACCATAGTTCAACATACAAATAAAAGGTGGTATTGGAAAGGTTCCTGATAAATTTCTTAAATAATACTATATCATTGCCACCAATGTTATAACAAATACCCTAAAATACACAAGTTGTTTTTAGGAATACCCATATTATCAATGTTTTAAAATGAAGGTCATACAAAGCTTTTTTAATAGGGGACTAAATCATATTTGTTAGGTACAATCTACCCTTTATAACGGATGACATTCCGTTAGATTCAACAAGTGCTTCTTTGACTTTCTTCTTTATAGTATTTTTTATATCCATTGACTAAACTAATTCTATTTCTAATTTCACTTATTTGTTCTCTACTTCTTATTTATATATTTCTTTGCCTTTTTTGTTAACGTGTACTTACTCATCAGGCAGTGATTCAATTTGTGTATTTGATGTAGGAGATTCTTTACCCTACAATGCAACCATCATTTCATCCTTATTCTTTTCCATCCTTTAAACTGTATATCATTCTCTTTACAATACTCAAGTTGATATTGAGTTTATTCTACTATATATTGTTCTTAAATATAATCATCTAGATCTTTCACATTATTTTTACCATTTTCCATTTCTATTTGCAAGGATTAATGAATATAAGACATGATGATCATACTAGATAACTTTTTATCTTGGTTATCCATCTTAGTATTCTTTGCATCTTCTTGCTCATGTATTTGCCTGATACTTTCTTTCAAATGATAAATTTTTATATTGATACATTTTCCTACTACATTGTATGGATCAATTAGAGTATACTCTTGGATAGATGATGATTCAACTATGGATTTTTCTTTTTACATTCTCTCCTATTATAAATGAATTTTATGAGTGACTAGGTTAGTTGGAGTGAAAACCATTTTAGGCCACCAAACCCTCTCCATGTCAGATAATAATGCTGGCTAATTTATTCATTTTAACCTTCATCTTTTAAAGAAAGAAGATGATTCACTACCTTGAAAATGTTGCTGATCGACTCTTGGTGGATGTTGATTCAAAGAGCGACTAAAGATTTTATGATGATGAAGGAGATATGGGACTAGACCCTCAATGAGCTAATGCTTCATATTCAAAATATTTAATATGAATTTGATGGCTTTGATAGTTTGATGATGTTTCCTAATCAATAACAATTCAGACTTCTTTGGTTCACGATGATGATTTGTCAAAACAATTGGTTGGCTTAGACTTGATTTTTAATGTTGCACTCATCTTTTAGTAGGAGCAGATACTTCTCATTTTATGATCGAATGTTATTGTATTCTGCTCATAACTAGTAGCACAATCATGAATTAATTCATCTAGTAAAGATCTCAAATTCCATTTAATTTTGGGTAAGGAATATAGGATAGGATTCTTATGAAAAGGAGTAGGAGGAGTATTTTCCATCCTAATGAGGTTATCTTTTCTAGTAGGGGGCAAGAGTGGATGAAAGAAATTTCTACCTTGAAATGTAGAGTTTATAGCTACTTCAGAAGTTTAATAGTCTTAAATCATTATTGTTTCAAAAGTATCATTGATCATAATATTATTCTCTAATAGTTTTGCCTTCTCAAACCTCCACCTTGTATGACAGTTTATATTATGATGTTCAGATTTAGTCATCTCTTTTAACATGGAAGATGAGCCCATCACAAGATCTTTAATGCAGACACTTCAGTGTTGAAAACAAGCATTCCTTATCATTTGTAGAAGCTTGAGGGAAAGTCAAAAGGGATAAAATAGATGGCTTGGCTACTACAAAAGCAGCTACAATGCCATCTTAAAGGTTAACATGAAACAGAGCAATTTCAAGAAGAAATTCTATATTTTTAACCAATTCAATAAGTAGTGTAGGGAATGTTATTTGTACATTGATGAAGAATGATTAAAACTTAATTTTAGAGCCCCCAAGAATTGAGCTAGATTGATGTTGAAGTTAAATATAACTTTTCTTGAGATTTTCTAGAATTGGCGCAGAAATTTGTACAAGATACTAAACTTTCATGTCCAAATTAGACGCTAAAATAAAAGTATACACATAATTGATCTACTTACTCTAAAATAAAGTTCTAAATATTTAACAATAGAAAGTGACATGGTTTTTAATATGGAACCAATCCAAATAATATCACCAAAAGGAATTTTTCCCAGAAGGAATTTTGAGTGGTGTAAATGCTTTTAGAATTATGCTCGCTTGGATTGCACTTCTTGCATTCCACCTAAGCACATAATTTTAAAAACATGAGATACATATCTAATGAATGTAGGTAAGATGGAATTTTAAATATATAAATAAAGGATTATAATTTAGATTTGGAATCAGAGTTTATATATATGAATAAAATCAAATGTGCATTATTAATGTAATTTTGATGCAAAAGACACTTTAAACTCTAAGTTTGATAAGAGTGTATAGGATTCTAGTGAGAGAGTGTCCAGGATTCTAGTGAGAGAAAATTTTGATTTTTCAAATTCCCTTATTTTGATTATCTTGCTGAACTCAATTATGGTGGCAGAGGGTCGTCGATCATCCAGTATGGATGATCGTAACACCTCCATTCCCCACTCTACTAGGATTCCTAACCTTCGTTGGGGAACCAAAGGTACAAATAATGATGTTCGAGATGATTTGCAAATCATAAGGATGAGGCATCGCCCATTGACAATCAATGAAGGAGGCATTACTCTGGTTAAAGTTCCTATTTATGTGGAAGGTAAGGGAAATCTTCTCTGATCAAGAGTGATAAGGAGAAAAGATCATCTTCAAGGTGTGTTCTTACATCACCTTTGATTAATTTGGTTTCAGGTTTTGAAAACCAAATGAATGATTGTAAAGCGTTTACATCTTCTGGTTTCAATTTGAAGGTGAATCATCTTTTGAATAATTCTGTACCTGATATTCAAGAAAGCCTAGTTTTAGAGAATTTGAATGATAATTTAAATTTTAATGCATCGAATATTTAAGAGACAGTGATGGAAGATAATGTGGAAAAAGTTTATATACCTAAATTTCTCCTTCTATAAATTCTGAGAATGCTTGGGGTAAAAACAAGCATATTAGAGTTCTTAAAGTAGAACTCAATCTTTGCAATGGAGAAGATGATGATATTGTGAAATTAAACAGTGAAAAGGAATGCAAGAATTTTCATTTATTACAAAAATCTTTGGTGGTAAAGGTGTTTGGTAGGAATGTTCCTTTTTCCCTAGGTAGTGGGTAATTAAGGCGTCAATGGAGTAAATTTGGAAACTTTCATATTACTTCATTGGGTTTTGATTGGATGTTGTGCTCCTTCCACTCATCCCATGCTATGGAAGAGGTGTTCAGTGGAGGACCATGGTACGTAGGAGGACATATAATTGGTTTAGACATATGGTCACCTAAGTTTTCTCCATTATCCTTGAAAGGTCTATTTTCTCAAATTTGTATTCGATTACCTCATCTACCTCTTCATTGTTGGGATGAGGTGAATGTTACAAAAATTCTCTCTAAGATTGGTACTCCTTTGTTTTCTGATGGAAATATGTTCAAATGGGGAAGGTGGGAGTTTGCAAGAGCTTGTGTGCGTATTATTCTGGATTCTAAATTATCTCAAGGAGTTCTGATTGAAGGCATATATGGAAAATTCTTTCAGAAAGTAGAATATGAATTTTTTTTTCTTTTTTTTCTAATTGTGGCAAGATAGTACACGTTCTTCGTGAGTGTGCTGATGGAAAGGTGGCTGAAAATGTTAATGGCCTTTTAGAAGTGAAAAATAATGGAAAGGCTGATATGGCTGAGAAGATATTAGAAAGGAATGTTGGCAAATCAGAAGAAAAGTTTGGTCCATGGTTGAATGTAAAGTTAAAAAAAATAGTAAGAAAGTTTGGAATGTTGGGTTGAACTTGGATTCTAGAAAGCATCCATATTCTATCTCAAGAAAATCTTGACTAGATTGATGACAGGTTATTGAATATTCTAGAAAATAATGGTGTTGAGAAGGATTCTACCTTTTTGATTAATGCTTTTTCCTAAAGCATAGTGAGTAATTTGGCTATAGAGGTTGAAAGAAATGAGGTTCTTGTCTCAATTTTCCATGAAGATTCTAGTGCTTAAACTGATGTGGTTGCTGTTGGAGAAAGTGATAAGAGAATCCAAAATTCTACTTATACTAATTTGGATCTTGCTCAGGATAAGCTGGTTGATTAATCTGAAGGTAAAAACAATATATTTGGTTCTGTTTTGAAAACAAAAGCTGTTGCTGATGTTTATATATCGGCTGGAATAATTTCTGAGTCGAGAATCAGCAGTTCTCATAAGGAGGGGTTGGATTCAATGGTGCCTTGCTATGTTGTTGCTGTTTTGGAATCTGAACAAGAAAGTATTGTTGCTGAAATGGGATATCAGGATTTGTCCTCTCCTAAACATTTTTTTCTATGATAAGTTCAGAATCTTGTGTCCTTGACAATAATAAAGAGATAAAGTTGGGAAGTATTAATCATAAAAAAAATAAACAACTCAAATTCCTAGGTCCTATTGAAGACTTTCTTAGGAAAAGGAAAACTAATTTGAAGCCTTTTGGAGGTAACAACTTAATTGGTATCTCTGGATGAAGTTTTATACATTTGGGAGGCGGATAGAGCTTTTTTGAGAAAAGCTTTCATCTCTTTAAGTAATGAGGATATGGAAAAAGAAGTTTGCATTACTTCAATTAATGCAGATTTCTTAAATCTGCTCTTATACTATAGAAAAGATCGGTCTTTAGCTGATCTAGGGAAGGAGTGCTCAAGCTATGCTATGGTCATACTTCTAAAAGTGGAGTTGAAGGAGTGCTCAAGCTATGCTATGTAGAAGAAAAAACTTATTTCTTTTATTGTAGAAGATTTGTATTAAGTTATGTGTTGCAGAGATGAAGATTCTCAAGTGGGTGAGTGGTTTTACCCTTAAAAATAGGATACAAAAGCAGCATATACATTAAATGGTTGGAGTAGCTCTAGTTGAAGATAAGATTAGAGAGAGTCACCTTAGATGTTTTGGTAACATAAAATGGCAGTCTTCCAATGACCTGATTAAGAATGTAGTGGTATTATATTTGGCTAATATTAACAAAGATAAAGGCAGATGTAAAAAGACTTGCCTATAAAATATTAGAAATGATCATTCTTTTTAGATTTAAATAAGAATTTAAATTTTAATAGGACACAATGGTGAAAAAGGATTCATATAGCCAACCACCAATAGTGGGACAAAGACTTGATGTAATTGTTATAGCTAATGTTGTTGTTGTAGAAGAATTATACAACCGAGGGTTTTTAGAAAAAAAAAGGGTGTTCAAGCTCCACCATAAAAAACAGGTGTTATATACCTATGAAATATGTAGATTTATTTGCATTTAAATATAAACTTCTTGCATCAGATCATCTTATACTATTTCATAAGAGATTACCCACAAAGAGAGAGGGATTTCACACTTGGAGTCTTATATGTATAAAAATTTATATCTTTTAAATTTTCATCAATGATGATTATTCATGAGGGTTGTTAAACCTTTATGAACTTTCCCAAGGAAAACCAAGTGGGGGGTGGGGGTGGGGGTGAATTGGTTATTTAAAAAAAATTTGAAGACAAAATAAAAATCTTTTTTAGTTATTTTTGAATAATTTAAAACAAATAATTTATGCCGAAGCAAAACTAATTTCACAATAATAAAAATCAAAGATTTCAACCATAGAACAAATCAAAAAATAATATTAAAATTAAATGTGAAAAAGTAAATTGAAAGAACACACCAGAATTATAATGATTTAGTTAACTTGACCTACGTTCACTCCCCGGAAACCTCCTTTCCATGTATTGCATTAAAAGTTGTGTCTCTCTTTTTTCCCCCAAAGCATGGCATAGAAGCCCTTACAAAATCATTCCATTGTCTTAGTGAGGCAGAGTATATTGAATTCTTTTACTCCCTATTGGATTAAGTAGTGAACTTAGAAATCCTTTTACTCCCTCCTCAAGTAGGAAAAGAACCTTATAATCCTTTTACTCCCTCCTGGAGTAGGTAGAGAACCTTGGACCTGATGCAGATGAAAGTCCCCCTAGAGCCACCAAGGAACTAAGGTGGAACCTTAAAGAAGATGGCTAAAACCTTACTTGGAGCAACCTTTGTGAATCCTTATTAACTCTCTCTCTCTCTCTCTCTCTCTCTCTCTCTCTCTCTCTCTCTCTCTCTCTCTCTCTCTCAAATCTCTCCTCTCTTTATTCTCTAAGCTCTCTCTCAGGTCAATCCAACACCAAAAGATACACTCAAGGATAATATGAGAGCTTAAATAGAGATCCTCCAAAAGAATCCACAATTTTAATATGGTGACACTAATCATCCATTAAGATTATACTATCATCATGTACAATTAGTTAAAAAATAGAAATTTAGCCATTATGAATTATATTGCCATATGCAATTCGTTTAAGATAAATAAATTGATCATCCCGGATGATTGCAATATTGTTTCTGACAATTAGTATAAAATTATTGAACTTAATCAATATGATACCCAATGATGCCATATCATCCCACACAATTATCTTTCATCTAGTACAAAAAGGTCATTAATCCTTGATAATTACTTAAACAACTATGGTTTTCATTTGGTATGATAGGTGGCGATCCCTTATCATCCCATACATGTTCTTTATCATCCTGGATAATCATCACCTTTTATTCTGTATAATAAGATATATTCAATTTTAATATAATTGTTTTTCTAATTACCATATTAATTTAGGCATGATTGTCATCTATCATCTAGGTTGATGGGGAATATTCTATGTGATATAAAAAGATGAATTATAAAATCTTGCCTAAATTGTGATTAACGACTAATTTTCACAACATGAACTGATCATCCTGCACAATATAGATCATATAATATGATTAGTTTAATCACTCTTAATTAAAAGTAATGCTCCGATTTGAGTTTTTTATTTTTAACTGATCATCCAGTATGATAAAAATCATCCTGTATGATTAGGTCAAAATCAAGAAAGTTTCTTTAACTCAACAACCCACTCACATGAATGTGTGTGTGCAGAATTACTTAGCTTGGGGTCTATCAGATATATAAATTTACTCAAGAAAGGTAAAAAATACATTAAAATTGAAATTACAGTTAGACTCAATCCTAATAAACCCAATCTTTACCTAATTTGTATTGCAAGTGAACTTGTGGACCTAAACTGTTAGTAAGCAAGGAAAATAAATTTGATATATAATAATAGCAGTTGTTAAGATACAATAATATTTATTATAATCAAAACCTTAATAATTGAACTCAAAATTAGAGGAAGAGTGAAAGCCATTAGATTTTCTTCCTTTAACTATTTTAAAGAAGTCAAACACTGCTTACTAATTTCTAAAACTAAAAGAAAGGAAACAAATATTACTTAAGAATTAAATATTAGAAGTATGCATTGATATGATTCTTTAAAAACACTGAAGGAAAAAAATAGAAAAATAAAAAAACAAAAATAGAAATAGACACAAATAAAATAAGAACAAAACATTAAAAAAATGAACTAATTTCAAACATTAATTTCCATTACATCTAATCCGATTTTTAATATGTTAAAAGTTTTGAAGGGCAGGGGTTTTTGTAAAGATATTAGTAAGTTGGTTTTCAGTGACTACATGGTGTAGCTTTACGTCTCCTTTAGTAACATGGTCCCTAATGAAATGGTGCCTTATGTCAATGTGTTTTTTCTTAGTGTGTTGGATTGGATTCTTTGAAATGTAGATGGCACTAGTGTTATCGCATAGGATTGAAATTGTCCCTAAATGTAATCCTAAATCGAGAACTTATTACTTTAACTAGAGGAATTGAGCCACACAATTTCTTAAGTCTATGTATTCAACTTATCTAGTTGACCGTGCAATTGAGTTATGTTTCTATTGAACTAAGAGAGTAAGGATTGTCCTATGATTTGACATCTTCTAAAAGTGTTTTTTTTTTAAGAACTCAACATCCTACAAAATCTAAAGCAGAGTATCAAATGATTTTAACGGAAGTGTTATGCCTAAGATACCAATTTCCTAATTCTTAGGTTCCTAAGAGATATATAAGAATTCTCTTTACAGTAGTCAAGTGGGACTCTTTTCAATCAGCCTATAATCAAGCACAAAGACAAACACTAAACATAATGTCAGATCTGCTAGAAGTAAAGTAAAGAAGTGATCTAATTAATCCTCTCTATTTTTTTAATAATAAATTTTCCATTTGAATCCTTATCTAACTAAATAGTAGCATCCCTTCAATAGTTCAAAAATATTCAAAACTAGTAAGAGATAGAGAAAAAGAGGGAGAAAGGATAATTCAAATCCTTCTTTGTATCTAGCTATCATCAGCTCTTAGTACCCTCTAGATGTTGAAGATGGTTGTTTAAGCTTTACAACCATCAGGAGAAGAGAGAGAATGGCCAAAAATTTTGGAGATTTCAAATTTTGTGAATCTCCTACCGTGGTTGCGGATGGTGGAAGAGGGTCACCGGTCATCTTCTGATGACCGGAACCCCTCATCCTCAACGTCTGTGATACGTCCAACTCCGTTGGATACAAAAGGTAGAATTTCTTTCAATCGTAGCTTGTCTCGTAATTCCTACTTCATGAATACTCATTTATTTATTAGAGAAGGTTGTTATATTTCAAATCAGAAGATTTTGCCTGATGGAGAGAAAGGGAAAGAAGTAATTTTCTATTTGGATCATAAGTCTTTTTTATCTTTGTCTCATTATTAAAAATTGGATTCGTTATTGAATTCGGCTTCGATTTGTCCACCCAAATCAAACGATTTGGAGGCTTCATCTTGGGATCTAAATTAAAATTGAATAGTATGTTGGAGAAAGGGAATGATGTTGATATTAATAGCCCTGGTGATGAAAGTGATAAAAGTCCTTCTTCAAATTTGATTGGAGATAACTTATCTCCTGCTTGGGAAGACTCAAATGGGTGGGTTAAAAAACCACATATTAAAATAAATATGAAGGAAAATATTGATGATAATGAGGATGAAAATATGGAGAAAGAAAGAGACAATGTTCAAGTTTTAAGGAATTCCTTGTTAAAATTCATAGCAAGAATTTGCCTTTTTCAATTTGTAGTCTTCAATTAAGATGAAAATTGAGTAGATTTGGTGGATTTCATATAACCTTAATTGGATTAGATTGGATTTTATGCTTGTTTCAATCATCTAAAGCTATGGAGGAAGTCCTCAATGTAGGTCCTTAGTATGTTGGGGGCTTCATCATTGGTATAGATAAACGGTCTCTTATTTTCTCTCCTATTTCTATTGATGGAATTTCTTCTAAAAGTTTATTAGGGATGTTAAGCCCTTAAGAACTAGCCTGAGGCTAACTTGGGGGTGGGGGGGGGGGGGGGGGGGTGAATTGGTATTTTAAAAAATTTCTTAAGGAAAGCATGAATAAAAAACAAACCGATATCACCACAAAGAAATCAACATCCGTAAAAATAAATGTGGAATATAGATAGAAAAGAACACAGAATTTATAGTGGTTCGATTAACTCGACCTACGTCCACTCCCTGGAGGCACCCTCCGGGTATTGAACTACAAACATAACTCTCCTTTTTCTCCCACAGCAAGTCGGAGAAGCTCTTATTAAAACTCCTTTCCGCCAACCCAAGTGAAGCAGAGAACACAACTCCTTTTGCTTCCTTCTAAAGTAGGCAGAGAACCTTGACCAATTGCTGAAGAAGACCTCCCTTGAACCCCCAAGGATGAAGGATGAAGACTGGAGAAGACACTTTGGAACCATACTTGGTACAACCTTTCTGAATCCCTCTCACAAACTCCCCCTCACAAGTTCCTCCCTCTCGCTCCCTCTCCTCTTGGCTCTCTCAGGTTAAGACATCAGCGAAAGATCTTACAAAGTTAAGAACAAGAGCTCTTAAATAGGAGAGCTTTGGAATAGCTCATTAATTGCAACTTGCCGACTTTATCATCTAGGATGATATAAATATCATCCTGTACGATTAGAGAAATTGAAGCCTAATCACCCAGGATGATCTGGGATGAATAGAAAAAATTTGTTCATATGTCTAGGATGATAACATATCTTTATGTATGATTAGTTCAAATCATAGATTATCGGCCAGTCAATCTCTCAAAAAGGAGGTCTGGATGATCCATAATTAGCTGATCGTCTGGGCCGATCGCATGATCGTCCGGGACAATTAATTCAAAACCAAGGAAAATCATCCAGAAGCTCGCTCTGAATAAGCGTTGGCTGATGTTGATCGTCGAGGAGCAACCAAAGATTTTTGAACTGATTGTCTTGGATGATAGTGCGATGGTCCAGAATGTTTCATCGTATCAATCAAGTCTTAATTGCTTTCCTTAAATACCAGATTAATTTAGGCATAATTATGTTAAATCTCCAGGCCGATGTAATGGATCGGCCAGGCCGATGTCCAAAAATAAATCTTACCTAAATAGATCTAGCAGCTGATTCTTTCTTATTTGAGCCTATCGTCCTGGCCGATATAAGGATCGTCCAGGACATTGTGCTTAATGACGACTGCCTTAACCAAGATGCCCTAATAAGGGTTTCTATTCTTAGTCGGATTATCCTGGCTGATATGGACATCGTCCAGGCTGATGTACTCAAAATTAAAAATAAAAAAAAAACCTTCAAGTGTGTGTGTGCATGGTTACTTAGCATCAGGAACCACTTTTACAATGGACTCAAGAAAGAAAAAAAATATAGATTGACTCAAACTTAATCTACCCAATCTTGAGCTAGCTTGAGTTGCACTTGATCTTGTGGACCTGAAAAGTTAGTAGGCAGGGTAGTCGCATACAATTATGAATGTTTTCTATCATCAAAATTCTAATCCATAAACTCAAATTTACAACATCTTCACCCATTTGGGTTCAACTTCCTAATTTGCCTCTTGATTATTGGGATGAAACTAATATTACAAAAATAATTTCTAAAATTGGAACCCCTTTATTATTAGATGGCAGCATGTTTAAATGGGGTAGAAGGGAATTTACTAGAGCTTTTATTCGAATTTAATTGAATACAAAGCTACCTTGTGGAATTTGGTTGGATGTTTTGTGTGGAAATGTTTTTCAAAAAATTGAATATGAGAATCTTTTGACACCATGTTTCAAGTGTGGAAGGATTGGACATAAAGTTTCTATGTGTCCTTATGTTTCACCTATTCAAAATCATTGATCAGGATGTCCCAAAGAATTCAACTCACATTGATGAAACTTCATATGTCCCATGGATGTATATGAAGTTCTAGAATACAAAGAGGCAAAAAGATTTTTTGGACGGTGTGAAGAAATCTGATCTTCATAATGGTAAAAAAGCTGACAATGAGGATTAGGTTTTGCTTAGTATGATTCCTGAAAAGGATAAGGAGGAACTTGATGTCTTATCAGATATAATCATATCATATTTGGGGAAAATAAAAAAGTTTATTGTATTTTATCTTGAGGAAAAGGGTATTGAAGATGCTAAAATATTAGAAGTCAACAATGCTGAAGTTTTTTTTTTGAGAAAATGCAAAGTTGCATTAGAATAAAGGAGATAACAACCTAATACAAACTAGGAAATTAAAAAACTAAAAGATCTTTGATCAAGAGAAAAAGGATCCTTATTGAAAGCATTTTTGTTATTATTAAACCTATTAATTTGGAATTTAACCCACTGTTTCCTATTTTGAAACTGTTGAGATGCAGGGGATACCAATAATTAGAAACAACTTGAGGGTTGGTTTGTATCCTACAGTTCCCATCCAGCTAAAGATTAGGATCCAGTAACGATCCCATAAGAAAATTTAGTAAGTTTAAAAAACAAAAATGCCAAAAGAAAAAAACATCTAATCAAAATAAGATTATAAAAAAGGTAAGACAATCTAAAAACACCTATAAAAAAAAATAGTAGGTGTTTTATATGTGTTTTCCAAATATCCATTATGTAATAACACACAATAAAAATGGAAAATTCTTTGATAAGAATTTCCAACTTAATGTCTCTTACGACTTTGTAGCTTGTACTGAAATGTTCGGGTCTCATAAACCTTGAAATGTTTGAGAAGAACATTTATAATCATTCTTCATTCTTTGATCAGTAATCCTCCTTCTACTTTGATCTTTCACCGGTCCTAGCTCTTTTAGTTCTTTGAATAGCTTGTGTTTGGAGCCTGAAGAAACTAGCTCCAACGAAGAACCTTTTTTATTTTTCACTAAAATAGTTTTTTTAAACATCAAACTGATTGTGGAAGAAGGAGAGATGTTATTAGAAAGGCCATCCCTTATTGTATCATTATTAGCAAATATACCTGAAATATTTGTAGCCTTATAAGGAGTTAAAATCGAAATCTACTCCTCATACTTCTCCTTAACAGTCTCCATCATTTCAGGAATTTGAAATTCCAATTTTCCAGCTATACCCGATTGGCTAACAACATTTTGTTCATCTAGATTTGTTGGAGTAAAATTCGGCTGTAGCTCCTCAACCACCTTATCTTCCTTCATGCTTTGTGGAAATTCAAAATTTGAATTTTGAAATTTTTAATTTTTCAGCCAATTTGTGTTGAAGTTTGGTAGAATTTATCACCACTGATTGGTTGAATTCAAAATTTGTATTATGAGCTATAACCGGCTCAACCAACAAATTTGAATTTAGGCTAACTACAACTTCATATTCTCCATTGAATTCAACAAATTTTTCTCCTAAATTATGGTTTTTCTTCAAGGGACAGTGCTCTGAATTCCGGCAAACTGGTTGAAAATCTTCTACATGATTTGAATGAGAATCCTACTTGATACTTTTAGTCTTCCTATTAGTTTTGAATTTGTCGTGCATCCACGACCTTCAAGATCTATCTTCAACTAATAAATTTTCTTTGTGAACTTCCTTATCGATTAAATCCAGATTTTGAAAAACCTTTGGACATACCACATCTTTATGTCCAATTCTTCCACATTTGAAAGAAATTGAAGATAAATTCTCAATTTTAAATTTCTGAAAAAATCTGCCATGAATACCTTCAACCCAAATACCACTAGGGAGTTTCAAGTTCAATTTAGGAGGTTATTGTGGAGCTATTCGTTCAATTGAAGATGAGATCAACTTGGTTAAAAATTTGGAAGGGAAGATTTTAAACAATATTGAGGAGGTTTTTTATGCTATTTCTTTCGATAATAATGTTGTTTCAGATGAAACTTCCAATGTTATTGGACATTTTAGTGGAGATATTCCTATTGTTGAAACGAAAGTTGCTACTCCAACGGTTATTGCCAAAAAAGTTACTGAACCTGAAAAAATCTTTTAAGGATATTAGTGGTTATTGTGGAGCTATTCGTTCAATTGAACCAGAAATTGATACTCCATCATCTGAGGTAAATTTAAATTTTAAAAAGGCTATGATTGTGAAGGATAAAACTGTTGTTAATAAGTATTGTAATTCTTCCAATTATAAACATAAGTTGTATAAATAAATTAAATCATTGGGTCTGTTGGATGATATAAGTGGAAGAAGGATTGCGGATTTAAGATTAAAGAATTATATGGGGGGCACTTCCCCATTTGCTCATTGATATGGTTGCTTTTTCTTTCATTGATAGCAACAGCATGGAATTTTCTTTGAGGTGCTTGATGTTTGAGCTTTTGTTCAAGAAGTTTTTCAAATTTATTTCGATGAGTCAAGTCCTTAGCATTTGGAATTGGTAAATCTCTATTTCTATGGATGGGAAATTTTTTCAAACGGATATTTTGGATTGCATTCGTTTATTTTAGAGATGCTTATTTGGAGCTTTCTTAGGCATTTCTCGGATGTCTGATGATCTTTTTATTTACTTTCTAGTTTATTTGTGTAGTTTTTTTTATGTTTTATTTTTGTTTTATAAAATTATAGTAATTGTTTATGGGATATGTACTAGTTTTTATTTTTTAACCGGTTGGGAATTCTGGGATGCTACCAAACTTATAGGTTATTTAATATTTGGTATCCCTTCAACCCGAAGGGTTTTAAAATAAGAAGTAGTGAGTCTCATTTCAATTATGATAGTTTTATTTTATCAATTATACTCTTCAATAAGGTTCCTTTCCATTTTGGATGAGGAACTCTTTGTTTTATTTTCTTTATTGTATTAGGGGTTTCGTTTCTTGCTTTTAATATAATTTGCATTTCTTCAAAAACAAAAAAAAAAAACTAAATAGTAGAACTCATGGGAGTGTTGATTGGATTGGCTTTATTCATTTCATATTTTTTTAAGGATGTCCATAATATATTTTGATTGTCTAAGAAAGTTTCATCATCCTTCTTCCTTATGTTAAATCCAAGAAAGTATGCCAGTTCTCCCATCAATCTCGTTTAAAACTCCTTACTCATTATTTTTGAAAAATCTTCACATGGAGTTTTATTAGAAGATCCAAAAAAAATTATCAATATAGATTTGGACAATGAGTTGTTTTCTCCTACCTTTTTCATATGTAGGGTGGTTTCAATGCTCCCCTTAATAAATGTAGTTTCTAGCAGGCATATGCTTAGCCTTCTATACCATGCTATGGGTGTTTATTTTAGGTCATATATACCTTTTTTAATTTGAACACATGGTTATGAAATTGTGAGTTTTCAAAGCCTACGGATCGTTCAATATACACATATTATTTTATCACCCCATTCAGAAAGGCACTTTTAACAGCCAATTGGTACAATTTTAAGCCCTAAAAACAAGCAAAGGCTAGGAGCATCCTAATAACTTTTAATATATATATATATATATATATATATATATATATATATAGGGGCAATGGTCTCTTCAAAATAAATTACTTCTATCTGGTTATATCCCTTAGCTACTAATCATGCTTTATTTCTAATCACTACACCAAATCATTCATTTTATTTTTGTAAACCCATTTAGTTCCAACCACACTTTGGTCCTTAGGTCTTTCAAAAAGTTCCCAAACATCATTCATCATTAATTAATTTAACTCTTCTTGCATGGCTATGATCCAAAATTCATTAAATAGGGCCTAATTTATATTGGTGGGTTTAGTCATTGAAATGAAGGCAGAGTGGTTTATGATGTCTTAAAAAATATTTCCAATCTCTAGGTATTATGTTTTCAGGTTCTACACTTTTCTTCAAATTTATAGATTCTAATCTTTGGGTAAAATCTACAACTTCTTGTTGTTCTACCCAAGACCCTCCAAAATTATTTGATTCATCAAATACAACATGAGTGGTCTCCACTAATACTAGTGTTATTTTATTAAAAATTTATAGGATTTCCGAACATTAGACTTACCTAACAACACTCTTTCATCAGATTTGGGATCAAACTTTCTTTGTAGAGATTTCCCATCATTCAGATTGAACACTTACCTAAAGACAAAAGGTGAGAGAGGTTGGGTGTCCTACCCAAAAGAATTTCATAGGTTGTCTTATTCATCTTGGATATAACATTAACCCTATTCAAAACATAATTTGCTATATTCATAAGTTCTGACCAGAAATATTTAGGAAGTGAGTATTTAGCTAATATGTCTCTAGTAGCTTCTACAAATGCCCTATTCTTTATTTTAGCAACTCTAATCTACTGAGGGGCTCCTGGATTTAAAAAAAAATTAATATATCCCTTGCACATTAAAGTAAGTTTCAAATTTCTCATTTTCAAATTCTCCACCATGATCACTATAAATTGTCATAATTTCACAACCCAACTTCTAAATCTAAGTGGAGAATGTCCTAAATTCCTTGAATGAATCACTTTATAAGATAAGAATCTAACTAAAGTAAACCTCAACTAATGATAAATAATTACATGCTCAAAGACTTTCCTTCCAAGGCTTGTAGTGCTAATAGGTAAAAAAAGATCCATGTGTAATACTTCTAAGGGTTTACTAGTGTTAATGTCTTTAATTGAGTGGATGAGTATTTTGACTTGTTTCCCTAATTGACATGCATCACACCGGTTGTTATTAGTTAACTCTAGCTTTGGAATTCCTCTCACTAAGTATTTTGGGATGATTTACCTAAGGTTTTTCATGCTTTCTTGACACAATTTCCTATTCCACAACCAAGATTCTTTGGCAATAATTTTTTAGCAAGAAGAAGTAGCAACTTTAACATAATTTAAATAAAGTATTTAAACATGGTTAATTATATTTCCTTACAACATTATATTTACATTTATGCTAATCATGCAGCTGGTAGACAATATTTTATTAATATATCCTTTATCACAAAGCTAGTTTATGCTAAGCAAGTTATGTCTCAAGCCACATACTAGTAAAATGTTCTCAATAATGAAATTTTTAGAGTTGACAATTATACTTGAGCCCACCGCTCTCTTATTGGTGTTTTCCATTAGTATCACCTTGCCTCTTCCGTTGGCCTCCTATAAAATGAATTGTTTTGCATCTTTTGTCATGTGTCTTGAATATCCATTATCCAGGTAATACATACTCTCGCAAGGCCTCCTTTGAGAACATTCTTATAATATCATCATATGTTAGATTTGGGAATCCAAACAAGTTTGGATCTCATCTTATAGAAAGAAGAATAAAATTCATGCATAGTATACTCTGAATTTAGATATTTTTGTGTCCACACTAAATATGTTCTATGGAGAATATTTCAAGTCTGTTAGATATGTCCTAGCATGCCACAAGAAAATATCTAAAACAAGGAAAAGGATTTACTAATCTATTTGGGTAATGGTGCCTTTTAAAAGTTTTAAATGATGCATGCTTTGATAGAAACTTTTGAAAATCTTCAATTAAAACTTATTCTTTATTTTTCTATAATGCAATGACAATTGTTCTAAGAAACTCATTAACTAGTTTATAGATTGAAACTTCTAATTTTAATGCATGCTCACTAATATCTAAATGACATGCAAGAGTTTCTAATTCCTTGAATGTGTTCCAAATCAGATTTTATGGATTAGAATTTTGATGATAGCAAACATTCATGATTTTCTATGACTACCTTGCCTACTAACTTTTCAGGTCCATAAGATCAAGTACAACTCAAGCCAGCTCAAGATTGGATAGATTAGGTCTGAGTTAGTTTGTAATTTTTCCCTTTCTTGAGTCGATTGTAAATGATGTGGCTCATGATTCTAAGTAACCTGGCACACGCACACATGAGGGAAAATTTTTGTCTGTTTGTTAGAGTTCTCTATTTTGATCACATCGTTCGGGACGATCCAAGCATCATCTTGGATGATCTATTAAAATAGAAACCCTAATTAGGCCATCGTGGTTAAGGCAATCATCATTAAGCACATCATCATTGATGATATTAATATGAACTAGGGTGATAGGCTCAACTCAGAAAGAATCAATCACTATAACTATTTAGGTATTCTTTATTTCTGGACATCGTCATGGACGATGTAGTATAATTATGCCTAAATTAATCTTGTAATTAAGGAAAGAAATTCAACTTTGATTGCATGATCACATCGGCCTAGATGATTATTAGATCATTCGAGATGATCTCTTGGATGATTGACATAAGCCAGTTTTTATTCAGGGAGATGCTCAGGACGAGTTTCATAAATTTGAACTAATTGGTTGGAACGATTGAGAGATTGGTCTGAACGATCACCGGGCACTTCCACGAAATGAAAACGGGCGGAGATATTTTTTCATCATCCAGATATTCTTTTAGAGTGATTGTATGGATGATATTCAAGAATTTATACTGATCGTATAGGATGATATTATATTGGCCTGGATGATATGACAAAAAATCTTCGGATCATCACAAACCGTCCGGGCTGATTGAGCAAAATTTATGCTGATCGTCTAAGACAATATCCATATCATCTTTGATGATAAAGTCAGTTTGTATAAAGTAAGAGCTATTAAGAAACTCTTCTATTTAAGATCTCTTGTTAAACCCAAGAGCTCATGTTTTGCTGTTGTTCTAACCTGAGAGAGCTAAGAGAAGAGGAAGAGAAAGGGAGAGAGAGAGAGAGAGGATCTTGGGAGGGGGAGTTTGTGATGGAGTTCACAAAGGTTCCTCTAAGAAAATATCCATCATCATCTTCTACATGTTGTTCTTAGTTCTTTGGGGGTTCTAGAGAGGTAAACTTCAGCATCTGATCAAGTTTCTCTATCTGCTTTAAGAGGAAGCAAAAAGAGTTGGGTTTTCTGCCTATTTTTGGAGGAAGCAAAAGGAGTTGGGTTCTCTGCTTCCTTTTGGAGGAAGCATAGGAGTTGGGTTCTCTGCCTCACCTGGGTTCGTGGAAAGGAGGTTTGTATAGGCTTCTCCGCCTTGTTGTGCGTGAAAAAGGAGAGACACTAAGTTTAGAGCAATACTCGGAGGGCACCTCCGGAAGTGGATGTAGGTCGTGTTGACCGAACCACTATAAATTTCTATATTCTTTATTACTGCTTCTGCATTTAATTTTTGTACTTTAATTTCTAATCTTGATTTTTGTTTTAAGATTGTGTTTTGATCGGAAGATTTTTAAAATTCTAATTCACCTCCCCCCCCCCCTCTTGGTTAGCTTGGGACTTGTTCATAAGGGCTTAACATTCTTAATAAACTTTCAAGTGGTATCAAAGCGGGATTAATAAAATTAAGTTTGAACACTTTTTGAATTTTGATTCATAGCTAACTTTGGTAATCGTAATATAACGGAAGGATATTCTATTACACGTCCACCTTTATTTGATAATATTCCTTTTAATGTTTGGAAAACTTGCATGTCTACATTTTTATAATCGCTTGATTATCGTATGTGGATGTTTGCTAAAGAAGGTTATACACCACCTTCTCGTGAACTTAATGGCATTAAAATTGAAATTCCTTTTACTAAATGGACTTTTGATGAAAGAGATTTAGAACAACTTAATGCAAAATACTTGAACTATTTTTTCTGTGCTTTAAAATCTGAAGATTATATACGTGTTTCAACTTGTGCAACTGGTAAAGAAATCTGGGATAGATTATGCATAACTTATGAAGGAAATAATGAAATTAAACAATCTAGATTAAATATTCTTTTGCATGATTATGAACTTTTTTGTATGAAACCTTCTGAATCAATTTCTGACATGTATACAAGGTTTACTCAAATTGTCATCTTCTTGCATTCTTTAGGAAGAGAGCTAACTAATTACGAAAGGGTCAATAAAATTTTGAGATTCTTACCTTCTTCTTTTGATATTAAGATCATAGAAATTATTGAATCTAAAGATTTAAATATTTATTTTGTTGAAAATGTACTTGGATCACTGATTTCTTACGAGCAATGGGTGATTCAAAGAAATCTTGATACAATTGAGAAAAAGAAGGAAATAATTGTGACACTAAAGGCCGACAACACGGACAATGATTCTTTTGGATCAAAAAATGATGATGATTCCTTCATCATTAGGCAACTCAAAAGCTTTTTATGGAAGAAGAATAAAGAACATCATAAGAGGAAAAGAGGTAATGATATAAAAAATTATAAAAGTTCTTCTGATATTGTTTATTTTGAATGCAGGAAGCCTGGACACGTTAAAACTGATTGCCATACACTTAAGGAGCACCCAAGAAAGTAGAAGGGTGAGGAGAAACCCAAATACATGAAGGTTAAGAAGCAGTACCAAAAAAATTTCTAGGCGGATTCTGCATCTGACTCCTCTGAAACTAAAGTAGAGGAGGAAACCATAAACTTGTGTTTGATGGCCGATAATCATCTTGAACAGTATGACCAAGAAGAGGTATGCCAACCTACCTATGATCAACTACTTAAAATATGTTAGAAAATTCATTCATCATATAAGAAACTTAAGAAAATGCATGCTAGCTTGAAATTAGAGTTTTTAAATTTACAAAAAGGGCATGAAATTCGTCTTAAAGATCATTCTACAATTGATAACAATCACATGTCATTACTTTAAGAGTTTAATGCATTAAACAAAGAGCATACTGAATTATCTAATACACATGATTCCTTGAAGTCATGCCATACTGAGTTAGAAAAGGAGTTTAAGAAAATAATTAAGTTTTCAAAAATAATAAATCATCATTGCATGCAACACATAACTTTAAAAGGAAGCCTTACCACCTATGTAGATTAGAACATCCTTTCTCCAGTGTTTGATATTTTTCATGTGGCATGTTAGGACACATTTCACAAAGTTGCACGATTCACCATAGTACACTTTGGGTGTGGAGACCCAAATTGCATAATTTACATAATAACACACATGCATTGCATTCTTCTTTTCATAAGAAGGGACCTAAACATGTTTGGATTCCTAAATTTGATGTTTGATGATTTTATAGGCTTGCTCTCACAAATGGCCTCGTGAGAGCATGTGGTACATAAATAATAGATGCTCAATACACATGACTGGAGATGCAAATCAATTCATTTTGCTAGAGAGAAGGACAGGAGGCAATGTCTTACTCTTGGAGATAACACCACCAGGAAGGTAGTGGGTGTTGGTATAATTGGAAACTCAAAGAACCTCTTGATTGAAAATGTTTTTCTTGTAGATAGACTAAAACATAACTTGCTCAACATCAATCAACTTTATGATAAGGGCTTCATCATAAAATTTTTGGCTAATACTTGCATTATAAGCTTAAATAACAACACTGTTTTATAGGGAATGCATATTAATAATGTTCACATGCTTGACTAAAATAATATTAAAAGTGCTGCTTCATTTTGCTTAAAAATTGCTAATAATGATTCATGGTTGTGGCATAGGAGATTATGTCATGCTAGTATGAAAACCCTTAGGAAAGTGACTCAGAAAGACCTAGTTGGAGGTGTCCACAAATTTAAATTCTCAAAAGACCATCTTTGTGATGACTGCCAACTAGGAAAGCAAGTTCATTCCTCTTTTCACTCCATTAAGGACATTAGCACCTCTAGACCTTTAGAAGTCCTTCACATGGATTTATTTGGACCCATTAGCATTGCCAGCTTAGGAGGAAAATTCTATGATTTTGTGATTATCGATGACTACTCGAGGTTTACTTGGATTAGATTTCTGTTACATAAGAATGAGTGTTTTGATAAGTTTAAAACCTTCTTCACTTGGTTTTAGAAAAAAGCGAGGTTGTGAGATTTTGGCCATCCATAGTGACCATAGGGGAGTTTGAAAATGAGATATTTGGAGACATCTATGAGGATAAGGAGATTAGTCATAACTTCTCAGCTCCTAGGACCCCTCAGCAAAATGGGGTAGCTGAAAGAAAGAATCGAACCTTAGTTAAAGCCGCTAGAGCCATGCTTGTTGAATATTCACTTCCAAAATACTTTTTGGGTTGAAGCGCTAAACACAGCTTGTTATATGTTGAATAGAGTGAATGTTAGAGCCAAACTTGATAAGACATCTTGTAAGATCCTTAAGGGTAGGACACCCAATCTTTCACACCTCCATATCTTTGGTTATATGGCATTTATTCGTAATAATGGGAAGTCACACTTAGGGACATTTAACCAAAAATTTGATGACGGAGTGTTCTTAGGATATTCAAGCGTGGGGAAATCCTTTACGGTGTTTAATAATAAGACATTAGTGGTGGAGGAGACAACTCACATAGTGTTTGATGAATCTGATCCTAAGAAGTCTAGATTTAAGGAGGAAGATGTAGTTGGAGAGAATAACACTTGATTGAAAATTTGGAAAAGAGGGTAGAGCCCCAAAACACTGAAGGAGTAGGTGAAATTACCTAAGGAGTAGAAAATCTAGATTTGGAGGAAAGGGTTAAATGTATACACACCTTGCCTGAGATTTGAGATATTCTTCGAGTCAACCTAAAGAATTGATCTTAAGAGACCCTTCTAAAGGTGTTAGGACTAGGCATAAACTTAGAAAGGAAGTGAACCAATTTGCCTTTATCTCAATGACTGATCCCACCAACATCAATCAAGCCCTTTCTGATGAGTTTTGAATCTTAGCCATGTAGGAGGAGTTAAATAATTTTATTAGGAATGATGTTTAGGAGCTTTGCCTATTATAAGGATTAGGAATGTATAGTTAGAACCAAATGTGTCTTTAAGAATAAAATGAATTTTTCTAGTTTGGTGGTTAGGAATAAAGTAAGATTAGTGGCTAAGGGGTACAACTAAATAGAAAAGATTAATTTTGAGGATACCTTTGCCCCTGTAGCAAGATTGGAAGCCATTAGAGTGCTACTAGCCTTTGCCTGTTATAAGGGATTTAAGCTTTTCCAAATAGATGTTAAGAGTGCCTTTTTAAATGGGGTAATAAAAGAGGATATTTTTAGAGCAACCCTACGGTTTTTAGAGTTTCCAATTTCTAAATAATATTTTCAAATTAAAAAAGGCCTTATATGGTTTAAATCAGGCACCCAGAGCTTTAGTATGAGAGGCTTAACACATTTTTACTAGAGAGGGAGTTTGTTAAGGGGAGTGTAGACACCTCCCTTTTTTTGAGAAAAGTAGGAGATGATTTACTCATTTTTCAGATCTATGTTGATGATATACTATTTGGATCTTCTAATAAAAAGCTATGTGATAATTTTTCTAAAACAATGAGTAAGGAGTTTGAGATGAGTATGATGCGAGAGTTTTCTTACTTTTTGGGATTTAGCATAGGACAATTAGATGATGAAACCTTTCTAAATCAATCAAAATACATAAAGGACATCTTGAAGATGTATAACATGGATAAAGCCAAGCCAATTAATACTCCCATGACCTCCAGTGTCCAGTTGGATAAGACCCAAATGAAAAGTCTGTTGATCAAACGAAGTATAAAGGGATGATTGGATATTTACTTTTCCTAACTTCTAGCCGACCTGATATAATGTTTAGTGTTTATCTATAAGCTAAATTTTAAGCTGACCCTAAAGAATCCCACCTGACTCCAACTAAGAGAGTTTTAGATACCTCTTAGGAAACCAAAACTTAGGAATCTGGTATTCTAGGCACCCCACTTCTTTTGAGATTATTAAATATTTTTATTTTGATTTTGTAGGTTAGAAGGTGGATAGAAAGAGCACTTCTGGAACTTGTCAATTCATAGGATAGTCTTTAATCTCCTTATTTAGTAGGAAGATAACGTTTGTTGCACTTTCCACTACTGAAGCTGAGTACATTGCCATAGGAGGTTATGTGTCCCAAATTCTTTGGTTGAAGCTGGAAGTTCTAGATTTAGGATTACCTGTAGGCACAATTTCAATCTTTTGTAACAACACTAGTGTCATCTACATTTCTAAGAATCCTATCCAATATTTAAGGACCAAACACATTGACATAAGGCATCACTTTATTAAAGACCATGTGACCAAAGGAAACATTGAGTTACAACATGTGGCAACTGAGAATCAACTGGCTGACATCTTTACTAAACCTCTGGCCTTCGACACATTCAGCACTTTATGGACTAGATTGGGTGTTAATGATATAAATACATGAACTTGATTCTTACTGATTTCTGATATGTTATCTATTTTTTCATGTCATTTTATTTATGTAATTTCTTATTATTTGTTTTTTTTTTTTTGTTTTTCTTTGTTGCTTTTTTTTTTTCATATGATTTTTTTTAATCATTACTGAATTGATATCTTATACCTTATTTTTATTTTTGGAAATTCGTAAGTCAAAGATTGAATCCTCTAAATCAATTAAAGGGGGAAAACACTATTGATTGATTCCGTCTCTCTAACTTCTTTTAGTGATTTTCTTTTCTAAACAAAAATCTATCTCACATTAACAACTATATTTTGAAATTGATATCTTTTCAATCATGCTATTGTAATCTATTTTATATATACAATATTTACAGTCTTTATTTTACCTTTAGATTTTTGTATTCTTATCGTTGAATATATCATATGATTTTTTTTTTTAAATTTTGTGATTCATTCTTCCTTATATTAAAGAGTGAGTTTTTCATCTCTAATCTCTAGAAGATAAAATAACAACTAAGAATTTTTAAGAATTTTGAAAAAGGGATCTATCTTGCAAAAGAAGAAAAAGAAAAAAATAGTATCCAATGATGCCAAAACCAAAAGATGCGCAATGATGCGAAATCAAAACATATATATACAAAAAGTGTATCAAAAATCAAAAGGTGGGCAAAAAGCGCCAATCAAATTGACAAGAGGCATAAAATGAGCCCTCCAAAAGCAAGCTTTTTCTCTTTCAATATTTTTAAATCTTAAAAGAATTCAGGTATTATTTGATATTTTTTACGGGCATGATTTCAGATTTCATGATTGTAACTAATTACTTTGATATATTACAGTATAAAATACTTTTCTGAAATCATGTCTTGAACAGATTTTTTTTCTTGTCTAATTGATTTTTATGATTTAGATCCTTGTCTTCAAAAGAAAGATTTCCCTAGGAGAAGCTCGAGTTAAGGCTAACAGGATCGGTTGTTCTACCATTTTCTCAGATTTTGATGATGTTAACTCATTGATTGTTTCAAATTTTTACTTCAATCACATGGAAAATATATCTTATTCAATCTTTGAATTAAAAATTAAATAACATTTCTTTTGTTTTTATTCTTATATTTTTCATTTTTTTAGTTTGTTTTTATTTTTAGTCTCTGTCTTATTTCTATTTTACTTTCCTCGTCTTTTTTGTGATGTCAAAAGGGGGAGTAGTTAGTAGTACTGGTTGCTTTGTAGTTTGATTATGTTAAAACTTTATTTGTTTCGTCTCACTGTTTCTTTTAGAGTATTCTTGAACTGCTATAATTATTTTTGTGTTTGCCATCATCAAAAAGGGGGAGATTATTACAAATATGATTTTATGGATTAAAATTTTGATGATAACAAACATTCATGTTTTTCTACAACAGCCTTGCCTACTAACTTTTCTGGTCCACATGATCAAGTACAACTCAAGCTAGCTCAAGATTGTGTAGATTAGGTCTGAGTCAATTTATAATTTTTTCCCTTTCTTGAGTCTTTTGTAAATGATGTGGCTCATGATGCTAAGTAACCTTGTACACACATATTGGGGTAATTTTTATCTGCTAGTTAGAGTTCTCTATTTTGATCATATTGTTCAGGATGATCCAAACATCATCTTCGATGATCTATTAAAATAAAAACCCTAATTAGGGCATCATGGTTAAGGAAACCATCATTAAGCACATTGTCCTGGACTATATTAATATCGGCCTGGATAATAGGCTCAAATCACAAAGAATCAGCCACAAAAACTATTTAGGTATTCTTTATTTTTAGACATCTTCCATGACATTGTCCTGTAAGATGCAACACAATTATACCTAAATTAATTTGGTAATTAAGAAAAGTAATTAAGGCTTGATTACATGATCACATTGGCCTGGACAATTGCAGGATCATATGGGATGATCTCTTGGATGATTGATATTGGCCAGCTTCTATTCAGGGCGATGCTCAGGATGAGTTTCATTGATTTGAACTAATTAGCCAGCATGATCGAGAGATCGGCTTGGATGATCAAGCTATTTTTTCATCATCTAAACATTTTTCAGAGCGATCGTCTGGATGATATTAAAGGATTTGTAATGATCGTATAGGATGATATTATAATGGATTAGATGATATGATCAAAAATCTTCTGATCATCCCAAGCCGTCCGGGTTGATCGAGCAAAATTTATGCTGATCATCCAGGATGATATCCATATCATCCTTGACGATAAAGTCAATTTCTATAAAATAAGAGTTATTCCAAAATTATTCTTTTTAAGAGCTCTTGTTTTACCCAAGAGCTCATCTATTGGTGTTGATCTAACATAAGAGAGCCAAGAGAAGAGGGAGATAAAGGGAGAGAGAAAGAGAGAGGATCTTGTGAGGGAGAGTTTGTGATGGAGTTTATAAAGGTTCCTCCAAGCAAGGATCCATCATCGTATTCTCCAGTCATCATCCTTAGTTCATTGGGGGTTCTAGAGAGTTAAATTTCACATGTAATTAAAGTTCTCTTCCTGGTTAAGGAGGAAGCAAAAGGAGTTGGGTTCTCTTCCTACTTCTGAAGAAAGTAAAAAGAGTTGGGTTCGTTGCCTGCTTTTAGAGAAAGAAAAAGGAGTTGGGTTCTCTGCCTCACCTGGGTTGGTGAAAAGGAGGTTTGTAGAGGCTTCTCCGCCTTACTGTGGGGGCAAAAGGCGAGACACTGAGTTTAGCGTAATACTCGGAGGGCACCTCCGTGGAGTGGACGTTGGTCGTGTTGACCGAACCACTATAATTTTTTATTTCTTTATTACTGCTTCAGCATTTATTTTTTATACTTTGATTTCTATGGTAAATCTCAGTTTTGTTTTAAGATTATGGTTTGATCAAAAGATTTTTTAAAAAACCAATTAACCTTCACACCTCTTGGTTATCCTTGGGACTAGTTTATAAGTGCTTAATATCCCTAACATACTTTTAGAATGCATTTTCTAACTGAACATGTTTTTTTTAGGTAATCATTCTCAGTAGTTAATTCAGAATTATTCTTGTTTAAAATGTCAAATTCAACTAACAAAGCCATGTGATTACTATCTAGAGTGGAATTATCTTTCCTTAAGCATTCATGCTCTTTTTACAGAATTGAAAAGTCAGTTTTAAGGCTTGCAAGTGATTTTCTAAGTTTCCTAAATCTAGTATGAATTTTTTCAAATACTTTAAATAATTGATAATAGGTAATCTCACATTCCACCTCTGTATCAGAATTATCAAGATGATGATCTTCCATTAAGCATTGGTTGGCTACCTCCTCTTATGCTAAAATTTCATAACAATTTGATGTTGAGTTTATCAAGAAAGCTTTTTTAGTTGTTTGCTTGCCCTTCTTTAAATTAGTGTTTTCTTTACCCTTCTCCTTGCTTGGTTAAGCTTTAAGAGATAGGCAATTAGACTTTAAGTGTATTGACTTCTTGGATTCAAAGAATATAACATCAGAAGAAATTTAAGAGTTCTTAAAAAACTTACCTTTATTCTATTGCAGATGATATTTTTGCTTTTTCCTTAAAAAGCTCTTGAATTGTCTAGTCATTAGTGCAATGTCATCATCAACTTATCTAGAAGAGTCATTGTCAGAATCATTAGCCTTATGGCTTTTTTTTTCTCTTTCCTCTTCTCACCAGCATCAAGCTGCCTTTGACTCACTCCTTACTCATAGGCAATAAGTGAACCAAGTAAGTTATCAATAGAATAAATGTTTAAATCTTTAGATTAAATAATGACAAAGTTTTTGCGCCATAGGAAGATGGAAAAAAATTAAGAATTTTGTTAATTTTTTTTATAATTGATAATCTCTCTTCCTAAGGCATGTAGGGAAGTAATAATCTGAGTAAATATAGTATAAATATGGTAAACAACTTCACTAGGTTTCATACAAAAAAGTTCTTTATCATGAATTAGAATGTTTAATAAAATTATTTGTACCTAGTTTTCTTTCAACTTTTGAAGGAGGAATTTATTTGTACCTAGTTTTCTTTCCCAAAATCAAGAATATTATCAAATAGAGGCAGTCAAGAGATTAAATATCTTTCCACAATATTCTGATTACCTAAGTTTTCCAAAGCATAATTTATGAATCTTACTCTAATACCACTTGAAAGATTATGAGAGTTTTTAAACCTTTATGAACTAGTATGAGGCTAACTAAAAGTGGTGCTAAATTAGTTATTTAATAAATTTTTTTATGGAAAAAAGAAAATTCTTTTAAAATATTTTCTAATATTTTAAAATAAACAATTTATGTAGAAGAAAAACTAATTTTATAGTAATAAAATTTGATATTTCAACCACATAACATATCACAGAATAATGCATAAATTAAATGTGGAAAAGTAAACATAAAGAATACATTAGAATTATAGTGGTTTAATCAACATAAACTACATCCACTCCCAAAAAATCTCCTTTCCAGGTATTGCACTGAACGTAGCCTCTCCTTTTGTCCCCACAACAAATAGGAGAAGCCCTAACAAAATCTTTCCACTAACTAGGTGAGGTAGAGTACCATGAATCTTTTTACTCCCTTTTAGAGTAGACAGAGAACCTAGGAATCTTTTTACTCCCTCCTAGAGTAGGTAGAGAACCTTAAAATCCTTTTACTCCATCTTGGAGTAGGCAGGGAACCTTAAACCTGATGTGGATGAAATTCTTGCCATAGCCACTAAGGAACTAAATAAGATGTTTTAAGAAGGTGATGGAAATCTTACTTGGAGCAAACTTTATAAATCCATCACAACTCCCCTCATAAGGATCTCTCTCTCTCTCTCTCTCTCTCTCTCTCTCTCTCTCTCTAAAAGCACTCCTCTCTTCCTTCTCTATGCTCTCTCTTAGGTCAACCTAATCACAAAAGATACACTCAAGGATTATATGAGAGCATAAATAGAGAACGTCCAAAATAAGCCCTAATTTTCAATATTTTGGCATTGATCATCCAGTACGGTCAAATAATTATCCTATATGATTAGTTCAAAAATACCAATTTAGCAAGTATGAATTGCATTTCCATATATGATTAGTTCAAGAGAAATAAGTTAATCATCCTAGATGATGGCAATATAAAAAATTAGTGCAATACCCAGTGATGCCTTATCATCCCAAGTAATTCTTTGTCGTCTAGTACAAATGGGGTCAATCATCCTAGATATTTGTTGAAAAATTTTGTTCTTCATCTGGTATGATATGTGAGAATCCTTTATCATCTCAAGAAAGTTCTCTATCATCTAGGATTATCTTCACTGATCATAATGTACGATTAGATCGAATCAATTTTACCATATTTGTTCTCCTAATCACATGATTAGATTAGGCATGATTGTTATCTATTATCTAGGATTATGGGGATCATCATGTACAATATAAACATATTTTGACATATAAAATCTTAACTATATTGTGATTAGCAATTGATTTTTATAATTGGAATTAATCATCCTGTACAATACATATCATATAGTATAAATATTTTAATCACTCTTAATTAATAGGGATGCCTAATTTGGGTTTTTTTTTTTAATTATTCATCTAGTAAAATAGAAATTGCCTTGTACAATTAGGTTAAAAACTAAAAAAAATTCTCTAACTCTCCAACCCCCACCCTTGACTGTGTGTGTGTGTGTGTGTGCAAGGTTTCATAGCTTAGGGTCCACCAGACATATGCCTTGACTGAAGAAAGCTAAAAAAGAACACTAAAAATTAAATTACATATAAACTCAACTTTAGTCTACCTGAACTTGAGTTGATTTGCATTGTAAGTGAACTTGTGGACTTGAAAGATTAACAAATAGGTCTATCAAAATAAATATGCAATAATAGCAGTAGTAAAGAAACAATAATATTTGTTATCATCAAAATCTTAGTACTTGGGCCATGATTTGGACAATTGAAACATTACAATTCGATCTACTTAAAACTATAAATATAATGACTTTGAACACATAAATCATATCATAGGTACATTCTAACATAACTCTTACAAGTAGTAAAAGTAATGTAAGAGCTGGTATAGTGATAGATTGTAATAAAGGTATGTAAAAACCTAATAAATCTGATGCAACCAATAATAAGCTAATGTGCATCAACAGAAGTTAAAACTTGTATACGACTTAAACCACTGAAAAAAAATAAATAACCACAGGATGCTCATGAAGTAAACCATCCGCAATCAAAACAAATCAACCACAAGTTATGCCTAGAGTAAAAATGTTAATCCTAACAAATCTTTTATAATGTGTGAAAAGGTTATGTGGCTTTGGTATGTCCAAATTGGTTTATTATTTAAGTTGATTTATTTAAAGTTGTTTGTTTATTAAAGTTTAAAATTGGAATTTTTAATTTAAGTTTAATATATAATAATTTTATGTTTTATTATTAATGATTCAAAGTGTTGAAGATGATTATTTAATTTTACAGAACCCTATAAGCTAAAACCGTCAAAATGCAAAAGCCACTAAGCTATAATTTGTAAGACCCAAAATTATAATGAAACCAATACCCCATAAAGGATTTGATTATTTGCGATGAGTCCTTGAGATTTTTTATTTATTTATTAGAATTATTAAGAGAAAGACCTTATAAACCCAATACGTGCATGCTCTAAAAAAAGATTTTAATGATGATATATGATGGTCTTTTGATTATTTAATATTTATTTGAGATTCAATATTTACTAAGAATCACATAATTTTATTACTTCAACAATGGAAGTGAGTACATTTTATAAAAGTCCTTTTTAATTATTTAAGATTTATGAAAAAACCCCTTAATATAATGTATTTGTGTCATCTCAAAAAAGTTATACATAATACATATGGGTCATTATTTTATTTAAATTTTTTTTAAGAATGTCAAAATCAAATAGGTTTATGTATTCCAAAGGAGTCAAACATAAAGCATAAAAAACCCTTTATTTAATGGTATAATATATAATTTCAAAATTTATTACATGAAAGTAAATTTAATCAAATGAATTACAAAATTTCTCTAGTTTATGTTAATTAAAGTTTGATTACTGTTCTAATTTTTATATGATTTCTTTAAATTTTTATGTATTTATTTGAATTTTTAATTATTTTTTCTTTAAATATTTAAATTTAGTTTTTGATTATGTTTAAAATTTTATTTCAATTTAACTTAAATATTTATGCTTTTTTATTTCTTTTATTCAAGTTTTATTTATTTATATTTATTTATTTTCCTTAAATCTTATCTTATTTAATAAATTATTGAAATTCCTTCTTATACAAAGAATTGAAAGTGAGGTTTTAATCAACCAAATAATGTCAAATACTCAAATGATTGATGTCATTAGTTACGAATACCCAATAGACAAAACCATAAAAAATGGGATTAATATGATTAATAGCAATTTTATATGATTTATTAAATAATTATATAATTTGTGGTTAATTTTTAAATAATTAAAATTTTAATTTAATTGAGGGTTGATTAAATTTTGGTTAAATAGATGATAAATTTAAGGTTAATTACGATTTAATTTAGTTTTTTAGGATTTTTTTTTATTTTAGTGTGTTTTTCTTTTTTAATTTGTCCCAAAATAATGTTTAAGTTTAGGGTTTATTAATATAGGACCCGTAATAATAACAATTAGCAAGTGATTAATTTATTTGGTGTAAAATGTCACTATATGTACTATGTTTGATTTTCATCCCTAGTGGATGTGGGGTGAATTTCCTAGAACTTTCCAATGTTCTCTAGACCGTATTCTTTATTTATTTTTACTAGGTGTCTTTAATATTTATCATGGTTTGAATTCCAATGTGTCTAACTTTTGCAATAATGTAAATAGGCCACATTAATCTATTTCCCTAAATCTACATAAATTTGGAATAATGAATTTCCAAACATTTAGGTCAAATTCTAACCTATGTGTTTGTAAATTCTATCATAGAGAAATCATTCATAAAATTTAAATAAGAGAATTATGGGATTTTGTCAGCTAATATCCACTGACCAAAATTGTGCCAAATTTGACCACTAGTTTAGGATTAATTAGGTAAGAATAAAAGGAAAACAAACTCTGATTACCCATTATATATTTTCCAAAAACCTTTGAAATTATTTTTATAATAAACTTGGGCTCAAGCTAATTTGATAGAGTCTAAGAGCACCATATTTTAAAGAGAAAACATTTAATTGAACTTTTAAAATTTTGAACATATTTTGATTTTTTTATTACAAATATATATATATATATATATATATATATATATATATATATATATATATATATATATATATATATATATATATATATATATATATATAATGGTTGTAATCATTACCAATCATTAGCGACTGTAAGGTAACGACAGTCACATGAATCAGATGGCAAAAGTCCTATGATTTTCACTTAGCTATGCAAGCAAAGGTCGTGATCAATTATTTCTCACATTTTAGGATAATTAAGAGTGATCTGGGTCAAATGACGTTCCATACAAATTCTACTCTAAATGAGATAAATAAGATGAAACTTCTAGCATGATATTGACTATTCAAGAAAAATGGTTGATCTGAATACAAGATATTCATGCAAGAAGGATTAAACAATGTGTGGAAGAAGTTCTCAAAAATTTGATCAGATGAACCTCAGGTCATCAAACTTAAAATGTAGTATACTAAAAGTTATAGAAATTTTATTATTCTTAGTTAGGGTTTCAATTTTTCCTGGATATGATGGATGTCAACAACTGCTTAATAGCTTGATATATTAGTTAAGAAGTCTAGAGAAAAATTAATAAAAAAACTAAATCTTGAGGAGCTTTAGATTGCAAGTTATTTAAGATGAATAGATTTAGAACAAAGTTTGTAAGAATCTCCCCGCCATCATCCTTTAATAAGGGGGGCTTCACTTGAGAGGCCTAGAGGAGGCTCTGGTGACTGAAATAAAAAGAGTTTTTGCTTTGAGAGGCTCTTATTTAAGTGTATTATTAGAATGTTAGTTCTGCATAGCTTGGTACAATTAAAACCCTAGGGCTTGATTGAACTGCTAAGATTTGTACAATCAAATGAATTACAAAATTTCTCTAGTTTATGTTAATTAAAGTTTGATTATTGTTCTAATTTTTATATGATTTCTTTAAATTTTTATGTATTTATTTGAATTTTTAATTATTTTTTCTTTAAATATTTAAATTTTGTTTTAGATTATGTTTAAAATTTTATTTCAATTTAACTTAAATATTTATGCTTTTTTATTTCTTTTATTCAAGTTTTATTTATTTATATTTATTTATTTTCCTTAAATCTTATCTTATTTAATAAATTATTGAAATTCATTCTTATACAAAGAATTGAAAGTGAGGTTTTAATCAACCAAATAATGTCAAATACTCAAATGATTGATGTCATTAGTTACGAATACCCAATAGACAAAACCATAAAAAATGGGATTAATATGATTAATAGCAATTTTATATGATTTTATTAAATAATTATATAATTTGGGGTTAATTTTTAAATAATTAAAATTTTAATTTAATTGAGGGTTGATTAAATTTTGGTTAAATAGATGATAAATTTAAGGTTAATTACGATTTAATTTAGTTTTTTACGATTTTTTTTATTTTAGTGTGTTTTTCTTTTTTAATTTGTCCCAAAATAATGTTTAAGTTTAGGGTTTATTAATATAGGACCCGTAATAATAACAATTAGCAAGTGATTAATTTATTTGGTGTAAAATGTCACTATATGTACTATGTTTGATTTTCATCCCTAGTGGATGTGGGGTGAATTTCCTAGAACTTTCCAATGTTCTCTAGACCATATTCTTTATTTATTTTTACTAGGTGTCTTTAATATTTATCATGGTTTGAATTCCAATGTGTCTAACTTTTGCAATAATGTAAATAGGCCACATTAATCTATTTCCCTAAATCTACATAAATTTGGAATAATGAATTTCCAAACATTTAGGTCAAATTCTAACCTATGTGTTTGTAAATTCTATCATAGAGAAATCATTCATAATATTTAAATAAGATAATTATGGGATGTTGTCAGCTAATATCCACTGACCAAAATTGTGCCAAATTTGACCACTAGTTTAGGATTAATTAGGTAAGAATAAAAGGAAAACAAACTCTGATTACCCATTATATATTTTCCAATAACCTTTGAAATTATTTTTATAATAAACTTGGGCTCAAGCTAATTTGATAGAGTCTAAGAGCACCATATTTTAAAGAGAAAACATTTAATTGAACTTTTAAAATTTTGAACATATTTTGATTTTTTTATTACAAATATATATATATATATATATATATAATGGTTGTAATCATTACCAATCATTAGCGACTGTAAGGTAACGACAGTCACATGAATCAGATGGCAAAAGTCCTATGATTTTCACTTAGCTATGCAAGCAAAGGTCGTGATCAATTATTTCTCACATTTTAGGATAATTAAGAGTGATCTGGGTCAAATGACGTTCCATACAAATTCCACTCTAAATGAGATAAATAAGATGAAACTTCTAGCATGATATTGACTATTCAAGAAAAATGGTTGATCTGAATACAAGATATTCATGCAAGAAGGATTAAACAATGTGTGGAAGAAGTTCTCAAAAATTTGATCAGATGAACCTCAGGTCATCAAACTTAAAATGTAGTATACTAAAAGTTATAGAAATTTTATTATTCTTAGTTAGGGTTTCAATTTTTCCTGGATATGATGGATGTCAACAACTGCTTAATAGCTTGATATATTAGTTAAGAAGTCTAGAGAAAAATTAATAAAAAAACTAAATCTTGAGGAGCTTTAGATTGCAAGTTATTTAAGATGAATGGATTTAGAACAAAGTTTGTAAGAATCTCCCCGCCATCATCCTTTAATAAGGGGGGCTTCACTTGAGAGGCCTAGAGGAGGCTCTGGTGACTGAAATAAAAAGAGTTTTTGCTTTGAGAGGCTCTTATTTAAGTGTATTATTAGAATGTTAGTTCTGCATAGCTTGGTACAATTAAAACCCTAGGGCTTGACTGAACTGCTAAGATTTATTAGAGGCCTCACTTGAATAATTTACACTTGTCCCAAATAGTTAGTAGCTAGGGTAATGAATTAGGCAAGCTTAAAATTTCTTTCAATCAATCCAACTAGAGGTGACCACAAGTGCTATTTTTGGCAAAACCTAGAGCTTATTTTAGTTTAAAGGGTGTTTATGAATTATCTAGAAATGATTTGAACAGGTTATTGTGATGGCTTAGAGGGAAAATATGGATTTTAAATATGTTGACCATTTATGCATATTTTATACTTTTGACTAGTGTGACCAATCAAGAAAGTCCATATTGAGTAGGATAGTCCTTGAGGATGTCCTGAATGATGATTAAGCCAAGTTCAATGGGTTTCAAATAAAATGGTTGAGGTTTCCATGTAAGGAATTCTATCTACATAGGATTGACTAACTCTGATGAGTTGCTAAGTTAAACTCATCTTGATTTGACTCAAAAAGAGTTTGAGTATACTCTAAGCAATAAAAAAAATGTGTTTGAGAGATTGGAGAGGTTACATTAAATGTGGTCAATGGTTTGACCCATATTGACCTAGCTTTATTATATTTGGGTTCAATTGACCAAGTCAAATAATGACTAGAGTAAAGTGACTAATCATGATCATTTCCTGAGGAGTTGTGTTTAGTAGGGTTTGATGAATTTTATATTCAAATTGCAGTTTTATTATAGGTGAATGAGGTGCGTGACTAATTGGGTTAGGATGGGCTTGGTCGACTGATTAAAATGAGTTAATGACATGCTCAATAAATTACTGATAATAATTTTGATATATAGAGCTTCAAATGATCTTATTTAACTAATGATTGAGGATAGGGTGTCCATGTGCTAAAAGAGGGCGTTTATTGATTAAGTTAACTATATTTTAAGGTTTATAGTGCTTAGTTGATTTTAGTGTAAGGTTTGTTGCAAATCTGATTTTATGGATTAGAATTTTGATGATAGAAAACATTCATATTTTTCTACTACTGCCTTGCCTAATAACATTTCAGGTCCACAAGATCAAGTACAACTCAAGCTAGCTCAAGATTGGATAGATTAGGTCTGAGTTAGTTTGAAATTTTTCTTACTTAATTTGATTATAAATGATGTGGCTCCTGATGCTAAGTAACCTTGCACACACAGACATGGGGTAAAGTTTATTACTATTAGTTAAAGTTCTCTATTTTAATCACATCATTCAGGATGATCCAAACATCATCCTGGATGATCTGTTAAAAATAGAAACCCTAATTAGGGCATCCTAGTAAAGACAGCCATCATTGAGCACATCGTCTTGGATGATAGGCTCAAATTAGAAAGAATCATCCATCTAATCTATTTAGGTAATCTTTATTTTTGAACATCATCCTGGATGATGCAGCATAATTATACCTAAATTAATCTAGTAATTAAGAAAAGCAGTTAAGGTTTGATTGCACAATCACATTGGCTTGGATGATCGCGGGATCATTCGGGGTGATCTCTTAGACAATTGACATCGGCCAGCTTCTATTCAAGGTGATGCTTAGGACGAGTTTCATAGATTTGAACTAATCATATGGAATGATTGTGAGATCAACCTGGAAGATCAAGCTATGTTTTCATCATCCAAACATCCTTTTAGAGAGATTATCTGGATGATATTCAAGGATTTGAACTGATCTTACAGGACGATAATTTAACGGCCTGGACGATATGACCAAAAATCTTTTGATCACCCCAAACTATCTGGGCTGTTGAGTAAAATTTATGTTGTTCATCCAGGATGATATCCATATCATCCTGGATGATAAGTTGGTTTGTATAATAAGAACTATTCTAAAACTCTTCTATTTAAGAGCACTTATTCTACCCAAGAGCTCATATTTTGTTATTGTTTTAACATGAGAGAGCTAATAGGAGAGGGAGAGAAAGATAGAGAGAGAGAGAGAGAGAGAGAGAGAGAGAGAGAGAGAGAGAGAGAGAGAGAGAGAGAGAGAGAGGATCTTATGAGGGGGAGTTTTTGAGGGAGTTCACAAAGGTTGCTTCAACCAAGTATCCATCATCATCTTCTCCAATAATTATCCTTTATTTATTGGGGGTTTTAGAGAGGTAAACTTCAGTATCTAATCAAGTTTCTCAGCCTACTTAAAAAGGAAGCTAAAGGAGTTGGGTTCTCTGCCTGCTTCTGGTGGAAGCAAAAGGAGTTGGGTTCTCAGCCTGCTTCTGGAAGGAGCAAAAGGAGTTGGGTTCTCTGCCTTATTTTAGAGGAAGTAAAAGGAGTTGGGTTCTTTTCCTCACCTGGGTTGGTGGAAAGGAGGTTTGTATAGGCTTATCTGCCTTGCTGTGCGGACAAAAGGAGATACACTGAGTTTAGTACAATACTCGAAGGGCGCCTCAGGGGAGTGGACATAGGTTATGTTGGCCGAAACATTATAAATTTCTATGTTCTTTAATACTGCTTCTGCATTTAATTTATAAACTTTGATTTCTATGGTGAATCTTTGTTTTTATTTTAAGATTATGTTTTGATAAAAAAAAATTTAAAATTCTAATTCACTCCCCTTCTTGGTTAGCTTTGGGACTAGTTTATAAGGACTTAACATGCCTAACGAATTTTCAAGTGGTATCAGAGTGGGATTCATAAAACTAAATTTGAAAACTTTTTTAATTTTTATTCATGGCTAACTTTGGTAATCATAATACAATTGAAGGATATTCTATTACACATTCACCTTTATTTGATAATTTTCGTTTTAATTTTTGAAAAACTCGCATGTCTACATTATTACAATCGCCTTATTATCATATGTGGATGCTTGTTAAAGATGGTTATACACCACCTTCTCATGAACTCAATAGCATTAAAATTGAAATTCCTTTTAATTAATGGACTTTTGATGAAAGAGATTTAGCACAACTTAATGCAAAATGCTTGAACTACTTTTTTCGTGCTTTGAACTCTGAAGATTATATGTGTTTTTCAACTTGTGCAATTTGTAAAGAAATTTGGGATAGATTATGTGTAACTTATGAAGGAAGCAATGAAGTTAAACAACCTAGATTGAATATTCTATTGCATGATTATGAACTTTTTCGTATGAAGCCTTCTGAATCAATTTTTGATATGTATATAAGGTTTACTCAAATTGTCACCTCATTGCTTTCTTTAGGAAGGGAGCTAACTAATTATAAAGGGTCAACAAAATTTTGAGATGCTTGCCTTCGTCTTTTAATGTAAAGATCATTACAATTACTGAATCTAAATATTTAAATATTTATTATGTTGATAATTTACTTGGATCACTCATTGCTTACAATCAAGGGGTGAATAAAAAAATCTTGATACATATAAGAAAAAGAAGGAAAAAATTGTGGCACTAATGGCCAACAATATGGCATAGTTTATTCCGGGTCTAAAATCAATGATGTTGTCTTCATCACTAGGCAATTCAAAAGCTTTCTAAGGAAGAAGCATAAAGTCCATCATAAGTGGAAAAGAGGTAAGGATAGAAAAAATTATAAAAGTTCTTCTGATGTTATTTATTTTAAATACATGAAGACTGGACATGTTAAAGCTGATTGTCCTACACTTAAGGAGCACCCAAGCAAGGAGAAGGGTGAAGAGAAATCCAAATACATGAAGGACAAGAAGCAGTACCAAAAAGCTTTTTATGCACATTTTGTATCTGACTCCTCTAAGACTGAAGTAGAGGAGGAAACCACAAATTTGTATTTGATGGCCGATAATCATATTGAACAGTCTGACCAAGAAGAGGTATGCCAACTAACTTATGATAAACCACTTAAAATATGTCAGAAAATTCTTGCATCATATAGATAACCTAAGAAAATACATGTTAGCTTGAAATTAGAGTATTTAAATTTACAAAAAGAGTATGAAACTTTTCTTGAATATCATTCTAGAATTGAGAGCAATCACATATCATTACTTGATTAGTTTGATGCATTAAAGAAAGAGCATACTGATTTATCTTATGTGCATGATTCCATGAAGTCATCCCATGCTAAGTTAGAAAACAAGTTTAAGAAATTAGCAAATCTTAAAATTTTTTAAAATAACCAATCATCATTGCATGCAACACATAACTTTAAATGGAAGCCTCACCATCTAAGTAGATTAGTACATCCTTTTCCTGGTGTTAAATGTTTTTCATGTGGCATGTTAAGATAGATTGTACACACTTGCACCATTCACCATAGTACACATTTAGTGTGGAGACCCAAATTACATAATTCATAGTATAACACATATACATTGCATTCATTTTTTCATAAGAAGGGACCCAAACATGTTGGGTTCCTAAATCTTATGTTTGATGATTTTGTAGGCTTGCTCTCACAAAAGGCCTCGTGAGAGCATGTGATACTAGGGCAGTGGATGCTCACGACACATGATTGGAGGTACAAATCAATACATTTTGTTGGAGACCAGGTTAGGAAGCAAGGTTACTCTTGGAGTCAACACCACCAGAAAGGTAGTGGGTGCTGGTATAATTGGAAACTCCAAGAACTTCTTGTTTGAAAATGTTTTGGTTGTAGATGGACTAAAATACAACTTACTTAGCATCAGTCAAATTTCTGATAAGGGCTTCATCATAAAATTTTTTGCTAATACTTGCATTATAAACTAAATAACAACACGATTTTGCAGGGAATGAGGATCAACATTGTTTACATGTTTGACTTAAATAATATTGATAGTGCTGCTTCATTTTGTTTAAAATTTGCTGCTGATGATCCATGGTTGTGGCATAAGATATTAGGTCATGCCAGTATGAAAACCCTTAGGAGAGTGACCTAGAAAGACCTAGTTAGAGGTATCCCAAAACATAAATTCTCAAAAGACCACCTTTATGATGCCTGTCAACTAGGAAAGCAAGTTAATTCCTCTTTTCACTAAATTAAGGACATTAGCATCTCTAAACCTTTAAAAGTCCTTCACATGTATTTGTTTGGACCCATTAGCACTACCAACTTAGGAGAATAATTCTATGGATTTGTGATTGTCGATGACTACTCGAGGTTTACTTGGATTAGATTTTTGTCACAAAAGAATGAGTCTTTTGATGAGTTTAAAAACTTCTTCACTTGAATTCAGAAAAGCAAGGTTGTGAGACTTTGACCATCTATAATGACCATGGGGAAGAGTTTGAAAATGAGAGATTTAGAGATTTCTATGAGGATAAGGGGATTAGTCACAAATTCTCAGCTCTTAGATACCCTCAACAGAACAGGGTAGCTGAAAGGAAGAATCGGACCTTAGTTGAAGCTGCTAGAGCCATGCTTGCTGAATATTCACTTCCAAAATACTTTTGTGCCTAAGCAGTAAACACAATTTATTATGTATTGAATATAATGAATGTTAGAGCCAAACTTGATAAGACACCCAATGAGATCCTTATGGGTAGGACACCCATTCTTTCACACCTCCATGTCTTTGGTAGTAAGGATTTCATTCATAACAATGGGAAGTTATAATGAGGGAAATTTAACCAAAACTCTGATGAAGGAGTGTTCTTATGATATTTAAGTGTGAGGAAATCCTTTAGGGTGTTTAATAAGATGACATTAGTGGTAGAGGAGACAACCCATGTAGTGTTTGATGAATCTGATCCTAGGAAGTTTATAGTTAAGGAAGAAGATGAAGTTGTAGAGAATACTACTGGAGTTAAAAGTTTGGAGAAGAGGGTAGAGCCCAAAAACACTGAAGGAGTAGGTAAAATTACCCAAGGAGTAGAAAATGTAGATCTAGTGGAAAGGGTTGAACCTATACACACCTTGGCTAGAGGTTGGAGATATTCTTTGAGTCATCCAAAAGAACTAATCATATGAGACCCTTTCGAAGCATGGACTTAAGAAGGAAGTGAACCACTCTCCATTTATCTCAATGACTGAACCAACATCAATCAAGCCCTTTTTCATGAATTTTAGATCTTATCCATGTAAGAGGAGTCAAACCAATTTGTTGGGAATGATGTTTAGGAGCTTGTAGAAAGAGCAAAGGGATAAAGTGTAGTTGGAACCAAATGTGTCTTTAAGAATAAAGAGAATGATTCTAGTGTGGTGGTTAGGAATAAGGAAAGATTAGTGGCTAAGGGGTACAACCAAATATAAGGGATTGATTTTTAGGAGGCCTTTGCCCCTGTAGCATGATTCAAAGCCATCAGAGTGCTACTAGCCTTTTCTTATTTTAAAGGATTTAAGCTTTTCCAGATAGACCTTAAGAGTGCCTTTTTAAATAGGGTAATAAAAGAGGATGTGTTTGTAGAGGGGATCAGTCCCAACTTCTAAGCTCCTAGGACCCCTCAGTAGAACAGGTTAGCTGAGAGGAAGAATCATACCTTAGTTGAAGCCGCTAGAGCCAAGCTTGCTGAATATTCACTTCCAAAATCCTTTTGGGCATAAGCGGTAAATACAGCTTATTATGTATTGAATAGGATGAATGTTAGATCCAAACTTTATAAGACACTCTATGAGATCCTTAAGGGTAGGACACCCAATCTTTCACACCTTCATGTCTTTGGTTGTAAGATTTTCATTCAAAATAATGGGAAGTCACACTTAGGAAAATTTAACCCAAAATATGATGAAGGAGTGATCTTAAGAAATTTAAGTGTGAGGAAATACTTTAGGGTGTTTAATAAGAGGACATTAGTGGTGGAGGAGATAACTCATGTAGTATTTGATGAATCTGATCCTAAGAAGTCTAGAGTTAAGGAGGAAGATGAAGTTGAAAAAAATACCACTGGAGTTGAAATTTAGAGAAGAGGGTAGAGCCAAAAATACTGAAGGAATAGGTGAAATTACCCAAGCAGTAGAAAATATAGATCTAGAGGAAAGGGTTGAACCTAAACACACCTTGCCTAGAGGTTGGAGATATTCTTCGAGTCATCCTAAAGAACTAGACTGAGGAGACCCTTCTGAAGCATTAGGACTAGGCATGGACTTAGGAAGGATGTGAACCACTCTCCCTTTATCTCAATGACTGAACCCAACAACATTAATCAAGCCCTTTTTGATGAGTTTTGGATCTTAGCCATATAAGAGGATTTAAACTAATTTGTTAGGAATGATATTTGGGAGCTTGTAGAAAGACCAAAGGGACAAAGTGTAGTTGGAACCAAATGGGTCTTTAAGAATAAAATGAATGATTCTAGTGTGGTGGTTAGGAACAAATCATCATTTGGATAAGGACCAGATTGGGTGTTATTGACGTAATTGCATGAACTTGATTCTTACTGATTTTAGATCCATTATATATTTTTCTTTTGTTATTTTATTTCTGAAGTTTCTCATTGTTTATTTCTTTATTTTTTGCTTTGTTGCTTTATTTTTTTTATATGATTTTTTATTTCTAATCATTGCTGAATTGATATCTTATGCCTTATTTTTATTTTTGGAAAATTTTAAGATAAAGAATGACATCTCTAAATTAGTTAAAGGGGGGAAACACCATTGATTGTTTCCTTCTCCCCAACTTCTTTTAGTGGTGGAATTTTTTTTCTAAACAAAAATCTATCTCACATTAACAGTTGGATTTTGAAATTAAGATCTTTTCAATCTTGCTATAGTAATCTATTTTATATATACAATATTCAAAGTCTTTATTTTACCTTCAGATTTTTGTAATCTTGTTGTTGAATTTATCATATAATTTTTTATTTTGTTTTATGATTCATTCATCCTTATATTAGAGTGTGAGTTTTTCTTCTATAATCTCTGGAAGATATAATTACAACTGAGAATTTTTAAGAATTTTGAAAAAGGGATCTAGTTTGCAAAAAAAATAAAAAGAAAAAAAAATGTGGCCAATGATGCTAAAATCAAATGACGCGCAATGATGCCAAATTGAAAAATATATACACAACGTGTATCAAAAATCAAAAGATGAGCAAAGAGCACCAATCAAATTTACAAAAGGCATAAAATAAGCCCACCAAAAGCAAGCTTCTTCTCTTTCAAAATATTTAAATCTTAGAAGAATTCATGTATCACTTGATATTTTTTAAAGGCTTGATTTTGGATTTCATGATTGTAACTAATTACTTTGATATATTATTGTATAAAATAATTTTTTGAAACCAAATCTTGAATGGATTTCGTTTTCTTATCTAATTGGTTTTAATGATTTAGATCCTTGTCTTCAAAAGGCGGTTTCCCCTATGAAAAGTTTGAGTTAAGGCTAACATGATCGGTTGCTCTACTATCTTCTTGGATTTTGACGATATTAACTCATCAAGTCTTATAAATTTTTACTTCAATCACATGGAAAACTTATCATATTCAAACTTTGATTTAAAAAATAAACCTTTCTATGCTTTTGCTCTTGTCTTTTCATTTTTTTTAGTTTGTTTCTATTTTTAGTCTCTGCCTTTTTTCTATTTTACTTTCCTCCTCCTTTTTTGTGATGTCATAAGGGTGAGTAATTAGTTGTACTGGTTTCTTTATAGTTTGATTCTGTTATTAGATAATTAAAACTATATTTATCTTTTCTCACTATTCCTTTTAAACTGTTCTTAAACTGTTCTAATTCTTTTTGTGTTTACCATCATCAAAAAGGGGGACATTGTTGCAAATCTGATTTTATGGATTAGAGTTTTGATGATAGAAAAAATTCATGTTTTTCTACGACTTCCTTGCCTACTAACATTTCAGGTCCACAAGATAAAGTATAACTCAAGGCGGCTCAAGATTGTATAGATTAGGTCTGAGTCAGTATGTAATTTTTCTTTCTTGAGTCTATTATAAATGATGTGTCTCCTGATGCTAAGTAACCTTGCACACACATGTACATGGGGGAATATCCTGTCTGTTGTTTAGAGTTCTCTGTTTTGATCAGATCATCTGGGACAATCCAAACATCATCTTGGATGATCTATTAAAAAAATAAATCCTAATTAGGACATCCTGGTTAAGAAAACCATCATTAAGCACATCATCTAAGATGATACTCAAATCGGCTGGAATGATAGGCTCAAATAAGAAAGAATTAGCTACCAGATCTATTTAGGTATTCTTTATTTTTAGACATCATCCAAGACATTTTCCTAGATGATGAAGCACAATTATTCCTAAACTAATATGGTAATTAAGGAAAGCAATTAATGTTTGATTGCACGATCATATTGGCCTGGACGATTTCAAGATCATCAGGGATGATCTCTTGGACAATTAACATCGACCAACTTCTATTCAGGGCGATGCTCAGGATGAGCTTCACAGATTTGAACTAATCATCTAGGACGATCGTGAGATTGGCCTAGATAATCAAGCTATTTTTCATTATCCATGCATCCTTTTAGACCTATTGTCTGGACGATATTCAAGGATTTGTACTGATCATATACGATGATATTTTACTAGCCTAGACAATATGACAAAAAATCTTTTGATCATCCCGAATCGTCCAGTCTGATTGAGCAATATTTATGTTGATCATCCAGGATGATATCCATATCGTCCTGGAAAATAAAGTTGGTTTGTATAAAATTAGAGCTATTCTAAAAATTTTCTATTTAAGAGCACTTATTCTACCTAATATCTCAAGTTTTACTGTTGTTCTAACCTGAGAGAGATAAGAGGAGAGGGAGAGGAAAGGAGGGAGAAAGAGGATCTCGTGAGGGGGAGTTTATAAGGGAGTTCACAAAGGTTTCTCCAAGCAATGATCCATCATCATCATCTCTAGTCATCGTCCTTAGTTCGTTGGGGGTTCTAGAGAGGTAAACTTCAGTATCTGATCAATGTTCTCTGCCTGCTTGTGGAGGAAGCAAAAGGAGTTGGGTTCTTTGCCTCCTTCTAGAGGTAGCAAAAGGAGTTTGGTTTTTTGCCTGCTTTTGGAGGAAGCAAAAATAATTGGGTTCTCTTCCTCACCTTGGTTCGTGGAAAGGAGGTCCGTATAGGCTTTTCCGCCTTGCTGTGGGGGCAAAAGGAGAGACACAGAGTTCAGTGCAATACTCGGAGGGTGCATCCATGGAGTGGATGTAGATCGTTTTGACTGAACCACTATAAATTATTGTGTTATTTTTTACTGCTTCTGCATTTAACTTCCGCACTTTGATTTTAATGGTGAATCTTGGTTTTTGTTTTAATATTGTGTTTTGATCGAAAGATTTTTAAAATTGCCAATTCACCCCACCCCTCCTCTTGGTTAGCCTTGATACTAGTTCATAAGGGCTTAACATCCCTAACGAACTTTCAAGGTCTCTGCAGTTTAGATGACCTTTGTAAGGAATGAGGCCAATAAGGTGCTAGAGTCTATTAAGAGAGTGTTTAGGAAGTTCTTAGTGTGGTTTTGAATTGTTTAAAACACCTAGTTTTAAGGAATCTTGTAAATTTATATAGGTTTGACATATTTTACTAATTTGGTTTTGTTGACTACATTAACTAGTAAACTTGGTTTAAGAAAGCTTTCATGGATAATTATACTTGTCTAGAGGCTATTTAGATACAATTTAGTGAGTTTCACATAAAGATCTATAGTTTAAATCAATAAGAACATTCATGCAAGGGGTTCACCTTTTAAAGTTAGTTGACCATGTCAACTCACCTTGGCATGGCTCGTGTATTTCTTATGTTCACGTAAGGAATGATATAAAATAAGCTTGTTTGATTGAAAGGGCTAGTTTGATTGTAATCAATAGTTTGACCCCAACTGGCAAAGTTTTCCCAATTTTTAATAAAGTTTACCATATAAAACATTAACTTACCAAGGTTGACCAATCATGCTCAATCTACTAGGAGCTGAATTTAGACACATTTTAATAATATTCTTAAATGAATTGACATTTGAGATTGAGTCAAATTGGGTTTGTGAGTGGGTTCGGGAACTAGTGTTTATGAATTCAATGCATTAAGCACCAAATGTAGTAAATTGAACAATGACTTAAGCCTAATTACTACTAAGAGCAGTGAACTAAGAATGTTCATTAAAATTTAGGATTTTGGTGTTAAGATGGTCTACGAAATAATAGAGGTCTATAAATAAACCCCCAATAGGTGTGACGAACTTGGAAAATAAACCACACATGTTGTCGTTGACTTTAGTTAACAACTTATTATAGAAAATTTCTTTGTTATTAAATTTTGAGAGTTGACTAATTTGAATTTTTTTTTTTAGTTTGAATTGGTATGGGTACTTAAAAAGGAAATGATTCTACATAAAAAGATTCTAGTGGTTAGACGAAAAACAAACCATGAAATCATATCTCTGATCATCATGAACTAAAAAAAATTGATGCCACTAGGGAAGCTTATACAATTCTTAAAAACTTAATATTTGACATTTAATGGGAGATGTATCCCAAACACAGATATTTGCATGGTTCGATCAGTACAACTATCTAATCAATTAGAATTCATAAATAAAGTATAATCAAATGGAGACTACATTTATCTTTATGTTCAAAATTTTGAGTGCAACTTGGGTGGTGCTATGTGAGGTGTTATCCATAATTTTACAAATAATATTTAATCTGGAATGGTGCAATAGGGAGATCGATTCAACACTAGAAGGTTTAGTGTTAAAGAAAACAAGCCTAAATGTTGGGACTCACATCTAGCCTTAAAAGAATAAGATTTAGACTTAAAGGGATATTTATCCTAAATAACGAGATTTACAAGGAAAAATAAGGTTAACTACCCAATCAACTAGAATTTAAAAGAAACCTCAGGGTTGCTTACATAAATCATGGGAATAAAGTGTAGAATTAAATGGGATTTCTTTTGTAAATAAGAGCATATAGGATAACATTAAAAAGGGTTTAAACCTATAAAGAATTTTTAGTACAAAAACACAAGAAAACATGTGAAGTTGGTCTACTCCTAATAGAAACTATTAAAGGTCTAAATAATGGATATTGGTTGCCATGAAATTTTGATTAAACCTAATGGTTATTTTTTTCAAAGCATACAGAACACCATTTTTGGATATACAAGAATGATCCTAAAATGGGTTTAGACCCATCATCAAAATGGTGTTCTATATGGTCCTAAAGATTATTTCTGGAAAAACATGAATGATACCAAGAATTTATATACCTGATCGGCCAATATTAAAAAGTAGAGGAAAAATTAAATGTCCTCGTCTATCCTTAACAATCGCCAAACAATATAAATGGGCTTTAGGGTGTTTTGAGATCAATTAGTTTTAGTGTATTTCTCCATAACCACTCCTATCATCTGAACCCAATTTTATATGTTAGTTTAACAATGCTAGAAATTTAAACCATAAAAATTGTTTTAGTACATCAACCATTATAATACTTATTATAGTAACATCCAATGATAGGTAATGTAGGGTTATCTCCATTACAATCTATTGACTAAAACAATTCTTCTTGGAAAGTTCATTGGAAAACTAATTAATCGCGAGCTTGAATAATTTTAGTTTTGTATAAGTTGTGGTTTTGTTGGGCTTCATCCACCTTTCTTTTAAATCTTTTAGCTCTTCCAATCAATGATTTGTATCTTTTATGAAGTTATATTATAATTTATCGCAATTCTGAGTGAGCGTAAATACACTACTAAAGGATTAACGACTTCTATACCTAAGTCTAAATAATATAACATAGATTGAGTTAGAGTTTTATATGTGGTCTAATATACCAACAAAGTTTAAACAAAACTTTTTATTTAATTGATGCTTATTATTTTTTTAAGGTCTTCTTTAAGATTTAACAACATTTTAATAAAAGGTATCAACCAATCCGTTCAGCTAAGTATAGCAGATTATTGAGCATCTCCAATTACTTTTTTGGCATCTAACATATTTTTTTATTTTAGTATGTATGAATGAAGGATCGTTATTTGATATAATTTGAGTATGAATCCTAAATTGATATACAATATAATTCTTGAAATAATTTAGATCATTATGAGCTTTAACATCTCTCAGAAGAATCGATTCTTCCCACTTTGACAAGTTATATGTAACACCTAATATAAATTTATGAACTCTGGAAGGTGGTAGATAAATCTAATTTATGATATCCATTGCCCAACTTTTAAAAGGCCATGAAATAATGGTTAGTTATATAATATTTAATGGTTGAGGTAGAAGTGCACCATGCACCTAGAATTTTTTATAATGATGTGCAACATTCATGTATTCATTGATATTGATGGCCAATAAAATACCATTAGTTTTATTTTCATCTTCATTTTTGGTTTGGACTTATGTTAATAATATAATCTAACAAAAACTTCTATTATCTTATTTTCTTGCAAGCATACAATGAAAGTTTTTTTTCTAATCTATCATTTCAACATTTACTGAAAAATAATTTTCTCTATGATTTGGAATTTTCTATTGTCATATTCAAAGTCTATGGATGACAAGGCCTTATTACCTTTTATTTACTTTAGAATTAAATCTTCTTCTGCGTAAGCTACAACATCAGCTGGTTTTGCAAGGGCATCCACTATAGAGTTTTTTTTATTTATTTTCTTTATAAGGGAAACCCATAAAGGTTCCTACGCGTTGATTAAATTAAAAGGTTGCACAATCCTTAAAGCACCTCAAGCTCTCTACTTCTCAGAAGAGCTGCAAGCAAAAAAATAAGAAAGAAAAGTCCTAAGAGCTTGAGTTCCCCACTACAGAATAATACAAAAGGACCTAGGTACATTCTATGTTGCTCAAGCGTGAGCACCCAAAAAAGGAGAAGACCAAAAAAATTGAAAGGCTCCACTTTGCCATACTTAGATCCAAGCCATCCAGCACGACAACAAAATTTTTTTTGCAAAAAATCTTATTGGCAAAAAGGTCATAACATTAATATATATAAGGATGAAAGCATAGATTAGCTAGACACTCAATCAAATAAGCATAATAGTCCAACCAATGATAAAAAAAAGCCCAAATAGGATCACAGTAAGAAAATAACCACCATTGTCCATAGTCAACAAATTATGAACCCAATAAGAAAGTGACCACTTACAGCTAAGCCAAATGTAGCAATCACCAAACCAACCAGTCAAAGAAACATAATGCCTATAGCCACCAGGAAAAGCAAAGCAACCCAGGGCATAGAAAAGAATAATATGAGAAGAAGAATAGAACCCAGTAATAAAATAACCATCCAAATGCTAATAGAACTCCAAGAGATCAAGACCAACACAAAAATAATACAACCAGTCCAGAACCTGCCCAACCAAGCCCTTATACAGTAAGGCCAATAACTTAAACCAACCATCCAGAGAATTAGGCAACCAAAGATATGTGAAAGGCTAAAAATACAAAAATTCAAAAGAAAACACCCGAAAAAGAAATATGTGAAAGGCCGAAAGTGTTGGGAACGCCTTCCAAAAGCCAAAGCTTGAATATACTGTAAGAGAGAAAAAAATTAATCAAGATCACCTGCAAATAAACACACCCAATCACTCCAATAAAAAAAAATGAAGAAATGAAAATAGTAACTCACGTGAACTCAAAATCCTCTCAAAATTTAAAATAGTTTGATATTTCTGTTGAATGTTAAAAGGAATGTCACTAATGATGTCAACCATGCATTGAGTTACATGATTTAATAGAAGATTAACAATCTACTTGCCATCCTTGATGAACTACAAAATTTTTAATGAAGCAATAGAATGAATATTAAAGTAAAAGACAATAGACCTAAAATAAGGCCAGTTTTCTTGCCATAAATGGGTACAATCATTCCTAATATCCAATCAAATAAAAATGTCTCCTACCCACATAGTACTAAATAATCTTTTCCATCTTTTCCGTCTATCAATTGAACCTTCATAAAATAGCACAATTTGTGATGCTTGTTGTGACAATGCTTATTCTTCATGAAAGTAGCCCAAAGGGAGTTACTAGTTTTGAAATTCTACAAAACCTTATAAGATAATCTTTCAACCATGTCATAAATGGACTTACTCCCATATTCATCATCTTGAATGAGACTAGTGCAAGAATCTCATAAGCTAATGAATCTTAGTAGTTGATGAAGTAGAACCCCAAACTAATTTTTTTATATAAGTTTATCTAATCTATCACAAACATGAAGATAATGGCTTGAAAAATGTTGTTAGACATGTATAAAAGAACACTTTAAATCAAAACAAATGTAGTCCCCACAAAAAAAAATTAAATTCTCAAGTAGATAATTTAGTTTTTAAGCTAGCAAACAATTTTTCATAAAAAGATAATTCTTATTGACCTTTGTGCAACTTTCTTTCAACCAATATCCTGCAATTCCTAGCAAATAAAGTTCTCTTCTTGTTAATAAACTTGAGACCACTTTTAATCTAAAAAATATTAAGCAACATCATGATTCTCTTTCTACTTTTATTAAACCCTTTGCAAAACATAATAATATCTTTAGCAAAGAAAAGATGTAAGATCTTTAAACCACCATCTGTCCTAAAAGTTAAGCTTTTATAATAAGTAAAGAAGTAAGTCAAACCTCTCGAAAAATAATTTTGAATTACTTTTTAGAAATTGAAAATACTAGATTCTGAAAGTGAGAGATTTTTATAAAAACTACTAAGGTTTATTATGATGAAATTTTTATCTTCCTGACAAAGAAATAATTAACATTTTTTCAAGCAATTTTAAATTGAAATGAAATGAAAGAAATGTGAAAGTGTGAAAAGGAAAAAACACACCAGAGATTTTTATAGTGGTTCGTTCAACCTTAACCTATGTCCACTCCTTGGAGTCCTTTGCTCTGTGTATTTGCAGTACAATAAAATAAATTTCCTTTTAGTTCAAAAGCAAGGTGGAGAAGCCTTTACAAAATTACTTTCACTAAACCTTTGGTGTGACAGAGTGATGGATGCTATGTTACCCTTTCGGTGATGGTAGTGGACATTGACTTATTTTTCTCCCTCCTAAAGAAGGTAGAGAACCTAAGCTCCTTTTTCTCCCTCTTGGAAAAGGAAGAGAACCTTAACTCCTTCTACCTCATAGCAAAGGTAGAGAACCTCATTGACATGACTAGAAGCTTCTCTAGGTAGAGAGCTTCCAAATAACTAACCAAAGCCATAGAGGGAGCAAGGGTGTAGCTAGCCCAGAGAAATCGTGTGATCCCCTCACACTACTTCCCCTCCAAGATTAACCTCACCTTCTCCTTCATCTCTCAAACTCTAATTTCTTCTCAAAAGCTCCTCTCTCAAAGTTTCCCCTTCATTCACACGCTCCTCCCTTGATTTACAAGAGAAACTTTAAATAAAGCTTTTGTTATAGGCTTCATGAAACCCTAAAAATTCAAGTTAGCCATCACTATTTGTATAATATGATTAAGTTTAGAATAGTATCCATAGATTAAAACTAGTTTCATCAATATGAACACCTTAAACACTACAATCAATAGATCTTCTAGTATGATTTGAGTATTTTCCTCTATTCATAAGGGATGATTCCTGGGATGATTAAAAATCCGCTCTACTAATCATCCCGTACTGCTATCTTTGTATAGTATGGTTAGTTCATTACAAAAGGTTCATTCAGTACGATATGAATATGGTATTGTCAAATTAGTTCAAAGATCAAAAAATTCTTTTGGTATGTTCACTGTTACGGCCAGATTTCATCTCTATTATTCATATGGTACAAGCAATATCATAAAATATGAGCAGATATCTTTAATTAATCTATGATTTGATTGACTAATTATGGGGGTTAATTTTAGCATAATTTCAAATAGTCATACATTGCAATTGAGATCGTTCAGTAATATTAGTTCAAGACACAAATTTTAAAATCTTACTTAAATTATTCTACTGGTTAGTGTTTTTAGATTGTAACAAATCTTACGGTATGATCATGATCATACAATATGATTAGTTCACAAAATCTACTTTCACCAATTACTTGTTAACCTTATTCTAGATAACATATCGTACAATACGGTTAAAAGTCATACAGTATAATTAGTTAAAAATAATAATTTTAAAAAAAAAATCCCTCCCCCTACGTGATTGCATGGTAACGCAAATTACATACACTCTTATTTGGCGTGACACAAGAAGTAAAAAATAAAGAATATAAAATTATAAACTCTTTTATTTCCTATTCTACCCAATCTTAAGTCTTTAATAGTCTTAAGATGTAAATATCTTACCTGAAAGGATAGTGCTCACAAACAAAAGAAATATCTAAAATATTAAGAGAGAAAAGTAACAATTAAATCAATAAAGTTTGTCATCATCAAAATTATAGACAAAGGATATTGGATTGCAACAATTTCCCCCTTTTTGATAATGTCAAATAATGTTCGTTGAAAGGTAACATAAATATTCTTTTCTCATAAGCTCTCCCTAACTAGGTGATAAATTTTTAAAAATTGGGTTTGCCATTTTCAAATTTAATTTTTTTTGAAAGGACAATAAAAAAGAAAAAAATTAAAAAATAAGTAACATAAACACAAATATATTTTAAAATATAAAAAGACAAACATTACATTTTCTCCTCCTTTTGACATCATCAGAAAGAGGAGTAACAAAGAAACAAATAAAGTAATATAATAAATAATAGTAAGACAAAACAGACACAAACTACATATAAGGTGGATCCTAATTAGGTGGTGATTGAATGAATTGATGGATGGAGGCAAATTGGTTGTTAATTGAGGAAAATCATTTGTCAAACCATCTCATGTCTTCCTCGTGTTGTTATTTTTGTAACTAAATACGGTAATCCAAACTTTTTTTTTTAGTTAAAACCCATTACGTGGCCTATGCATTAATATAAAGAAAAGATTACATAGTCCTTAAAGAATATGATCATCTCACTAATGTTCCAACGAGCTACAAAACAATGTAAAGAAAAAATAGGAGATGAAAGTCTCCACTAATAAAAAATATAATATAACTTAATAACAAGCTACTAATGCTACAGATATGCATCCAAAAAAGAAAGATGTAATAAAAGAAAGGAAGCACGATCTTTCTGCTAAAAATGTATATGACATCCATAGTCCCCTTAACCTGCAAAAGAAAAAAGTTGCAGAGCAAAAGGATGTGATACAAAATTTTATAGATAAACAACATAAAATAAAAAGGAGGATAAAGCTGATAGAGCTCATGATATAATTAGTATAAATAGGCTCATAGAGGTAAACCACAAGCAACTCATTCCAACCCTCAGGAGTAAACACCATACAGTAGCCTAAGGAACCTAACCAGCAAAGCATAAGGCCAGAAAATACATAAATTCAACACCTCCATTAGATCAAAAAAACACAGCCTAAAGGAAATCAAGAATATGAAGTGGAATAAAGAACATAAATAGCATGGCTTAAGGTCACCAGTAATACAACTAAAATCCTCCAGCATATCGCCAATACCCCACCAAAGAGAACCCCAGCACCTAAACTGGTACCAAAACCAAGACAAATTCCCAGGATTATATAAACCATGAATATAAACACTACAGCCCAAAGGCAAACTCCAATAAATACCCCAAGTCAGCCAAAACTGCCACCTGAAGGTAGGAGAGCACCAATGGGAAAACCAATCAGCAACCTCATATGTGAAATCACTGCTCAAGTCTAGATCCACCAAGATAATAGCTAAAATGAGGAAAACAAAGAGATGCCAATATAAAAATGACAATAATAGTAGAAACCCAAAACACCTCTAGAAAAGCCACAGCCCAGAGCTAAAAAACCTCCAACCACTATAAAAATGAGCAGCATGAAAGAAAATAAAAATAATGAAAAAAGATGAAACAAAAATCTAGATCTACAAAAGCAGCCAATCAAGCCAATTGAGAAAAATCAACACCTTGACCATACAGCAAAATAGAAGGAAAAAAGAGAGCCTCTTGCAACTAAAGCTAGAGCACCAGCTCTTACTAGCAAAAAGAGCAGGAGAATCGAATAACAAAGGAAACCAACACAAGAAGATCCAAAAAAAGCCCCAAGGAACACTAGGCCAGCCTAGAAAACACCCCCAGCAAAACAAATTAAATTTTAACATAATGGAATACCAAGGCCATCCAATCAAAAAAGACCTTTAAGAGCATCAAGAATGTTGGTCTCATTATAAAAATAAAAACATGGTGCAGTTTCTCAATATGATAGAACCATTGGCACTTGGAAGGTAACAAAAAACCCTTATAATGAGATTATCATGATTGGAAATAAATCTATGAAGAATTCTCCAAATAAAAATAGAAACAGTAGTAGGAATGGTCTTTTGTCAAATCAATAGAAGATATTATTATTGTTATGAAAAGTTCTGAAGGTAGGCCAATCCTTTTGTAAGTGAAAGTCACCATCACTAGATAAATCACATAAGATAATGTTCTTAGAATTAGTGTTGATATGAATGTTAAGAATTTGATTTATAACTAAATCAGGAACAACATTAGTAAGTTTCTTTTAGTCTCAACAATTATTTGAAAAGAAATAATTAACCTTAGTAGAAGCAATAGAAGATGAATTTAAGATAGAATCAATAAACTGTTTGTCAAGCCAACAATCTTGCCAAATAAATGCATTAACTTCACCAAGGCCCCAAGAGATGTAAGGTTCAACCTCCCATTTAACCTTACAAAGCCTATGCGACACTCGAGAATCTCCTTGATTAAAATAACAAGTAGAAGGATGATTTCCAAGATAATGTTTGGAAGACATAAAATTAGCCAAAAGGCTCATTTTAGTACAAAAATTATACCAAAGTTTGATGGAGAAAGCTCGAGCCAAATAATTCATATTTTTACAACCTAAGCCCCCTTCATCAATAACACTATAACAATTAACCCATGCAGCCCAAGTAATTTTTGAATTACTAGAAGTGCCTTTCCAAAAAAATTTGTTAATAAGTTTATGCACCCTATTATAGATAGCTTGAGTAGGACGAATAATTTAGAAACTATAAATCGGTAAAGGGCACAAAACACTTTTAATAAGAGTAATCCTACCACCAAAGCTAACAAAATTGGAATCCCAAGAAAGCAATTTATTATGAATAGAAGCAATAAGCTCATCAAATAAAAAGGTTTTCCTTCTACCTTTAAAGAGAGGAACTCCAAGGTATTTAATGGGCAATTAACCATGGGTAATGTAAGTTAAATATTTAAGAGCCAAAATATTGTTGTAAGGGATATTCTTAGCAGCAATAAAATAGTTTTTATTCTTACTGAAAGATAAACCACTAAGCATCTCAAATTGATTAAAAAAGTCCATAAGTTTTTTAATCCTATTGGACTATTAGTAAAAATAATAAAGTGATATGCAAAACAAAGATGAGAAATGGGAAAATTACCTAAAGTTCTAAAATAAAGACTTTAAATATTCTAAAAAAGATTGATAATGCCTCTAGATAAAAAGTCAGCAACAATAATAAACAAATCAGGAGAAATAGGATCCCCTTGCCTTAAACCATGAGAGGATTTAAAGAAACCATTAGTAGTATCATTCACCATAATAGAAAAAAAATAGACACCTTCAATATAGTTTTTAATAAGCTTATCAAAAGTAAAATCAAAGCCAAAACACTTTAGAACATTATAAATAATGGACCAGTCAATATTGTCATAAGCCTTAGCAATTCAAGCTTTAAAATCAAATTCCCCCCTCTCACTCTAACATCCAAGTCATGGAAAAATTCTTGAGCCAACAAAATAATATCCGTAATAACCTTACCTTTCACAAAACCCATTTGTGTGGTTGAGATTATCATAGGTAAAAGAATAGTGAAATGATTCATGATAATTTTAGAAATTAACTTATTAAAAAAGGTATAGAGACTGATATGTCTAAAGTAATTCCAAGTGTTAACAGAGTTGGTCTTAGGAATAAGAACAATAGAAGCAGACATAAGAAATTTAGGAATAGGGTTACTAACAAAAAAATATTGAGTTGTAGCAAAAATATCATTATTAACAATGTGCCAAATTTTTTTTAAAAAATTGAGTAGTAAACACCCATCCACCGAATCATTATTCATACCAAACAAAGTATCTTTAACCTCCTCAAAAGAAGGAAGTTTAGAAAGATTCAAATTATCATCAAGGGTAATAAGATTAAGTATAAAGGAATCAACATCAATCAAAAGCGGGTTAAAATAATTATTAAGATGATTTTGAAAGTGAAGGACAACTTAATTAGAAATTTCCTCCACATTCTCAAAAACAGAACCATCAACATGTTGTATTTTATTATTACCATTTTTAGCCCTTTTACTCTTAACCAAAGCATGAAAGTACTTAGAATTGTTAACAACATCAACGAAGTGCTTAGAAGAAGCTTTTTGTTTCCAAAAAATCTCTTCATGAGCTTGGAAATTAAATAGATCCTCTTTAGCTTTTTTTAAAAGAGAAAAATTAGCATCAGAAGGATCAACTTGATAAGTGGCTTCAATATTCTCATCAAGTTTCTTAGCCTCTAAAATGTTATAAAAAATATTTCTAAACACATTATAATTCCACCAATTTAAAACCTGTTTAAGCCGTTTTAGCTTAAAATAAAGCCTCCTCATACCAAAACAAGAGTTATCCTGGTGAAGAGGAGCTTGCCAATTATTCTCCACAACCTCAATAAAAAAGAATCATGAAGTAACCACATGTTTTGAATTTTGAAATGGGAAGAAGGATGTATGTCTAAAATTAAGACTAATAAGAAGAGGGAATGGTCATACAAAGTTCAACTAAGATAATGCACATTAATAGAACAAAAAGAATTAAGCCAAGAGACATTAAAAAGCATACGGTACAAACATTGCCAAAAATGACCTCTATTCCAGATGAATTGATTACCAGAAAAACCAATACTAATGACATTACAATCCAAAATAAAATTTCTTAAGTCTTCCATAGATCGATAAGACAGAAAGGAACTTCCAATCATTTTAGAAGGATTATTAATAGCATTAAAATCATCACCAACAAGCTAAGGAAAAATTACAAATACTATGAAATTGAACGAGTTGGTCCAAAAGTAATATCCTAATGTAATGGGAAGAACTAACATACACAAAAGAGGAACAAAAATATAAATTAAAAACCTCAATTTAATAATGTATAACTTGGGAAAAATCACCAATAACATCAATCTTAACTGGATCCTTCCAAAATACCCAAATCTTGTTAGCCATGTTTGAAATAGCATAATTAAAACCCAAAAAATGATAGGTGCTCATGAATCTAGAGGAAGAAATGAGAGGCTTAAGCTAAACAAGATTAGAAACATTATGAATATGACATAAACTCTTCACTCGAATTCTAGAAGAAGGACAACCAATCCCCATCATGTTCCAGATAACAGAATTAAATATAAAGAAACAAAATTAATGAGAAGTATGTGAGCGAGTGTTTCTAGGAGGTTGTAAAGAAATATACTTAGGTTTCCTCCCTCTTTTACTATGAACTTTACTAAAACTAGTATCATTATCATCCATGGAAAAAATATTTAGCAGCAATATGCATATCCTCAATATTAGTAAAAGCATCACTATTATAAATAGAGGTAGACGGACACTACATTTTGATGGTTTTTTTGGAGAGTCTATTGAGGACATTCATCCTCCTTAAACTTACCATCATCCTCCAAATTATTAGGAGGAGGGAAGTTATGCTCGAAAGCAACAAACTCACCATCCTTTAAATGGATGTCATTCCTCTCACCTTCTTTGAAATGCAATTGAATAGCAACATCAGCTACAATCTTAAATTCATGTTCATTTAAAGGTTTAGATGGAGTATGGGATAACATAATACCATTAGAATCATTAAAATTTTGATTAATAATGCAAGAAGGGTTAGTTTCAACAAAACCATCATTTTGGATTTCAATAGTAGGCAAATTATGCACCATATCAATAGAAGAATTAGTCAACATTTCAGCAATAACTCCCTGATCATGATTAAAGAAACAACATTAGCAATATTAAGAAGAGGATCCTCAATAGAAACCACCAACAGCTCTTAGAGAGCTTAGGTCAGATTAGAGGCACTGCCCTATAAAGGAACTAGAATGGGATTAGAAAATTCTTGACCAAACACCGCATCCTTTTGTTTTAAAGATTCCTTTTTCTCTACGAAGATGGGAATGCTTCCAAAAACAATCATTTATACCATGACCATGCATCTTGCAAAAAGAGGAAAATATAGGTAAATTTTCAAACTCAATTTCATGGAAATACCCCTTAACTTCTGATGCAATCCATATTTTGCTAGAATGTTTTTTAGAGATATCCAATTAAACCAATACAAGAACAACAGACTGCCTCGACACATAGGCAGTGGCTTCATCCCTTTATAATAGACGACCAAAGATAGAGGCCATAAAAAAAAGGATTTGATAAATAAAAAAGTGCAATCTCAAATTAGGAAAATAAATCTAAATAGGAGCAATAGGCGATTCCTCCCTAACATCAAAATTTGGAGTTCATTTTAGCAACTGCCTTGGAAATGCTGGAATGTAATAAGATCTCTTAGACTGCTATAATCAAGATCATTAGAAAGGTGGATAGCAACATGTCTTTGATCAGGTAAACCAATATGAAGTGATCTAGAAAGCTTTAGGTTAAGGAAAAATTTACTTATAACATCAAGATTCAGTCGCCTCAAAACTAATTTACCCACTAGCGTTAAAGCATAGGGAGTAGCCAACAGATCAACAATAGATTCCTCAAAAAAAAAAAGGTTGTACGGCCCTTGAAGGAAGAATGAACAAAATTCAATTTAGGAGAAGAAGATGCATTACTAGCCAGAGCATCTTTGATGGATCTAGATTTCCCCTCAACTAGGAATGATGATGTTGTATTCATCATCATCCAGCACTGATAAACTAATGAAACTTCAAAATAAACAAACAAAAGAAAACAAAATAGGAAAGGTAGTAGAGATCGAACTAAATAAGAAAAGAAAATAAGCCAGGAGGGCCAAACACCAATGTGCAAGATAAGGTCCTAGAATCTCCTCAAATGCTAGAGCCAAAGAGACATTGTAATCCAACCTAGTTTCTAACCACTCAAGCCACTAGATTAGGTCAACGTGAGCGAAATCGACGTAGGCATGTACATGTGGTGGTATTGGTGGGGTTGGAGGTCCGCCATCTATAGAAGCTTTCCCTTCTTCATCAAAGTCTAGCACAGTGTGTGCTTGTCCCCAATGGAAAATGATACAAAAGGAGGCATCTATATAGAAAATAGGAACATTATCTTGTGAAGCAAAAAAGGTGAGTTAGTATTTGTGTGTTAGGATATTTCCTAAGATGTGTCCTAAGGACACATTTAGTTTTCTATAGGTATTCAGAGGTTGAATACAAGTAATGTTATAGATATAGTCTAAAATCATTTGGGCTTCACCAAACTGGGTATTCAACATAATTAGGCAAGTTACTATAGAGAGAAGTGGGGTTATGTTTACTTAATCTCTAGCTTTTAGTATAATTGATGTTCTAAGGATATGCTGAATGATATGGGCATTCTAAGTTAATGTTCAAACTAGGGGTTGGTGTTATCTTGAAGGCATATTTTGAAGTAGCAGATTGATGGAAGTCCAATCAAAATCATTTGATAGTAAGGATTTGGGACAAACCTTGGGTAAAAAGTCATTTAAGGTCTTCAAAACTGGCTTTAGTGATTTCTACATTTTGATGGTAGAAAAAAGAAAACATGGAAGATATTTTTAGACTTATCCTAAGATTGGTTAAGAATTCATAAAGAAGTTCAAAAAAGAACGGAAAGGCCAGTGTAAGGAGAAATTAAAGAGTTGTGGAGGTAAAGAGGTTGTTCAACTCAAAATTAAGGGCAGGTTAATTTAATATCTGAGATAGAGTGATTTTTGCCTCTTTGTACATATGGTAGGCTTCTTCATCCATGATGGAGAGAAAATGATCTTCAAAGTGACTATAAGAGGAGGATCTCCCTAGAGTCATTCTACTGTGTTTTCTTCCACCATCCATTGGACAGGAAATTTAGATAGTAGGAGATTGATAGAAGTTGAGTGAAGTGAACTAATAAAATCCTCTAATTTATATATTTATAGGTCATCATATAATATAATTAGGGTTCATATTGTACTGTCAGATTAGCTTTATTTTTCTAGATAACCTATCAAAAATATAAGACATATCGGACAATACGATCATGATATGATACTGGATGATCTCAAGGAACTGTGTTCATCCTAAGGGGTTATCTGGAAGGTGTTTGACAAAAAATATCATATAGTATAAATAGGTGTTTGAATAGTATTGAGTGGAATTATTATCATAATAGCCAAATAAAATTTGTACCAATCTAATTAGACATGTGGATCATATAGTATGAAGAGAGGTATCGTACAATATTATTGGCAGTAACATTGTACTAAATGGTTTCACTTTCTCAATAGTTAGTGACATGTGGATTGCATAGTATGAAGAGAGGTATTGTAAAGTATGATGTGAATATTTTATTGACCAAATATAATCTGGACCGTTCATTTAAATGAGGGTTGAGATAGGTGTATATTGTACAATATGAATGTGGTATATAAAGTATGGTACTAATAAACTTTGGAAGATTATGTGACTCTATAAAGTGTGTGTCTGATGACAAGGAAACATCTTAAACCAATTTTGTTTCATACTAATAATAATTACAGATCTATTTTATAGTTTATGATTTTGATGATAGCAAAAACTTTTATTTCTCTACGACTGCCTTATCTACTAACATTTCAGGTTCACAAGATCAGACTGCATTTTAGAATTAGCTCAAGATTGGGTAGACTAGGTCTGAATCAGTTTGTACCCTTTTTCCTTTATGGAGTCTTTTGTATTTGATGTGGCTCCTTATCCTATGTAACTTTGCACACACACACCTTCAGAGAATTTTTTACTGTTCCCTAGAGCTTACTATTTTTGGTAACATTTTCCAAGACGATATTTATATCGACCTAGACGATGGTTTCAAAAAATAGAAACCCTAATTAGGGCATCATCCTTGTTAAGGCAGCCCTCATTGAACACATCACCCTAGATGATTTTGTATTGGCCAGGATGATAGGCTCAAATCAGAAATATTATGTCGTCAGATCTATTTAGGAATTACTTATTTTTGGACATTATCCTGGTGGATCAGCTTGGCCTATCAGAATAGGCCCGGCCGATCGAGCAAAATTTTTCTTAAATAAATATGGAAATCAAGGAAAGTAATTATTGGTGATTTACACGATCACATTGTCAAGGATGATCTCAGAATCAGCCATGATGATTTGACATCGGCTAGCTTCTTTTCAAGGCGATGTTCAGGATGATTTTACTCATATTTGAACTAATCATCCATGATGACATCCTATCGGCCTGATCGATATGACCAAAAATTGTATAATTATCCCTAACCGACTGGACTGATTGAGCATAATTTATGTTGATCGGCCATGTTGATTTTTATATCGCCCTGGATGATAAAGTCAGTTTTGCAGATATTTTTAAAGACCTCTTTCTTTCTCATGAAGAATGTCTTTGGCATCCATTGTAGCTTCATTCTTTTGGGGGAAACTTGAAGAGATAGCTTGAAAGGGAGTGAGAAAAGGGTGAAGTTTGAAAGAGGGAGAATATCCTGTGAGGGGGGACTCAAGGGAGTGTGGATGGGGATTCCACACGGTTTCTCCGGCAAGCTTACAACTTAGTACCATCGGATTCAAGGCTTATCTTGAGGTAGGTTCACATAAGAATAAGATCTCTTTGGTGTCAAAGGACCTGGCAACTCCGCCGCACCGGGGAAGGTGGAAGTGACTTTGTAAGGGCTTCTCCGCCTAGCTGTAGTGGCTAAAGGAGAGACACTTAGTTTAGTTAAATACTTTGAGGGTGCCTCCGAAGAGTGGATGTACGTCAAGGTTTAACTGAACCACTATAAATCTGGTGTGTTCTTTTCTTTATTATTTCTGCATTTATTTTCCCGCATTGGGTTTTATCTGTGGTGAATCTTGGTTTGTGTTTTTGATCGAATGATTTGTTTTAAAATATCAGTTCACCCCTTTTTGGTTAGCCTTGGGACCAGTTCTTAAGGGATTAACATCCCTAATGAACTTTCAAGTGGTATGAGAGCAGGATTCATAAAAACTAAATTTGAAAACTTTTTGAATTTTGATCCATGGCTAATTTTGGTAATCGTAGTATTGCGGAAGGTTATTCAATCACCAGATCGCATTTTATTTGAAAATTTTACTTTTGATTTTTGGAAAATTTGCCTATTTTCTTGCAATCGATTGATTTTCGTATGTGGCATATGATTTTAACTGGTTATTCATTACCGTCACGAGTTTTAGATAGAGTTAAAACTAATATTCCTTTTAATCAATGGAATAGGGATAAACAAATCAATGCTGAATTGAATTCAAAATCTTTAAATTTCTTTTTCTGTGCTATAATTTCTAAAGATTTTATGTTAGTATCCACGTGCACTACTGGTAAAGAAATTTGGGATAAACTACACAACATATACAAAGGGACTAGTGAAATCAAGAAATCCAAGTTGAATGTGTTAGTGAATTTTGAAATATTTTTCATGAAATCTTATGAAGTGATCTTCGACAAGTATATTAGGTTTATTCAAAAAGTGACATTATTACATGCTTAAGGTAAAGAATTTTCAAATTTTGAAAAAGTCTATAAAATTCTTTGTTGTCTACTAAATAAGTTTGAAACTAAAGTTGTTGCTATTTGTGAATCAAAAGATTTGAATTAATATTCTATTGATAATTTGATTGGCTCATTCATTGCCTACGAGCAATGTTTGGGTCAAATAATTTTGGATGCAGGTGAAACGATAGTGCTAAAAGCTGAAGATATAGAAAAAGGTAGCTTAGTTGGTGACGAAAGCAATGACTTGACAAGAAAATTAAAAGGCTCACCAAAGCATAAGCATCAACAAAAGTGGAATAAAGGTAAAAATAATAAGAATGTTAATATTTCTTTTGACATTATTTGCTTTAGAAATAGGAAGCCTAGACATTAGAAAAATTAGTGCCCTAATTTGAGAATTCTTCCTCCAAAAGAAAAGGGTAAAGTAAAACAAATTATAAACTGGGGAAATAATGAAAAGCAAAAAAAATTTTGGGCAGATCTTGCTTTGAATCATCTGATCAGGAGCAAGATGATACTTAAATTATTTTGTGTACCTTAGTTTGTTTGCATATTTTGTTTGTGCTTTTATTTTTGTGATTTTTTTTATTTCATTAGATTTTTTAATCTATGTCTTTAATTTTCCTTTTTATGTATTTTCTCCGATCTAACACACACATCACCTTTCTAAAAATGAAAAACTTACCTCCTATTTTTTGTTGAATTCTTATGAAAATTGTGTTTGATTTCTCTAAAAATAGCCAAAGGAAGGAAACTCATGTTTTTGACTCTCAATCTCTATTTCCGAAAAGAGGTTATTCTACTTTTAATTTAAAATATTTTTGGTATTTTAAATTAATTTTTGAAACTAAATTTTTTTATCTCCCTATATTTCATTTATCGCATAAGGATCTTTTGCAAGTTGTTGAATCTAACTCATAATTTTCTTAATCAAGAAATTTTCTTTGTCAATAAGATGGGTTTAATTTTTATTTTAAAATTTTAGAAAGGTCATATTAAAAAAAAAAGGCCAATGGCGCCAATATAAAAAAAAGGTCAATGACGCGAAATCAAAAGATGCGCAATGACGTCAAATTGAGAAAGATACACAAAATGTATCAAAAGAAAAAGATGCGCAAAGTAAGCCAAAAAACTAACAAGAGGCATAAAATGAGCCCACAAAAAATAATGCTTACCATTCTTGTACTTCTTAAAACTTAAGAAAACCCTTCATACTTTCGATACTTGAGTTTAAAAATCATGATTCCTGATTCATCAATTCGTGCATTAATCTTCTATTAGATATATTTTATGAAAGGAGTTTTGAAAAATGACTATTTCTTTTTCTAATTTATTCTTTGATTTAGATATTGATTTAAAAATTTTTTGAGCCTTTTAAAAGAACTTGAGTTTGGATTATCAAATTCTGAATTTCTAACCTTTTCTGGGCAATGCGTTGTCAATACAATTCTATCAAGTTTTTGATTAAAACTAAGAGGTAACTTTCTCATTTTAAGAATATTTGTTATATTCACTAGATCAGAGATTGTTTTTTTCTTTTAATCATTTTGTTCTTATTGTTTGTGTCCCTTCTCTTTTTGATAATGTCAAAGGGGGAGAACATATTGTTGTTGTTGTATTTGTATCTTTTTTCTCTTTCAAAAAATAAAAAACAAATTTTTTTTTATCTCCCCTATTTTTAAAAGTTTTAGTCTAGTGTGGGGGATATTAGAAGAAAATATTTTCTTCTTTGGAAATTTAAATAGCAATGTTTGCCATCATCAAAAAGAGGGAGATTATTGCGGATCTATTTTCTGGTTTATGATTTTGATGATAACAAACACTTTTATTTCCCTACGAATACCTTATCTACTGACATTAATGTTTCACAAGATCATACTGCAATTTGGAATCAGCTTAAGATTGGGTAGACTAGGTCTGAGTCAGTTTGTACCCATTTTCCTTTCTTTAGTCTTTTGTATTTGATGTGGCTCCTGATCCTATGTAAATTTGCACACACACACACCTTGAAAGAATTTCTGACTGTTCTCTAGAGCTTACTGTTTTTGGTAACATCATCCGGTATGATATTTATATTAGCCTGGATAATCGGTTCAAAAAATAAAAACCCTGATTAGCGCATCATCCTTGTTAAGTCAGCCATCATTAAACACATCATCCAGGATAATTTTGTATCGGCCAGGATGATAAGGCTCAATTCAGAAAGAATCTGCTGCTAGATCTATTTAGAAATTACTTATTTTGGACATCATCCTGGCCGATCCAGCACATGTTTTCTTAAATAAATTTGGCAATCATGGAAAGCAATGAATGGTGATTTGCATGATCACGTCGTCCAGGCCGATCTCAGGATCGACCGGGTTGATTTGACATTGGATAACTTCTTTTCAGGGTGATGCATAAACAATTTTCTACATATTTGAACAAATCTTCCAAGACGATATCCTATCGGCCTGGACAATATGACCAAAAATTGTCTAATTATCCCTAACCGACCGGGCTGATTGACCATAATTTATGCTGATCGGCCAGGCCTATATTTATATCGTCCTGGACGTAAATGTTGATTTTGCAAATCTATTTAAAACCCTCTTTCTTTCTCAAAAATAGTGTCTTTGGCAGCCATTGTAGCTTCGTTCTTTTGGGGGAAACTTGAAGAGAGAGCTTAAAAGGGAGTGAGGAAAGGGTGAAGTTTGAGAGAGGGAGAAGATCCTGTAAGGGGGGACTCAAGGGAGTGTAGAGGGGGATTCTACACGGTTGCTCCGGCAAGCTTGCACCTTAGTACCATCAAATTCAAGGCTTGTCTTGAGGGATGTTCACAGAAGAAGAAGATCTCTTTAGTGTCAAAGGATCCAGCAACTCCACCGCACCAGGGAAAGTGGAAGTGATTTGGTAAGGGCTTATCCACCTAGCTGTGGTGGCTAAATGAGAGACACTTAGTTTAGTGAAATGCTTGGAGGGTGCCTCCGACGAGTGTACGTAGGTCAAGGTTTGACTGAACCATTATAAATCTGGTGTGTTCTTTCCTTTATTATTTCCGCATTTATTTTTTCGCATTGGGTTTTATCTGAGGTGAATCTTGGTTTGTGTTTTTGATCGAATGATTTATTTTAAAATATTGGTTCACCCCTTATTGGTTAGCTTTGGGACTAGTTCTTACGGGCTTAACATCCCTAACGAACTTTCAATAATAAATCAATAACACATAAATAAGTATATAAACAAATATGTGCAATTTTAAATACATATGAACAAATGCTTTCACATAATTTTTTTTTTAATTTGTTTTGAATTAAGAATGAATGTCTATAACACCCATTTTTTTCCTCATGGTGCTAAAGGTGTCATACGATAGGGGTATTGTAAAGATGACCTCTAATTAATCTCCTATAGTTATATGGTGGAATTCTATATCTCCCTTGACTACATGATCTCTTATGAAGTAATGCCTAATTTCTATATGCAGTGTGTAAGAGTATTGAATTAAATTCATGGATATACAAATCCCATTAATCTTATCACACATAATTTGAATGGTTCCTATAGGTAGTCAAATATCTAACAGTTGTTACTTTAGCCAAAAGACTTGAGCAATATAGCTCCCTACTAATATATATTCTTCCTCAGATATGGAGCGTGCTACTGATTTTTATTTTCTACTAGGCCAGGAAACTAAAGATAGTCCTATGATTTGGCAGGTTCTTAGAAGTGCTCTTTTTATCTAACATATATACTGCAAAATCAGTATCTGAATATCTTTTTATTTTGAAAGAAGTGTTATGTCTAGGATACAAAATTCTTAGGTTTGGAGTGACTAAAAGGTATCTAAGAATTCTCTTAACAATAATCATATGAGATTCTTTTTGATCTATTTGAAATCTAGCACAATAGAAAACACTAATCATAATATCTTGTATGCTAGCTATCAAGTAAAGAAGTGATCCATTTATGAATATACTTTTTTGTTCTACTAATTTTCCATTTGGCATTTTGTCTAATTGAATAGTGGAGCTCATGGGATTATTATGGACTTAGCATTGTCCATTTCATATTTTTATGGATGTTCTTGATGTATTTATATTGGCTAAGGAAGGTTCCATCATCCATCTTCTTTACACTATATCTTAGAATTTAGCTTAGTACTCCCATCAAACTCATCTCAATTTCTTTACTAATTATTTTTTAAAATTCAACAAATAGGATTTTATTTGAGGATCTAAAAAAGATGTCATCGATATAAATTTGAACAATGAGTAAGTCATCTCCTTCTTTCTTTAGGAAGAGAGTGGTGTCTACACTACCCTTAACAAAGTTTTGATCTAAAAGGAAAGTGCTCAGCCTTTCATACCAGGCTCTAGGTTCTTGCTTTAATCCATATAAGGCCTTCTATAGTTTAAAAGCATGGGAATTATGAGTTTTCAAACACTTGGGGTTTCTCAACATAGGCATCCTATTAAATCACCCCATTTTGGAAGGCAATATAAACATCTATTCGATAGAGCATACAACTTACAAAGCAAGCAAAGGCTAACATAATCCTAATAGCTTCCATTTTAGATACAAGGGTAATTGTTTCGTTAAAATGTATTCATTTGATATGGTTAAACCCCATAGCTATTAATTTTCCCTTAGTTCTCACTACTGTTCTAGAGACATTCATCTTGATCCAATCTAGCGGTGGAGGGAACCAAGTATTTGGGACTCCCTAGAGAGATTAGTACCCCAGCTATCTAGATATGGACTAGATTTCAACATGGCTAAAGAAAGAGTATTTGCTTCCACTAAGGAACTAGACATAACAGCCTTGTTGTGCTTCACCCCATTCTGGTTCTTCTAGGATAGAAAAACTGCAGCATAATATAATCTAACCACACCAAAATTTTGAACCAAAATTCTTCTTAGTTCCTCTAAACAGCAGCCAAGTGTTTGAAAAACAAGAATATAAAATTCCCAATCTCTAATTTTTGAAAAAACATCAACAAGATATTTCCAATGAACCACAATGTCTTCATAGTTCTCAACCAGTTGACAACCTCTAGCAAAAGAGTCATCAACAGCAAGCCTTCAAAATTTAAGAAAAATATTTGTAGGAATAGCAAACTTACTGAAGCGCCACCAAAAGAGTTCCACCTTAGTATTTAACTTCATATTCTTAAGCAAATTGCAGAAACCACCATCATCTTCTTTACATCTCCCTTTCATCACATATTCAGCAAATGCAGAAATTGATCTATCCGAGAATTTGCAGAAGGTCTCTACCTGATCCTCCATCCAAATACAGTCAATTTGAATTTGCCTGATTAATATTATAAGTTATTCATAAAAGAACCTCTATAGCTTCTCTTCATCCCAATTTCCTTCATCTGTAATGAGCTACTAAACTGTCATGTCCTCCAAAGCACCATAGTTAGAAAATGTAGACCAAGTATTAATACACTTGTCCAGTAGTTAAATGTAATTTAAAACATTAATTTTATTCCCTCTACCCACCTTCCATTTAATAATGTGTTTAAGATGTTTACCTCCATCCATAATAATTTTCTAAGCACTAGAGGAGCTCTTTCACAAGTTCCATTCATGATATAATCTCCCTATTTAGCAATTAAAATTCTACGAAGTAAAGAATCAGGATTCACGATAAATTTCCATGCCAACCGTGCCCTTAGACACCCACCTCTAAGCACAGCTAATTGCACTCCCAAACCTCCATCACATCTTGGTTTATTTATCTCCTCCCATGCAACTTAATACAAACCTTTCTTCCCATCAGGTTTGTGCCAAATAAATCTCTTGCACATTTTTTCTAGTTTATACAACACTCTCTTAGGAACCAAAAAGCGTGTAAGTAAAAAATTTGGCATAGATAGTAATGAAGTCTTTATGAGAGTAATTCTACCTCCCAAAGATAAGGACTTCTTCCCCCAAACATTCAATCTATCTGTCACATGACTCAACAGGTCTTGAAAGTCAGCCAAAACCAATCTTCTTAAAGTAATTTTAATACCCAGATAATACATTTCCTACACAATTTTAAAACCAAGAATTCTAGTAACCTTTTCTTATAAGATCTTAAAGCAGCCTCACTAAATAAAATTTGGGACTTGTTGATGTTAACACTTTGACCCGTCCATTTACAGAACTCCTCCACAGTACTCTCCAATAATCTTGCCAATGTAGTGATTGCTTGTGAAAAAACAAGCACATCGTCAGCATATAGAAGGTTTGTAATCCTCGATCATCTAGGAGATACCTGAATACCCAATTCTTGTCCACTTTGCTTAAACGAGTTGGAAAGGGGAACACATAATGAACAAATATGGTGAAAGTTGACATCCCTGCCATAATCCACTGAGAGCATTGATCCATCTTGAATTCTTCCCATTCAGAATAATTGAAAACCTTGCATTCACCACACATTCCAACACTAAATCAGAAAAAATTGTGAGGAAAACATAAAAATTAAGAATTTGGTGAAGAGTTGGCCATCCCATGATATCATGAGGCAGCTCCTTGAAAAGCTTTACAGCCATCATACCTTTTTTATTCTTAGAAACATTAAACTTGTTAAAGATCTCCTTAGCGAGTAAACAATGTTCTCACATTGGTCTACCCGGAATAAAAGCCAATTGCTCCTCCGAAATAATCTTGGACATGTATTTTTTCAGTCTATTAACCAACATAGTAGCAACAATCTTATAAGTACTTTGACAAAGGCTTATAAGCCTATAGTTGGATGGCAAAATTGGATTCATAAATTTGGGGATTAATATAATTAAAGTATCTATCCACTCCTTGTGCATAACTCCATAAGTAAAGAAGTTTTTGACTGCATTCCATGTAGATTCCCTCACTATGCTCTAATAACATTTAAAAAAAAATGTCACTCCATCCATGCCAGGTGATTTGTTATTACCTTTCTAAAAGGCCGATTCCTTAAACTCCTCCAAGGAAAATTCAGCAGCCAAAGATTCCATGTCCGAAGTAGCCAACCTCTGTTTATCAAAAATTACAGGCCATTCAGATAATTTTCAATCTCTATATTGCCACTTCTTCTCAAAAAATTGTATAAACACCTACTCAATCTGATCATCCTCCTCCAGCAATTCGTTATTACCATCTTTGATTTGTATTACCAGCTTTGCACTTCTTGTAGCTGATGCAAAGTTATGAAAAAACTTTGAATTGGTATCTCCTTCCTCTTGCCATCTTGCCTTAGCCTTTTGATTCCACCAAGTGGAAAGACTTCTTAAAGTGACATTAAGTTCATGTACCTTGCTTCGAAGAAGAAATAAAAAGAAGAAATAAATCTTCCATAGAGAAATCCTCAACTGTGGCATCCTTAATCTGTAGATCCAAAATTTCCCTCTTCAAGTCTTCCTTCAACTTACATAAATCCTTGCATTTGTTTTTATTCCAGAAGAATAAAGCTTTCAATGTTCTTCAAAGCTTTCTTTGAAGCTCCTCAACCTCATCACCAAAATCAAATTTCTTCCAGGAATTATACACAATGTTCCAAGCAGCCGGGTATGATCTCTAAGTGTCTTGAAATCTAATGATCTTCATCTTGTTAAACTGCTTAACTTCCAATTTAAATACAATTGGACTATGATCTGACGCCACCCTTGCAAGATGCCTCATAGTTCCTGAAGGGACCATATGTAAAGATGCAGAATTTAGCAAGCATCTATAAAGCCTTTCCCATATCCTTGAAGCACCTTCTTTATTGTTACACCAAGTAAAACTTGGTCCAACAAAACCTACATCATGAAAATCAAAGTTAGTCTTAAAATCCCTCATATCTCTAGGTCCTCTAGAAAAGAAAAACCTCTTTCCACCCTTCTTCTCCTCGTTATTCAGAAAGCAATAACCCCCCCCCCCCCCCCCCCCCCCCCCCCCCACACACACACACACACAATGGAAGGAATAGAACCCGACATATAATTCTCTAGCAAGATCCAGAGACTCCTTCTCTACTTACAACACCTACTCCCATATACAATGGCCACCTTCCAAGACCCAAAAGATGGTGTAGAAATAACTACAACCACCACTTGAGAAGGGCTCTCCATCACCATAAACGAAACCACCTTCCTATTCCAAACAACCAAAATCCCACCAGAAGTACCCACAGCAGGATGATGGAAGAAATCCCAATCACTCCCAACAAGGTAATCAACATCCCTCCAATCAACACTAGTTAGCTTAGTCTCCATCAACCCAATAAAAAATATATCATGATTCCTAACAATCTCCCTCAAATATAGAGAGGCCTCTTTCCTCCTGCCCCCCCCCTACAGTTCCAGAAGACAAAGGAAGACATTCAAACAATCAAAGGGGAAACGTCCCAACCTAACACCTTCCCCTTACCATCCCTCCTTTTGTTTTCCTATAATCAGGTTATAAGGATCCAAAGCCTTAAATTCCTTGGCCAATTTAAGTTTGACCAAACTGCTATTATGAGCAATAGCAGCCTCCATTTTATCAGCACTCTTTTTAGCAGCAACAATGTCCTACGTCTTTTCCACTATGAGATGACTAACAAGTTCTCCTTCTTTAATATCTTCAGTCAAAACATCAAATTTATTAGCTAAAGCTATATCCGTCTCCTTCTCCCTATCAACTTCCCCCTTGCCAGCCAAGGTAAGTTGATCCATTAGCACCACCTATGTATGCACTTCATCCACCTTATATTGGACTAATTTCTGCACAGCATCATCATGAACTTCAGTCATCTAATCCTTCACATCATTCACCTTTCTTCCAAACCTCCCTCCACCAGCAAACCTTCCATTTCTGAACCTCCTATTTTTAAATTGAACATGAATCCACGGTCCATACTCATTATTATGCAAAGAAGTTTTATCTGCAGCCAGTACCACCAGATCACTTTCAACAGCCAAATTTTGTTTCTTCATTGTCCGGTCAATACAATTAGGACTACATCATCGGAGCAATCCTTTATATCATGTGCCACTTTTCCATAATAATAATAGAGTAAGTCTATCTTCTCATACTCTAATTTTTTAAAGAACCTTCCTGCTATTCCATCAAACCATTTATCGTTCGGAAGCATATTTTCCAAATTTATTCTCACACACAACCAAGCAAATTCTCATTTTCCCCATTTAAAGAAATTCCCATCCACATACATAGGAACTGCTACACACGATGCAATTCTTGCAATGTTCTCCTCATCCCAATAGTATAATGGCAAACAAGGAAGTCAAATCCATACTGGTGCCCTATAATACCTTTAAAAAAATTAGGATTAAATAAAGGGGACAATTTGTCCATGCCAACTATGTGCCCTCCTATATACCAAGGGCCACCATACAATACTTCTTCCATTACTTCAGCAGGCTTGAAAGAACATAGTATCCAGTTCATACCAAGCGTAGTCATGTGAAAGCTACCGTATTTATTACACTAACTCCTAAACTCCAGGCTGCAAATAAGAAATGGTACTTTGTTTCCCAAAACTTTAATAACTCATGAATATTTCAAAACTTACAAATTCCTATTTTAGATCTTTAATAACCTAAACCTGAAGGTAGCCGATGATCAACCATCCGAATAGCAACCGTCATCAATTCCGTCATCCGCGGAGAAACCGCGAAAAGAAAAAATTCAAAAAAAGAACATTCTCTCTCTAAGAATTCAATCGAGAGCTTCTCTCTCTAGAAATTAGTGTCAAGCAATTCAAATGGAGATTCATATAGTATTAATATGCATTTTTTTCTTAAGGTTTCACTATTTCTCCTATAGCAATGGTTTGAACCCCATGAATGACCTCCACTTCTTCTTCTTCTTCAGGTTTAGATTCAAAGGTCTTATCTGATCCATCAAATATCATTTTGGTTGACTCTTATACTACCAGGATCCTCTTATTGAAGATTTTATAGGCCTTTTCTATAGATGAGTAACCTAAGAAGACTCCTTCTTCAGACTTGATATTAAATTTTCTAAGGGTGATTTTCTTTTGATTAAAATGAAGCACTTAAAGCCAAAGAAATATAAGTGAGAAAGGTTGGGTGTCCTACCCTTAAGGAGTTCTTTGGGTGTCTTATTATGTTTGGATCTAACATTTAACCTACTTAGAACATAATAAGCATTATTCACTACTTCTACCCAAAAATACCAAGGGAGTGAATACTCAGCTAGAATTGCCCTACCAGTTTCTATTAAGGTTCTATTTTTGCTTTATTTTATTTTATTTTACTAGGGGGTTTTAGGAGTAGAAAAATTATGTTCTATTCCTATCTCTTTATAGAAGGATTCAAACTTATCATTATCAAACTCTCTGCCATGATCACTATACATTATTGAGCTTTCATATCCTAAATTTCTTTGAATCCAAGTTGACATTGTTCTAAATTCCATAAATGAATCACTCTTATGGGATAAGAATTTAACCTAAGTAATTATTGAGTAATCATCCATAATTACAAATCCAAATGTCTTACCTCTTAAGCTGGCTATACTAATAGGCCCACATAGGTCAATGTGAAGGATTTTTAGTGACCTAGAGTTATTAATGTTTTTGATTAATTGAAAAGAAGATCTTATTTAATTTATTTGTTGGCAGACATTACAAGGTGGTCCTTAGTGAAGGCTAATTTAAGTATGCCTCTAATTAGGTTCTTTTGGGTGATAAAATTACAAGTCCTTATGCTCGCATGACATAGGCTCCTTTTCCATAGCTAAGATTTTTATTAATTATAGTTTTTAGGCATAATGAATTTGAATATTCAATGTAGTCCAAGTCTAACCTATAAATATTATTTATCCATTTTCCTCTTAACACAAGTTTTTCACTAAAACGAATTATATATTTATTGAAAAGAAATTTCATATCAAATTCTTTACACATAGCTGACTAATACTTAATAAGTTTTGCTTTAAACCTTCAACTAAAAAAATATTTTGAATCATAAAGTGTATAGAGTTTCCAATTATAGATGAGCCAACCACTTTCCTATTAGTGTTGTCTTCTAATGTCTCCTTTCCTGTTAACCTTCCCTCTAGTGTGATGAACGGCTTTATATCACTTATCATATGCCTCGAGCAACCAGTGTCTAGGTACCACATACTCTTAGTAGGTATTTTGTAAGAACACACATAAAATATCATTTAAATGATAGATTTGGGAATCCAAGTGTGCTTGGGTTCCATATTATGCTTGAATGAATGAGATAAAAATATGTTATGTTATGATGCATTTAATTTTGGTCTCCACACTAAGTGTGTCCTATGGTGGATGGTGCATGTGTGGGTTATGTATCTAAATATGCCATAAAAGTAACACCTAATATTACAAATCTGATTTTATTGATTAGAATGTTAATGATAGTAAATATTCAAATTTTTCTATGACTGCCTTACCTACTAACATTTCAGGTTCGTAATATCGAGTGCAGCTCAAGCCAGCTCAAGATTGGGTAGATTAAGTATGAGTCAGTTTATAATTTTTCTTTCTTGAGTCTATTATAAATGATGTGATTCCTGATGCTAAGTAACCTTGCACACACACACGTTGGAAGAATTTCTGACTATTTTATAGAGTTTACTATTTTTGGTAACATGTTTTGGGATGATTCATAAATCATCCTGGATTATTTGCCTAAAAAAAGAAACCCTAATTAGGGCATCCTAGTTAAGGCAGACATCATTAAGCACATTGTCTTGGACAATATTCATATATTCCAGGACAATAAGCTCAAATAAAAAAGAATCTGCCGCCAGATCTATTTAGATATTCTTTATTTTCAGACATCGTCCAAGACATTATCATAGACAATGCAGTATAATTATGCCTAAATTAATCTAGTAATTAGGGATATTAATTAAAGTTTGATTGCATGATCACATCATCCTAGATGATCACAGGATCATCCAAGATGATATCTTGGATGATTGACCTTGGCCAACTTCTGTTCAGGGGATGCTCTAGATGAGTTTCACAGATCTGAACTAATTATCTTGGATGATCGTGAGGTAGGCCTGAATGATCAAGCTATTTTTTCATCATCCAAATAGTCTTTCAAAGCAATTATCTAGATAATATTCAAGTATTTTTACTAATCATACAGGATGATATTATATCATCCTGGATGATATGAACAAAAATCATCTGATTATCCCAAACTATCCGGGCTAATTGAGCAAAATTTATACTAATTCTCCAGGATGAAATGTATATCATCCTAGACGATAAAGTCAGATTGTATAAAATAAGAGCTATTTCAAAACTCTTCCATTTAGGAGCTTTAGTTCTACCCAAGAGCTAATCTTTTGCTGTTGTTCTAACCTGAGAGATCTAAAAGGAGAGGGAGAGCAAGGGGGGAGAGAGAGAAGATCTTATGAGTGGGAGTTTGTGAGGGAGTTCATAAAGGTTTCTCCAAGCAAGTATCCATTGTCATCTTCTCCAGTCATCATCCTTAGTTCCTTGGGGGTTCTAGAGAGGTAAACTTCAGCATCTAATCAAGGTTCTCTACCATCTTTAGGAGGAAGCAAAAGAACATGGGTTCTCTGCCTACTTCAAAAAAAGTAAAAGATGTTAGGTTCTCTTCCTGCTTTTATAGGAAGAAAAAGAGTTGGGTTCTCTGCCTCACCTAGGTTGGTAAAAAAGAGTTTGTATAGGCTTCTTCGCCTTGCTATGGGCACAAAAGGAGAGACACTAAGTTTAGTGCAATACTCAGAGGGCACCTCCAAGGAGTGGACGTAGGTCGTGTTGACCGAACCACTAAAAATTTACGTGTTCTATATTACTTCTTCCATATTTATTTTTTGCACTTTGATTTTTGTGGTGAATCTTTATTTTTGTTTTAAGATTGTGTTTTACATAAAAGATTTTTTAAAATACCAATTCACCCCACCTCTTGGTTAGCCTTGGGACTAGTTTGTAAGGGCTTAACATCCCTAAAGAACTTTCAAGTGGTATCAGAGAGGGATTTATTAAATTAAGTTTGAAAACTTTTTAAATTTTGAGTCATGGCTAACTTTGGTAATTGTAATACCTCAGAAGGATATTCTATTACACGTCCACCTTTGTTTGATAATATTCTTTTTGATTTTTGGAAAATTCACATGTATACATTTTTACAATCAATTGACTATCGCATGTGGATGTTTGTTAAAGAAGGATATTCACCTCCTTCACATGAAATTAATGGCATTAAAATTGAACTTTTTTTTACTGAATGGACTTTTGATGATAGAAATTTAGCACAACTTAATACAAAATATTTGAACTATTTTTTATTTACTTTAAAATATTAAGACTACATGCATGTTTCAACTTATGCTATGGGTAAAGAGATTTTGGATAGATTGTGTATTACTTATAAAGGAACACATGAAGTTAAGCAATCTCGATTGAATCTTTTATTGCATGATTATAAACTTTTTTGTATGAAACCTTCTGAATCAATTTTTGAAATGTATATAAAGTTTACTCAATTTATTACCTCCTTTTATGTCTTAGGATGAGAACTCACTAACTATGAAAAAGTAAATAAAATTTGAAAATGCTTGTTTTCCTCTTTTGATGCTAAGATCACATCAATTACTGAATCTAAAGATTTTATACTTATTATATTGATAATTTACTTGGATCACTCATTTCTTATGAGCAAGAGGTGAATCAAAGAAATGTTGATGCAAGTGAGAAAAAGAAGGGGAAACTGTGGCACTAAAAGCCAACAATATGGACACTGATTCTTCCAGATCTAAAAACCATGATGTTTCGTTCATCACTAGGCAATTCAAGAGCTTTCTAAGGAAGAAACATAAAGACCATCATAAGAGGGATGAAGGTAAGGGTAGCAAAAATTTTAAGAGCTTTAATGATACTATTTATTTTGAATGTAAAAAACCTGAACATGTCAAGGCTGATTGTCCTACACTTAAGGATCACTCAAGAAAAGAGAAGGTTAAATAGAAACATAAGTTCAGGAAGAACAAGAAGTTATACTAGAAGGCGTTCTAGGTGGATTCTGCATCTAACTCCTCTGAGATTGAAGTAGAGGAGAAAACTATAAACTTGTGTTTGATGGTCGATAATCATCTTGAACAGTCTGAACAAGAAGAGGTATGCTAACCAACCTATGATCAACTGCTTGAAATATATGAGAAAATTCATACATAATATAGAAAACGTAAGAAAATACATGCTAGTATGAAATTGATATTTTTGAATTTACAAAAAGAGCATGAAGTTTTGATTAAAGATCACTTCCAAATTGATAGAAATGACATGTCCTTACTTGATAAGTTTGATGAATTAAATAAAAAGCTCTTTGAGTTGGTTATTGAGCATGATTCATTGAAAACATCCTACACCTCACTTGAATCTGATTTTAAGACATACATTGATTGAGAGAGAGAAAAACCCGTGCTAGAGAGAGAATCAGCCGTTGTTTTTGAATCTTTTCAAATTCGCGATTATTCTGCTACCTTCATCGCCGACATTTGGTGATGACAGTGGAGGACCGCTGACCTCCAGTCGGTGCGCTAGCCAATTCTAGAGGCTTAGAAGGATAATTGGGAAATGAGGAAGAAAGATGTCAGACGTTTTTGTGATCTGAAATGGATCATGGGCACCACAGATCAACTGCAAAACCTCTAGTTATTAGAGAGGTTACTGATTCTCCGGTGAAGAAGGTTGTTGATTTGGTTGATGTTGTAAATTCAGTTTCATGGATTATGTTTTGATGATTAGCAAACACTCTTGCTTCTTTTCGACTGCCTTTCACAACTGTCCTTTTTAGGATTCAAAGATCGGAAAAAAATGAGATCCAGCTCAAAACTGGGTAGATTAGGGTTGAGTCAGTTTGTAGTTTTCTTTTTTTCCTTTCTTGTGTCAATTATAAATGTTTGAAGTTACTGATATTAGGTAACCGTACACAAACACTTGAGAGATTTAGAATTTTTGTTTGTTCTCACAGCATCCCGGACAATATTTTTATCGGCCTGGATGATTGAGTTGAAAATAGAAACACTAATCAGGATTTCTTAATTAAGGCAGCCGTCATTAATAGATCATTGTGGATGATACTTGTATTGGCCAGGATGATAGGCTCAAAATAGAAAGAAATAGCATCCATGATCAATTTTGGTATTCTAAATTTTTGGAAATCGGTCAGAATGAACTTTGATCGGCCTGGATGATAAGGCACAATTATGCATAAATTGATCCGACAATCAAGGAAGTAATTAAGGATGATTGATACGATCACATCGGCTTAGACGATCGCAGGATCGGACTAGATAATATATTCAAAAACCATTACTTTCTCCAGGACGATAAATATTGGCCAACACAAATTCAAGGCGATGTTCTGACCGATCATGATCAGACAACTTGAATTCAGGGCGATGCTCTGGACGATTTTCCTTTGATTTAAACTGATCGTCCGGAATGATCGTGAGATCGTCCAAGATGATCGTGAGATCGGCCGGGACGATCAAGCCAATTTTCAATCATCCAGTTCATTTTCAGAGCGGTGTTCTTGCCGACCATCTGTGTTTAGAACTAATCATACATGATGATATTATTATCATCCTGGATGATAAAGTCGGTAACTTACATTTATTGAGCTCCATTGAAGCTCTTCTATTTAAGAGCTATTGTTCAATATTTTTGAACATCCTTGGCTGCTGTCTCGACCTAAGAGAACCTAAAAGAGAGAGAGAGAGAGGAAGAGAGAGAGAGAATCTTGTGAGGGGGAGCTTGTAAGGGAGTTCACAAAGGTTGCTCCAAGCATTGTTCCACTTTGTCTTCCACTAGAGTCTCTTATCCTTGGAAGGGTTGGGAGAGGTTAGCTTCAACGATTGATTGAGGTTCTCTGCCTTCTTCATGAGGAAGCAAAAGGAGTGGGGTTCTCTGCCTTGCCAGGGGTCGCAAAAAGGAGGTGTTCGTAAGGGCTTTCCGCCTAGCTATGGGGTCTAAAGGAGAATCACGTCGGTAGTGCAATACTCGGAGGGCGCCTCTGAGGAGTGAACGTAGGTCAAATTGACCGAACCACTATAAAATCTTGTGTTCTTTTTACTGCTTCCGCACTTTAATTTTTCACTCTTATTTTTCTCTAGTGACTTTGGTTTGTGACATTTGTTCTTGTGTTTAATGAATTTTTTCAATACCAATTCACGCCACCTCTTGGTTTGCCTCAGGACTAGTTCATAGGGCCTAACATCCCTAACGAACTTTCAAGTGGTATCAGAGCGGAATTCATAAAAATTGAGTTTGAAAAATTTTTGAATTTTTGATCCGTGGCTAACTTTGGGAATCCTAATACAACTGAAGGATATTCTATAACACGACCTCCATTGTTTGATAGCCTTCCTTTTGATTTTTGGAAAACCCGCATGTCTACTTTTCTGCAATCAATGGATTATCATATGTGAATGCTTATTAAAGAAGGATATTCTCCACCTTTTCGTGAAATTAACGGAAATAAATTTGAAGTTGCTTTTACTGAATGGTCTTTTGATGAAAGAGATTTAGCTCAATTGAATGCAAAGTGTTTGAACTATTTTTATGTGCTCTAAAGTTTGAGGATTACATGTGTGTTTCTACTTGCTCTACTGGAAAAGAGATTTGGGATAGATTGTGCATTACTTATGAAGGAACTAATAAAGTAAAATAATCTCGTTTAAATATTCTCTTGCATGACTGCGAACTTTTTTGTATGAAACCTTCTAAAACAATTTCTGATATGTATACAAGGTTCACTTAAATTGTTACTTCTTTGCATGCCTTAAGAAGATAACTTTTAAATTATGAAAAAGTAAACAAGATTTTAAGATATTTGCCTTCATCTTTTGATGCTAAAATCACTGTAATCACTGAATCCAAGGATTTAAACACATATTTGATTGATAAATTACTTGACTCACTCATTGCTTATGAGCAAGAGGTGAATCAAAAAAATCTCAATGCAGGTGAAAAAAGAAAGGAGAAAATAGTGGCACTAAAGGCCTACAAATTTGACTATGATTCTTCCCGGTCTGAGAGCGATGACATAGCCTTAATCACAAGGCAATTCAAAAGATTTCTAAGGAAGAAGCAAAAGCATCATCAAAATTGGAGAAAAGGTAAGGATAATAAATATTCTAAAGGATCTTCTGATATGGTTTGTTATGAATGCAAGAAGACCGGGCATGTGAAAGTGGATTGCCCTACACTTAAGACGAAAATAAGCAAGGAAAAGAGTGAGGAGAAATCAAAGTTTAGAAAGGATAAAAGGAGACTTCAAAAGGTGTTTTGGGCGGATTCTGCATCTAATTCATCGGAGACTGAACCAGAAGATGAAACAATAAACTTGTGCTTAATAGCAGATGATCATCTTGATCAAGAAGAGGTATGTGAATTTTTCTATGATTAACTCCTTGAAGTTTCTGAAAAAATTTATGCATCATATAGGAAACTTAAGAAAACACATGCTAGCTTGAAATTAGAATTTTTGAATTTACAAAAAGAGCATGGAATTTTGACTAAAGATCACTCAACAATTGATTCAAATCTTATGACTCTACTTGATGAATTTGATGAGTTAAATAAAAAGCATTGTGAATTAATTGAAGGGCATGATTCACTAAAAACTTCGCAAACCTTACTTGAATCTGATTTTAAGAAATCTAAAGAAATAGAGAAAAATTTAAGGGTTGAGAATGATGTATTAAGAAGTACAAACACGAGGATTAAAGATGAACTGAATTCACTTAAGTAAAATTGGATGACACCAACACTTGATGAAAAGCCAAAACCTAGCAAGAGGCATTATAACTCAAACTATTTAAGAAATCCTTTTCCAGAGGTTAGATGCTTTTCATGTGGCATGCTAGGACACATCTCACACACTTGCACTATTTACCATAATACACATTGGGTGTGGAGACCCAAGATGCATGATTCATAGCATACCACACATGTATTGCATTCTACTTTTCATAAGAAAGGACCCAATCCTGTTTGGGTTCCTATATCTGACAATTGATGATTTCGTAGGTGGGCTCTCACAAAAGGCCTCATGAGAGTATGTGGTACCTAGACAGCGGATGCTCTCGACATATGACTGGTGATGCCAATTAATTTGTTTCACTGGAGTCTAGGACTGGAGGCAAGGTTACTATTGGAGACAACACCACCAGGAAGGTGGTAGGCTCAGGTATAATCGGTAATTCCAAGAACCTTATGATCAAAAATGTTTTGCTTATAGATGGATTGAAGCACAACCTGCTCAGCATCAGTCAACTCTATGACAAAGGCTTCATTGTAAAATTCATTGTAAATTCATGCATTATAGGTTTATGTAACAATATTATTTTTTGCAGGGAAAGTGGATCAACAACATGTACTTGCTTGATTTAAATAACATTGAATGCATTGCATCATTTTGCTTAAAAACTGTTGTTGATGATTCATGGTTATGGCACTGGAGATTATGCCATGCAAGTATGAAAACCCTTAAGAAATTGACCCAAAAAGACCTAATTAGAGGTGGCCGCAAACTCAAGTTTTTAAAAGACCACCTTTGTGATGCCTGCCAACTAGGAAATTAAGTTCACTCCACTTTTCACCCCATTAAGAACATCAGCACCTCTAGACCTTTAGAAGTCTTTCACATGGATTTTTTTTGACCCATTAGAACTGCCAGCTTGGGAGGGAAAGTCTATGGTTTTGTGATTGTTGATGACTACTCGAGGTTCACTTGTACTAGAATTCTTTCACATAAAAATGAGTCTTTTGAGGAGTTTAGAATATTTTCTACTTGGATTCAGAAAAAGCTAGGTTGTGAGATCTTGACCATCCATAGTGACCATGGGGGAGAATTTGAGAATGAATGATTTGGATATTTTTGTGAGGACAAGGGGATTAGCCACAACTTCTCAGCTTCTATGACCCCTCAGTAGAATGGGGTAGCTGAAAGGAAGAATCGAACCTTGGTGGAAGCTGCTAGAGCCATGCTTGCTGAGTATTCACTTCCGAAATACTTTTGGGTTGAAGCGGTTAACACAACTTGTTATGTGTTAAATAGGGTGAATGTTAGTGCCAAACTAGATAAGACACCCTATGAGATCATAAAGGGTAGGACACCCAATCTTTTCCACCTTCATGTTTTTGTTGTAATGTTTTCATTCACAATAATGGGAAGTCTCACTAGGGAAAATTTGATCCTAAATGTGATGAAGGAGTGTTCTTGGGATATTCTAGTATTGGGAAGTCTTTTAGGGTGTTTAACAAGAGGACTTTGATGGTGGAAGAGACTACACATGTAGTATTTGATGTGTCTGATTCTAAAAAGCCTGAAGTTGAGGATGATGATGATGTTGGAGAGATTACCACTAGAGTAAAAAATTAGGAGAAGGGAGTAGGTCATCAAAATATTGAAGGAGTAGAAGATGTCACCCAAGGAGTAGAAAATATAGATCTTGAGAAAATAGTTGGACCTTCTCACACCTTGCCTAGAGATTGGAGATACTCTACAAGTCACCCCAAGGATTTAATCTTAGGAGACCCTTCTGATGGAGTTAGAACTTGACGTGGACTTACGAAGGAGGTGAACCACTTTGCCTTTATCTCAATGACTGAACCCACCAACATAAACAAAGCCCTTATTGATGAGTTTTGTATTTTAGCCATGCAAGAGGAGTCGAATATATTTCTTAGGAATGATGTTTGGGAGCTTGTAGAAAGACCTATGGAATAAAGTGTAGTTGGAACAAAGTGGGTCTTTAAGAATAAGGTGAATGATTCTTGAGTGGTGGTTACGAATAAAGCAAGATTAGTGGTCAAGGGGTATAATAAAACAGAAGGGATAGACTTTGATGAGACTTTTGCCCCTATAGCTAGATTGGAAGCCATTAGAGTGCTATTAGCATTTTTCTGTTATAAAAGATTTAAGCTTTTTCAAATGGATGTTAAGAGTACCTTTTTAAATGGGAAAATTAAAGAGAATGTGTTTGTAAAATAACCCCCAGGTTTTAAGAGTTCCCAATTTCCAAATCGTGTTTTTAAATTAAAAAAAGGCTTTGTATGGGTTAAAGCAGGCACCAAGAGCTTGGTATGAGAGGCTTAGCACATTCTTACTAGAAATGGAGTTTGTTAAGGGGAGCCTAGACACCACCCTTTTTATTAGGAAAGTTGGAGATGATTTGCTCATTGTTCATATTTATGTTGATGATATACTTTTTGGATCTTCTAATAAGAAACTTTGTGATGAGTTCTCTAAAATAATGAGTAGAGGGTTTGAGATGAGTATGATGGGAGAGTTGTCCAACATTTTAGGGTTTAGCATAAAACAATTGGATGATGGAACCTTTCTAAATCAAACAAAATACATTAAGGATATTTTGAAGAAGTATGAGATGGATAAAACTAAGTCAATTAATACTCCCATGACTTCTAGTGTTTCGTTGGATAAGGACCCAAGTGGTTAGTATGTTGATCAGAAGAAGTACATAGGCATGATTGGATCCTTACTTTACTTGACTGCTAGCCGACTTGATATTATGTTTAGTGTTTGCCTTTGTGCTAGGTTTCAAGCTGACCCCAAGGAATCCCACCTGACTGTAGTTAATAGAATTTTTAGATACCTTTTAAGGACCCAAAGCTTAGGGATTTGGTATCCGAGGCACAACACTTCTTTTGAGAATATTGGATTTTCTGACTCTAATTTTGTAGGATGTAAGGTGGATAGAAAAAGCACTTCAGGAACTTATCAATTCATAGGACAATTTTTGGTCTCATGCTCTAGTAGAAAGCAAAACTCTGTTGCACTTTCCACTACTGAAGCTGAGTACATTGCTCTTGGAAGTTGTGTGGCCCAAGTCCTTTGGTTGAAATAATAGGTATTGAATTTAGGATTACCATTAGGCACCATCTCAATCTTTTGTGACAACACTAGTGCCATATGCATTTCTAAGAATCCTATCCAACATTCAAGGACTAAGCACATTGACATTAGAGATCACTTTATTAGAGATCATGTGACTAAGGGAGACATTAATTTAGAATTTTATTTTTTACTTACATCATCCCGGACGATCGAGTTCAAAACAGAAACTCTAATAAGGATTTCTTAATTAAGGCAGCCGTCATTAGAAGGTCATCCCAGATGATACTTGTATTGGTCAGGATGATAGGCTTAAAATAGAAAGAAATAGTCGCCATGATCAATTTAGGTATTCTGAATTTTTGGAAATTGGCCAGGATAATCTTTGATCGGCCTGGACTATATGACACAATTATGCCTAAATTAATCCGGCAATCAAGGAAGTAATTAAGGATGATTGATACGATCAAATCGTCCTGGACGATCACAGGATCGGCTGAGATGATATATTCAAAAACCCTTAGTTGCACCTGGATGATAAATATCGGCCAGCACATATTCAGGGCGATGTTCTGGCCCATCTGGATCAGATATTTCGAATTCAGGGCGATGCTTTGGACGATTTTCTACTGATTTGAACTGATCGTCCGGGATGATCATGAGATAGGCCTAGAAGATCAAGCCAATTTTTAATCATCCAGTTCATTTTCAGAGCAGTGTTCAGGCCAATCATCTATGTTTTGAACTGATCGTGCAAGACGATATTATTATTGTCCTGGACGATAAAGTCGGCAACTTGCATTTATTGAGCTCATTTGAAGCTCTTCTATTTAAGAGCTATTTTTCAACATTTTTTAACATCCTTGGCTGCTGTCTTGACCTTAGAAAACCTAAAGGAGAGAGAAAGAGAGAGGGAGAGAGAGAGAGAGAGGATCTTGTGAGGGGGAGCTTTTGAGGGAGTTCATAAGGGTTGCTCCAAGCATTGTTCCATTTCTTCTTCCACTAGAGACTCTTGTCCTTGGAAGGGTTGGGAGAGGTAAGCTTCAGCAATTGATCAAGGTTCACTGCCTGCTTCAGGAGGAAGCAAAAGGAGTGGGGTTCTCTGCCTTGCCGGGGGTGGAAAAAAGGAGGTGTTTGTAAGGGCTTCTCCGCCTAGCTGTGGGGGCTAAAGAAGAGTCATGTTGGTAGAGCAATACTGTAGGGCACCTCCGGGGAGTGGACATAGGTCAAGTTGACCGAACCACTATAAAACCTTGTGTTCTTTTTACTGCATCAGCACTTTAATTTTCTGCACTTATTTTTCTGTGGTGACTTTAGTTTGTGCTAATTGTTCTTGTGTTTAAAGAATTTTTTAAAATACCAATTCACCCCCCCCCCCCCCTCTTGGTTAGCCTCAGGACTAGTTCATAGGGCCTAACATCCCTAACGAACTTTCAGTGGAAGGAAAAGGTAAAAGTATCTTGGATAATTCTGATTGCATTACCCCAAGGATTAAGAAGTCCCGTTCAAGTTTGGAACCAAATGATGTACAAGCTTCTTCATAATAATTGAAAATTTTTGTTAACAAATCTAGATGTTCAAATGCAATCTCTGACCTATCTCCAGCGATAAATGTGAATATCTCGAATAAAATTAATAAAAATTCTCATTATGTGGATAAGCTTTCTTCGGTTCCTTGTCCAGACATTCCGATTAATTCTTTTTTGCAATCTGGAGTTGATGGGAATTCCTTAAAAGATAATTCAGCCAAAAACATGTAGATTGGTTCAAAAGTGACTTCTGATAATGCTTGGATGGGGACCCAACACATCAATCTTAATTATGATATGGATTCTACACCCATTACTGAAGATGGGATTGCTATTTTATGGACTCAGATTCAGAAAATGCTAATTCTCAGGTCCTGAGAAATTCACTGGTTATCAAAGTTTTGGGTAGTAATATCCCATTCCCTGTTTGCAGTAGAGAACTTCGGAAGCAATGGTTTAGATTTGGAAATTTTCATCTTACAACCTTGGGTCTTGATTGGATTCTCTGTTCCTTTACAAAGCCGAAAGCAGTTGAAGAAATCCTAGAAGGAAGACCTTGGTTTATAGGATGCAATATCATTGGGTTAGATAGACTGTCCCCCAATTTTTCACCAGAATCCCTTAAAGGACTTACAGCTCCTGTTTGGATTCGCATACCATGCCTTCCTTTGCATTGCTGGGATGAGAAAAACATTTGTAGAATTTCTTCCAAGATTGGTACCCCAATTTATCTTGATGGAAATTCATTTAAATGGGGAAAAAGGGAGTATGCCCAGGTTTGTGTTCGTTTAAACTTGGACAAGAAAGTTCCTAAAGAAGTTTGGATAGAAGGAATGAATGGAAGATCCTTCCAAAAAGTAGTATATGAGAAGATTTCTTCTCTATGCTATCATTGTGGCAAATTGGGCCATATAAAGAACTAATGTTCTTTAATCAACAATTCTTCTTCAGAAACTGCTGCTCCAGATCCTATTGTTATTGAGAAGAATATGAATAAAAAAGGAGTTAAAGACAAAGCCAAAATCCAAGACGAACTGGGACCTTGGATATAGGTCAAGTTTAGAAAAAATAGGGCTGTGGGAAAAACAACAATAAAATAGAAAACTGTTTCTCAAATCTACATTCCAGTTCAGGCAAATCCGAACATAGAAGAAGGAGAGATTTTTGAACAATCTGCTATTCAACTACCAGAATCTAAAGCCATCTTCTCTATGGGGGGGAACTAAAATTCTAGAGTATTGCTGAAAAACAGTTTCAATATTTTGGAGAAAGAAGAGCTGAATTCTTGTTTGGAAGGCTCAAAGGAAAATGAATGTTCTACAGAAAAATCTGATATAATATCTTTGAAAGAACCGATTGATTCCATTCCTATCTTGGAAATATAAAAGATTGAAATTAATAAAGATTGCAAAGGGAAAAATGATGATGACAAGAGCAACATTGAGGCTGAATTATTGGAGAAGGCTGATTCTACTATAAAAGAAATCAAGGGGAAGGGTTGCTTGTGAACTCTTGTAAATCCTGGGGGATTACATGAGAACTCAAGTATACCCTATCAAAAATCTAACTTCAAACTTCAGAAGGATCTAAAATCCATAGGAAAGGATAACATTATCTCTCATGGCAGAAACCTAGGAGGATTTGTTAAAGGTAACAAAGGGAGTAATCCCTTTTCTTATCAATCATGACTTCCTTATTTTTTTGAATTGTAGGGGGGCAAGGAAGAAGGAGGCCTCCCACTACTTGAAGGAATGTATTAAAAATAATGATTTTATATTTGTTTGGTTATCTGAAACTACGATATCTTCTTTTGATAGAAAAGACTGTGATAAGTTCATAGGAAAGATTTGGGATATTTACTTATTTCCTACTGAAGCACTATCAGGTGGAATTATGGTTTGTTGGAGGAAAGATCTTGCTTCTTTTTCTACCTTAATGACTTCTTCTCAAGCCATTGTAGGTGAATTAAACATTTCTAATAAATGGAGTTGGATTATAGCATCAATTTATGGAAGCAATCATTTATACAGAAGGAGGAGCTTATGGAACACTCTTGAAGGCATTTATAATTCATATTTACCCATAATCATTGGAGGTGACTTCAACTTCCTTTTATCATAGAAGGATAAGCTAGGAGGAAAAAAATTCAAATTCTCTCAAGGTGTTCAAGATTTTGTAATTTTATTAGTTCATGTGATCTTCATGAACTGAAATTCATTGGTCCAAGGTACAATTGGTGTAACAACAAGACAAGGGGAGCTAGGATTATGGAAAGATTGGATAAATGTTTGTTGAATTCGGTTGCTTTGCATACTATTCAAAATCCGGTTATTAAACACCTCCCAAGGGTAGCGTCTGATCACTACCCCATTCTAGTCAATTTGCTTAATCTAGATGCTTGGAAAAAAATGGTTTATTAAATATGAAGAAGTGTGGTCTTCTTATGATGCTTCAACAGGTATTATCAAAAACTCTTGGAGAAAGAGTATGATAGGTGATCCAGCTATTACTTTGAATAAAAAGTTTAAAAGAGTTTTAAAAGCTCTTTATTACTGGAGTAAAAATAAACATCATGATTTGATGAATTTGAATGAAAATCTGAAGAAGGAGATAATGGAAATGCAATTTGAAGAAGCTGAATCAGGTGGCTTGATCGAAGATAAATTACAGTTGCTGAAATCTAAAGTTCATGATTTAAATATTACCTTATCTTGTCTAAACATGTGGTGGAAGCAAAGAGCAAAAACGAAATGGTTGGTGGATGGTGATTCAAACACTAAGTTATTCCACGCTTATGCGATGGGTAGGAGGAATTCTATCTGAATTCATTAGATTAAAGGTGAAGATGGTGGAATTATAGCTGATCAAATTGAAATTGAAGAAATTTTTTTCAGTTTTTTCAAAAAAGAATGGGAAGAGAAGGTTTGCTGTCTTTCTGGTTTGCCTAAGCCTTTTAATGTGCTTAATGAATTGGACAAACAGTTTCTCTTAAATGATTTCAAGGAAGAAGAGCTAGAAGATGTAGTTAAACATCTTGAATCCAATATTTCTCCTGGTGTTGATGGAATTTTTTGTTCATTCATCAAAACTTTTTGGTTCATTATTAGAAATGATGTTTGGAAGGCTATTCAATCTTTTTTTGAACTAGGAATCATGAGTCCTAGTTTGAAGGAAAACTTGAAAGTTCTAATCCCAAAAACAGAGAACCCGATACTCCCTTCTAATTTTAGACCTATAAGTCTCTATTTATCTATTTATAAGTTGGTAGCCAATATGTTATTAAACATAATGTTAGTTCTTATTCCAAAACTGGTTTTAGAATATTAAGCTACTTTTATTAAAGGCCGATCTAGTTCTAAACATATTATGTTAGCACAGGAAGTTTGCAACAAATTTAGATTCTCCAATTCTAAAAAAGGGTTTATGGCCATTAAAATAGATATGTAACAAGCTTATGATAATATGAGTTGGTCAACTCATACTCAGGTCTTAAAGAACTTGGGTTTTCCAGATAAGTTTGCTAACTTCCTTATTCAATGTGTTTCTAATACAAAATTTTCTATTATCATTAATTGTGATAATTTGGATTGGATTCAAGCCAAAAGGTGGTTTAGGAAGGGCTATCCACTCTCTCCCTTTCTTTTCATTTTATGCTCCCAACTTCTCTCTGATGTGGTTATGCAGAATGGAAAGGAATTGGGTATTAAGATAGCTCCTAATGTTGAGAAAATTTCACATCTATTATATGCTGATGACATAATTTTCTTCTTAAAAGCTAATGGGAGTAGTGTAAAGAAAGCAAAAGAAATTTTGGATCTTTACAGTAATTAGACCGGGCAAAGAATCAATATCAATAAATCTTCCATTCTTTTTGGAAAGTCGGTTAAAAGAAGAAGGAAGAGATTGGCTAAAATCCTGAAATACAAAGTGGTTCAAGAACATAAATATCGTTGGGATCAATATTGTGTTGAGAAGGACTTATAGAATGGATTTCCTCATCTTTTGAACAAAGCTAATGAATATATGAATGTTTGGGTAACAAATACATTTCATTAGCAGGGAAGATTCTTCTTGTCAAATTTATACTTCATTTCCCATCTGTCACATTTCTCACTCTTTAGTTCCTTTGGGTTTACTCAAATAACTTTATAGAATGTGTAGGGATTTTCTATGGAATAAACATGATGGTAATAAAGGACAACATTATGTTTCTTGGGAGGTACTTTGCAGGCCTCTTAGTATAAGAGGACAAGGTATCCATTCTATGGTTTCTAAAGTTAGTCAACTTCGAGCAAAGTTTGCATGGAAACTCATTTCAAATTCATCGTCTACTCTCTACAGAATCTTGGCTGCTAAGTATGGTAATCAACCTTGGAACATACAGCTTAAATCTCAAAGTTCTCCTATGATCTAAATTATAGTTAATGGATTTCAAGCTCTTAAAAATGTCTTAAGGTGGAAGGTGTCTAAGGGAAACAATATCAATATCTTGTAAGATGTTTGGATTTATGATAAATCAATTTCTAAATGGCCTACTTATGTAGCACATACGCGGCAAGATATCCAAAATCTGGATTACTTTGTCAATGAAGGGAATGGAATGCTGATAAATTAAAGCTATTCTTTGGACCTGATTTGATTGAAATCATTAACAAGGTCAATTTTTTTCCTAATTTAAATGAAGATCAACTAGAACTAAAATTCAAGTTCTCAGGTAAATCAATTTCAGCATTAACTTCTATAAATTTTGGTACTTATGGAAGTGGAGATCCAATATGGAAATGGAGGAAAAATTTATATCTTAGACCCCGAGTAAGTCTTTTTTGGTGGAGACTTAGCATTAATGCTATACCATCAAATGCTTTTTTGAAATACAGGAATCTATCTCGGATTGAAGAATGCTCGAGAGGTTGCAAATATGTGGAAAATGATTTTCATATTGCGGAAAATTGTCAAAAGTTTATTCAGATTTCAAAATTATAAGAAGGTGGGGATTTTCTGTTCCAGTTTTTAAATCCATGGAAGATTATTTTAAAAGCTTAATTTTAATGGCCACTAATTATTCTTTAACTGGTTACGTTTACTGTTCAACAATTTTTTTAAATTGGATCATTAGGAATAATGTTATTCAAGGTGGACAGGAAGACAACACCACCCACATAGCAGCCAATTCTATCAGCATGGCTATATCATCTTTCAAGAAAAATTCAGATTATTGGAAAACTAACCATCTTTTACAGTTGTTAATTCATTGGTTTCCTCCTCCAACCGAATGGATTAAATTTAATTTATATGCCTCTATTAAAAGAATTTACAATGCTGGAATTGGCGGTGTCTTCCATGATCATGGAGGAAGGCTTCTTTGTGCATTTGGTATTAAATGTAAACAATGGGATCCAGCTCAAATGGAGATGAAAGCCATCTTATCTATAAAATCTTTTTTTCTTCTAGAGAGATATGATTACAAAGGAATCGTTATAGATGGTGACAATAAAAATATTATAGATTTTTTTAATAAATCTTTAATATGCAGGCAGGTTTTGAAGAAGACCTTAGCAATTTGGACTTCTCCTTTCTTTCAGAGTTCAATCAGGTTTTCTTCCACTTGTCCATAGAAATAGCAATAAATTAGAGGATTTTTGTGCTAATTATGCTTGCTCCTTAGATTTCTTTTGGGATAATCTCAGTGGTAATAAGGTTCCTCCAAGATTTATTTCGTTACTCAAGGAGGACTGTGATTGTGAAGCAATCACTTAGTTTATTGTACTTATCTATTTTTTAATAAAATTTTGCTATATGCATTCCATAAAAAAAAAAAAAAGACATACATTAAGAAATCTGAGCATAGGGAGCACAATTTGAGAGTTGATAATGCAGTTTTAGAAAGTGCTAACTTGAGGTTTAAAGCTAAATTGAATACACTTAAGAGAAATTGGAATACATCAACGCTTGATCTAAAGCCAAAACCTAGGAAGAGGCATTATAAACCAAACATATTAGTAAATCCTTTTCCTAGAGTTAGATGTTTTTCATGTTGCATGCTAGGACACATTTCACACACTTGTACTGTTCACCATAATACACATTGGGTATTGTGACCAAAATTGCATGTTTCATAACATCACCCAATAAATTGCATTCTTCCTTTCATAAGAAGGGACCCAAACTTGTTTGGATTCCTAAATCTGGCTGTTGATGATTTTTGTAGGTGTGCTCTCACCAAAGACCTCATGAGAGCATATGATACTTAGACAGTAGAGCCTCGTTGCACAAAATTATTTAAACTTGCTGTTTAGTAAATTTTGGATTGCATGTTGACTACTCTATTGATTATTATTGTTTTCTTTTTCATGTTTGTTAATTTTTTAGTGTTTTCATTCCTAATATTTTTTTTTTATTTTCCTTTGACATTATATTTTGTCTTGATTTTTGGTTTTTGGATTTTTGTAGTCAATATCTAAACATCCCAAAATCAGTTAAAGGGAAAAGCACTGTTAGTTGTTTCCCTCCCTCTAACCTCTTTTAGTGGTGTAATTTTTTTTCTAAATAAAAGTCTATCTCAAATTAACAACTTGACTTTGTAATTAAGATCTATTCTACCTTGCTAGAGTAATCTATCTTATATATATATATATATATATATATATATATATATATATATATATATATATATATATATATATATATATATATATATATATATATATATATATATATATATATATATATATATATATATATATAATATTCAAAAGTCTTTATATTACTTTTAAGTTCTTTGAAATCTTGTTATTGCATTTATCATATAAATTTGATTCTATTTTGTGATTTATTCTTCCCTTTATTAGAGAGTGAAATTTTCTTCTCTAATAACTAGAAGATATACTCATAACTGAGAATATTTAAGAGTTTTGAAAAGGGATGAGATTAAAAAAATAATAAAAAAAGTGGCTAATGATGCCAAAATAAAAAATGCGCAATGATCGCCAAAAATTAAAAAAAAATATACAAAGTGTATCAAAAATAAAAAAAATGCGTAAAATATGCCAATCAAATTGACAAGAGGCATAAAATGAGCACAGAAAAAAAAAAGCTTCCCTCTCTTTCAAAACCTTTAAAGCTTAGAAGAATTCATGTGTCACTTGATATTTTCAATAGCTTGATTTCAAATTTTATGATTATGATAAATCACTTTGGTATATTATTCTATAAGATATTTTTTCTAAAACCAAGGTTTGAACGGATCTCTTTTTTCTTAACCAATTGGTTGGTTCTGAGTTAAGTCTCTTATTTTTAAAAGATGATTTTGACCTAAGAGAAGACCGAGTTAGGGTTAGTAGGATTGGATATTCTACCATTTTTTGATTTCATCAATGTTAACTCATTGGTCTTAGAAGTCCTTCAATTCAATCACTTAATTTATTATATTCATACCTTGTTATTAAACAAAAATAAAAATAAAAATTTAAAAAGTGATAAATTTACTTTTTATTTTTTTCATTTTGTTTATTTGTCTCTTCTTTTTCTCTTTTTTTACTTTCTCTTTTAACTGTATTGTTAAGTTTTTAGGCCTTCTCTGATCATCTCCATCAATCATCTAAATTTAAATCTTGCTGTCACATCATCTCGGATAATATTTATATTGTCTTGGATGATCGGCTCAACTCACTTTGAATTCCCGTCTAAATGTCTGATATCACTTTTTATGCTTCTGATCCTAGATGATACACGTGGCAATACATTTGAACACTTTGAAATTCGGCCGGTACGATCCACTTATTCATCCTGGACGATAAAAGTGGTAACATTTTAAACGATTTTAAATTTGATTGGTAAGATCTATTATTGTGCATCATCCTAGTCAATCCACCTAATCGGTCAGGACGGTCTTCTTTTTCAATAGTCATCCGACTTGACTCCTCGGGATGATCATCTATGTCTTATCATCTTGGATGATATCTAATCGTCCTGGATGATATGATCACTTTTTTGTTCGATCGGCTTGGACGTCATTAATGTACCTGATTGGACTAGTTTGGTGAGCAGTTTACCACTCATTTGAGTTACTTTCAGCCACATCCACCTCCACCACCACCTCCTTCAGATGATCAGGAGTCATCATTTTTTTAGTTTTTTTTATGTTATTTCTTATTTTAGTTTTTTTCTATTTTTAGTCTTTGCTTTGTTTCTATTTTACTTTCCTCCACCTTTTTGTGATGTCAGAAAAGGGAGTAGTTTGTTGTACTATTTGTTTTATAGTTTGATTTTATTATTAGATAGTTAAAACTGTGTTTGTCTCTTCTCACTGTTTCTTTTAAAACTGTTCTTGAACTTCTTTAATTATTTTTTATTTTGCCAGGATGAGATCTTGGATGATTGGCATCAGCCATCTACTATTCAGGGTGATGCTCTGGATGAGTTTCACAGATTTGAACTAATCATTCGGGATGATCATGAGATCGGCCTGGACGATCAAGCTATTTTTTTATCTTTGAGAGTCTTTTAGAGTGATTGTCTGGACGATATTCAAGGATTTGTACTGATCATACAAGATGATATTATATTGCCCTGAATGATATGAATAAAAATCATCTAATCATCCCAAACGGTCCAGGCTGATTGAGTGAAATTTATGCTAATCGTCCAGGATGATATGTATATCATCCTGGATGATAAAGTTGATTTGTATAAAATAAGAGCTATTTTGAAACTCTTCTATTTAGGAGCTCTTATTATACCCAAGATCTCATCTTTTATTTCTGTTCTAACCTAAAAGAGCAAAGAGGAGAGGGAGGGCAAGGGAGAGAGAGAGAGGTTCTTAAGAGGGGGAGTTTGTGAGGGAGTTCACAAAGGTTGCTCCAAGCAAGGAACCGTCATCGTCTTCTCCAGTCATAATCCTTAGTTCCTTGGGGTTTCTGAAGAGGTAAAATTATGCTTCTGATCAAGTTTCTCTGCCTTCTTTAGGAGGAAGCAAAAGGAGTTGGGTTCTCTGTCTACTTTAAGAAGAAGCAAAATGAGTGGGCTCTCTGCCTGCTTCTAGAGGAAGTAAAAGGAGTTGGGTTCTTTACCTCACCTAGGTTAGTGGAAAGGAGGTTTGTATAGGCTTCTCCACCTTGCTGTGGGAGAAAATGGGAAGACATTGAGTGTAGTGCAATGGATGTAGGTCGTGTTGACCGAACCACTATAAATTTTTGTGTTCTTTATTACTGCTTACGCATTTATTTTCCGCACTATGATTTTTGGGGTAAATCTTAGTTTTTGTTTTCAGATTGTGTTTTGATCAAAAGTTTTTTTAAAATATCAATTCACCCCCCCCCCCCCCCCTCTTGGTTAGCCTTGGGACTTGTTCATAAGGGCTTAATTTCTTAAATGTATTTTTTAGCACAATATATGATAATTTCAATGAATTATGTGTATTAGATAGGTCAATATGCTATTATTTAATGCATAAAACTCATCTAATAAATTCATATTATCTCTATCTAATATAGAGTGCTTAGTAATTAAATTAGATTGTTATTTATGTAAAGTAGAAAATTTAGTATTAATAGTAGCATGGATCTTCTTATGCTTCCTATACAAATCATGAGTTTTTTAAGAAGTAATAAATAATTCATCATGAGAGAGTTGACATCATCTTTATATGATTGATCAAGATTTTCATTACCTGTAAGATACATGTTTGTTACCTCCTCCTCTGCTTCTTCTACTAATGATTTTGAGGCAGTGTCATCCCAAAAATCTTTTTGTGTCTTTTACTTGCCCATCTTATACTTGGGCTTCTCTTCATTGTTCTCCTTATTTAGGTGAGTCTTCAGGTTAGGGTAGTCAGTTTGGAGGTGGCATGGTTTCCTGTACTCAGTGAAATTTGTATTAGACAAAACATTAGTAGATTTGTGGTTTTTAGCTTTGCTCTATTTGTTTTGATGTAGCCTCTATTTTCTTTTCTTAAAGCTCTTGAAGTGGTTCGTCATTAAGGATATTTAGTCATCATATATATAATTATCACAGTGAGAATCATTTGCTTTTAGTGCTACAGTTCTCTTCTTTTATTTTCTCCTGCATCACTTTTCCTTTGACCCACTCCTTGCTTGTAAATAATGAGTGACCCAAGAAAATTGTCAATGGAATAAACTTTTAAGCATCTAAATTCAATGATTGCGGATATCTTGGCATCATATGAACTAGGTAAATATTGTAGAACCTTGTTAACTTTTTTAGAATTTGATAGTTCTATACTTAGTCCATGAAAGAATGTTACTATTTAGGTGAACCAAGTGTACATTCCATATATAGTCCCAATGGGTTTCATGCAAAGAAGTTATTGTCATGCAAAAGAATGTTTAGCCTAAACTTTTTAACATCAATGGTTCCCTCGTAGTTGATACATAACCTATCTAAAAACTCTTTCCCAGTAGTGCATGTAGAAACTTACATATAGTTTTCAAAATTTTAAAGTACAAATGAAATAATTTAGACACTTAGAATTTAACTTTGTGAGTTCCTTATCCTCATTACTCCATTCATTAAATGGAATATAAGTTTTAGCACCATTAACTACATCTGATTGAATTGAATAGCTACTTTAAATCATTTGTGAAATTTTATAGTCAATGGAATGAAAAAGGTAGACTTGCATTATTTCTAGAAATTGAAAGCGATATTTTGGAACAATGGTGGATGGGTTATTGTACCATCCGTATTGTTAGGATTACAAAAATGTGTCATTGGTTGATTTTTCAAAAGATTTCTTAAACGTTGTTTTTGAAATCCCTCTCTTATACCACTTGAAAGTTTGTAAGGTTGTTAAACATTATAGAACTAGCCCGAGGCTCACCAAGAGGTGGGGGAGGTGTTAATTGGTGCTTTAAAAAATCTTCTTGACTTCAAAATAATAATAACAATATTTTTTAAAAAAATTTAGAAATTGGAAATACCAAAAATCTATTTAATTTTTGAATCGAGAGATTTTTATCAAAAATATTAAATTTTACTATGATTAAATTTTGATCTACGTGATAGAGCAATTTTCATATTTTTCCAAAAAAACTATAAGTTGAAATAAATTGCAAAAAAGGAAAAAAAGTGAAAGGAACAAAATACTTGTGATTTTTATAGTGGTTCAGAAAATCTTAACCTACATCAATTCCACGGAGTCCTCCGCTCCAAGAATTTGTACTAAAATAAAGTGACTCTCCATTTTCTTTCAAACCAAGGCAGAGAAGCCTTTACAAACTCAATTACACTAAACATCTAATGTGGTAGAGTGATGGATGCTATGTCATCCTCCTGGTGATGACTACATTTTTTGACTCATTCTTTTACCTCCTGGAGGGAACCAGTATGATGTGAACAGTCGTACAAAATGAACTGTTCAAAATTTATGACCACATCATATATTATGTTCAATATATCATCTAACATGATTTGTTCAATTTCATCTATTCGTACGGGATGATTCCTAGGATGACTGAAAATCTTCTCAATTAATCATCCCATACTACTATCTTCATACATTAGGGTTAGTTCATTTCAAATATGTTGTCTAGTATGACATGAATATTATATGTTATGATTAGTTCAAAAATCATGGTTTTGTTGTTACAATCTTTGGGAAGGCTAAAATGTGTCTCTGTTAATTATTCGGTATGATCAATATTGTATAGTACAATCAGATATAATTAATTAAACCATAATTTAATTGACTAATTTTTGGGGATAATTTTAATAAGATTTTAAATATTTTTATAGTATGGTTGAGATCATACAGTATGATTAGTTCAAAACATAAATTTTAAAATCTTACTTAAATTTATATATCAGCTTGGGTTTTTAAATTGTGATGAATCATATAGTATGATTACCATCATATAGTATGATTAGTTCATAGAAAATAATTTCACCAATTATTGTTAAGCCAATTCTAGATAATATATCATATAGTATGATTAAAAATATTATAGTACAATCATTTAAAAAAATTTAAATTTAAAAAAATCTCTCCCACTTTATGTGTGTGCATGGGTTCTCAAATTGCATACACTCTTATGAGACCAGACTCAAGAAGTAAAAAATAATGAAAATAAAATTACAGATGCTTTAACATCTTATTCTATACAATCTTAATTCTTTTATAGTCTTGAGCTGTATAATCCTACCTAAAATGTTAGTGCTCAGATATATAAGAAATATCTAAAATATTTAAAGAGAAAAGTAATAATTCTATAAAGAAAGTTTTTCATTTTCAAAATAACAAACTAGGGATCCTGGATTACGACATAGAGATGCTCCTACCTCTCATAAATCTAGTTTAATATAAAGAAGTATTCCTTGCTAGGATAATAGTTATTGTGAAAGCAAAAATTTTTGAAATCAACTTATTAGAAGTCTTGAATACAATAATCAGCCTGAAATCAATCAAATTCTCGAAACCAACATTTTAAGAAATAAGAATAAATAATTAATGGTAAAATTTTTTTGCATAGGGTTACCATAAAGAAATACATAATAGCTTTACAAAGATAATCATTAATAAAAGAGAAAAAAAATTGAACATTTCATAGCTATCAAAGTAGTGAACATTTCAAGCTCATCAGGCAATTTAAAAAAAATAAAATTTTCTTCAAAAGTACTAATAAAAATAATGAAATGGGGATTATAAATTGGTCCCAAATCTTTAATAGACAAAAGAAAATCTTTAAAATGAGGAATTAAATAATACATTCATGTCATTGTTGACCTTATTTTGTATGAGGACAATAGGACCAATCCAGATCGAAGATCTACCCAGACCTAGACCTTGGTCAAGCTTGTTTACTAGGTCAACACTAGTTGACCAAATCAAACCACTTAAGCTCTCAAAACAATTGCAAAACTTGAGTCAAATCCATTTAAACTTATTTGAAGTTAAAAACCTTAGTTTGACTTGGTCAAACTTCAATCAATAGTCAAACCTTAATTTTTATGTCCTCATATATTTCAAATTGAATCATATTTTATAGGATTCTTCAAAACCACTTCATTGGATGCCTTAAACACCCCTTCGCTCTTGTTGAGTCAAGCCATAGTCAACATGAAGAAGTAAATCCATTTTGACTTAGTCAAACCCTTTTAAAATCCTTTACATTCATTTAAACCCTAGCTCCATGGACTCATACTCCTCAACTTTTCTAATATATCCTTTGTGCCACCTAGCTTCCACCTTAGCAAGACTTGACCTATTCATTGGTCAAACTAGTCAACAAATGATCAAGGAGCCATTAAATGAGCTAAATCCTTGATGACATGGCATCTATTTCAAGCCATTTTAATTCTAGCTATTCAAAGTACTTCTTAATATTTCTAAAAGCTATTCCTTACCCTTGGATTATAATTAAATAGTCCAAAACACTACCAAATGCTCACATGGGGATAAAGGACACTTTACACCTAAGATGTTTTCTTATCCTTGATTCCTCCTACTCCTAACTACTCCATGGATACGTGGCAACATCTTGGAGTCAATCCAAAGCAATCAAGATTGTCCAAAGCACCTGGGACATTTGAATAGGGTAAACCCTTCCAAGAGCACTCATTCAAGCCATCTACCTTCTCTGACCACCTTGAGCCTCTCAAGCCTAGCCCTCAGCTCTTTTGAGCTTCCCAGACAACTATCAATTTTTCTTGACCAAAATCCTGCCAGTCAAACCTCGTTGGTGATGATATTCCTACAAACCTAGGCTAAATCCATACAAGGAGCCTTAACAGTCAGTCTAGATGATACAAACTCATGGAGACTTATACAAATTTATGCATGGACAGTCTACAAGCTCAGAGAATCCTTAAGCAGTTCAATCTTCCCATTAAATTGAGGTATAACTACCATGTGTACTAGACCTGGGCTAGAGTTATAACTTGCTTCTTGTCTTGCTTGAGCCTCTTATCTCTTCGGATAAGTTACTTAGTTCTGCAAAATTTTTGGGTTTTAAAAAGCTTTATCCTATGGGGCTAATAAAATTTGGATCTTTAGGAAAGATTTTGTTTGGGTTAACATTATTGGCGACTTTAATCAAGTTATTCATTTTAATATTGAAAGTTCTAATTTGCAATGTTTTGCTTCTTTTATTTATTCAGCTTCCTTTAGTTATACTAGAAATATTTTATTGATGAAATTAAATAGTTTCATAGTATTTATAATCTTCCTTGGCTCATGGGAGGAAATTTTAATACCATTGCTATCTCTTCTGAGTGTAAAGGGTCTCCCTCCCTATCTATTATTCTATGGAGGATTTTAGTAGTATGATTATATATTGTAACGTGATTGATATTAGTTTCTATGGTGACAAGTTTATTTGGATCATGGGCATTTATGGCAAAGATTATTGAGTCTCCTAATGTTGCGCATCATAGCAGGACCCTCTCGGAACATTCTCCTCTTCTTATAAAAATTAATCATATACTGAGGGATTTTCCTTATCAATTTAAATTTTAAAACATCTAGTTACTTCATGTCTATTTTATGGATTTTGGGAAGGATAGTTGGCTTACCCCTTTATCTCCTTCCTTTGAGGAAGTTAAAGATATTGTTTTTTATATGAATTGTGAGCGGTGTCTGGGCTGGATGGTTTTACGTCAAAGTTTTTCCATGAAACTTGGCATATTATTGGTAATGATCTCTTTTATACTTTTATTGACTTCTTTGAGGGTAATCTAATTCTGAAATTCTTTATTGCAACATCTATTGTGCTTATTCCTAAGAATAATTTTATCACTACTTGGAATTATTTTAGACTTATTAGTCTATGCACCTTTTATTATAAATTAATTTCTATGATTTAAATGAGTCATTTAATTATTTTTTAACTTAAGATAATTTCCCCCTTTCAAATGGGCTTTGTTAAAGGGAGTGCTATTATTGATAATAATCTTTTAGCTTAAGAATTTTGTCAAGATATGGATGTTAAAGTTAGAGGTGGTAATATGATTTTAAAAACTTGATATTGCTACGACTTATGGTAATATTGGTTTGAATTTCCTCTATGATATTATGAAGTTATTTTGTTTTTATTTAAATTTTATCAATCTCATTAAGCTTTGTATTTAAAGCCCCTATTTTTCTATCATTATTAACAGTAAGACTAATTATTTTTTTTAAGTCTTCTCAGGGTCTGAGATAGGGTGATCCCATCTCTCCAGCTCTTTTCATTATTGCGGCTGAGTACCTTTCTAGAGAGGTTATTGATTTTTTTGAGAAGTATACTAGCTTTTACTTTGGAACTTTAGTGGGGTTTCATATTTCTCATTTATGTTTAGCAGATGATTTTATTATTTTTACTAATTCTTCGAGAAAAGAATTCAAATACTATTTAGGTTTTTACACCAATTTGAATTGGTGAGTGTTTTGGTTCTAAATAAATATACGTGTGGTTTTATTTCTTCTAAGAAGGTTCCTTTGGTTCGTATTGTGGCTATTAAGAATTTAACTAGTTTTAGTCATGTTTTCTTGCCTTTAAAGTATCTTAGTGTGTCTCTTTATAAGGGTAGAAAGAAATCCTTTCTTTTTGATGATATAATTATAGTTATGCAAAAAAGACTTTTGTCTTGGGATTCTAACTTTTTAATCTTTGGTGGTCAGTTAACTCTTATTAAGAGAATTTTTTGTTATATCCATGTTTAAAGTTTTCAAATATTGCTTCCTACTTAGTTTTGTTGTGTAACACGCTTGATAGAATTTTCAATAAGTTTTTTTGGAAAGGGGCTAGTAACAACTCTAAAATCCACTGGTCTTCTTGGAATAAATGTTGTGGCATTTTGGATGAAAAAGCTATGGGTTGTAAGTCTTTAAAGTATTTATCTTATTCATTTTCTTTTAAGTTATGGTATAATTTCAAAGCTAATTTGAGGCTTTGGGCTAATTTTATGAATGCTAAATATTGTGGGGGGAAGAATCCCACCATGTGTTGTTTTGGTAAAGGTAATTCTAAAGTTTGGTATTAGCTTTGCAAAGTGAAATGGACTGTTAAGCCATTTTTTTATTGGGGGCTTGGTAATAGTAATATTTTCTAATTGCAGAATCGTTGGTTGGGAGACCAATCCATTGATTTGATTATTAATATTTCTTCCAATGCTACTATGAAGGTTAATTATTTTTTCTCTGATAATGGTTGGGATGTTGACAAGCTCTCTAATGTTCTTCCTAATTTCCTTACTTAGCAAATTTTACAGATCCTATTATACATTAATTCTCTAAGCTCTCTATTGTGCCATGACTAAAGATGGCAACTTTAGATTAAAGGAGGCTTGGCATTCCATTTGAGATAAGAATGAGGCTTCCAATATTTTCAGTATGATATGGCATAAAAGTATTCCTTCTATAGTTTTTTTTTTGTTTGGCTTATTTTACATAAGTTTATTCCTATGGATGAAATTTTGATTAAGCATGGTTTTATCCTTCCATCTAATTGCCAATGTTGTTATCATATGGACAATATGCATCATGTTTTTATTTATGGTCCTTGTGTTGTTAAAGCCTGGACTTATTTGATGTTATTTTGCACTTAAATTGTTTTAATGCTAGTGCTTCTATTAATTCATTACTAACCTATTGGTTTGTAAATTCTAAAGGTCATATTAGGAATCTTCCTCCTTCTCTTTACCTTTGGTTTTTATGGTATGATAGGAATAGTTCTAGTTACAATGTTGTGGTTATGAATCATCATCGAATTATTCAAAATGTTAAAGATAAGATTATGGCCCTTTATTTTGTCAAATTACTTTTTTCTAAGAGTTTCAAAAACTATCTTCTTTATGTAGTTGATTTTGGTATTAAGCTGGAGATGGATAGTCTTCAAAATGTTCCTAGAAGTACTATTTAGATGATGCCTCCTGTTAATTCCTTAAAGTTAAGTGTCGATGTTATTACATATATTCTATGGTTGGATGTGGTGGTTTCATCAGAGACTCTAATGGTAAGTGCATTTTACGCTTTGCTGGTCCTCTTTAAAATAGTGCTATTAATGGTGCTACCACCTTTGCTATTCTTTATGGTTTAAGCATTTATTTTTCTCTTGATTACATTAATCATATGGTTGAGGATTGCTCTACTTATTATTAGATATCATTCATTTTGAGGGATAAGAATGTTTATTCTTCTATTTTATTTTACATGGGAAGGAAATTAAGCATTTGATGAGCATGTTAAAGTGCTCATTTCTATTATTAATGTGGAGGTAAATGCTTGTACGCATGCCATTGCCTAGTGGGGTAGTAATTTGGATTCAATGGCAAATTTCTTCAGTTTTAATCTCCCTCTTCATTTTAGAGGCCTTATGAATTTGGATAATATTAGTTTACCTTATGTTATTCCTTAAGGATCAAGTGGTTGTTAGTTTTTTTATTGGTTTTAAGGAGCTGTTTTTTGCTATTGTTCTGTTGCATGGTGGGTTTGGTTGTCTTTCTCGGGAGGCTGGTGCATTCCCACTAGGTTTATTTTGAGGCTGCTCCGTATATGTTGGAGCATTCTAAGTCTATGTGTATTTTCTTTTACTTCCAAGTTATTGGGTTTAGTTTCTAGCTTATTGAGGTATGTTGGTCTTTGGATTAATGGTTTTATGCATTCTCTCATATGGATTTCTGGGGGATTATTCCTGTTATTTATAAGATTGGAAGTGCAATGTGCAGTTTTCATGTTTTTTTCTGGATAGATGGGTTATCTTATATAGGTGACTGGGTTTTCTGTAGTTCCTCTAGGTTTCTTTTGTGGTTGCTTTGGTTATGTTGGAGCATTCAGAGTTTGAGTGTTGCCATGCTTGGGCTTATATCTTTAGCTTTTTGAGGTCTATGGATTCTCAGCTTTCTGGTTCAATGATTTATTTTATAAGCAACGATTCCATTGTTTTTGGGGGCTTTCTATTATGGGTTTGGTTGGTTGAGACTATCAATGACATCCTTATGTTAGCTAACTGGTTGGGACTGAACTGTTTGGAAGCCTTTCCAGTTATGAATTTGATTTCAAGAATTATAATTTTGATGATAGTAAACATTTTTGTTACTTTTGTTTTTTTATAAGTGCCTTGCCTACTAATGTTTCAGGTCCACAAGGTTGAGTGCAAATCAAACGAGCTCAAGATTGGGTAGATAAGGGGCAAGTCAGTCTGTCAGGGCTTTTTACCTTTCCTTGAGTTAATTATAACATTGTGGGTCCTGATGCTAAGTAACCTTACACACACACACTTGGGGGAAAAATTTTTTGTCTGGTTTATTAGTGTTGTCTATTTTCGATCATATCGTCCCAGACATTCCCAAATTGTCCTGGACAATCAGTTGAAAACAAAAACCCTAATTAGGGCATCCTGGTTAAGGCAGCTCCAAATAAGCAAGTCATCCTGGATGATATTATCATCATCTAGGATGATAGCATCAAATCATAAACAATCAGCTGCCATAACCTTTTAGGTATGTTTTATTTTTGGAAATCGTCTATGACATCATCTTGGATGATTCACTATAATTATGCCTAAATTAGTTTGATAATTAAAGAAAGTAATTAAGGTTTGATTGCTCAATCTTATCATCATGGATGATCATAGGATCGTTTGGGACAATAACTTAACAAACCTTAGCTCTTCCTATATGATCCATAATCAGCCTGTCTCTATCCAGGGCAATATTCTGGCAAATATGTGATATTTATAATAATCATCCCGGATTATCGTGAGACCTGCTTGGACAAACTAGTTAATTTTTCATCGTCCAGACATCCATCCAGGGCAATGTTCTGGATGATATGTGAGATTTTGAACTAATTATCCCATATGACCATGAGATCATCTTGGACAATCAAGTAACTTTTTCATCGTTCAAACATCCATCCATGACAATGTTCTCAACAATATTTGTTGACTTAAACTAATTATGATGATAGTATATCGGCTTGGATGACCTGAATAAAGGAACCTTCTAATCATCCAGACTCTCCTAAATCTTTCTTGCTGATTAAGCTAAATTTGAAAAGATCGTATGGGACGATTGGTCGATCGTCCTGGATGATATTTGATGATTAGTTACAAATTAGGGAAATTTTGGATCCCTTGTTTAAAAGATCACTTATTTTCTCAAGAGAAGATGTTTTGCTACTATCCTGACCTGAGAGAACCAGGACGAGTGGGAGGCAAGGGAGAGAGAGAGATCTTGTGATGGGGAGTTTATGAGGTGTTTTACAAAGGTATCTCCAAGAAAGGATCTTAGTCATCTTCTTCGGTTGTCATCCCTAGTTACTTGGAGGTTCAAGAGAGGTCTTCCTCAATAACTGATCGAGGTTCTCTGCCTGCTTCAGGAGGAAGCAAAAGGAGTTAGGTTCTCTGCCTCATCGAGGTTGGTGGAAATAAGTTTTTGAATGGGCTTCTCTTTGTGGGGGAAAAAGGAGAGACACTGATTTTAGTACTATATCTAGAGGAGAGGCTCCGAGGAGTGGAAATATGTCAAGTTGCCGAAACCACTATAAAATATGGTGTTTTTTTTTCTTATTATTTTTCCTTATTTAATTTATGCACTTGAACTTCTGTGGTATTTATTTGGTTGTGTTTGTGATTCTGTTTGGAGAAATTTTTAAATACTATTTCACCCTCCTCTTGGTTAACCTTGGGACAAGTTCATAACTGCTTAACATCCCTGACTAACTTTCATTTCCCTTTTTCTGCTTGGCATGTGGTCAGTGATCTGAATCATATGCTTTATTACATGTTTTTGAGTTAGTGACTTATGAGGTGGTTCATCCTTGGCTCGGGTTACAAACATGCTGGTGGTAATTAGTATTTTTTTTGTGTTGTCACCTTATTCTCTACTATTACATTTGATGTTTTTACTTTCCTATCTAATATCCCTTTTTGTAGATTATGTTTAGTGCAGATGATTGTAGTGTTAAGCTGTTGATGAGGATGATGGAGCTGGATGCTATTTTTTGTAGCTCTATACTTTTTTGGGTGCTAGCTCCTATGCATCATAGTATATACTTAGGTTTTTTGTACTTTTGCTTAGTAGGGAACTCGAGCTCTTAAGTTTTTTGGCTTTTATTATTAAAGCTCTTTGGAGAAGTAGTGAGCTTGAATTCCCTTTAAGTAACATGTAATCAGTTTTCCTATAAATGCGTAGGCCCCTCTGTGGGTTTCTATTAAAATTGAAATAAATAAAATTGGGTAATATAACTTTTTATTTAGTGCATTTTAAATCATTGAAATGACTCCCCACTAATGCTCTTCACTAGTGTGTCTATGATAAAAATTTTATTAAACATAATTGGTTGGATCGACAGAACAAATCATTTTATCATTTCTAGGGCATAAATTACAGTTTTCTCATGTGTGCGAAATCTCAATGGTTGATTTTTTTATCAACGGTGCAGATCCAGCCTTTTCATCATCTAATCCGATCATGCGGATCGCTTGGTTGTTGTGATCTTAGTCTAGCAACATCACAAACGTTCAATCAAAATAGCAAAGAATCAAACAACTTTAGAGTGATGCTCGCTCATCCAAGTGGAAAGCAAGTTGGGCCCACCACCTTCCAATAATTTGGTCATGATTGTGTGCCAATGAAATCATTTTTAATGATTGGTCTCCACCACGTGTATTTATCCCATGAGTCCTAGGAAGCCACGTGGCCCTCCCGCCACCACGCCATCGCCATTTTATACATAATTCAATCTTTTTTTTTTTAAATCTTATTTTAATCAAATTTAATAAAAAAAACATTAAAATTTTAATTTAAATCCAAAATTATTCATGTGATATATAAATTTGCTCGTATTTTCAAGGAATTTAAATTAAAATAAAATTACTTTAAAATATTCTCATAATATTAAGTAATTTTAAATATTGATTATTTGATTATTTTAATTATTATTTTATTAAATAAAATCAAAAAAATTTCAAAATTTTGGGAAAGCTACTTTAGTATATTTTGAACTTTTAAAAAGTTTTTCTAAAATAATTTTAGTATTATTTTGATTTTATTTCATTTTTTTATTATTAAAACTATGTTTCATAGCTAGAATTTTGTAAGTTTTATTTTAAACTCATATGTATATTTAAATCATTTTCAACACTTTCAATTTGACTTTAATGTTTAGTTAGAGATTTGACTTGTTTGAGTTAATTTAATGCTGATTGATCCTTGAGCTTTAATTTTAAATTTTCAAATTACGCGTTGATTTACATGTGTTGGACACACACATTCACCTAGCCTAGACTCTCCTAGTTTTAGGATTTAATTATGATGATTGTATGTATTGGTATGTGTGTATAAGCGTTAGCAAAACTTTTTATTTGACCCCACATAACTTAGTGATACTTTGAAAACAATAATAAACCACTTGTTTAGAGAACTTAGAAAAATTTTAATAATTAGGATACACTTTCTATTGATTTGAAACTTTGAACAGTAAAACTTAGTGACTTTTCAGCCTCTAGAAAAATATCGAGCAACTTTAAAAATCATCAAGCCACTTAATTAATTAAGTAAAAGTTAATCCTTTAATTAACATGTTCACTCATAATAATGTTAAAAATCCTTTAGGAAAATTTGAATCTAAATCTCATAAAGGATTTTTTCTAGGATATTTTAGTGTTGGCAAATCCTATAGGGTTTTTAACACAGGAGATTTAGTAGTTTAGGAGACCATACATATAGTATTTGATGAATATGGTATTTCTAAAGAGCCATGGTTGGAATATTTTGGACCAAAAATAGATTTTCATAACCCTTAAAAAAAAAGGGCAAGAGTGACGGTTGCGACGAGAATGGCGATTTTGGCAGATAGGTGGAGATCGTTGGTTCTCCGTCGGCCTGGTATGGCCGACAGAGCACCTTTGTTTGGTTCTGTCATCTCAATCTTGTTTAGAGATGCGATGAAGATGAAGATTTATCCGATAGATGTTCTTTCTTGGACCAATGATTTTCATGTTTCTTTGGAATTGAAATTGGTTTTCGATGATTTCTGTTTGCCAATGTATCTCTGTTGGTTTGGTTTGGCTTCCAGTAATGTGGGATGTGTCTATCCTACTAGTATCAGATTCTTGAGTGTTTTTTATGAAATTTCAAATCTGAAGGTGGATTTGGAGGAGTTTTTGTGTTGGTTTTTTGTTTCCTACAACAATATTAGAAACGAAGTCTATGCTGGGACTAAATTCCTTCTAACGAATGTTTACTGGATTTCGGATCTAATTTTGTTTATGGATTCTCTTGATTCCATAATTGGTTTGAATAGATTCTTGATGAGTGATCAGTTGATGATTATGAAGTTGATGGCGTTTGGGTGTTTGGATTTTAAAGGATGTTCTTGCTATTTTAAAGATCTAGTTTCTTTTGGATTCTTGAAGACTCTTGGAATCAAGTCAGTCCAGTGGATGATTTTGAGTCCGTTAGTTGTGGAAGAATACAATTATGGTTTGCTTGCAGCTGGGTATGCAACCATTCAGAAATAGGTTTTGGGAGCTGTTGTTTTTGCTTTATCAACATCGTTTTGATCGTCTAAAGGGATTGGCCGTGGATTGTCTATGTTGAGGGAATTCTTGTTGGTTGATGTTTGTAAAATGGAGGTTGTTGTTTTGCCACTTGTTTTTCTGTTGTTTTTTGAAGATCAAGTATTATTGGTTAAAGACTTGAAGGATTTGAAGATTTTTAGTTTTTCTCTTGTCAATGTGATGAGAGTGGTGATGAGTATCAGATTGGATGGCTTTTGCAATGAGGCGGCTGGTGTGATGATGATTTGCAATTGGTATGACTTTGCTTGTGGAGAGGCTGATTCTTGGACTATCGAGGAGGGAGTTTTTGTTATGACTTTGTTGTCATTGATTAGTTCGTTCTTGGTGGCTATTATCGGTTGTGTTGATGCTACAACAGCAATTTCTACTCTTGTTTGGAGCTTGTTGGACCTTTATTTTGAGGGTGGTCTAAATGATGTTTGGATAGCTGGTTTAGTAGTTGCTTTTATTTTTTGTTTATCTAGTTATCCTTTATTTGTTTTGCTTTTAGGCTTCTTAAACCTGTTTAAAGCCATTATGATGAAATATGGGATTTTTACTAGGTTTCATTTTCCATCCCTTGGGAAAGCTGGGATACTAACCAACCTTTTTGGTTGTTTTAATATTTGGTATCCCCATCACCCCAATGGATCTAAAATGGTATCTAGTGGATCGCATATCCATTATGATAGTTTTAAAAGGATTTCTTTTTCTTTCTAGACTATATTAGGTTTTTTTTTTAATGCTATTTGCATTTCTTCAAAAAAAAAAAATAAAAGAGACATGGTTGGAGGAAAAATATATTGAAGATATCTCCCAAGGACTTAAAAAGATAAATTTGGAAGATAATGCTGGAACAGAAAAAACATTGCCTAGATAATGGAAATTTTCTAAAAACCATCATACTTTTATATCAATGATTGAGTCTACTAATATAAATCAAGCACTTTCTGATGAATTTTTTATTTTGAAATTGCAAGAAGAATTGAATCAATTTGTTAAAAAATGATGTTCGGGAATTGATAGAAAGGACTAAAAATCAAAGTTTTGCTGGAACTAAGTGGGTGTTCAAAAATTAAATTGAATGATTTAGGTGTAGTGGTTAAAAATAAGGCAAGATGAGTGGCCAAAGGGTATAATCAAATAAAAGGAATTGATTTTGAAGAAACTTTTACCCCTGTAGCCAGACTTGAAGCGACAAGTGTGTTACTAGTCTTTGCCTATTTTAAATGTTTTAAATTGTATCAAATGGATGTTAAGAGTGCCTTTCGTAATGTAGTGATACAAGTGGATATTCATGTTTCGTAACCTATAGTTTTTAAAAATTCAAATTTTTTAATCATGTGTTTAAATTGAAAACACATTGTATGGACTAAAATAGGCATCTAGGACTTGGTATGAGAGGCTAAGCACTTTCCTACTAAAAATATCATTTGTTAAAGGAAGTGTGGACACCACTCTATAATTAAAAAGGGTAGGAGATAACATACTTATTGTTTATATATATGTTGATGATATCCTATTTGGATCCACTAATAAAAATATTTATGATGGATTTTTAAAAATAATGAGTAGTGAATTTGAAATAAGTTTGATGGGAGACTTAAGTTACTTTGTTGGTTTTAGCATAAAGAAGAATGATGATGGAATATTTCTTAGCAAGTCGAAGTATATTAAAGTCATCATCAATAAATATGAAATAGATAATGCTAAACTAGTGAGTACACCAATGAGTTCCTCAATAAAGTTAGATAAGAACTCTAAGGGAAAATCTATTGATCAAAAGAAATTTAGAGGAACAAATTAATCATTACTTTACTTAACTTCTAGTAGACTAGATATCATATTTAGTATTTATTTGTATGTAAGATTTCAAGCTGATCTAAAAGAATCACACTTGACTTTTATTAAAAGAATTTTGAGATATCTTTTGGGAACACAAAACTTAGAAATATGGTATCCTAAGCACAAATCTTCATTTAAAATATTTGGATATTCTAATTTAGACTTTTTAGGTTGTAAGGTCAATCAGAAAAGTACTTCTAGAACATATCAATTCATAGAAAACTATTTAATTTATTTGTCTAGCAAAAAATATATTTTAATAGCCTTTCCACTTTTGAAGCAGAATACATTACCTTAGGTAGTTCTGTGGCACAAGTTCTTTGGTTAAAGTAACAATTTATTGATTTAGGTTTTTATATTGGCACTATTCTAATTTTCTATGATAATACAAGTGCCATATGCATTTCAAAGAATCATATTCAACATTCTAGAATCATGCATATAGATATATATATAAATAAGGTATCACTTTAGAGATCATGTGGCTAAAGAAGAAATTGAATTACATCATGTTGCTATTTAGAATCAACTTGTAGATATTTTCACAAAACAACCGACATTTGAAACATTTAGCACCTTAAGTACTAGATTAGGTGTGATTTATATTAATGTTTAAAACTATAATTCTACAAATTTGATTCATAATGTATTTCATGTATGTTAATGTGTTTTGTTTATTTCGTTATTTATTTGTTAGTGTTTGTTTATTAATTTAGTTTGTGTATGTTTTTATTTTCTTTGTTGCATGTCATGGATCTTGGGTGATATTTTTTTTAAAAGAGTTTTTTGTTTATCATGTCTTGAGTTAATTTATCTTTCATATTGTACGAATGTTTTTGTACTGTATGAATTCTATTGACTATACATGATATTTTTTTTCTTAGTGGAGCACCTAAAACTATGTTTTTTTTTAATTCATATTGTAGTGTATGATGATATAATCATCTGTACAATCAGTTACTTTTTGTCAGTACGAATGTGGACATTTTTCAAGGTTAGTTATTTTTTTAAAGATCATACATATGAAATCTAATTTTGTCTGTACGATCCTGTTGTCATTTTTTCATGTGGATAAACCTTATCACCATATACGATCAATATTATTTTGATCATCCTGGATGAACAAGTGTTTATCTGTATGATCATATGGTCAAAAGGCCGGAAAGAAACGACTCATCGGGAATGGTAGTTTATGAAAAGTCATTTTATTTTTGGCAGTTTTCATTCGTTTGCATGAAAGTTTTTTCATCTTGTACAATTGCATAATCGTAAGTACATTTTGTATTATACGATCAAGCCATTTTTGTTTAAATAGGAAGGTTTGAGATTGATGAGAACTTTCTTACGAAAGACAATGAGGAAGCCTATGGTTGTTTCTTTAAACCTAAGATTACACCATCTTATCTCCTAATCCAACCAATTATACCTCTTTTTGACACAATTCAATTCTCTTTCATTCTCATGCTGGTTTTTACCTAGTACCATGGACCATTCCTTCTTTTCCTTTCTAACATGAGAATGAATTAAAATCACACTAGGATATCTTCATTTGTCTTTAAGCAGCGAGCAGAAATTACCAAAGTTGATTTAGGCACCTACCTTTTTTTTATAAGGAAACCAACTGAGGGGCCTACACGTTAAATAAATAAAAGGTTTACACAATCCTTAAGGGGACCTCAATCTCTCTGTTGCTTATAAGAAATTGAAGAAAAATAGGAAGAAAATTCCTAAGAGCTCGAGTTCCCCACTATTGAAAAATGCAAAACGGTGCTCAAGCATGAGCACCCAAAAAAGGAGCAGATCAAAAAATAGCAAAAGGCTCCACTCAGTCATCCTCAAAACCAAACCATCAAGCATAAGCAACAAAGGATTCTTACAAAAAAAGTGATAGGAAAAAAGGATATAACAATATTATATATAAGGATTAAAGCACAGATTAACCAAATAATGAATCACATGAGAAAAATAGTCCAACCAATAATAAAACCCAATAAAATCATAATTCAAGATTAACCAACACTATCCATAATAAGGAAGTAATGGATCCAAGGAGTAAGATACCACTTACAACCAGCAATAACCATCACAATGTGAGTAAAACTCCAAGATATAAAGGTCAAGGCCAATACAATACAACCAGTGCAAAACTGGCCCTACCAGCCATACAGGGAGTAAGGCCAAATCCTTAAACCAACCAACCAAAGGATTGTGCAACCAAAAAAAAAAGTCAAGTCATGCAAGCCCACGAAATTAAAGAAAATAGTTTGGATAAGCAAACAACACCACCCACCAAATCAAATAACGAATCAAAACCCATAATAACTAGATGGGTAATAGCTATTGGAGACCATGACCCCAACTGGTAGGCTAAGAATAACCCACCAACAGATATTCAATGAAAATAAGCCAACACAAAAATGGAGATACTAGTCCAGCACCTGACTAACCAAGCACCCACAAAGCAAGGCCTAAAAAGAACACTAAAAAAACTAGCATCAACTAATAGAAAAAGTAGGAAGCAAATCAAAGGTCATAAAGAAACTAGCCACCCACACACAGAAAGGGCCATCCCTAAACAGAAAACCATAAAACCACTTGAAAACACACATAGCCTCAAGTGTTTTGATAGACTGTAATCTCATTTTGATTAATGTTTTGCTCAAATTAAGACTCACCTAAACCAAAAAGATGTAAGGTACAATGAAGTTATACGACAGATTGACTCGATCAACACTACTGTATTAAGATAGTTGCTATTTGCATGTTTTATATTTTTACAACTTGTATAGTTTTGATGATTCCAAACATTATTGTTCAAATGTATAGTTATCTCCTAAAAATTTTAGAAGATTTGTATTTGCTCTTGTGTGCACTAACATTTTAGGAAAATCTAACTCCTGACTACGAAGACTTCAAATCAAAATTTAGCATGAGATACTTTGTGAATTTGAAGCTTGTATTTTTCTTTGAAATAAACTTGAAAGGGAGTGATTGTAATTGAGTGAATAAAAACATGCACACACACATAAGGAGATCATATAAAATTTATACTGATCGTATGGGACGATATCAGTTCGTACGGGACGATCAAATAATTATCCTCTATTAAGATCACATGGAACGAATAGGAACTGGGGAGAAAAATTTTCTAAGTCTTATTCGTCCAGGACGAAATTAAATATCGTCCAGGACGATCTGCTCTCTGTAAGATTTTCGTCCAGACGAAATTAAATATCATCCTGGACGATCTTCTCTCTATAAGATTTTCGTCCAAACGAAATTAAATATCGTCCAGGACGATCTGGTCTCAATAAAAATTTTGTCCGGATGAATCAATTTTTGTCCAGACGATACAACTGACTTAGAACGGTTTTTTCTGCAGTTTTTAGAATCGACCTTGTAATAACCATTCGTACCGGATGAACTTGGATCGTACGGGATGATCTGCTTGTACGAAAAACATTTCGTACACATATACAAACAGGTTCGTTTCAAGGCTTTTAAGTAATATCGTCCAGGAAAATCGACGATCGAACGGGACGATCAACTACGTACAGAATTAAAAACTTGCAGTTTTTGGGCGGTTTTTCTTGTCTTTTATATATATAGTCCAAATTAGACTGCCACCAAATCTTTTTGTCATTTGATCTTCATGCCTCTTGAGAGAATATCCAAGGAGAGAGTGTAAGAGTGCATTCAAAGGAGGATTCCTACCACTGGAGCGTGAAGGCTTCACTTAGAGTTTAAAGGTAAGAATCTCTACTTGTGAATTGAGATTACTTCACACTTTTCTTTCTTCCTTCTAGATTCTTGTGAGAAGATCTGTCAAGAAGATCCAGTTCTCTGCCGACACTTAGAGAGTGTGAACAGCCGAAGGGTTCTTTGCCCACACTAGGAGAGTGTGAAAGGACGAAGGGTTCTCTGCCCACACTAGGAGAGTGTGAAAGGACGAACGGTTCTCTGCCAACACTAGGGATTGTGTAAAAGGACGACGGTTCTCTGCCGCATCGGGTAGTGGTGAAAAGAGTGTTTTGTAATGGCTTCTCCGCCTTGCTGTGGATGCAAAATGAGAGTCACTATTGGTATTAGTGCAATACTCAGAGGGTGCCTCTGAGGAGTGGATGTAGGTCTGGTTTAGACTGAACCACTATAAATCTTGTGTCATTTACTTTACTATTTTTACTTTTCCGCATTTATTTTTTAGCTTAAAAAACTCTATGGTTGAAAAATGTTTTCTATAAAAACTTAATAAAAATTTTCATTTTGGTTCAACACTATTTCAAAGAGGGCTTAAATTTTTAAAATACCAATTCACCCCCCCCCCCCCTCTTGGTAGCCTTGGGACATTAACTTAGGTCTAACAACCTATTTACTAGACTCAACAAGTGGTATTAGAGCTTTGTTTCAAAATCATAAGTTTAAACTACTTTTTGATTAACGTAGATGGCTACATTCGGAAATCGAAACACACCTGAAGGTTACTCTATAACTAGACCTCCACTGTTTGACAATATACCTTCTGATTTTTGGAAAACACGCATGTCTACTTTCTTACAGTCACTTGATTATCATATGTGAATCCAAGTCTAGGAAGGTTACACAAAACCAACTAGATTAGTTGATGGAGTTAGGGTAGAAACACCTTTGTAGATTGGACTATAGAAGAACGTGACTTAGCACAACTAAATGCCAAATGTTTAAATAGCATCTTTTGTGCTTTAAAATCTGAAGACTACATGCGTGTTTACACTTGCAAAAGTGGAAAGGACATATGGGATAGACTTTGTATAACTTATGAAGGTACAAATGAGGTTAAGTAATCAAGACTCAATATCTTGTTACATGACTATGAATTATTTCGCATGAAACCAAATGAATCTATTTCTGACATGTACACAAGATTCATACAAATTGTCACTTCTTGGCATGCACTTGGTAGGTAATTAACTAATACTAAAATGGTTAATAAGATTCTTCATTGTTTACCTACTGCTTATGATGTTAAAATTACTGCAATTATAGAGTATAAAGATCTAAACATTTATTCTATTGATAATCTTCTTGGTTCACTCATTGCTTATGAGGAAGGAGTAAGTCAAAGAAAGAATGATGCAGGTGAACCACGAAAGGAGAAGAATATTGCACTAAAAGTGGAAGAGTCTGAGAGTGAACACTCACAACCTGAGGATGAAGACGATATTGCATTGATGGCTAGACAATTCAGAAGCTTTTTAAAGAGGAAGCAGAAGAGACGCTAGCAATGGAATAGAGGTAAGTATAACAGAAATGGCAAGGTTTCTAATGAAGTGATTTGTTATGAATGCAGGAAACTAGGTCATATCAAGATTGAATGCCCAAAACTCAAAGCCACTCCTAGCAAGGAGAAGGTTGAGGAGAAACCAATTGTAAAGAAGGGAAAAAAGAAGTTTCAAAGGGCTTTCTGGGTGGACTCAGCTTCAGACTCATCTGAGACTGAAAAAGAAGAAGAAGTCATCAACCTTTTCTTGATGGCAGATAATGTTGATCAATCAGATCAAGAAGAGGTATGTGACTTAACCTATGATGAATTATTTGAAGTTTCTAAACACATGCATGATGCATATAGGAAAATGAAAAAGATGCATGCTAGTGTAAGTTTTGAATTGGAAGAGCTTAAGAAGGAACATGAAATCCTTATGAAAGATCATGCATTAATAGATAACAACCACATGAAACTTCTTGATGAATATGATGACTTGAATAAGAATTTTGATAATTTAAAATCATCCTATGCTAATCTTGAAAAAGAATTTAAAAATTTTAAGTATGAATCTGAGAGCAAAACATATCGAATCAATTATACAAATCAAATCTTAGAAGATATGAATTCATTTTATAAATTGACAATAAGAGCTCTTGAGGATAATAGGAAACCCCCAAAACTTGAAGATTTTACAAATCCTAAATATTATCCTAAATACATGAAATCCCTTAGAAGACAATCAAATGGAAGAAAACTTAGGAATACTTTTCCTAATGTTAAATGCAATAATTGTGGATTTTTGGGACATATCATACATGCATCTGATTAGAAATTTCAAAAAGGTGAACCCAAACTTATATGGGTTCCCAGGTCTAACATTTAATATTTTTTGCAGGGTTGCTCTCACACAAGACCTCGTGGGAGCACATGGTACCTGGACAGCGGATGTTCAAAGCATATGACTGGAGATACTGCTCAATTCATAACATTGGAATCCAGGAGTGGAGGCAAGGTTACACTTGAAGATAACACCACAAAGAAAGTGGTTGGATTAGGTATGATTGAAAATTTAAAAAACTTTTTCATAGACAATGTATTATTAGTTGAAGGCTTAAAATATAATTTGTTAAGTATAAGTCAGCTATGTGATAAGGGCTATAATGTAAATTTTTTACCTGCTAGCTGCATATTAAGCCTAAATGGGAAAGAAGTTTTAAATGGAAAAAGGGTAAACAATGTTTACATGCTAGATTTAAATTATATTCAATCTCCTACTGCTTTTTGTTTGAAAACTATTTATGATGAATCATGGCTTTGGCATAGGAGACTTTGTCATTCTAGTATGAAAAACCTTAGGAGAATTACTCAAAAGAACTTAGTGAGAGGTATACAAAAACTAGACTTTACTAAGGATCACCTTTGTGATGTATGTCAATTAGGAAAACAAGTGAAGTCCTATTTTAAGTCTAATAAGGATCTTAAAACTAGTAAACCATTGGAAATTCTTCACATCGATCTTTTTGGACCTGTAGGAACTGTAAGTCTAGGAGGGAAGGTATACGGATTTGTTATAGTGGATGATTTCTCAAGATTCACTTGGGTTAGATTTCTTTTTCATAAGAGTGAATTGTTTGAGAAATTTAGAAATTTTTTGACTTGGATTCAAAGAAAACTAGGGAGTGAAATAATTTCTATACAAAGTGATCATGGAGAAAAATTTGAAAATGAAAGATTTGAAAATTTCTGTAAAGAAAAAGAGATTGATCACAATTTTTCTATACCTAGAACCCCTCAACAAAATGGGGTAGTTGAGAGGAAAAATAGAACATTAATAGAAGCCGCCCGAGCAATGTTGGCAGAATACTCACTTCCTAGATATTTTTGGGGTGAGGCGGTTAGCACTGCATGCTATGTTCTGAATAGGGTAAATATGATATCAAATTTAAATAAAATACCCTATGAGTTGCTAAAAGGTAGAACACCTAATTTGTCTCATTTGCATGTTTTTGGTTACAAGGAGTTCATTCATAATAATGGAAAATCTGCCTTAGGAAAATTTGATCCAAAATCAGATGAAGGAATTTTTGTTGGATATTCAAGTGTTGGAAAATCTTATAGGGTATTCAATAAAAAAACTTTGGTCATTGAAGAAACCACACATGTTTTATTTGATGAATCTGGATATTTGGAAGAGCCAAATGTTGTTGAAGATGAGATTGAGGAAAACTCCCAAAAGATTGATAGAATAAATTTGGAAGAAAATGTGGAAGAGAATTTGTAAAGAGAAAATCCTTTTCTTAGAGATTTGAGATTTTCTAAAAACCACCCAAGGGAATTGATTATAGGTGAACCGAGTGAGGGTGTTAGAACTAGGCGTGGATTAAATGAGGAAGATGTTTTTGTAGAATAACCTCTAGGTTTTGAAAATTCTAAATACCCAAATCATGTTTTCAAGTTAAAAAGGGCATTATATGGATTGAAACAGGCACCTAGGGCTTGGTATGAGAGGTTGAGCACCTTCCTACTTGAAAGATCTTTTGAAAAAGGAAGTGTGGATACAACTCTCTTTTTAAAGAAATTTAGAAAAGATATTCTCATTGTTCAAATTTATGTGGATGATATCTTTTTTGGATCTACAAATAAAAATCTTTGTGATGATTTTTCTAAAATAATGAGTAGTGAATTTGAAATGAGTCTAATTGGAGATTTAAATTACTTTCTAAGTTTTAGCATTAAGCAACTTGAGAAAGGTACTTTTCTTAGTCAAACTAAATATGTTAAGGACATCCTCAAAAAATATGAAATGGACAATGCTAAACCTGTTAGTACACCAATGAGTTCCTCAGTTCAGTTGGATAAGGACCTTAAGGGAAAATTTGTTGATCAAAAGAAATTTAGAGGGATAATTAGATCTTTACTTTACTTGACTGCTAGCCGACCAGATATTATGTTCAGTGTTTGCTTATGTGCTAGATTTCAATCTGATCCAAAAGAGTCACATTTGACAGCAGTTAAAAGGATATTTAGATACTTGCTAGGAACTCAGAACTTAGGAATTTGGTATCCTAAGTTTAGTTCTTCATTTGAAATTATTGGTTATTCAGATTTTGACTTTGCAGGCTGTAGAGTTGATAGGAAAAGCACTTCTGGAACATGTCAATTCATTGGAAATTCATTAGTTTCATGGTCTAGTAGAAAACAAAATTCAGTGGCCCTATCTACTACAGAAGCAGAATACATTGCCTTAGGAAGTTATGTGGCACAAGTACTTTGGTTAAAACAACAGTTGATTGATTTAGGACTAACTATAGGCACTATTTCAATTTATTGTGACAATACTAATGATATTTGCATTTCCAAAAATCCTATTTAACATTCTAAAACCAAACACATTGACATAAGGCATCATTTCATAAGGAATCATGTATCCAAAGGAGAAATTGAACTTACTAATGTTTCAACTGAAAATCAACTTGCAGACATTTTTACAAAACCTTTATCCTTTGATACTTTCAGTACATTAAGAACAAGGCTTGGTGTAATTGATTTGAATGCTTAAATAAAAATGTTTTTGCAACATTGATATTTATGTTTTCGTAGTTTATGATTTTTGTTTTTGTGATTTTTATTTGTGTGTTTTGAGTTATTTTATTTTTAGAGTCTGTACTTTTGTCATAGTGTAGTGTGATTTGTGTTTTGTTTTATTTTCTTTAATAAAAATTCAAAAAATCCAAAAATATGGAAATCGTCCGGGACGAAATTTTTCGTACTGGACGATGTGTGTAAAATTCAGTTTGCGTGCTATAAAACGTCTAGAGAGCAGTTTTAAAAGTAGTTCGTCTGTACGATCTGAATGATCGTCCAGGACGAATTTTTTTTTCTCAAACGTCGGGACGATTGAATGTAGCAGTTGAATGGATAAGGCAGTTTTCATTGTGAACTTCGTCCGTACGAACTTTTAGTTTGTCTAGACGAACATACGTCGATTGATAGCGGGGGATGGTTTTCAACTGACATTAAAACGAATTACTTTTGATCGTCTGTATGAAATGTTTTTGTCTGTACGATCAGTCAAGTCAAAAAGTCTGTATGAAAGGACGTATCGTAAATTGTGTTGATTACGAAAAGCAGTTACATTCATGACGAATTTTTTTGTCCAAGACGAACGTATCATTTTCTTTAAATTAGAAGGCTTTCTAACTCAACAATCACATCTCCAAACATCTCTTTCAATCCTTTTCTACTTCAAAATAAAAAATGTTCTCCTCTAGCAAGCGACAAAAGGTGTTAGCAAAGAAACCACATAGGAATTCTGAAAACTTTCTTTCAAAAGCCAATGAGGAATACTTTCCTCGATTTGCCTCTACAAAAATCACACCTCGCATTCTGAGCCAGAGCGAAATAAACTTCAAGGTAATGCACCTTTTTGCTTCCACTCAGTTTGGATTTATCTTATCTCTCGTCCACCTCTATAACAAACAGACCTTTCTTTACTTCCTAGCCAATATGAGTTTCAACTCCGATCACTCTTCTGTCAGTTCTTATGTGTTTAAACAAAGTTGAAATCACTAAGCATGACTTAGGTGCTTTTCTTAACTTAAGAACTGAAGGTCTTAGAGCCCACACCCTTATGAATGATAACACCTTCAAGTGGTATGAAGTCAATAGGGTGATTAGAGAAAATGGCTTAAATTATCATATTGCTAGAGTTTCTAGAATGACCAAAAATGCTCGAATCATCCAGCACATTCTTAGATCTTCTATTATTCCAAAAGCTGGTGATAGGATCAACATTACTCCACTCCTTTCTGTTCTGACTTTTTTGATTATGAAAGGTAGTCCTAATGATGAAGCCCAACTTATCTTAGACCATATTTATGGACTTTCTGAAATTGGACATGCTGATTAGAAAAGAAAAAGGAATATATCATTGGGTCACTTGATTACATTTATTTTGGAAAAGAAATACAATGTAGTGCATCCTGATGAAGAATATGAAGAGTCGGTCTACTACAATGATGCTTCTTTTAGAGCAATCTTCAAGGAGCAAAAAAGAGAAAGCACCTACCAGTGCTTCTTAAGAAGAAGAAGAAGGAGAGCAAACATCTGCACCTCAATCAAATTATGATAATTTGATTGAGAAATTTGATAGTCTTGAGACTCATTTTGATCAACGATTTGATCAAATTGATGCTCAACTTCAGCAGCAGCAACATGACATTGGTAGTATAAGAAATGAAGTTCATGAAATTAATATCAATGTTATGTTGATGACTTCCTACTTCAACTTATTTGGTGGCATTCCTCCTCCTCCACCAGAAGAATAGAGATTTGGGTGATGATTTTCTAGGTGTTTCTTGTATTAGTGTTTATTTTAGTTTGTTTTAGTTGTGTATTTTTTTTTATCGATATTATGAAGTGATTTTGTAATCTTTTTCATTAATATCAATATATATTGTATTTGGTTTAAATTTGAATTGTTTTTTAAATGTGTTTAGTTTTTATGAATTTCATTAGTCTTTTTAATCTTAATTGTGCTTAAATTAGATTGTAATTTGAGATTAATTTTATTAGAAAATCTAGTTTTTTTAAATTTAAAATTTGTTTATAACTTGTTATAATTAGAATTTTTAATTTCATGTCTATTCATTTAGACTACATAAAAATTAATATTATTATTGCAATTTAGATGCTTTCTTATTTTATATTTCTTTGCTTAAGTGATATTTATGCACTTAGAAAAATTTGAAATTTTAGATTATTGATCTTAGAAAGAATTGGTTTCAATTACTCTTGAAAATTGTACAAAGAATACAAAAATCAAAAGGAATGCGCAAAGGTTCGCAAATGTGAAAAGAGGCACAAAATAAGCCCAATGTCAAAAGATGCACAAAAATGTGCCACAAAATTGGAAAAAGATGCGCAAAGCGCCACATGTGGTAATTCTCTTCTTTCTAGATTCTTTCAATCTCTTAATTCAAATTGATCTTATGTTCATTTATATTTCTTTTGAACTTTGAAATATAGAATTTTTATTCATCTCTCTTGTAATGACTTTCTATATCTCATATGTCTAAATTGAATCATTTCTTTGATAAATTCTTCTTACTTACACTGTTATATCACTTCTTGAATTCTATGAATTTCTATGATTTACCTAATATTATTAGTTTTAGATTCCATAACTTATGTCAATCACTCTTTAGATTAAATTTTCAAATGGATTTCATATAATTACATACATTTCTTGTCTATTTCTTTTTCACTTTTTGTTGTTGTCAAAAAGGGGGAGAAATTATTTTTGTGTTTGTTTGTATTTTGACTTTGTGTCATTTAGCTTGTGTTATTGTCTTGTATTTTTTATTTTTGTTTTTATTAAAAAAAAATTTGAAAAACAAAAATATTGTTCTTTAATTCAAAATGCCTCCTTATTTACAAACAATAATTGTTTTTCCATCATCAAAAAGGGGGAGATTGTTAAGATAGTTGCTATTTGCATGTTTTATATTTTTGTAACTTGTATAGTTTTGATGATTCCAAACATTATTGTTCAAATGTGTAGTTATCTCCTAACAATTTTAAAAGATTTGTATTTTCTCTTGTGTGTACTAACATTTCAGGAAAATCTAACTCCAAACTACGAAGACTTCAAATCAAAATTCAGCATGAGATACTTTGTGAATTTGAAGCTTGTATTTTTCTTTGAAATAAACTTGAATGGGAGTGATTGTAATTGAGTGAATAAAAACATGCACACACACACATAAAGAGATCATATAAAATTTATACTGATCGTACGGGACTATATCAGTTTGTACGGGACGATCAAACAGTTATCTCCTATTAAGATCACATGGAACGAATAGGAACTGGGGAGAAAATTTTTCTAAGTCCTATTCGTCTAGGACAAAATTAAATATCGTCCAGGACGATCTGCTCTCTGTAAGATTTTCGTCCAGACGAAGTTAAATATCGTTCAGGACGATCTGCTCTCTATAAGATTTTCGTCCAGACGAAATTAAATATCGTCCAGAACTATCTGGTCTCTATAAAAATTTCGTCCGGACAAATCAATTTTCGTCCAGACCATACAACTGACTTAGAACGGTTTTTTCTCTAGTTTTTGGAACCGACCTTGTAATAACCGTTCATACCGGACAAACTTGGTTCGTACGAGATGATCAGCTTGTACGAAAACATTTCGTACACATATACAAACAGGTTCGTTTCAAGGCTTTTAAGTAATATCTTCTTGGACGATCCACGATCGTACGGGACGATCAACTGGTACAGAATTGAAAACTTGCAGTTTTTGGACTGTTTTTCTTGTCTTTTGTATATATAGTCCAAATTAGACTACCACTAAATCTTTTTGTCATTTGATCTTCATGCCTCTTGAGAGAATAGCCAAGGAGAGAGTGTAAGAGTGCATTCAAAGGAGGATTCCTACCACTGGAGCGTGAAGGCTTCACATGGAGTTTAAAGGAAAGGATCTCTACTTGTGAATTGGGATTACTTCACTCTTTTCTTTCTTCCTTCTAGATTCTTGTGAGAAAATCTGTCAAGGAGATCCGGTTCGCTACCGACACTTGGAACACTTGGAGAGTGTGAACAGCCGAAGGATTCTCTGCCCACACTAGGAGAGTGTGAAAGGACGAAGGGTTCTCTTCCCACACTAGGAGAGTGTGAAAGGATGAAGGGTTCTCTGCCCACACTAGGAGAGTGTGAAAGGACAGACGGTTCTCTACCAACACTAGGGATTGTGTAAAAGGATGACGGTTCTCTGCCGCACCGAGTAGTGGTGAAAAGAGTGTTTTGCAATGGCTTCTCTGCCTTTCTGTGTGCAAAAGGAGAGTCACTATTGGTATTAGTGCAATACTCAGAGGGTGCCTCTGGGGAGTGGATGTAGGTCAGGTTTAGACCGAACCACTATAAATCTGGTGTCATTTACTTTACTATTTTTACTTTTCCGCATTTATTTTTTGGTTTAAAAAACTCTGTGGTTGAAAAACATTTTCTATAAAAACTTAATAAAAATTTTCATTTCAGTTCAACACTATTTCAAAGAGGGATTAAATTTTTAAAATACCAATTCACCCCCCCCCCCCTCTTGGTAGCCTTGGGACATTAACTTAAGTCTAACAACCTATTTATTAGACTCAACATACTGTAGTAATGATCAGTAGCTACTTTATGATGTTCACCCCTTAGCCACCTCCAAACAAGGTCCCTCCAGAATTTTAGTTGTTATCTTTATATTGTACTTATTATTGGTTGGTTTCTATTGATCTAATGTGACAACTTCGCTAAGTTTTGGTTTTTATTTTTTGGTATCACATATTGCTTGTATTTGTTATAAGGGTTTAATGGAATGATGTTTTGTCTTGTATTGAAATTATTCTTCTTGAATTTCTTTAAAGTTTTTTTATACTAAACAAAATGTAAGTGATTTATAGAATGAAATTTTAAAATACTTTGCTCTACGAAATAATTTCCTTATAAAATTTATGTTCTCAAAATTTTAAAATAAATTATGTTTGGATGTAGATTAGAATATAAATTTCAAGTTTTTATAGACAAATATTATTTAGCTGTAATTAATACAAAATAGATGCCATATTTTTATTTTATTTCTTTTTAAATGAATTTTTTTTTTTAATTCCTAGAAATTATTTTAAGCCTTATTAATATTGGAAAAAACAACAATGTAAGAAAAGAAGCACAAAAACATGCTAGCCTTGAAAAGATGCACAAAATATGCCGCAAGCATAAAAAGATGTGCATTGGTTGCCAAAATAAAAAGAGGCACAAAATTAGCCCAAAAAAAATGCATAAAGTGTGCCAAAATTAAAAAGATGTGCAACGTTTTTTTTTTTTTTTTTTGAGGAATGCAAATAGCATTGAAATTAGGAAAAATAACTATTACAAACTAGAAAGAAAAAAACTAAACTAACCCTATGAAACTATCATAATGGATATGTGATCAACTAATTCCCATTTTAAACCATTTGGGGTGGTGGGGACACCGAATAATTAGATAACCTAAAAGGTTGGTTAGCATCCAAGATTTCCCAAAAGATAAAAAATGACAACTAGAAAGAATCCCATATATCATTACAATAATTCAAAAAGGGCAGTAAAAAACTACAAAAAAAATAAGAAAACAACACACAACTAACAGAAAAACCAAAAAAGCACCAACTACAACCACAATTTCTCCTAAAGACCCATCGCCAACACCCTTAGTAGCCAAAGATAACCCCTCTAGCTTCAGATTAGAGATAAATCCCTGAACCTTCGCGTCTGAAGCAATTGAAAACTTAGACCAAAACAAGTCCTCCACATTAAGTTGAAACTTCCAACCATAAGTAAGAACCATGTCTTGAAATATATTCTTATGATCTTCTTGAATCAACAAAATCTGAATAACAAAATTTGAAACATGAGCTTCAGATTCAACAGAATTACCTCCACTCTTGAAACCTTCAACACACTTACATTAAACATTAAAGAACAAATCACAAGAAACCATGAGCTTTGATGGAATGGGAGCCCAGTTCAAATCCTCAATAGAATAATTAGGAAATCCCAAAATGATTTCCTTGTAATCTCCAATCACTACAAATCGACTGATTGTAATAATGGCGGAATAAAAACCCAAATTTAAAGGAACCATAACCTCGGGCACACCTCCACTGCACTTCCTAAATGAAATTTTTTTCAAATTTCCAGGTTCCACTAATGGAAACATCAACTGAACGACCAAACTTCCCCATAAAAAAGAACCATTTATCATAGCACAGGAATGAAAACCAAACTCATCAATAGCAACACTTATGATGATCTTCACAAAATTTATCCCAGCAGCTTCACCAAGATTCATCAAGAATCCAAAAAGAATTCTCCAATTCTTAAAATAAACCTCCAAGATACCAAAAAGCTTGTTCGAAGAAGACACCCAGCAAAAAAAACCATGAATTCCTTTTCTCAATTGAAGAATGCAGGGAAACAACCCACCAAAAACTTTCATAAACAACAAAAGATCATACCCTTAGATCTTAACCAATACATAACCCAAATAAAGAAAATCAAATAAACCAATCAAATCCAAACACCAATTACTAAACAAAAGAATAGATCTTAACACAAAATGATAACCAATCCAAAATCCATCATCAACCATAATGGGCCAACGAAGTAACACCGGCAGCCATACATCTACCAAACTTGCCTTCAAAATTGCCTGGGAGAAAAATCCCATGGGAAGAAAATTGATTGGGAGGCGAAAGCTCAACCCAATAAGGTTGTACTTCCTAGATCCGCTGTTGGTCACCAAGGGTTGATGGAGAACCGAAATCAGCTAAGGGACCGCCAAAATCACCTTCAGAAGAGAACGGGGTGATCAGAAGAGAACGGGACCGTGCCGTAGGTTGTGCAATGTTGCCAACAGAAAGTTTCATACATTCTTTCCTTTGTCTTTCTATCTCTTATATAAATCAATTTAATAAGAAAGAATATCTACTATTGAATTAGAAACTAATTAATCTTTATGTCATCATTTTTATAATAACTATTTTTATTTGATATGTCTAGAATGAATAGTGAACCTAGTTGACTTTTCTTATCTTAATTGTTCTTTGATTTAAAATATAAGACATTATTTTTTACATTAGGATGTTAATATTATCTTTACAAATAGCTTAAATTCTTCTTCTTCATCATCTATTTGATTTATTAATAGAAACTTATCTTTTTGAGATGTACTTCTCTTTTTGTTGTTGTCAAGAAAGAGGAGTCATTTATTATTGCTTGATGCGTGTGATTTCATCGTGTGTTTTGGTTGTGTCTGGTGTGTTTAACATTGGTGTCTGATGTTATTGTGTTATTTTTTTTTCTGAATTTGTATATTTTTTGTTGTGTCGTTTTTGAATTTGTTCCAATTATATTTTTCAATTAGTTTTGTTTTTATTTTCATTTGTGATTTTGATTGGTGTCATTTATTTTCAATTGGGCATTCATTGAAGAGGAGCTTAGAAGAATAATGACCTTTAGTAATTAACTAAAATAATTTTTTTTTGTCATCATCAAAGAGGGGGAGATTGTTGCAACTTATATTTCAATATCAAGCTTTATGTAATGTGATTTTTTATGGTACCAAAATGTTATTGTTATGATTAATGTTTCTCCTAAAATACACTTGATTTATTTTCTCTATGTTGTTTGTATGTACTAACATTTTAGGGAAATCATACTCCACACTACCAAAGACTTCAAGACAGATTGGATTAGTGTTTCATGTAATGGAGTCTAAAATTTTTCAATGTTTCTTGAGTTTGATAAAGTATGATTGTAATTGGCTTACCATGTACACACACACTAGGGAGTGAGGCAAAACTTTAAATTTCAAAACTTATCATACTGTAGTATTTCAAATCATATTGGATAGTTTATAAAGGTATTTCCCCAAAATAAAGTTAATCAAGTCAAGCTCAAAAAAAAAATGTGTTGTTTGTATTGTACACTAATGTTTTCATACATATGACTCATAGGGTACAAATTGGATGAGTACAAGTTTGTCCCAAATGTACTCACCATTTTTTGGACAGTTTATACTGTACGAAGGTATGGTTCATATAGTCAACTCCTAGAGTATAAAATAAGTGCATAATAGTTAATCCCAAATGATCTCATCAGTTTTTGAACTGATCATACTGTACGATTCTAGGTTCATGCAGATGACTCATAGAGTATGAAATGAGGTCATCCACGTTCATACCCAACGAAGCATGATTTGTTTAAATAATTTGTAATATATGATGTATGGTTCGTATAGACAATTCACAGTAGACTAGTCTAGTTCATACATAATTATGCTGGATGAACTTGTTCAGTTTTGAACTGTGTGTAAATTACAATGTCAATTTGTACATATAACTGACAGAGTACAAAATTAGCTTCTTACAGGATTGTACATAGATTTGTAAACTATTTATACATATGATATGCGATCGTACTGTACGATTTCAGTACGTTCAAATTGAAATTTTTAGTTTTCTAGATGATTTTTCTTCTTTCATATTTAAATGTACTAAAAACTAAAACTCAATAATCTTGCAGCAAATTTCTTTGTAGAGTGGACAAGGAGGGTATTTGCGAGAGTATTTTAAGAGTGAAAATTGAGAAATATTTTGAGAAAAAAATTATGAGGTGATTCAGAAGGTTAGTCAAAGGTAAAAATCTTTTATTTTTTCCTTAAGTTTCTCCCTTTTTCTTTGAAGGCTCTTGAGAGAAGATTTTTAAAGAATATCACTATATTCTGCCATCACTAGGACGGTAAAAAAGAATGTTGGTTCTCTGCCATCACTAGGAGGGTGAGAAAGGATATTGGAACTTTGCGATAACCATGAATGTGGAAAAGGATGTGTGCACTCTACCACATTGGGTTATTTGAAGAGAGGTTTATAAGGATTTCTATGCCTTGTTGTGGGAGCAAAAGGAGTCACTTTGATTTCGTGTAATACATGAAAAAGGAGTCTTCAAGGAGTGGACGTAGGTCTAGTTGGACCAAAACACTATACAATTTTATGTTCTTCTATTGTTTTATTTCTACTGCATTATTATTTTCCACCCTTTATATTATTGTAGTTAAAAATATTTCATGGAAAACTTTTATTATGTAAAATATCTTAAACTTTGTTTCTAAAATTCCAATAAAATTTTTAAATTATCAATTCACCCCCCACCCTTCTTGGTTAGCCTTGGTATAGTTCAGTTAGGTTTAACAACCAACTCTAACTTTTAAAGGATGCCTAAAATAGTAGATTTTTTGTGAGAGGTAAGTGGGTACCTTTTGATTCAACTAGAATAAAAAATATATAAATTTAAGGACATAAAATTTGAAAATTATTTAGTAATAAGTCTAATACCTGCTGACCCCTAGAATATTTTTAGAATTTTAACTAGTCCTAGGAGAGGTGCTATGTTAAAATAGAAAGTGGGAAAGGTGATTAATTTTCTAGCATCCAATTTTTCTAAACATTCTAGGAATTATCACTATTTTATTTATTCCCACTTTTTGTCTGAGTAAAATTATAAGTGATGTGACCCATTAGCATGCAATTCTAAACTATGCTCTTCAAGTGGTTCATTCAATTGATGTTTGGAAACTAATCCACTTTTCTTAGATATACATCATTAGAGGCTTCACCTCTATAAGTCTAAGTGACCCTTCATAAGTTTACTCCTTGTGTGTAGCTGGTAGTGTTTAAATGACTAAGGTATGGAGAAACTTTTTCCAAATTTAACTATAGTGAGGAAAAAATTTGAAAGTTTTGAGGGAGTAGATGAGGAAGAAGAAGGACCTAGTGAGTCTCATTTACTATTTTTGCAAAATTCCATAAGGTAGAGTGCTCCTACCCTAAGGACAATAGGTGGTTAGGTTGATAATCTTTTGGATCATATGGAAGGGGTTTCCACTTTTAGTAAGTAGAGTAGGGTATGGAAGAAAGGGATGTCAAATCAATTTGACCACAAGATGGACATATAACAAAGGTATTATAACTATGCTTCACAATTTAATGAAGTTTTAGTTTGTGTGTTTTGGAGTTTATTAGACCAAAATTTGCTTTAATTTTTGCTAGCTCCTATCTACAACCCCAATGTTTCGCATCCACTAGTAGCAGTAGAAAATGATAATGATTATATTGAGGAGGTGGAGGATTGGGATTAATCTTAATTATTTTATGGTTATTGTATTATTTTCTTTAATTTTTTTCTTTTCTTTAGTGATAGAGAAAGATGATGTGATATTTTTTACTTTCTTTATATTTCATTTTCTTTTCTTTGGAAGTTCCTATGCGAATGGTATTTTTAGTTATTGTTGTTAATGGATTGTGCGTTACTGCAGAAGTTAGTGCAGAGGTAGCTTGTTGGTGGAATTTAGAAAGCGGGTTTTTGAAAAATATCAGTTTTCTTTGGGAATTTTAAAAATTAAATTAGATTATAATTCTAAAGTTGAACCAACCTATTAAAAGAGTGTATATCACATCGAAAGGTGAAAATACAATTTTCTAATGTTGTTCAGACTTAGAATTGTAAAATTCATCTTGAATATTGTAACTAAACTTTAAAGAGAACTACGCATGGCCCCGAAGGACCAAGATTAAGTTCGATTCAATATTCAGCTATAATATTCAAGAAGTGTGATCATCGTGTTCTCATCTAAAACCTTATCGAAGAAGGATGTATCTCCCCAAAGGAAGATAATACTATTCAACGATAATCCTTCGAATGCGACAACAACAATCATCTTTTAATTTTACTCAAAGAAAGCCAATAAATTTGTTAGAAAATCAATTTTGAAATCAAATGAATGTGTGGTTCCAAATCTCCTACGAGCGCAAGCCCTCATAGTTAATTACATCATAGGCAGACAACGTCCCCTATGAAAACTCTCGATTAAAATAGTGATGATATTTTGTTAGATTTTCTAGGAGTGATACAAAGAAGAGAGGAATTATAGAAATTCAAGAGGAAATGGATCAAAGTTGAGCAGTTATTAACAGAGTCAATGGTAGAGGGGTAGGGGATACTTTGAGATTCCAGAACCATCCGGAAGTGTCCCAACTTAATCTAAATGTTGGTCTTTATGTTTTAGGATTGAAATGAATCTTTAATTAGAGTTGAGCATTTTATTAGAAATTTGGGATTATATTCCTTAAATTTGGGGTCTTATAATAAAAAAATCTACCCCGGATCTTAAATCTATTTTGGACACTAGACCATAGTCGTCCGAACCTAACTAATGAAGTGCAAGGTCTGGACTTACCCCGGCCTGGATTAGGGAACCAGCTAACCACCTCATCGATTTTAAAGAGATGAGTCTGATCTTTTATGAAAGAGTGACAGGGACATTGTATTTAAGGTTTTGGAGGGTTGGGGCCGACAACTAGAGATTTTCCTAATTGGCCCCTTTGACTTATGTCAGGTGTAAAAATGCTAAGGACTAATGCAATTAAATTTTAACTCTTTAGATTTATTTCTAATGCAATGCGTGCTGGTTAACAACTCCAAATCAAATATGCTTGAAATTATAAAAACATACTTAGAAAATAATTTTTTAGAAGATTGGACTTCCCCAGGTCTGGCACCTCGTTCTCATAGGTCAGACTATCCAGACTCTACCCACAGGCGGGGAAGGGTTTAAAGCAAGGACAGAGTAATGCAAAAATATGCATGCGAACCCGGGTTTGATCCCCGGCTAATTCTCTAGATTCATTATCTTTCTATGTTATTTAGACTCATTAAAATTTTAGACTTTTAAGATTATGAGTATAAAAAAATTTCACACCCTCACGAGTCTCACGTATCCAGGCGAAAACAAAAGCGGCACATAATCACCAAAAAAACTAAAAAAAGAAGACAGTCCTAAAGGCAATCGTCTCAACACATCAAATATAAATAAATTAATTATTAAATATCCATAGGCAAAGATGCCTTGCATATTACAAACCAGGGTCTTATAGAAAGTGAAGTGGCCGGGCACCACTGATAATAACCCGGATTCTAAACCTAATAATGACGCAAGTTGTTTTGAGTTGGATACTCTCAGTCTTTAAGTCTTCAGTCTTGTTCTCCTTTGGGCTCCTTTTCTTCAAGCTCCTTAGATTCTTCGTAGTAGGCTACCCAAATGGATAAGAGGGCACTTCCTATAAGAGGAAGGCCACTCTTTCCTCTTTGGGTAGGGAAGAAGTGTGGTCCAAATTTGGATCTACAAATAGAAAAGGAGTACTCCCCAAAGGGTCATCTTTTTATCTTCGGAGTCCAAGCTTTGGACCTATATATCCAAACTCAAAACTAACTATCACAACACTTAATAATTACACAAATTACATTTATTTGAAAATAAAATCTAGACTCACCTGCAGGGTTATCCTAAGCAGTTAATAAATAAGAAGAAGTTATTCCCAAGCAGTTATATATGTGCAGAAAAGAATGTAAACACACTGACCAAGCTATTTTTTTATTTGGGGGCTTTAGCAGCTGAAGCACCCGTGCAAGCATTTATAATAATTGATTTTTTTTTAATTAACTTAGCCCTCTTTTTATTTTCCTACATGAGCGTGTCCACCTGCAGAAAACTATGTGAACATCCAGATCATACCTAACCTAAGGGTAGTCTAGTCGTCAAACACATCAACCATCCACAGAGTGCCAAAAAAAATAAATAGACAGCAAAACAATTTCATCCACAACATGCAGTAAAATCACGAAAACCCGGCACACAGCGATAAAGTAAACACCGGCCTAACCTAGATCTAGAGTTGGTTGTCCTAGCAAACCATCTACAATGTGTGTAAAAGGTCGTGTGGCTGGGTTAGATCCTAGGTTGGACAATTAGTTAAAATTGTCTAGAATTCTAAGTTTATTAAGGCTTAAGGAGAGGATCTAGATTAAAGTTTAAATATTAATATATTAAGAATTTTAGTTGAATGTATTTTAAGAGTTAATTGATTTTTACATTTGTTTCACATCGAGGCTGTGAAGTTTATTTCACCTTCCTTGGGGCTAAGCTAATAGCCCCGTAAGCTTGGATTACCCAGTAGTAATCGGAGTTGATTAGGTTAATTTAAATTTGTTGGAATTAAAGGAGTGGATTAATATTAAAGAGAGTTGATCACTAATTTCAAAAGATTAGTTGAGAATTTTATTAACCAAATTATGATATTCTAGAATTTTTATAAATTTATGGAATTTTAGAAATTATCTTAATATACTAACTGAGGGGTTAAAAGTTGACTTTTAAATTTTAAATAAGTACTAAGCCTTAATAGGAGTTTTTAGACTGTTAGCGTGCTCAATTTGGAGTTTTCTATAAAAATTTATGATCCTTCAAAGTTTGATCCTAGATTTGAACTACAGTTGACTGAATTGTTGACTTTTTTTATTTGACTAGATTTTGGTGGTTTGATATTTTTAGAAAATACTAGATCATAATTGGAGTCATTAGCCACTAATTTTGACTGATTTGGAATTTTTTACAATTAGTTATGAATTTTCAGAATTTTATTAATTATTTAAATTTTAAAATTTCTTAATTAGGAAGACATCGATCATTTTGATCCAAACTCATTCCAAACTGCATGTAATCACTCCCAAAGGTCAAGTATGACCCATGTGAGTGTTTTCAAGTGTTTAGAAATTATTTGGGAATTTTTAAATAATTTTTAATTAATTAATATATATTTTTCATTAGAAATTCAATTGAAGTTAAATTGAAGGTCTAGTAAAAGAGGTTTTTTAAATTTTAGGTAGAGAACTATTTTCTGGTCAATTTAAGGTATTATTTGTATTTTTTGGTTTAAAATTTGATTTCTTGTAATTTTTTAAATTTTCTGAGTTCTAAAATGGGTTGAATTTTGAGAAGGCTAATTTTCTAAGCTAATGAGCTCAAAATTCAGTCAAATTTAAACCTATGGTTCAAAATGTTACTAAGTTTAATGTGTTGAGTTTTACCCCTATTGGGTGTATGTATAGTTCCCTAGAAATTTTTTAAGTTTTCTAGACATTTTCTTAATTATTTTCCTCAAGTGTGCCTACTATTCAAATGGGAATGAAATTTGGTATATCTAACCCTGGTACAAATACATTCACAGCACAGAAATTTCATAGAAAAATACTAAGAATCTATAGAGTTATGAAATTTCAAAATTTAGGGTCCAAAATGGACCCTTTAACATAAAAATTTATATCATAGAAAATTAAAGAGCATCTGATCCTATAAAAATCACATAGTATGCCTAAGATGCTCAAGAACATTCCACCAAAATTTGGGATTAATTTGATCACTGGATTGTAAGAAAAGTAAAATATACTAAATTCTAATAAATTTGATTTTCTTGCAATATAGAGATAAAAAAAAATTAAAATTAATTTTAATAAATAGTATATTAAAATATCTTTTCAAAGAGCCCATGAATGTCTAATTTAGTGGAACATTAAATTTTCTTTGAATTTTAGAAGATCTGAATATTTTTTGAGTTATTTTTGACCAAATTTGGTCAAATCGGCCATCGCATAGATGGACGGCCAAGATTTTGCCACGTCACATGCCTAGACCTTGGTATGACCCACGTTCAAGCCTTGAGGAAGGATTCACATGGTATACCCAGATCTGAGCTGTCCATCTTTGATCGGACGGTCCAGATCTTATGTAGTTCATTTTGAAAAGAAAACTTTAAATGCCCATATCTCCCAAAATACTCAGCGAAATTTAACGAAATTTGAAATGTAGCTTTAGGGAAATATAATCTTCCAACACCTGAAGTTTGGAGGCATCATGTATTGTAGATTTGCTGCAATTTCAAATCAAATGTTTAGAGAAATATTGTGATATCTTATAATCCTGTGGATGGATTTTGATGTTCTTAGGCTTGTTGGAAAGCTCTTGATATCCTCTACAACTTGGCTGAAGTACCCAAGAACGTTTAACGGCTAGATAAAAAACTGCTATAGGAATCTCATTTTCTCTCTCTTTCTCACTCTCTCTTCTTAGTTTTTAGCTCTCAATACTTGAAAAATCCTTAAGAAAAGATTGGGTAAGCTTCTATTATAGATGGAGAGGATAAATCTTCAGTTGGATAGATTTTTGAGCTGATGGAATTAGAAATTTTGGAATATAGTGAATGAGGCCAAGTCTTTGAGTTGAGTCAACCATCATTGCTACCTCCTAATGATAGCCTAGGCTTAATGAGAGAGAGAGGGAAGTGTTATGGTATTTCCAACCGTTTCATTCAGCCACAAAAATGCATGGATAAGTTCGAATTAGAGAGCTTAAGCTTAAAATGGGTTTTGACCATTTTTTAACCCTCCTAATGCCTTAGTTTGACTATTTGACTAGTCAAACAAGTCAATGGAATAATGTGGCATGGGAGAAGATTTGATGAGCTGATTTTATTACTTTAAATATTGTTTTAGATTAAGGATTCAAGATTTGAATGCATATTTATGTATGGAAAGAAGTTTGACAAAGTTTAACTTAGTTATTTAGTCAAGCTAGGTAGCGTTTAAGCCTAAATAAAATTTAAAAATATTTAAATCAAGATTGGGATATCTTTTGATATGGATTTGAGAGTTCAATTGATTTGATTTAATCATATGAGTTGATTTGACTCATTTAACCCTTTAAGGGTTATTCGGTCAAATTGGTTGACTTGGTCAACCAAGTTAATCTTGAACTTGGGTTTAGACTCAATGGGTTTAATTTGATATTTTGAGCATGTTGGAGGTGATCCCAAGTATTCAAAAGGTTATTTGGGTCAAAATGACCTATTTTGACCATTATAGAGCATTTATGTCATTTTGATCCCTAGTCAGCTATGAGTCAAAATGGGTCCACCAAACTGTACTTTAATGCTTAACATATTAAGATTAAGGTTCTGGGTACGATTAGAGCCTTTCCAAAAGCTATAAGGTTAAAATCCATTGGGTTGCAAATCTAGTGGCATAGGCTATTAATATTTGAATGTTTTGCAGTCTTTGAAATTGGATTTAGTTTATGGTGTTAAAGTCCTCCAAATAATGTTGAATTTTGAGGATTGGCCCTAGAGATATGTCACATCAATATGAATTTGATGAATCCTGAATCGGATGTCAAAACACAGGGTTTCAAGATGATAAAAAAAATCACCTAGAAAGGGCTTTAGGTCCTAAGTCTTTAGCCTGACGGTTCTGGGTTTGGATTAAAATAAGATTTGGATTGAGCCTAAGGGCTAGGAACTAGGAAGATCCTATGATCTAGAACGCAGGGAGAAATTAAAAGTGACCTCATATAAAAATGAGGTCAACATAGCTGAGTAAAATTTATTTTTGTAGCCTTTTATATTTGTTATCATTCTAATAAAAAGGGTTTATAAAGTTATTTGCTTTATTAATTTTATTACTTACACACTTTAGTATTTTTTTTTGTTTATTTTAATTACCTAAATTTTTCGTATACTTAACTGTAGTAATGCCTTCTTTGGATTGCACCTTGATACTCACATGACAAAATTGAAAAGTTTTTAATTAAAATTATTTAAAATTACGAAAGATGTAAAATTATTGTTGCTGAATTGTGTGAACAAAGAAAAATAGTTTCTAATTTAAAAATCATAACAAGAAACTAAGAAAAATTGTTTGAGTTAGTATTTCATTTTTTTTAACTTCATGGCTATATAACCTAAGCTCTGATTGCTAATTATAAGGTTGAGTTGCTATGTTTAGAAGAAGGAAATACTTAGTTTAATTTATAAAACCCATTATAATATCAAGTATGGAATTATTAAACTTGTGTAATTCTTACACATATTTCATTTAGGATCACTTGAAGAAATCAATTTAATATGATATTAAAAATCCTAATTGTTGTACTCAAGTGTAAAAGAAAAATAAGAAATATAAAAAGATGAAGCGGAAAGAAAATTGAGTACTATAACATAGAAAATTGGTATATGGGGATTCTAAATTTCAACATGATTCTAATAATTAATTTTTTTAGAAAAGAGTGTATGTATAATACTACAAATGAGAAATAAATTTCAAAATTAACTAATGTGCATCAAATTCTTAAAAAATAAACCATTTAATCTAAATAAATATTGTCACTTATACTTGTGGTTGAGAAGTTCGATTTTGATATTAATGAAGTTATTTCCTTTATCATGATTGTTTAAATTAAAATTGTCATACTTTGATCATTACAATTCACATCTAAATAGTAGATTGTTATCTTACATTTTAATAATTTTTAGTTTGCAATTTCTTCATATTTTGAACAATGAGTTGAGAATAAGTTTAATTATAATTAGATATAAATAGCAAAATCACACTTCATAGTGGAAGGGAGTGTGGAGAGTAAAGTTGAAAGGGTGGAATCATTTCAGGAATAGGACATCTATAGGATCTATTTGGGATAATTTATTTAAGGTGTTATTTTTTTCATCTTTTCTAATTGTACTTCTTTCTTAAGTAAGTAATGGAGAGTATTTTGTTCACTTTTATTTCTATGGTTGGCTAAACTCATAGTTTTTGACTATTGATGAGAAAATCTATGTAAATCCTTATGTAGGGTCTTGTAAATAAATGTGAATTGTTATTTTTAATATATCCCACGAATAATTTATTTCTTAATGGCCATTGTAAATTTAAAAATCTATTTTTATGCATTACCTAAATGAAGAAATGTTTGAATAATTTAGAGTATTGATATTGAATGCTTTCATACGTAGATGTAAAATAATAAAATTCTATGTTCTATGGAGACATAGTAACTGTGGAGAGGCCATAAACCATCTGTTACACTTTTATAAGCTTGACAACGATTAAAAGATGCATATGCTCTAACTCACATTTATTGTAGACAAGTTTGCTTAATATACATAGATTCATTCTCCAAAATTAGTCAAAAACATATTTATCTTGGGTAATCTTAACAATATTATACATTTTAAAGTATTTCTAATAGTTTACCAATTGTTTATTACATAGAATAAACATAGAAGCTTGAGTAGATAGTATTAGAGTCAACTATGATTAACATATTTCTTGACAGAGCCGACACTCTCTCATTGAATTTATTACTTGATTGGCACTTGCACTTCCTTTGTTCGGAACATTTAACATATAAATCTATAGTGGCACCCAAATATAGCTGAACACCCCATCATATGTGAATCCTTAATGGAAAAGGAAATGTTCCATAATTCATTATAAAATTTATAAAAATTATTAAGATTTGAAATAAACTACTTAGGTATTATAAAAAAACTAAAGAATTAAAGAAAAATAATGGCTATTAAAATTTAAATCTTGAAACCTAAAATAAACCTTTGTAATAATAAACAACACAAATTAATGTATAAAATTCTAAATAATTGTTTAACTTCTAAATGGGCTCAATGCCTCCCTAATTGATCCTTGGAAAAGTAATTAGAAATGGTATGCATTTCGTGAGGTTTGAAATCCATTAGCTTGCTCAATTAGTAAACCCTAATTAATTAAAGGCATATGGACCATTTAACGTAAAGCTTTAAAAAATAATCCTAGCAAAATAAAAAATAAATAAAATGCATTGAATTTATAGTTTAAGTGTATTTAAATAAAAGATAAATAAATAAAGAATAAAAAAATTAAAATTGTAAATAAAGTATAAAAAAATCATAAATAATCATAAAGGACCTTTAACCAAAACTTTATCAAATAAATCAATAGTTAAAAAAAATTTTAAAATCTTTAAAATTATGTAATCACATTAAGACTTCCTTAATATCTATAATTTGTATATTAATCTTTAAGAACTAAATAAATTTAAATTATTTCTTTAAAAGAAATTTAAAAAACTTGAAATAAAATAAAAACTTAGTCCTTAAAACATTTAAAATATATTTAAGTATTCAACTAGTCCTTCTAGATACAATGATTACATTCATTTCACTTTGAGTTCAATAGTTGATATAATCTCAAAAACATTAAATAAATTAAAAAAAAAACATCTAAGTTTTAATAAAATCCTTATTACATTTAAACATAATTTTTTTTAAACTCTATTGGACAAATAAATAAAAAAACTTTAAAAATTTATACCTCAAAGCCTAATAAGATTGACTAGCCACACAACTTAGCACACACCTTAGTTTGCTTGTTAGTGCAACCTTCTTTGGCCTTAGGCTTCGAGATATTCCATATTGGGATTGTATTCCATACTGGCAACCTTCTTTTCATTTTTTAATGCAAATGGCTAATAGAGTTTAGTGGATGTGTGCAAATATTATGGAGCCACTTTGAAATCTTGTTTAACTTTAGTAATTTTGTATAAATCTTTTGGACCCAATTCACTTCAAAACATTTCTTAAGAAGAGACTTAATAAACTAGAAATGAAAAAAACCCATCAATCCTAGCAACATATAAATTTGATTTATGTATTCTTCTTATCTTTTTGGAAAAAATGATTACATCTGCGTCTGATTAAGCCTTATTGATGATTGGGCTTATTGTACTACTTTTTCATTCTTCAACTTATTCCCCAATACATTAAATAATGAATACAAAAAGTTTTTTTAATTGTTAATACATTAAACATTAAATTTAAATAAAACTCCCTTTATCCCTAAATAAATCAACAATTAGAAAATGAAACCTTAAAGCCTAACAGGATTGTATAGCCACATAGCATATCACACACATTAGCTTACTTGTTAGATAAACCATAGTTGGCAATACGTTAGGGGCTTTATTCTATATGTTGAATGTATTATTTACCTACATTTATTATATTATTGTTAATAATGGAATGAGTATAGTGGATATGTGAAAATATTATTATGGTTAAAGGAGTTTACCAATATGATATGATGATAATATGATTTGTGATGAACATTTAGAATCATTTTGATTAGTAATTCTCTAGGTCTATACTCCAATTCAAATTTTTTGGAGTTGGTATGCCTATATATAGTTGTTATATGAAAAGGGGGCTATTAATGAAATTTTAACTGATAGTCTTTTGTAGGTGCATTTTTTGCCTAGGCCAGTTAAAAAAGCATTAACAAAAGTATAGGTTACTCAATTACTTATAAAGTTTTAAACTGTGTGTTATGATGAATGGATGAATGTTTGTGATATAAACTTCTTTTTAGTGTCTTGCCTCCTTAGATTAAAAGCATGAAAAAAGTTATTGGTTGCTCCGTTACTAATTAAGTGTTCTAATTATGTGTTGAAATATAAATTACTTTTTTATATCCTTGTCGGAAGTATAGGGTCCATTTGCATTTTAAATGTCAACTGTAAATAAATTTAAAAGTAAAAAATTTTTGATTTTTCATTTTAATGTTAAAAGAACCCAAAAGAAAATAAACCTTTTCTTTTGGATTTTTTTATTTTGGATGCTTTTTTAAATCATGTTCCACCTTAAAGGACGTTAAGGACATTTGGATAATCTAATTTTTTTGTATGACCTGAGTCAAACTATGATTAGAATCAAGATTATAAATTCATAAGCATTATTGAAATTTCTCTCTTTTATATAGTTGTAATTAAGTGTCACTTACCACATTTGGAATTTATTATATTAACATATTTATATGCTATGTTGATTTGGTGAATGGTTGTTTACATTGATTATGCTTTTGAAATCTACTTCTTTTGATAGGTTTATTACCTACATGTGCTTTTAAAACACTAAACCTATGATAATTATAAACACATGCTTGCAATATGAAGATTACTCTGTAATGTTCTTCTATATAAGAGAATAAGTTCTTCTTGTCTACCTCAAGATTGTGGGAGTGTTAGCTAGGATTCCTCCCATCTACAATTTTACCACCTTGTTCACATCTAATTAACCTAACCTCAAAATTTCATTGCATGGAAATATTACATTATAAACTTTCCATTTTTTTTTCTATTCCTCCATCAAAGCGATACATCACACTATGTTTTAAGTTTATGCACGGCCTACACATGAAATAAATTAAGCATGCGAGATTTAAAAATAGCGTAAAGTGTTCATGAACTTGTAAGATTCTCTGCAATACATAGTTTCTAAATTATAATAAGTTTAAATAAAAGATTTTAGCCACATATGGAGATAAAACTAAGCATAACAAACAAATTTATTTAACTAAATAAAATAAAGTATAAGATAAAATAAAATGATATATTGACTCAAAAATCTTTTGTTAATTAGTATATACTAATTTTCACACCATCCATCTCTCTAAACTAGTGCAAGCTCACTCAATAGAAATAGAAAGGCAAGCATCCATAAGAAGAAACCTTACACAATCACACATAAACTCCATTACATATCCCTAAATTTCCAACCCCTTAACATAAAATTTGGCTACCTATTTACAAAAATAAAAAATAATTAAGGGACACTAGGGTATTGGCTTGGTAGCTCAACGGTGCTACTAAATCATCATGCTGGTTCCCCATTTGACAAAATAATATACTGGTTCAAACTTCTCCAACTATATTTTTCCCTAGTGTTAGGATAATTTTTTGTTGTGACACTCTATTTGGGGTTTCAAAGCTCCATGGCTAGGACCTCGATGCTAACTTTGTAGTTAAATCTTGTGACTTCTATCACTGACAATGGTTATGTGATACTATGACACTATGTGAATTTGTAGTCGTATGGTACTATATATGTGGAGTAAGGATGCTGCTCAAAATTTTGTATATTTCTTTTCTTTTTTTGCAAAAAAAAAATGATTTAGCTAGCACATTTATAACAACAAATTCTATTTGGTTGATGCAATTTTTCTACTTATCTAAAGATAAACAGCCTTAAAGTTTCTCAATTAACTTTATCCTTAAGATACTTTATTTGGCCAATCCTAGGTAAACATTACTCTAGCAGAAACATTTCTAAAGTATCCATATGATCCAACCATTGTATTATGAGTTTTTTAGTTAAACAAGTTGGCAAATAATTAAATTGTTTAACACATTTAATAATTTATTATAAGAAAGTCAAATGTCCTTGAAAATTGATCATCAATTTTGCTTCCTAATAACCTAACATGTTAATAATTTATTTAAAGCATGCTTGTTCCAAACCTAGCCAGCCTGAAGCTTTAGTCAAACCTCTTTGTGTATGGTAACTAAAATTGATCTATCTAGATTCCCTTGAACCAAAACTATCCAAACTTGAACTAATTGATTCTAAAATTCATTAGTCATTTAGAAAGGTTCCATAGGGTTAACTTAAGCTAACCTAATACCTAAGCCTTAAAATGAACTAATGTAAAAAAATTAGTCTAAGTCCACACAATTTGTAACATTGAACCCTTAAGAATATCTTTTATATAGTAGTCCTAATTGTAAATTTTCTTGTATGGTATCATAGACTTAGGACTTTAATCAATATTCTCCCATATTACTATGTTTGTGATTAAGCATGATCCATCTTAAGGTCTATGATCCATTAGTTGTCTAAATATTCTTAGACTCGTTGGGATTCTTCATCCAAAAATATGGGAGTATAAAAAAAACTCTCCATATTCCTAGAAGATTAAACAATCATCTTAAATCATTTCCAAATAAAAATTCCACTATAATCTCAAAAATCATTAATCTTTGATGATGTTCATTCAAAATTTTTTATCTTGAAGGTAGGGTAATTCTTGATCAAAGAAAATAACATCAATTTCATCATCTTCATCAAATAAAGCGATTTGAGTAAGGACTTCAATCCATAAGCTTTTTGTACTGGTATGGTAATCCAAAAAATATTTGTATTTATGTTTTAAATGCTTTATGTAGAAGATAATAATTCTACTAAAATCTTTTTATAAGATATATACGTCATGAGTCTTTAATACATTTGGGATTTATATATTAATTAATTAATTTTAGATTTGTTGACTAATTTTGAATAATGTTAAAGTTCATTCCTCTAGCAGTTATCCTCTACAATGCTTTGGTAATGTTACTTTAGTGTAGAACTATCATGTAAGGACACTTGGGGAGATCTAAGGAGTTAATTTTGGCTAAATCGAGATTGCTTAAGTACTTCGTAAACCATTTCTTATGAGTATTAGGGAGTCTCTAAGGACATTCAAAGTTCAAGTTCATGGCTAAAGTTAGGCTAATTGTAACCTTCACCTTTTCACAACCTATGCCACTCAAAGTGACATTTCATCATAAATGAAAACTTAAGACCTTAGAAGTTATCCAAATAAACCTAAACTCTATTCTAAAGTAGTTTAACGCATTCAGACCCATGAAGCAATCTTTGTTGACAAAATTTTACCATTAACCCCTTAAATGAACTTTCTTGGATGAGATGAAACCCTAGACCCTAGAGTTATCACCTAAGGCCTTTAATCATTTCCACAAGAAAGTTAAAAGATATTGGAGCCCATGGTGGACCATGGTTATCCATATTTGACCAAATTAACCATACTAGATTCATTTTCCCTATATAGAACATTCTTTGAATTAAATCTAAAATTGTTCACATGCAAGATTTGAACATCAACAATTGAGTGCAAAATGTCTTAGGCTACACACTTGAGCTAACACATGCTTTGGTTTGACTTGAGACAAACCAATTTGGATATTTGAAGTTAGCCCAAATGAGTTAAAATCTAAATTTGACTGATTCAGCCCACACCAAGCTTTTCCAAGTTATTATAAACTTTTCATGAACATTTTGTTCAACATTTCTCCTAACTTAGGTGGCTAGTTGGTAGCCTCAAGTGGACAAAACGTTCTATACCTAAGCCATATGAAAATAATTTCCACCATCTAATCAAATAAGTAAGCATCAAACCCTCAAACTTCTCTTGATGGATTCATATACTCTATTGGATGGATTTAAATTAGGCAATATGCTTTGTATGCGCTCAAATGGACAAATTCACATAACTACACATTTCTAAATATTTATAAGTACCTTAATAATTAAAGGGACTAAATGACTACAATTAAATCCAAAACTTCTTGAGAGATATATATAAATAGATAGATAGAGAGAGAGAGAGAGAGAGAGAGAGAGAGAGAGAGAGAGAGAGAGAGAGAGAGAGCGAGAGAGAGAGAGAGAGAGAGAGAGAGAGAGAGAGAGAAATTAAACCCTTATAAACTTTAAACCCCCTAAACTTCCTTGATCAAAATTGTAGTAATATCCAGTGTTGTTGTGAATATGAAGAATCATTTTTTGTCCAATCCTTCCTTGTGGTTGATTTCCAAAGAAGAAGTGCTTTGTGCATAACACTGAATGCAATCTAACTCAAACTCAAACTAACTTACAACAACATGGATGTATAACCCAAACTTGAGTTAATTTAATTAGTGGTTTGGGACATAATGAAAAGAACCATAAAATCAAGGTAATCAAACTACTAGATAGAAGTTTCCCACTATCTTAATCCATATAGATTGACTATGAGTGATTATATCACGTAGAATTCAAAGATTGAGTGATACTACATTAAAAATTATAAAATATTGCAAAAGGTATGAGACAGAATAAGGACAGTAAATGCCATTAGATTTCATGGGATGGTTTTGATCTCATCATTTGAACTATTATGTGTCCAGCTATAATTTTTAGTTCATAAACCTTAACCATTTATTTATAAATCAAATGGTTGAAAAAATATGGTGTTGTGATATTTGTCGGCAACATTCAAAATATCTAATGAGGGTTTGTCACATGAAAAATAGCTACTTAGTTAATAGTCTTGTTTATAAATGTTAAGCTTATGAATATTTCAATTTCTAAATAGAAATTTTAAAATTATTATTAATCATCCAATGTGTGAAGTGTTGCGATATGATCGAAGTACTGTGTTTGTGTTTTGATGATAACAAACATTATTGAGTTTGATATTGCTTTCTATTGTTTCTATGACATTGTGTTATATTCTATGTGTACTAACATTTTAGGAATTCTATCCACCGTTCACATCCAATCCTGATCAGCTAATGATTTATTGTATTATTTTTAATTTATTATGTATTTTTTCCTTTCTTGAGTCATATCAAGGGGAGGTAGAAATGTTGTTTGAGACATTTTGGTATTTTTAGAAATTCATACTGTACAATTTTTCTTTATATTGTATGATGCGTGTATCACATTATTATGCTCAACCAAAACCTAGCAGCCAATATAAAGAAAGATACTAATTATGTACTAATTGTGCAGTATAGTATAGATCGTACTGAATGCCCTAATTATTATCTTTCTTTATACCTTCTAGGGTTTTAATTTATTTCATCCTTATTGGATTTTAACACCATCTGTGCAATACTACTATGGCATTCGAGGCGATCTCTTAGCGATTTAAGGTTCCATCTCTTGTGCGACTGATTTTTCCCTCCTAGTTTTTTTTTTTTTTTTTGCAATATTTGTTTGTTTTCTTTCTCTTTGCTTCTTCTGTGCTCTTCCTCACAAGTTTTGATATTTTATGTTTTGAGTTTTTTGGTGCTGAGAGATGATGATTCCCTCATCAACTAACCAGTCGATAACTTCTCTTCTTGAGGGTAAAACTCAGTTTTTCAAAGATGTGTTGTCTTGTTCTTCATCATCTTCTCCTAAATTATAGTTCATTCATTCTTCTTTTAAGGGCTGTCTAGCCTTATTATTTGAGGATTCTGTGGTTGAACACTTGGTGGCTCCTTATGTTATTAAGAAATATTTTCTTAACCTAAAGCTTTCCGGTTCATTTCATATTGGCTTATTAGATCGAAGGCACGTTGTTATTCAACTATGTAATGATCTTGATTACAACCATATATTTGCTAGGAGACATTACTTTATACAAGTGTGTCAAATATGTATGATCAAATGGTCTCCAAATTTTGATGTTAGGGAGGAATCACCTATTGCGCCAGGTTAGATTTTCCTTCCCTAAATTGAGACTTCATTTCTTTAATCATCAAATCTTATCTTGTTTTTCTTTGATTTTTCGAAGGCTATTGCAAATGGACCTAACCACTACTTCTATTTCACGGACTTTTATGGATCCAAATTATATGGAATTGGATGTTTCTAAGAAACATCCTAATGAGGTATGGATTAGCTCAGAGGTGAACGGTTATTTCCAAAAAGTGGATTTTGAAATTTTACCTATCTTTTATTTTTACTATAACATGAATGGACATGGTATTAACGATTGTTTTTAAAAAAAATCCCCACTTTCGTAATAAGAAGGATTCATCTAAACATACACTAGGGGATGAAGCCAATGTAATTTCTCAAGTAGTTACCACTCCAAACCTGTCACTTTAGATGGTAATACATCTAATCTATCTCAAATTATTTAGGAGTCTTTGGCATTAGCTGGTGATGCTCTTGAACCAACTATTACCAATGGTGCTATTTTGAATAATGATCAAGGAGTTATTGTTAATATCTCATTTACTTCTCTTATTGACTGTGAGAATAGTGTGCATCAAACTTTTGCGAATATTGATATCCAAAATGATGTTAATGTTTATTCCATTCTTTCTTGTATGATTAACAAAAAAAATAGATTTGAATGGTAATATGCATTCTCACACCCTCTCTAACACCCTAAATGAACAAGAAAATGAGATTGAATCTAATGATATTCCATTAGAGGAAGGTTAATTTTTTTCTATGGAGATTATCCCTCCTCTTGGAAAAAGTATTGAAGGACTTGTTGTGAGGGATAAAGATAATATGGAGGATGATGAGATGTTTATGGAGGATGAATGTCCTCAACATAATAGCCAAGGGGTCCAAATAAATGATAGTAAGACTCCTTCAACATCTTATTATAATAGTGATGCTTTTACTGATACTGAGGATATATGAAATTTTGCTAAATGTTTTGCTAAGGATGATAATGATACTAGTTACATTAAGGTTCATAGTAAAAGAGGTAGGAAGAAACAACATATTATATTACAATCTCCTAGAACCACTCACTCACATACTTCTCATTAATTGTGTTTTTATGTTGAATTCAATTATTTGGAATGTGAGGGGAATTGGTTGTCCTTCTTCAAAAATTCGTGTTAAGAATTTATGTCGTGTTCACAATATTTCTATTTTTGTGTTCTTAAACCCCTTATTTCTTCTTCTAGGTTGATTAGCACCTCTCAGTTTTTTGGTTTTAATTATGCTATTTTTAATGTGGCTAAAAATATTTGGGTTTTTTATAAAGTCCCGGTTAAAATTGATGTTATCGGTGATTTTACTCAAGTGTTGCATTGACAAGTTGAAGTTTTATTTTTCATTATTATGCTTTTTTTGTGTATGCTGCTTCATCTTGCTATAATAGGAAATTGGTTTGTGAATAAATCATTAATTTTCATAGTATTTGCAATTTACCTTGGCTCATTGGTGGTGATTTCAATTCTATTACTAACCATTCTAAGAGGATTGTAGCTTCTTCTCCTTCTTATTGGTCTATAGAGGATTTTAGTAATATGATTTAAGATTGTAATTTAATTGATATTGTTTTTTCTGGTAGTAATTTTACTTGGAATATGGGCCATTTATCGCAACGCTTGGATTGTGTGCTCTTTAATGACTCTTAGCTTAATTCTTTTAACTCCATTAATGTGCAGCATCTTAGTAGAACTTTGTCTGACCATTCTCCTTCGCTTATTAGCTTGAATTTTAAACATTTGAATGTTTCTTCTCAATTTAAATTTCAAAATATGTGGTTACTTCATGAATCTTTTATAGATGTTGTGCAAATTATTTGGCAGGCTCCGTTACATCCGAATAATTCTAGTTTGTGCACGATGAGACTTTGGTTTAAGCTGAAAAGGCTCAAACATGTTTTAAATTTCGTGAAACCATAATGTTTTTTAGAAATATTTTTTTTAATATTTTTCAAGTAGAACAACTTGTTGACAATATTGACCTTTCTTATCAAGTTTACCCTGTTGATGCTAACTTCACTCTTTTAAATAATTCTAAAGAGGATCTTTTTAAATTCCAAGCTGATGAAGATGTTTTTTGCAAGTAAAAAGCTGCTGCTAAGCACTTGGTTGAAGGTGATAACAATACTAAATATTTTCATGTGTTGGTTATGATTAAAAGGGATAAAAATTGTATTAATTAAATTCAATGTGACAATGGTAATGTTACTGAGAACAATGTGGAGTCTGCTAATTAAGATGTTCAATATTTTAAAACCTATCACAACAAGAAATTTAACTGGGCTTAGATTACTAATCATTCTTTTATTCCTAGCTTTATATCCCAATAGGAGAATTTGAATATCTCTAAGCCTCCTTCTTTTGAGGAAGTTAAAGAGACTCTGTTTAATATGAATAGAGATTTGTGGCTGGGCCTAAAGGGTTTACGATTAAATTTTTTCAGAAATCTTGGCTCATTATTAACAATGATATTTTTGCTGCTATTTTAAATTTCTTTGTTGGTAATTCTATCCTAAGTTTTTTACTTCTACTTATATTGTGCTTATTCCCAAAAAGAACTTTGCAACACTTGCAATGATTTTAGACCGATCAGTCTTTGTACCTTTTTTAACAAATTTATTTCTAAAATTCTTATGAATCATTTTACCTCCCTTTTACCTTGAATTATCTCTCTATATCTGATGGGTCTTGTGAAAGGTAGGGCTATTACAGATAATATTTTATTTGCTCAAGAATTTTGTCATGACTTGGATGTTAGAGTGAGAAGGGGAAATTTGATTTTAAATCTTAATATTTCCAAGGCATAGACAATATTGATTGGAACTTTATTTATCATATTCTAGACTTTTTTTTCTTTAATTCGATTTTTACTAAGCTTACTAAGAATTGAATTGAAGATGTCTATTTCTCTATTATTGTTAATGGTTCTAATAATTGTTTTTTAAAATCCTCTTAAGGTTTAATGCAAGGTGACCCTATTTCTCCCACTCTTTTTTTTATTGTTGCTGAATTTTTATCTAAGGGTCTTATCAAACTTTTGAAAATAATTCAAGTCTTTATTTTAGAACTTTTGGTGGTTTTCCCATGTCTCATTTATGTTTTACAAATGACTTTATTGTTTTTACTAATGATTCTATTAATATAATTCATAAATTTATGGACTTTTTTTTATCAATTTGAGATGGTTAGTGGCTTATCTCTTAGCAAAAATAAAAGCTATTTTATATCTTATATGAGGATTTCAAATGACTGTATTTTAGCCATTAAAGATTTAACTAGTTTTATGCATTCTCATTTACCCATTAAGTTACTTGGTGTCCCTCTTTTTAATGGTAGAAGGAAAACTTTTCTTTTTGATGATCTTATTGCTTATGTTCAAAATAAACTTTTATCTTGGGATTCTAACTTTCTTAGATTTGGTAGTAAAGTTACCCTTATAAAAAGTATTCTTTGTTCCTTACTGGTTTATAGTTTTCAAACTATTCTTCTAACTCAAGCTGTTTGTAATAGAATTCATAAGCTTAACAATAATTTGTTTTAGAAAGGTACTTCTGCTAACTTCAAAATGTCTTGGGCTTCTCGGAATAAAGTTGTGGTGTTTTGGGTGAAGGAGGTTTAGGTTGCAAGAATATGAAAGATTTAGCTATGGCATTCTCTTTTAAACTTTGGTAATTTTTTTGCTAAAGTTAGCCTTTGGGCTAATTTTATGTTTTCCAAATACTATGTTGGCAAGCATCCTACTACTTATTTCTTTAAGCAAGTTTATTCTAGAGTGTGGCAAAGGTTTTGCAAGGTTAAATGGGATGTTAAGAACCTATTTCTTTGATTAAGGTTAATTCCATTTTGAATGACAATTTTTTTTTTGAGAGAATGCAAAATTGCATTAAAATGGAAGAAATAACAACCTAATACAAACTTGGAAATAAAAAGAGATAGATCCTTGATCAAGAGAAAAAGGATCCTTATTGAAAGCAGATTTGTTTAATCTAACCATATTATTTTTGAAATGAAACCCACTATTTCCTATTTTGAAACCATTGAGATGTAGGGGATACCAAAGATTAAAACAACCCAAGGGTTGATTAGTATCCCAGAGTTCCCATCCGGTTAAAGAATAAGATCTAATAACGATCCCATAAGCAAATATAAAAAGTTTAAAAAACAAATACAAAACTAAAAAAAGAAACCTAAGAAAGATAACATAAAGTAAAATACATAAAATCCAAGACAAACTCAAAATACCTAAGAGTAGCATTCGTAGGTGTTTCAAATGTCTCTTTAAGCTTCCACTGATGTAGACCGAAGTAGGGGAGATGGAAAAAACTTTGAACAGTAGCTCAAACCTTTTGTTCCTTTCTATTTTACGGATTGCTATGAAAATAACGGTTAACATATTATTGAGATGTTTTAGAAGAACCTTTGAAGTCGTTCTTCAATCTGAGATCATAAGTCCCTCTTCTATTTTGATCTTTCACCGGTACTAGTGCCTGAAGTTCTTTGGATAACTTGTGCCTTGAATCAAAAGAGCCACGTTCCAAAGTAGAGTAATTTTATTCTTCATAAATGCAGTTTTTTTAACTTCAAACTGATTGATGAAGAAGGAGAAATAGTTCCTGAAAAACTATCTCTTGAACTATTTTTGTTAATTACTATTTTAGAAATCCTTGCTGCCTTTGTAGGAGTCAAAGCCTAAATCTGTTCCTCCTCCTTTCGAACCTCCATAGCATATGGAATTTCAAATTTGAGATCTGTGTTTGTTGGAGAGAAAGTCGGATCTTGTTTCTCAATAACCTTTGAATTAATCACAATATCATTTAAATTTTTGATAGCAATTGTTGTTACCGAACAATCAACTATTACCTGATTTCCCCAACTTTCAAAATATGAATTTTGAATGTTCATGTTTTCAGCAAATTCAGTTTCAATCTGATTAGGCTCTTCTAACATACCATCAGCCATATTATCCACATCATCCAAAGCATTAAACGAATTGGATTTAATGACTGGATCCCAAGAAACAAGCTGGGACGAATTCAAATTCAAATTATGGTTAACTGCAACTTCTTCTCCTTCTATGAATTAAGCTATTTCTTCAATTTGGCAATTGAAACCTGCCACTTTCACTGGATCAGACACCATTTTAAGTTTCTTTCCATCTGCCAATGGTTGATTAATTTCTTCTGGTTCAGCAAGAATAAAATCTTCATTTGTACATACCGTTCAGGTTTTTTTGTTGATGAAAAATACTTGGTATTAAAACTGTTTTTCACAGGATTCTTCTTGTTTTTTAATTTCACTTACATCCAAGGACCATAAAGATTATCAGTATGATTTGAGATGGAAGGTATTTCATCAACATTAGGACAAACTAAATCAATATGCCCTATTCTCCCACTTTTGAAATGAAGTGATGTGCTAGATTTTCGTATTCAAACTTTTGAAAAAATCTACCATGCAACTCTTCCACCCAAATACCCATAGAGAGTTTGGATTTCAAATTAACTCAAATGCAGGCTCTAGAAAATTCACTTCTTCCCCACCTAAACATGTTACCATCCAATAGTAATGGGGTCCCAATTCTAGAGACAATTCTTGTGATATTGGACTCATCCCAACAGTGTAGGGGTAAGTGAGAAAGACGAACCCAAATCGGAGATGAAACACCTTCCAAGGAATTAGGTGAAAAGTTAGGAGACCACTTGTCTAACCCCCACGTAAAACCCCCTACAAACCATGGATCTCTATTAAGAACTTCTTCCATGGCTTCATGATACTAAAAGGAACATAGAAGCCAATCTAGGCCAAGAAAGGTTAAGTGAAATCCTCCTTATTTTTCCAATTGCTTCCTTAATTCAATGGAACATTTTGAGAAAGGTAAATTTTTCCCAAGAATTTTAACAACCAAAGATTTACTCAAAACTTGAATATTTGATTTTTCTTTCTCCAAATCCAGCTTAACAACATTTGAATTTTCAATCTTATCATGATTATTATTCCAATTAATTTTAATGTGTGGTTTTTTGATCCACACCTTAGAATTCTCAAAATTTGAAGAAGTAATTGGATTAATGATATTTACATTAGTCTTGCAAATATCCTTATCATATTTCAAGATATCAACAAAATTGCTCCTTGAAGAAGAAGCATCCTTGTCATTTGCTCCAGAAATAAAAATTGATAAAGAAGATTTTGGTAACTTGTTAGTAAACGAAATTACCTCTTTCCCTCTACTTGAATCCGGCAAAGGCTTGTGCTTAGCCAACAATCCTCCCTCTTTGATAACAAGAGGAGATTCTAAAACTCGAAGATTGAGAGGGGAGAAATGTTTGAAGGAGAATCTACCTTTTGAATCCAACATAATTGGTCTTGCGATAAATAAAATAGATTTGGTGTTTTGATCATCCAAAGATGACCGGCCACCTTCTACCATCTCCAATCCTAGCACCCAAAATCTTCAAAATCTTTTTCAAATCCTTCCTTGATTTGTGGAGCTTCTCTCTCTTCCTTTGGCCGTGACTAAATAAAACTAAGTTTTTTTTTTTTTGTTGGGGCTGTGAAAAACTGTTTAATGTTATTCTTGATTGCATTATTCATCAAACTCTAAATTTTCTAGTCAAATACTGCTTGTAAGGATATTATCTTATGTGATTTATCCAAAGATGGTGGCTTTCAATTAAAGAGTGCATGAAATATTTTAGATCTAGGAGAAATATTGATAATCTTTTCTCCTTGATTTGGCATAGGAACATTCTACTACTATGGTCATCTTTGTCTAGAGAATTTTACATAAATTTATTCCCACCAATGATAATCTAACCAGAAAAGGTTTTATGTTGCCTTCCAAGTATCAATGTTATTACCATATGGAGAATATGTATCATGTTTTTATTTCTAGCCCTGTTGCTATTAAAATGGGTTTATTTTGATGATTTGCTTCAGTTAAATTGCTTTAATACACATTTATCCCTTAAATCAATGCTTAATTCTTGGTTTATGAATTCTAAAGGGCACAAATGTAATGATATTCCTTTTATGATTTAATTGTTCATATGTTTGGAGAGGAATAATTCTCTTTTTAATGATGTTTGAATGAATCATCATAAGGTTATTTAGAAGGTGAAGGATAAGGTTTTGTCTCTTGCTACTGTTAAATTGCTCTCTTCGAAGAATTTTAAAACATATTATTTTGTTGGGACTACTTTAGTCCTTAATTTGGAGGGTGATCCTACTACTTTAAAGGCTAATATTATTTATTGGACCAGACGCCCTAGTAATTTTTTTAAGTAAAATGTGGATAATGCTAGCAGTGGCTCTTCTGGGATTGTGGCAATGCTATCAGAGATAATAATGGTAGCCTTATTATGGCTTTTGTTGGTCCTTTACAAAATGGTAATAATTTTGCTGCTATGAACATGGCTATTCTTTACGGTTTTAAGGTTAACACTGATTTTGATTTCTAATTCCTATATGATGAAGATGATATGTGCTGTATCCCTCATGTTTTTTATCAAGCTAAGGAAATTAAACATTTATTGATTTTTTTGAATTATTTGTTTCATCATATTTACAAGGAGGGCAATACATATGCCTCTTGGCATGCTAACTAGGGGTATAGTTTTGACTATTTTTCAGATGTTATTTGGTCCACCATTTCGGTGGCTCCTAGAGGTATACTTAAACTTGATGCGCTTGGTCTCCCCTATATTAGGACTTAAATGGTTTTTTTGGTTTCTTTCTTCATATTCATGGTCCATGGGCCTTTTTTTCTTTCCTTAGTGGTGTGTTGGGTGGTGTGTTGGGGTTTGCTATGGATTTTTAGGTGCCATCGATCTATTTTGGCTTGTTGGCAATATCTGCTTGTAGTTGTTAGTGTTTCTGCCATATATTATGGTGATAGTAATTATCACTATGTGTGATGGTTTATTTGAGGAGTTGATGCTTGGGATTTTCTCAGGTTGGCTGGTTTGCTTCTCTTTCTCAGTTTTTCATGCAGGTGTGTGGTTTTCTCTTTAGTTTTGTTTACTTTTTTAGTAGCCTTCCTTGGTGGTTCTCTGTGTTGGCTTTTGAGTTTGTTCTTTCTTTGGGGTTTTATGTGTTGTATTGTACTACTCCGGTTATTCTACTTTATTTTATTATTATTATTATTATTGGTGAATTACTGTTAGCATCTCTCTGTGGCACTCAATTTAGCTAATGTCTTTGTGGTTCTAAACTTGAGTTATGATTGCATAGGTATATGTATGATGTTTTGGCTAGCTGGTGGTATCCGTGAGAGTTTGGTTGGACTTTGGAGCTATGTTGGATCTATTTTGGTTTGAGGTTGCCTGCATGAGTTCAGTTGTCCCCTTTGGTCATTGGATTTTTGCTTGGTATTTGTACAACCAGGTTTGGTTGCTTAGTTTGGGGATTTATTTTGGGTTGGGTATTGTTGATAATCTAAAGGTTTTGTGATATTCTTCAGGGGACTTTAAGCTTTGTTGTTTGGGGCCCTTTGAGCTGTATTTGATTGCTCCTGAGGATAGGATTGAGTGGCTTATAGATTTCCTTAATGAGGCTTTCAATTTTAGTTCTACTCTAAGATCTATAAGTCTTTATCCTCACTTTGGCTTATTATGGTGGCATGGCTTGGATTACTTATTATTATGCAAATTTTGTTACTCTTATTTTGATACTGGCCTAAACTTAGATTATTTTTTTTTGGTTAACCTATAATATTTTGTGCTATAGCTTTTGCATTTGCTGCTGCTTTGAATTACATGTGGAGTTGCTTATGGCTGAAATAAAGAATTTTTGCAAAAAAAAATTGTGCTTCATTTCCTTACTTTTATCATTCTTTTATGGATCCTTATCAATAACATCTTTAGAATGTTCTTAGGTTGTCCTGTATTTCTGTCTATCGCCTTGTAGGTTTTCTTTTGCTATTTTATGTAGCTCATTCAAGAATTAGTGAGTTGATGGTCTCCATTAAGGACTTTATAATCATTTTTATTTATTAATGCGTAGGCTCCTCCATGGGTTTTAACAAAAAAAAAAAAAAACAGTATCAGGCAATCAAATCATGGACAATTATTATGAATGATCATTCTGTACGAATTGGTTTGTAATATATGATTACCCATTTATGAAATTTGTCATCCCTTGGAGCGTACCAAACTAAATCCATGATTTTTAGTGCTGCTCGTACCATATAATCTCCATAGTTTAGAACGATTGCCTATGTTTGAAGTTGGCTGTCCCATGGATCGTCCAAAATGAATAGAAGGCTTTATGCATATCATATTATATAATTTGAGATCGTATTGTATTATATATTATAAAATTTAAATAGTTCATATGAATGATCATGCTAAATTATTTTGAATTGAATTGATTGTACTTTACAATGCATCTATCGTACTATACGAATATAAGATGGAAGGACTGGAAATTAGGGTTTTTTTATGCCCTCTATTTAAGGATCTCTAACTCTCTTGTTATAGATATTTGGCTACTTAGTCTTCTTGAGAGGGAGCTTGAGGGAGAGAAGAAAGAAACCTTGGTGAGAGAAGATAAGGAGATTTTGTTCTGGAGAAGTTTTGAGGGGATTCACAAGGTTGCTCCAAGAAACAACCTTGCCTAGTACCTACTAGCATCTGCCTGGAGTCACAATCTTTCCTAGCATTGCTGCTCCGGCTTATGCAGACTATGGATCGGTTGGATCAAGACGGGCACCTAAGCTTAGAGAGGGTAATAGGTGCCATCAGCGCACCTCTTCTGAGAGCTTTATCATTGAGGAGCAGCCTTCTTGGCTTGATGATTTGCTTAATGAGCCTGAGACTCCAGCTCTAGCGAGGAGAGGTGCTCATCGCCGATCATGAAGTGATTCCTTCGCCTACTTTGATAATGCATATTAAAATATGGACAATTTAACTCAGGGGGAATGCACTGGGAAGACTATAACTTCTATGCCTTCCTGGGGTTCACATGAATTTGATCAACTTAAAGATATCCAACATCATTATTTGGAGGGGAATTTGTTTAGTAGAAATTTGTTTGATAGACAGCAGAATAGAGTTTGGGAGTAAGAACTTAATGTGGGGAACTATTCAAAGAGTGTTCCCATTCCAAAGGAAAAAAATCTGCATTCAGTATCATTTGGTGGGACATCAAAGGAACCTGATGCATTAGCGCCTTATGCTGTTGAAAAGCTGGAGGAAGAAGATTCACCCAAAGATTCAAAAAAAGTCTTGGAAAAGAAGGATGCTTCTCAGTTTAAGAATTCTCAGTCAGAGTTTGATGCAAAGTGGGTTAAACAGTAAGCACTAGACTATGCAGACATCTTATTTTTGTCTTGTTATATATGTTTTCTTGTTTGTTTGTTTTTTTTTTTTAAATTGGTGTGATGTTTCTAGTTTTTGCTAGTCTACTCGTAGATGCATTCATGATTAAACTTGAACTAGATAAGAAAAATATTACGCTTAGCATCATATAATCGTTTTTTGTCAATTATATAATTACATTTTTTCTGTTTTGTGCATTTAATACTAGCGTTAATCTTGTCTATATAACAATATTCTTCAATATATTTTGGCTTGGGAATGAAAACATGCCACAACAAGTGAGTAGAGAATAATTTTGATATATTGTCTCCTTAACCCTCGAAACAAAACAATGTACTTCTTCTCATAAAGCTTTGGTTGACTGCCCTTCGAATTGTTGAGTAGATTCTATTAGATTGAAACTAGTAACGATTATCTGCCACACTGGGCAATTGAAACAACATTGATACATGCTTCTCCTCCATGCTGTGGAAGCAAAAGGAGAGTCACTTTTATTTAGTGCAATACTTGGAGAGGGAGTCTTCAAGGAGTAAATATAGGTCAGGTTTGCCTTACAACTATAATTTTTAGTGTGTTCTTTCTTATTACTTTTAATGAATTTTAAATTAGCACTTTTTGTGATTTGATCTATGGACAAAATATTTGTTTTTTATTATTACAAAATTAGTTCTATTTTTGTATCAAGATATTTAAAATTATACTGCCAATTCACCCATCCTCTTGGTTAGCTTCTGTACTAGTTCTTTAGGGTTTAACAAACTTTTAATTAGTACGAGAGTGGAATTCATAAAATCAAGTTTTAGGAAACTTTTGAATTTTGATCATTGGCTAACTTTAGTAATTGGAACATGGCAGAAGGCTATTCAATTACTTAGCCAACTCTATTTGAAATTTACCCCTAAAATTTTTAAAAACTCACATCTGCACACAATCAACTGATTATCGTATGTGGATGCTTGTTTAGGATGGTTATTCTATACCTTCACGATTAGTAAATGATGTTAAAACTAAAATCCTTTATATTTGAATGGACCACTAGTGGTAAAGATTTAGCCCAGCAAATTGCTAAATGCCTAAACTTTTTCCTTTATGCTTTAAAATTTGAAGATAACATGCTTATATCTACATGTATTTCTAGCAAAGAAATTTGGGAACATATATGCATTACTTATGAAGGAACTAGCGACTTGAAATAATGTAGGTTAAATTTTTTGCTGCATGAATATAAACTCTTTGACATGAAACCTTGTGAATCCATATATGAAATAATACTAGGTTGACACAAATCATGACATCCATGCATGCCATAGGTTTGGAATTATCAAATTTTTTAAAAAAGTAAATAAGATTTTGTGTTGTTTACCTTCCTCCTACAATGTAAAAAATATTTTTATTACATAATACAAGGATTTCAATGTTTATTCTATTGATAATTTACATAGATCACTCATTGCCTATGAGCAAGGAGTGTACCAAAGACAGCTTGATATAGGTGAAAGAAGGAAAGAGAAAAATGTAGCCTTTAAGGCAAGTGATTAAAAAGTTCCTCTGAAGCAGGAGATGAAGAAATTGTACTTATGACTTGATAGTTTAGAAGATTTCTAAGAAACAAGTAAATGCAATATTAGTAGTGGAGCAAAAGAAAGAATTATAGAAATTCTAAACCTTCTGATGATATTGTCTGTTATGAATGCAAAAAACCAAGGAATGTTAAAACATATTGCCCAACTATTAAAGGATACCAAGGCAAGCAGAATACTGAAGAAAATGCTAGGTTCCATAAGGATAAGAAAAAAATTTTATAAAGCTTTTTTACCAGTCTCGGCTTCAAATTCATCTAGAATAGAAGCAGAAGAGGAAGTGAAAAATCTATGTTAAAGAGAAAACAACTATCTCGATATATCTAAGCAAGATGAAGTATTTCAACTTTTATATGATAACTTACTTTCTATTTCAGAAGAGATTCATGAATCTTACTAGAAATTATAAAAGAAACATGCTAGTCTGAAAACTAAATGCTCAATTCTGCAAAAGAAAATAAAATTCTTAGAAAATATGGTTTTGATGTTGATATGGATCATATGACTTTGTTGGATAAGTTTTAAAAATTGAATAAGAAATATTGTTATTTATCTAAAACACATGAGTCCTTGAAAGCATTTCTTCTTGATTTAGAAAAATCATTTAAAGAGTTAGAAACATGTTTTAACATTTTAGATCTAATTGAGCACTCTTTTAAATTTTAAATATATGCTCTTGAAAGTACTAATTTAATGCTGTTAGAAAAAATAAATGCTTTCCAAAATAAACATGTTTTTAAGCACTCATGATGTCATGTATCTCATAAACATAGTAATAGAGATCATAACTATCATAGATTAGTTAACTCCTCTATTGATGTTAGATGATTTTCATGTGGCATGCTAGGAAAAATTAGCCACACTTGCATTATTTATTATAAAACACATTTGGTGTGTCGACCAAAGCTGCATCAAACATAATATGCCATGTATTTTGATGATTTATCCAAATTTAAGATGGGACCCAAACTCACTTGGGCTCCAAAAATTATTCTAACATGATATTTATGTTTAAGGGCTCCACAAAAGACCTAATGAGAGCATTTAGTTTTTGGGCTCAATATTTGTTAAATTATATGACCAAAACATTTTCATACAATCATCCTAAATGATCCCATAATCGTACGATACGATATGTTCATTTTTTATTTAAACATCCAACCCCTTTCAAAATTTTCACGCCTCTCTTAAGATTCATCCTTCTTAGACTCCAATCCTTGCAATGGCTGGTGGGAAACATAGTCATCAATCTCAGGGGGATTCCTCCTCTCGGAGCACTACAGATGAGCATTTTCTGACAGCTTCAGATTAAATTGCCTAACAAAAGTATAAGGAAGCCAATATCACGCCCTCTATACTTCTGAATCAACAGGCTTTTAGCTTCCCTATAATGAACCTTTTAAAATTAATTTCACTTTAATTTCTGCTTAACTTAGCCCATCCTTTCCATTTTGAACTCCTATATAAATTTCTTGCAAATCTTAGGATTAGTGGGGATGCCACAGTTATGACCTCCTAAATGTGCTGCCAAATTATACAAATAACCAAGGAAGACAAAGGAATCCACCTTCAACTAAACATCATTGGGAATATACCTCTAGCCATGTTCTATAGAATTGATTTTGACTGGAGTGATGTGAACCTACTACTAAGAAATGATGATCTTATTCTTCTCCATCCTTTGGTTCAGACCCTAACCAGAATGCTAATCTAGCACATTTTGAGTGCTTCAATCATACCTAAAGATAGAGACCTAACAAATATGACTCCCATACTATCAATTATTACATATTTCATCATGTTGAATACCCAAATGGATGAAGCTCAAATGCTAATTGAATAAATCAAAAACCTTATCAATTATTACCTAATTCATCAAGTTAAATACCCAAATGTATGAAGTTCAAATGCTAACTGACTACATCCAAAGCCTCACTTATATTTGACTCCCAGTCAAAAGGATAAAGCTGAACATTTCCTTAGGACATATGATAGGATATATCCTTTTTAGAAAATAAAGCATCATATACCCTACACCTCTTTTTTCATATGGATCAGGAGCATGAAGATCCTTTCTTTCATGATGAAGGAGAAGCTGACCCTGCAGCTGATCCTACACCTACACCATCTCATCACCACAACCAATATGAGGAGTTGATTCAAAGATTTTATAGAATGGAAACTCACCTAGATCAACAGCAAATCCAACATGATAATGATATGGGTTGGTTCAGGGAGAAGTTTGGAAACATTCAACATCAGTTCATCACAATCCAGCTGCAATGCAATAGTTTTAGTTGGTTCTTTCAACTACCTCCACCTCCACTTTCAGATGAAGATCCAACACCATACTAGTTTCTTTTATTATTATTGTGAGTTTACTATTTACTTGTAAGCCTATGCATATCCATTTGTATGTAGATTTGAAATGAAAATTTTCTTTTGAGTCCTTATTATGAAATTTTTTTAAAAAAGAAAAAAATGTTTTTTCTTTTAAATGGTATTTTCCTTCTTATTCTTTATGCTCGTAGATCTAATTTCAGTGCTCTTTGTTTAAAAGTTTTTTTAGTCAACCAAATTGATTGTTTCTGTTGATCATATTGTACGAATAAAGTCATATTGCATGAATAAAATCATACTGTATAAATAAACACATACAGTACAAACTAACTCATATATATGACTTGACTTGATCTAAGCTATGCTTTTTTTTATTATTGTGTAAATATGCGTCTACTCTTACTTAAAATATTTAAATAAGTAATTGCTGATAGTTTTAAATTAATAAGATTGAAATTCGTGAATTTATATATATCGTTTTAGTTTCTTTGCTTGATTATTCATTATGAATGTTTGAAATCTAAATCAAATTAGAATTAAGATGATTGAAATGAAGTCTTTTTCACTATAATTCATGTTTTTATCACATAGATATATTCTACAAATTCAATGAATGAAATTCTTTATTTTTTTATATCATGCTTTTAGTCATATTAGGAAAGCTTGAGTTTGCTTTGTAGATTATTCTTCCTTGTAAAAGAGAATGAGTTATTCCTCTCTTCTATTTTGAAGATAATCTTACAACTAAGAATCTTAGAGATTTATAAAGGAAGCAATTTGCAAAAATATCAAAACAGGCATAAAATTAGCCCTAAATAAAATAATGTGCAATGACGCCAAAAGTAAACGATGCATGAAGTGTACCAAAAATAAAAGATGTACAATGCTCATATAAAAATTTTAAAAGAGGCATAAAATTAGCCCCATCTAAATTAGCTTCCATTTCTAGTAAATCTTCTTGTCTTAGAAAATTCTAATGTTTCAAAGTATTCTTAATACTTGATCTAGAAAATCCTAGTTTTTCATTCATCATTTTTACAATATTATTATATTTGATATATTTCATGTTATTAGTCTGAATAGATTGAGTTTTTCTGTCTAATTGTAAATCTTGAATTAGATTGTTTTTAAACAAAGGATTTTAGCCTGTGAAGTTGGTAAGCTGGATGTGCAAACTCGAGAATTCAAATCCTTTTGTTGCAAGATAGTCAATGATTATCTTATTTGTCAATTTTGTGTGTAGGGAGTTTATTAATTCTTGAAAATGCCGCAAGTTAATAGGGATGTGATACTTTGAGTTGTTAATCTATTTGTATATACTGTTTCCTAGTTATGTTTTTCTTTCTGTTCCTGTGTCATTTTTTTTTTCTTCTTGTTTTTTCCCTTTTCTTGTGATAACAAAATGGGGAGTAGTATTTTATTATTTATTATTATTGTTGTTTGTTATTATTATTGTTTTTCCTTTTTGCACTAATATTTTTTTATTCTTATTGTTGTTTGTTATTATTGTTATTATTCCTCTTTGCACTCCCACTTTTACACTTCTTTGATTTTCATCAAAGGAGGAGACCAATGTTTATTGATTTCCTCTTTATTTCATATTATTATCTTTAATACGGTGGATTTTTTAGAAGAAAGCAAAAACAGAAAAAAAAAAAACAAAAAAAATCAACAATGTTTAACATCATAAAAAAGGCGGAGATGGTTATAAATCTGATCTGAGCACTGTGTTTGTGTTTTTATGATAACAAAACATTATTGGGTCTGATACCACTTTTTTTTATTTCTACGATTATGTTTTATTCTTTGTGTACTAATTTTTAGGAATTCTATCTACCGTTCACTTACAACTCTAATTAGCTCAAGATTGGGTATGTTATTTTTAATTTAGTATGTATTTTCTCCTTTCTTGAGTCATATCTTGTATTTGGGTGAATATCATTGCTAAGTAACCTTGCATACACACAGGGGGAGATAGAAGTGTTGTTTGAGAGAGTTTATTTTTTGGATTATTTGCTAAGTAACCTTGCATCCATGATTTTTTGTGCAGATCATACCGTACTATCTCTATAATGTAGGACAATCACCCATGTACAAAGTTGTTTTTCCAACGACTAATAATAATATGAACCAGTTCATTCAGTACGATTAATCTTAATAATTGATAACGATTTGGTTGCCACGGGCTTAATTAAGAAAATTTTAATTCTAATTTTAATCACCCATATATAAGGTTGTCCTTCCAACGACTGTGCCAAACAAATAGAAGGATTTGCTTATGCATATCATAAAGTATGATTTTGGATTGTATTATATGATGTATTATAAAATTTGAATGATTCATTTAAACAATCTTGCTGTTGATTCTAAATTGAACTGATCCTACTATACATTATGCCTATCGTACTGTATTAATAAAAGATAGATGGCTTGAAAATTGGGGTTTTTTGAATCCTTTTATTTAAGGGTCTCTAACACAAATGTTAGAGATATTTTCCTTATTAGTCTTCTTGAGAGGGCGCTTGAGGGAGAGAAGAAAGAGAGCTTTTTTTTAATGAAAATGCCAATTGCATTAAAAGAAAAGAAGAAATAACCCAGTTATAAACTGCTAGGTGATAGAAATGTTATCACCGTCCTCCTTCAATAAGGAAATGAATGTTTGAGGAATTTTATTACATGAAAGATCATTCAAAAAAATCACCTTCTAATGCTAAGTTAGCGTAGAAATCAGCTAACTTATTACAATTTCTATAAGTCAAACGAAATATTAAAGAACCAAAGCCTTTAAGGAATGATAAGTCTTCAAATTCACCTCTGCTTTTATTCCAATCTTCTCTTTTAACTAAAGCTTGAAGATATTTAATAACGTTTAAATTATCTCCCTCTATGATCAATCTTTTAGCTTTCAACATCAATTCTTTAATAACCAACTTCTAATATCAAAGTTCATCAAGTTCCAAAGCTCCTATAACCAAATGAGTGCATTTTAATCCAAAAGCTAAAAGAAACCTTCCCTTGTGATCTCTAAATACTCCACCAATACCAGCTTCATAGGATTGTAAGAGAGTTATGTAAATATTCACTTTAATCCAATTGGCAGGAGGAGGGTGCCAAAAAGAGCTACTCAGTTGAAGCAGGTTAGCACCCTAGATTTCCAAAATTAGATTGAACTTCAAAGCATTAGATGCTATGCTGATAGCATTTGATGCAATAAATCCCACCCCAAATTCTGCATCTCCATGCTCTGGCCAATTCTTACTTTCCTAGAAATAAATACCAATAACAATTTAAACTCCCAGTGAATTTATTACCATATGTTAAAGCTTTTTGTTCTAATATACAATCAAAAAATGAATATACCGTTGGAACATTGAATTCCCATTCATTCAACTTAGTTATAACCATATGAATCAAAGTACAATTTGCTACCACATGATTTATATTTTCTATCTCCAAATAACCCCTAGGATAAGAGTTGTTATTCACCATTCTTCTATAAAATAAAAAATCATTGGAAGGTATGGCATTGTTGAACATACGCCACCAAAAGCATTCCACATGTGGTGATAAATATAGCTTTTTTAACCATTTGCTTTACTCCTTCTCTTCATGATCCCTATTATTTGCAGCCATCATAGCCGAGATAGATCTACCAGATAATTTAATCATTAGCTCTAACTGATCATTAGAATTGTTAGTGATCTTGATTTGAGTTATGGTGTCAACCAAACTCTATCCAAACCATCTATGTATCTTAATTACTTCTGATCATCCATTTGTAATGAAGTCCTATAGCTTCATAATTTTGTCCTTATCAATAGCAATATATGTCAGCCATCTATCTACACCTTTGTCCAATATTCACACATCTTTAATAATGTCAATAGAAGAGCCTGAGCCGATCCTCCACTTCACCAATGGTTTAAGAGATTCCATTCCATTCATGATAATTTTCCATGTAACCAAACTATTTCTCCTATAATCAGCGTTCCAGATATCACCATACTTTGCTTTGATGGACCTGTTTAATAATAAATAAGAATTATTAAAGAAACTCCACACAAATTTAGCTCTTAGTGGTCCTTAAATGAATTCAGCTAGATGCAGTCCTCTTCCACCTTCAAAAACAAGTTTACAGAGATTGAAACTAGATAAAAAATGCTTACCACAATCACCTCCATGCTTATTACAAATAAAATCTCTACAAAGCTTATCGATTCTTCATAAAATGCTCAAAGGCACCAATGAAAGAGAAATAAAAATATAGGATTAGATTTTAAAATAGATTTAATAAGCACAAATTTCCTTGTAATGAAATAAGCTTATTACCCCAAACATTAAGCTTGCAGGAAATTTTCTCTAGGATGTTCAAGAAGTCCAAATAAATCAACCTTCTCAATGCCATCTTAATCCCCAGATAATTCATCTCTTTTAACTCTTTGAAATTCAAAAGGTTCAGAATTTAATTTATGTTTCTCCGTCCCACCATTTTACTAAACATAATACTAGATTTTTCATTGTTTACTGCTTGACCCGTCCATAAGCAGTAGTTTGAAATGATTTTCCTAATTTTTCTCACCTGGATGAGACTAGCTTCAGAGAACATTATGACATCATCAGCATACATCAAATGATTTATCCTAGGAGCATTTGAAGCAAATTTTATACCCAGATCATTCTCATTGATGTGAAACTCATTGCATAACAATTGAGAGCCTAAAATAAATAAATACAGAGATAGTGGGCACCCTTTGACGAAGACCACTCTTAGCTTCAATCCAATCCGACTTGTTACCATTATAGATAATTGAAAATTTGGGATCCATTACACATTCCAAAATAAGCTTATAAAATCATAGAGGAAAACCAAAATAATTCAACACTTGCTTATGGGTCGGCCAAGCCATACTATCATAGGCTTGATCCATATCAATTTTAATTGCTACCAACCCTTTTTTAGATTTAGAAAATTTGTTGAATAATTCATGAACCATAAATATATTATCCAATAAAGTCCTTCCTTTTATGAAAGCCACCTGCTCTTCCGAAACAATTTTATGAATGACTTTCATAAGTCTATTTAAAAGTATTTTAGCAATCATCTTAAAAATAGAAAAACAAAATTGATTGGATGATAATGAGAAGGAAGGATGGGATGTTTAACCATTGGAATCAGAACCATGAAAGTCTCTTTCCATTTAGAATTCATTTTTCCATATGTTAAAAATGTAGAATAGCATGCCATACATCTTGACTAATAACCTTCAAATAATGCTTTAAGAAAGAGTAAGTTATCCCATTGATACCTGGAAAGACGTTTGTACCTAGCTCTTTCAGTATTGTTTCCACTTCCTCGTAAGATAAGTCAGCCTCCATTCTCCGAGACTCCTCCATGCTTAATTTAAAAAGAGAATGAGGCCATCCAGATAGCTTACCATCCCTCTTTCTCCATTTGTTGTTAAAGAAGTACAATAAAACCTCTTCAATTTCAAATTGATATCTACAACGTTACCTTGTTCATCCTTCAATTGAAGAATAGAATTTGAATTCCTTCGACCATTAGCTACAGCATTAAAGAACATGGAATTTTTATCTCCATCACTCCACCACTTTATTTTAGCCCTTTGCCTCCACCACATGTTAAGCTGATCTAGTGTAACATTCAACTCATTCACCTTGGATCGAAGAAGAAGCAATTTTTCTTAAGATAGACCGTTGCCATTCGCCTCCTCCAATTGAAGGTCAGCCAATTCTTTCTTCATTCTCTCCTTCAAACTTGACAAATCCATCATTTTGGATCTACTCCAATAATGCAATGTCTTTAAAATCTTATAAAACTTTAAGTTTAATTGCTCCATTGGATCTCCAGCATAAGATTTACACCAAATTTTTTGAACAATCACTGCAGATGCTGGGTAGGATACCCAGATGTCTTCGAACCTTCACAAATGTTCCACTTTCTCAATAGGATTGAAGAACTTCAAATTAATTGGTCAATGATCTGATGCTATCCTTCTCAAATGTCTAGTTGAAGCATAGTGAATTAATTGAAGAGCTTTAAAGTTTAACAGACACATGTCTAGTATCTCCAAAATATTAGCACTTCCACTTTTATTGTTACACCAAGTATATATTGGTCCCACAAATCCCACATCATGATAATCGTTAAGATTCATAAAAGTTTTTATCTCTTGATGTCCAAGGGAAAAAAACAAAATTTTCCCTCCCCTTTTTTAGTCCTATGATAAAACATAGTTAAAATCACCTCCTAAGATCGAGGGAAGATTAGAACTAGAAATGAATCCCAAAAAGTCCCATAAACTCCTCCTTTTATACACATCACTATCGTCATAAACCATAGAAATAAGCCAAATAGAATTATTCTTCAAATATCTCTGCTCCCTAATTACACACTGGGAATAACTCTTCAAAACATAGAAGGTAGACAGGCCAGACCTCCAAATTATCATAATACCCCCTAATTAACCATTTAATAGGTACATGTAAACATCCCAATTGTTTCCCAAAACTTTACACAATTCTTCCTTTTCAATCGAAGAAATCTTCGTTTCAACTATGCTAATAAAAAATGCATCAAAATCTTTTACAACCTCTTTCAAATAAAGAGAGGCCTCCCTCTTGTTTTCCCCACTACGATTCCAAAAAACAATTGATCTCATTTAAGCACCGACGGGTAAGGACCCCCAATCCTCCTTTTGTTCGAGCCTTTATTCTTCCTACTTCTGATGGAAGAACTAACAAGACCCAAAGATCTGATTTCCTTACTTAATTTGGTTTTGGAATTCTCTGTAATAGATGCAGCAACTCCTCCCTCTTCCTCAAAATTTTCCCCCTGAAGATTTGATTTAATAGCCACCAAATTATTCAAGCCATCCTCTTCACAATCAATCATTCCCAGTTCTCCTTCTTCCATAATAGAAATTCCTTTCTTATCTTCATCTTTGAGATGAACATCCTCCACCTCAATCTCATCCAGCAACTTGAACATATTTCTCTCAGAGACCTATAGTATTTCAATCTTTTGAACCTTTACGTTAGGTTCTATCAGATCATAATGAATTATCTCTTGTATTCCATCCAGGATACTCAAATCCAAACCATCATAAATATAAGTAGCTAGTTCTGGTGTAACAACCTCCTTTCCAGTAGCTTTATTGCCTGAATCATAATTTTGTTTTGCAATATTTCCTCATTCCATTCCATCTTTAGTCAAATAAACAAGCTTTGCTTGAATCACCTTAGTCTTTCTCTTCTTTCTATAATTTGTTAAAATAGTTGCTATTTGCATGCTTTACATTTTCGCAACTTGTATAGTTTTGATGATTCCAAACATTATTGTTCAAATGTGTAGTTATCTCCTAACAATTTTAGAAGATTTGTATTTGCTCTTGTGTGTACTAACATTTCAGGAAAATCAAACTCCAGACTACGAAAACTTCAAATCAAATTCAACATGAGATACTTTGTGAATTAGAAGCTTGTATTTTTCTTTGAATTAAATTTGAAAGGGAGTGATTGTAATTGAGTGAATAAAAACATACACTCACACATAAGGAGATCATATATAAGTTATACTGATCGTACGGGATGATATCAGATCGTACGGGACGATCAGACAGTTATCTCCTATTGAGCACATAGAACGAATAGGAACTGGCTTGAAAAATTTTCTAAGTCCTATTCGTCCGGGACAAAATTTTTATCGTCCAGTACGATCTGGTCTCTGTAAAATTTTCATCCAGACGAAATTAATTATGGTCAGAAAACGAGTTGCTCTCTGTAAAATTTTCGTCCAGACAAAATTAATTATCGTCCAGGACAATCTGGTCTCTATAAAAGTTTCCTCCAGACAAAATTATTATCGTCAGAAAACGATCTGCTCTCAGTAAAAATTTCATCCAGACGAACCTATTTTCGTCCAGACGATTAACCGACTTAGAACGGTTTTCAGCAGTTTTCTAGACCTTATAATAACCGTTCGTACCGGACGAACTTAGTTCGTACGGGACAATCAATTGTACAAAGACATTTCGTACACATATATAAATAGGGTCGTTTCAAAGCATTTAAGTAAAATCGTCCAGGACGTTCCACGATCGTACGGGACGATCCTCTGCGTACAGAATTGAAAACTTACAATTTTTGGGCGGTTTTTCTTGTCTTTTGTATATATAGTCCAAATTAGACTGCCACCCAATCTTTTTTGTCATTTGATCTTCGTACCTCTTGAGAGAATAGCTAAGGAGAGAGTGGAAGAGTGCATTCAAAGGAGGATTCCTACCATTGGAGCGTGAAGGCTTCACTTGGAGTTCAAAGGTAAGAATCTCTACTTGTGAATTGGGATTACTTCACTCTTTTCTTTCTTTCTTTTAGATTTCTTGTGAGAAGATCAGTCAAGGAGATCTGGTTTGCTGCCGACACTTGGAGAGTGTGAATAGTCGAAAGGATCGCTTCCTACACTTGGAGAGTGTGAACAGCCGGAAGGGTTCTCTGCCCACACTAGGAGAGTGTGAAAGGACGAAAGGGTTCTCTGCCCACACTAAGAGAGTGTGAAAGGACGGACGGTTCTCTGCCAACACTGGGTAGTGGTGAAAAGAGTGTGTTGTAAAGGCTTCTCTGCCTTGCTGTGGGTGCAAAAAGAGAGTCACTATTAGTTTTAGTGCAATACTCAGATGGTGCCTCTAAGGAGTGGATGTAGGTCTGGTTATAGACCGAACCACTATAAATCTGGTGTCATTTACAATTTTTTATGTTTCCGCATTTTATTTTAATTTTTAACAACTCTGTGGTTGAAAAATATTTTCTAGAAAAACTTTAAAAGAAAATTTTCATTTCGGTTCAACTTAATCTTCAAAGAGGGATTAAATTTTTAAACTACCAATTCACCCCCCCCTCTTGGTATCCTTGGGACATTAACTTAGGCTTAACAACCTAATTACTAGATTCAACATAATTAACATGGATCCATGGTCCATAGTTATCTGATCCTTCCATTGCTATATTCTTTACCTCCAACCTTCTTCCTCCAATAATGGTTTCAGCACGAACACAATCCTGATCAATGGTTTTGTTCTTCCCCTTCTTTGACTTTACAATCATAGATGAAGTGACCAATCCTTCTGCATTTATAACAAATGGATGATAACTTCTCATACTCCACCTTTTGAAAGAACCTTCCATCTATCACATACACCCAAACTTCTAAAGGTAATTGTTTATCCAATTCCACACAGACGCATACCCTTGCAAATTTGTGTCTTCCCCATTGAAACATGTTTCCATCAATCATAAGAGGTGTGCCAACCAACAAGGAAATCCTTGAAATGTTGATCTCATCCAAACAGTACAATGGAAGATTAGGCATTCTTATCCAAATTGGAGAAGAAATTCCCTTCAATGAAGTTTGTGAAAAATGTGTGGACCATTTATCCAATCCCATAATGTGTCCGTTAACAAACCAAGGTCCTCCCGATAAAACATTATCCATCACTTCCAATGAATTGAAAGAACATAGGATCCATCCTAAACCAAGAACAGTCATATTGAATCTCCCAATGTGTAGTATTGCTATCTCAACTGAACACCTATTAGATGAATAGAGACCTCATGACAAAAAACCATAACCACCATTGAAAATTGTAGCTTTTCAGAGTTTGATAGAACATTAGGTTCATGCAGCTTTATAGCTATTCCTTCCTCCAACATAAATGAATCATTTTCTACCAGATTTATTTTTATGTGAGGTTGCTTTACCCAAGGATTTTCTTAAGACTCTACATTTCCTTTACTAGCCACACCCGAAAAGTCTTTACAAAAAAAGTCACGAATAGTTGCTGTGCATTCTCTATTATTTTGGATTGAAGGGACTGCTTCCTATGAGGCCACTAGTTTTGACAACACATTGCCAAATCTGTTCACAATCAGGATCATGCCTGCTGAAGACGAAGCTTCACGATCATTTTGTCGTGAGTTACTAGAAGAATTAGGGGTCTTTGCTTCAGCATTATTGATCACTTGCTTTCCTTTCCCAATAAATTGCTCTAAACCTTTAACTGGGATCTCCGATGATTCCCTCATCACCAAAGGATGAAATCCATCATGATCTTCCATGCAAACATGTATTTGATTGTTAAGAATCATGGGACTAGATAGTCCAATAGCTTTCTAGTCACCAGAGATGGTGACCGAAGAGCTAACCGACATACTTGGATAACCCGCCGAATGACTAGAAAGAAGAATATTTGAAATTTTCTCATCAAAATCCTATAATCAGAAGAAAGACAGCTTGGTGAGAGAAGAGAGGGAGATTTTGTGAGGGAGAAGTTATATGGGATTCACAAGGTGTTCCAATCAAGAATCTTGCCTAGTACTAATAAGTGTCATCCTGGTATTTTTGTTGCTATAGAAAAGAATTTCTTCAACAAAGATTGTGGTTCTCTGGCCATCACGTAGAGGTTGAAAATAGATTTGTAGTTTTTTGAATATCGCTAGGAGGGTGAAAATAGAGTTAAGGTTCTATACCAATAAAGGAGTCACAATTCTCTGCAACACTAGGGAGGTAAAACAACATTTATATAGGCTTTTCTACCTTTCTGTGGGAGCAAAATAAGAGTCACTTCTATTTAGTGCAATACGTGGAGAGGAAGTTTCCAAGGATTGGACGTTGATCAGGTTGGCCAAACCTGTATAAATTTTAGTGTGTTCTTTCTTATTACTTTTATCGCATTTTAATTTCTACACTTTTTATGATTTGATATCTGGTTAAAATATTTTTTTTATTATTAAATTAGTTCTATTTTAGTATCAAAATATTTAAAATTCTAATTTGATCAAAAAACATTTTAAACTACCAATTCACCCCCTTCTTGGTTAGCCTCGGGACTAGTTCTTTATGGTTTAACCACCATAAAAAAATTTTCAAGTGGTATCAGAGTGGGATTCATAACATTAAGTTTTAGAAAACTTAAAAAATTTGATTCATGTCTAACTTTGGTAATCATAATACAGTGAAAGGCTATTCAATTACTCGACCAATGTTATTTTAAAATATACCTTTTGATATTTGGAAAAAAGGCATGCCCACCTTTTTACAAACATTTTATTATTACATGTGGATGCTTGTTCAGGATGGTTATTCTACACCTTCACAATTAGTAAAAGATGTTAAAACTGAAATCCATTTTTTTGAACGGACTACAAATGATAAAGATTTAGCCAAATAGAATGCTAAATGCCTAAATTGTTTCTTTTGTACTTCAAAATTTAAAGATAACATGTGTGTATCAACTTATACTTTTGGTAATAAAATTTAGATAAGATTATGCATTACACAAGTCATTACATCCCTGCATGTTTTAGGTAAGGAATTAATGAATTTCAAAGAAGTAAATAAGATTATGCATTGTTTACCTTCCTCCTATGATGCAAAAATTACTACTATTATCGAATCTATGGATTTCAATGTTTATTTTATTGATAATTTACATGGATCACTCATTGCCTATAACAAGGAGTGTACCAAATACAATTTGATGCAAGAGAAGGAAAGAAGGAGAAAATTGTAGCCTTTAAGGCTAGTGATTTGCAAAGTTCCACTAAAGGAGGAGATGAAGAAATTGCACTGATGACTCGACAGTTCAAAAGCATTCAAAGAAATAAGCAAAAGTGTCATCACTAGTGTAGCAAAGTTAAGAAGTATAGAAAATCTATAGCTTCTGATGATATTGTCTATTCTGAAAGCAGGAAACTAGGGAATGTTAAAACATATTACTCAACTCTTAAGGAATTCCAAAGCAAGGAGAATGCTGAAGAAAAAGCCAGGTTCCCTAAGGACAAGTGGAAATCTCATAAAGCTTTTTTAGACAACTCTACTTCAGATTCATTAGGTATAAAAGTAGAAGAGGAAGTGAAAAATATGTGCTTAATGGAAAATAACTATCTTGCTAAGTCTAATCAATTTGAGGTATGTAAACTTTCATATGATAAATTACTTCCTATTTTAGAAGAGATTCATGAATCTTATAGGAAACTAAAAATGAAGCATGCTAGCCAGAAAATTGAATACTCTATTCTGCAAAAAGAATATGAATTGCTTAGAAAAGATTGTTTAATATTTATAAGGATGAGTTTGATGAATTGAATATGAAATTTATCTGAAACACGTGAGCCTTTAAAAGTACTACATCTTGATTTAAAATCAATCATTTAATGACTTAGAAGCATGTGTTAATATTTTAGATCTATGTTAGCACTCTTTAAAAATTAAAATTTCTAATCTTAAAAGTGCTAATGAAATGTTGTTAGAAAACGTAAAAGCTTTTCAAAATAAATATGTTTGTAAGTACTCACCATGTCATGTAAAAAAAATATTGTTAGAGAAAGTAAAGGCTTCTAAAATCCTTAAACTATTCATTTTAAACCACAAATCCTAAACCATACACCCAAAATCCTTATCCTAAATCCTATACCCTAATCCCAAGACTTTAAATTGTTAACCCTAAAACCTAAACCCTAAACCATAGAAAAAAACCTAAACCATAAACCCTAAAACTTATAACATTAATTTTAACCCATAAAAAAATCCATAAACCCTATACTCTAAAAATTATAAACTTTGCATCCCCACCTCTGAAAGGAGAAGGTTTCAACCAAACCGTCATAGGGTAATGCTACTCTTTCGATTGAACATTATATTGTGAAGCCTAATTTAGTTGTGGTTGAGGGTAATTATTCTCGTATGTAGGTTAATGTTTCTCCAATGCATGTTATTAGGGAGGAATCTAATCCTATCATGATTGAGGGTAATGGTATTAATGTGAAGGATGCTATAAAGGACCTAATTATATGTACCTTAACACATAATGATCCACATGATATCCATAATGAAGATCTAATATATGTCCATAGAGTAAATCCTCACTATATTATGGCTTTTAATAATGCTGTAAACATGTGGATGAGCATATGTTAGCTAATGCTAATAACCCTAATATTGCATCTTCTTCATCCAATACTCATTCTGTTACTCACAATAATTTGCCTAATATGAATATCATGTAATCAAAAAATAATTTTCCTAATATGAAGCCTACTAAAATTATTGTTCTTGCTCAGGAGGAAGACCAATACTGTATGGTGGATGGTACTGTTGGTTGTGAATTAAAAAGTAAAACTAATATGGAGGAAGGCGATATTTTTGAGAAGGGTGATTTGCAATAGGAGATTAGAAAGAAAGGTTTAAATGATGATAATAAGCTTCCCTAGACTCTCATTATCATAGTGATGCTTTTATTAATACTGAAGATATGGATATGATGGCTAAATATTTTGCCAAAGATCATAATTACACTAGTTTTATGAAGTTTGATGTAGGTGAGGTAGAAAAAAGTAAACTAGCATTTTACAATCACCTAGAACCACCTATTCACAAACTTATCACTAAGTCTATTGTTATGCTTAATTACATTATTTGGAATGTTAGATGCATTGAATGTCCCTCTTGTTGGTTAAGCGTTAAAAATTTATGCCATATTTATAGTATTTCTATTCTTGTATTGTTTGAACCTTTTATTTCTTCTTCTAAGTTGGATTGGGTTTTAAGTATGTTATTTTGAATGTGGCGTATAACATTAGGGTTTTATGGAATGATCTAGTTAAGATTGGTGTTATTGGTGATTTCACTTTGGTGATACATTATAATGTGGAAGTTTTAAATTTTTGTTATTATTCTTCCTTTATCTATATTGCTTCTTCTCAGTATACTAAAACAATTTTATGGGATCAACTTAATAACTTTCATAATATTTGTAATTTACTTTAGCTTGCTGGTGGTGATTTTTACACTATTACTAATCGATCAGAGCATATAGGGGGTTCTTCCCCTTCCTATCGCTCTATGGGGGGTTTTGTTACATGATTATGGATTTTAATTTAATTGATATTGGATTCTCTGGAAATAAATTCACTTAGAACCGGGTTCATTTAGAGTAGCGGTTGGATAGTGTGTTATTTAACGATTCATGGATTACTTCATTTATTATTATTAATGTAGATCATCTTAGAAGGACTCTCTCAGATCATACTTCCTTATTAATTAGTCTTAAGACTAGACAAATTAACTCTTACCCTCAATTAAGATTTCAAAACATTTGGTTACTTCATGATTTCTTTTTAGGTTTGGTTATGGAGAATTGGCAAGCTCTTCTCCATTCCAATAACTCTATCTATGGCATGAGGAAACTTTGGTTTAAACTGAAAAGGCTTAAGCAAGTTTTAAATTGGTAGAATAATAATGTTTTCAAAAATCCTTTTATTAATAATTTGGAAGTTGAGCATCAAGTGAAAAATTTTGAGACTTCTTGTCAAGTTAATCCCTCTTATGCTAATTTTAGTATATTGATGGATGCTAAAGATTTCCTTCTTAAATTATAAGTATAGGAGGAGGGTTTTCAGAAACACAAAGCTAATGATTTACATCTAGTTAAAGGAGATAGTAATACTAAGTATTTCCATGCCTTAATTAAGAGAAAACAGGCAAAAAATTATATAAACAAAATTCACTGAGAGGATGGTTCTGTGACTGAGGATAGTTTGGAGATTAGTAATTTAGGGGATGAGCATTTCAAAAACCTTTTCAATAAGGATTTTACACCTAGTTATATTGATAATACTTTAATTATTCCTAACCTTATATCTCATGAGGATAATGATTTTCTTTCTAAACCTCCTTCTTTAGAGAAAGTTAATGAGATTGTTCATGGAATGAATGTTGATTCTGTGGCTGAGCCGAATGGCTTCACCAATAAGATTTTTCAGAAGTCATGGCATATTATTAGTAATGATCTTATTATTCTATTATTATGGATTTTTTCGCTCGTAATTTGATTCCTAAGTTTTTACTTCTACTTCTATTGTGCTTATTCTCAAGAATAATTTTGTTAATAGTCAGAATGTTTTTATACCTATTAGTCTGTGTACCAATTTTTATAAAATTCTTTCTAAAATTTTTATGAGTTGGTTAACTACTATTTTACCTAGAATTATACCTCTGTACCAAATTGATTTTATGAAAGGTCATACTAATACTGATAATATTTTGTCGGCCCATGAATTTTGTTAAGATCTTGATATTAGGATTAGAGGTGGTAACTTTATTTTGAAACTTGATATTTCTATGGCCTATGATAATTTATTTGAACTTTCTTTATAAAATTTTGAAGCTTTTTGGTTTAGATTCTATTTTCATTAAGCTTATTAGAAATTGCATTGAAGGATCTTATTTCTCTTTTATTATTAAATGAAATAGCAATGATTTTTTCAAAGCCTCACATGGTTTGAGATAGGGTTACCCACTTTATCCTTCCCTCTGCATTATTGCACCTAATTACTTTTCTACAGGTCTTTCCAACCTCTATGATAATTATCCTGGCCTTTTTTATACAATTATTGGTAGTTTTCCTATTTCTTACTTTTGTTTTGCTGATGACATTATTATTTTTCTATTGCTTCTGTTAATAGAATTAAAAAACTTATGGATTTCTTTCGTCAATTTAAGAAGGTTATTGGCCTTTCTCTGAATAAAAATAAATGTTGTTTTATTTCCCTTAACAGAATGTTTAATTATCGCAATGAGGCTATTAACTTATTTTTTGCACGGCCATTTTCCTATTAAGTATCTTGGGGTTCCTATTTTTAAATGTAGAAAAAACAACTTTTCTTTTTGATGATTTAATTACTTCTTTGAAGAATAAGCTTTTATCTTGGGATTCTAATTTTCTGAGCTTTGGGGGTATATTAATTGTTATCAAAATGATCATATGTTCCTTGCATGTTTATATTTTTGAATTTATGCTCCCCACTCAAGCGGTTTGTAATAAAATTGATAGAATTATTAATAAATGTTTTTGGAAAGGAGGTAGTAACAACTCTAAAATTACCTGGTCCTCTTGGAACAATTGTTGTGGTGTGTTAGAAGAAAGGGCCCTGAGTTGTATGAGTATGAATGATTTGGCTTATGCTTTTTAGATCAAATTGTGGTACAACTTTTGTGCTAGAGTGATCCTTTGGGCTAACTTCATGTTTGCTAAATATTGTGTGGGTAAACACCCTACTACTTGTTACTTCAACCAAGGAAACTCTAAAGTATGCAAAGGCTCTACAAAGTTAAATGGGTTGTTGAACCGTTCATCTCTTAGGGGCTTGGTAATGATAATATTTTCTTTTGGAAATATGATTGGATGGGTGACAAGTCTATTGATTCTATTATTAACTCCTCTTCCACTGCTGCCATTAAGGTGAATTACTTCATTAATAATAATTTTGGGACTATCATAAACTAGCTAATGTTTTTCCAGACTTTATTATTCAACAAATTTTGAATCTACCCCTAAATATGTCCTCCCATGATTTAATTTTATGTGATTTGTCCAAGGATGGTGGTTTTAAATTAAAGGATCCTTAGCATACTTTTTGATCAAAGAAAGATTTTGATAATATATTTTCTATGATTTGGCATAAAAGCATTCCTTCCACTGTGGTTGTTTTTGTCTGGTGGATTTTGTATAAGTTCATTCTTACTTATGATAACTTAATCAAAAGAGGTTTTATTTTACCTTCTAAGTGTCAATGTTGCTATCATAAAGAGAATATGCATCATGTGTTTATTTCTGGTCCTTTAGCTATTAAAACCTTATTCTATTTTGATGGCTTATTTACATTAAATTTCTTTTAATGTTAAATTGCCTCTTTATGCTATGCTTAATTCTTGGTTTATTAAGATAAAAAGTCCATTTTGTGGTATTTATGGTTGAATATGAATAATTCTTTTTGTAATGGTGTTAATAAGAACCATCATAGGATTATTCAGAATGTGAAAGTCAAGATTTTGGCTCTTTACTCTATCAAACTTCTCTCTGTTAAGAACTTTAAAAACTATTACTTTGTGGCTTCTACTTTTGGTATTATTTGGGAGGTTGGATTAAGCCGCCCAATAAATTTCTTTAAATTGAATATGGATAGTGCTATTAGTGTTTCCTCTTTGGTGTGTGGTGGGATGATAAGGGATTGTAATGGTACTTTATGTATGGCTTTTACTGGTCATGTTCGAAAGGGTGATGTGAAATGGATGCCAAACTTTGATGTGAGGGCAGAATCACCTATAGCACCTGTGTGGATTTCTTTCCCTAACTTGAGATTTCATTTTTTTAATACACAAATCTTATTTCAAATTGCATCTATTTTTGGGAGTCCTTTATAAATGGATCAAGCCACTATTGCTATCTCTAGACCCTCTGTGGCTCGTGTTCTTGTGGAACCTAATGTTTTTAAGAAACATCAGAATGAAATTTGGATAGTTTCTGAGCTAAATGGATATTTCCAAAAAAGTGGAATTTAAAAATCTTCCTATTTTTTTCTCTCACTGTAAAATGCATGGTCATGGTGTTCATAAATTTTTTATGTTGCATCCTCAACTTTGTAAAGATAAAGCTATGACCAAACAATCTCAAGGAAACAATGGGCCTCATCTTCAGAATGATAATTTAGTTTCTTTTGAGATAGAAGGAAATATATCCAATTTGGGGGATGCTCCTTTACCTATACCTATTGACCCTCCCCTTGTGCATACCTCTTTGGATCCTATCATTGTGGATGCTTCTGTGTAGGTTAATGCTATAAGAACCATTGTTAGGTATCCCAATGATTGTGAAAACTTAGAGGACCAAGGGCGAACTATTTCTTCTCCTATAAAAAATGCTATATCTGAATTATCGGTCATAGACTATTTGTTAAATATTGACAAATTCTTTAATATTAATGCTTCTCGATGTAATGTTCATGATAAGGAAAATGTGTCTAAAAATGAAAGGAATAGTAAAGACAATAACCTGAGGCCTAATAAAAAGGCCTTGGTTGAGAAAGAGAATGTTGAACTTGGTTTGAAAAGTGTTGGAAGAAGGTGAGCTTCATCAAAAGGGAAAGGAAAAGAATTTGATTATTTACTTTAAGTCTCCCTCTACCTCTCATTATCATAGTGATGCTTTTACTGATACTGATGAGCTTGAATTTTTTACTAAATGCTATGCTAAATATGACAATGATACTAGTTTTAAAAAAGTTCAAAGTAAGCGTGGTAGAAAGTGCAAGAACCTTATTTCACAATCGGCTAAAAATACCTATTCAAAAACTAGTTGTTAGCATTGTTTTTTTATGTTTAAATCTATTATTTGGAATGTTAGGGGTATTTGGTGTTCTTCTTATCGCTTACGGGTGAAGAATTTATGTTGTATCCCTGATACTTTTATTCTTGTTTTACTTAAACCTCTCGTTAATGTTTCTGACTTACTTAGTGCTGCTAGATTTTTAGGTTTTAAGCATGCCACTATGAATTATGCTAATAAAATTTGATAATTTTGGAAAGATACTATTCGGATTGATATTCTTGACAATTTTACTCAAGTTTTGCATTCTAACATTGAAGTTTTAAATCTAAATTGTTGTGCTTCTTTTATTTTTGCTATGTTTTAAATTTAATTCTTTTCTTATATATTTCTTTTTGGATGCTTAATTGTAGCATCATTATCATGTTACTAGTTTATCTTGTATTTTTTGCTTAGTGAAGACTATTTGCTCATAGGTTTTTCTTTACTTTATTTTGAAGCTCGTTTGAGCATTAGTGAGCTGATGTTCTCCATTAATGAATTTTTAATCATTTCTTAATATTAACGCGTAGGCCCCTCCATGGGTTTTATCAAAAAAAAAAAAACTTTAAAACCTAAATCCTAAAACATAACCATTAAGAATAAATAAACTTTAAACACTAATATCCAAAAAAAAACCTAAACCATAGACCCTAATTTTTTAGCCCTAAAATCTAAATAATAAATCATAACCCTAAACACTAAACCTTGAGACTAGAACATTAAGCATAAACCTTAAACCATAAATTGACATCCTAAACCCTAAATATTGAAGATAAAACCCTAAACACAAAACTTAAAAATTAAGACACTAAGCCCTAAGCTATAACTTTTAACCATTAATGATAAACCTTAAATTCCAAACACTATACCCTAAAATATAAAAACTAAAGACTAATATTGAAATTTTTAACTCTAAACACTAAACATTAAATTAATAAACTCTAAAAGTTAAACCATAAATTCTAAATTATAAACCCAAAAGCCTATACCATAAATACTATAACCTAATCCCAATACCCAAAATTGTTAACCCTAAAGCCTAAATCGTAAACCATAACCCAAAAACCTAAACCATAAACCTAAAACTTATAACCTAAACTCTAACCCAAAAATAAAAACCCTAAACTCCATACTCTAAAAATCAAGATCTTTAAACCACAAGCCCATAACCTACCCTAAACACTAAAGCCCTAAACTTTAAATTAAAAAACCCATATGTAAAATTGTAAAACCTAAATCCTAAAACCTAACCAACAAGAATAAAAATTACCTAATCCCCAATAACCAAACCAAAAAAACCTAAACCATTAAACCCTAATCCCTAAATCCTTTACCCTAAACCCTTTATCCTAAACCCTAAACCCTTTACCATAAACCCTAAACCATAAACACTAAACCTTAAACCCTAAAAAAATTCCTTAATCCTAAACCCTAAACCCTAAACCCTAAACAAAAAAAAATAAAAATAAAAAAATTACTAAAGCCTAAACCCTAAAAAAATATTAAATCTGAAGCACTAGATCATAAACTATAACGCCTTAATCTTAAAACTTAACTATTAAGAATAAACAAAACCTAAACCGTAATATCCAAAATAAAAACCTAAACCAAAGACCCTAATCATTGAGCACTTAAATCTAAATACTAAATCCTAACCCTAAACCCTAAACCTTAAGTTCAAAAACTTAATCTTAAAACTTAAACCAAAAAGTGATAACCTAAACCCCAAATAGTAAAGTCAAAACCCAAAACACTAAACTTAAAAATAAAAACCCTAAGCCCTAAACTTTAGTAATTAACCTTTAACGATAGACACTAAATTCCAAACACTAAACCCTAAAATAAAAACCCTAAACATGAATCCTAAAAATATTAACCTAAAATACTAAACCCTAAACCCTAAACTAAAATTTTTAAACTCTAGATTTTAAACCATAAATGCTAAACAATAAACCCAAAAATGTAAACCATAATTCATATACCCTAACCCCAAGACCCTAAATAGTTAACCCTAAACTATAACCCTAAAACCTATGCTATAAACCCTAAAACTTATAACCTAAACTCTATCCCAAAAAAAAAAAAAAAAAACCCTTGACCATATACTCAAAAAATCATAAACTTTAAATCGTAAGCCTAAAACCACACATAAAAACTAAATCCCTAAACTCTAAATTAAAAAACACTTATGTAAAACTATAAAACCTTAATCCTAAAACCAAGCCAATATTAATAAAGAAAATATAAACCCTAATATACAAAATAAAAAACCCAAACACTTAACCCTAACCATTGAGCCCTAAACACTTATACCCTAAACCCTAAACCCTAAACCCTTTACCCTTTACCCTAAATCATTTATATTAAACCGTTTACCCTAAACCCTAAACACTAATCCCTGAGAAATAAATCATAAAATTTAAAAGCTAAACCCTAAGCCCTAAACCCTAAATCTTAAACCATAAACCCTAAAACCATAAACCCTAAATCATAAACCCTAAACACTAAATAAAAGAACCTAAAACCCTAACCCCAAATCATAAACACTAATGAAAAAATCTAAAATCCTAAGAAAATAATCATAAATTCTATATTTTTAAATCATAAACCCAAAAGCCTATACCCTAAACCTTAAACCCTCAACCATAAACCTTAAACCCTAAACCCTTTACCCAAAACCCTTAAACCTAAACCTATAAAAATATATTAATAATAATAAAATAATAAATAAATATATATAAAATAAATCTAAACGAAATGATAAAGAAATAAACAAATAATAAATAAATAAACTAAACTAAACTAATAAATAATAATAATAGTAGTAATAATAATAATAATAAATAACAATAAAAATAATAATAATAATAATAATAATAATAATAATAGTAATAATAGTAAAATAAAATAAACTAAAAATAATAAAAATAAAAAATACCAAAATAAAAATAATCTAATTACAAAAAAAATATCAAATGATAATAAATGATGAACTAAACTGAATAATAATAAATAAATAATAAAACTAAATCTAAACTAAACACAAACTAAATAATAAAAAATAAATTAAATATCAAAATTTTCAAAATTTTTGAACTGTTGCGCTCTGCTCTCCTCTTCAATTCAGGGGCAATTTAGGGTTGTCGTTCAGAAGCTCATCTTCTTTGATTCCCTGGCATTCTAGTTTTATTTTTTGCTAGTTTTTTCTTAATTGCTGGCTTCATTATTGTTTCCTTGTTGCTTTCATTTGAGTTTTCCTTTGGGTTTTGTCTCGAGAGATGATGACAGACACTGTCATCATCTATCTCCCTTGTTACTTCCTTAACTCATGGATGGTCTTAATCCTTTAAGGATGTGGTTTTTGGATCATCATCTTCCACTCCCAAGCTTAATTTTTTGCATTTGTCTTTTAAGGGTTAAACAGCTCTTTTATTTGATGACTCAGTTGTGTCTCAGTTAGCTGCCCCTTTTGCCGTAACTCTTATTAGTAAATTTGTTTTGTGGTGGCCTAATTTGGATGTTATCCATAAGTTTTTTGTTAGCTTGAAATTGTCTTGTTCCTTTCATGTCAGTTTGCTGGATCCTCGCCATGTTGTGATCCAATTAACGAATGATCTTGATTATAGGCGCATATTTTTGTGAAGGTTTTACTAAATTCAACCGGGCCAAATGCATCTTATTAAATAGAAACCAACTTTGATGTGAGGGAAGAATCACCCATTATGCCAGTTTAGCTTTATTTTCCAAGCTTGAGATTGCATTTATTCAGTTCATAAATTTTGTTTTGCCTTGCTTCAATTTTTGGAATACCATTAAAAACTGATCAAGCCACGACTTCCATATATCGGCCGTTGATATCTCATGTTGTTGTGGAACTTGACATTTCTAAGAAGAACCCTAGTGAGGATTCGTTAAGTTCAGAGCTAAATGGTTACATTCAAAAAGTAGAATTTGAAAATTTGCCAATATTTTGCTCTCTTTATAAAATGCATGGTCATGGATTTAATGAATTTTTTAGGTTTCTTCCCCACCTTTGCAAAGACAAAGTTGTGTTTAAACAATCTTAACCAAATGGTGCGCTTCCTTCTGAGAATGATAATTTGCATCCTAATGAGATTTAAGGAAATTATTCTAAGTTGGGTGATGTGTCAATACCTATTATTATTACTTCTTTATCATTACTGGATGACCCTTCCCCTGCTTTAAAGATACCTTATATAACGGATCCGTCCACCTTGGAGGCTTCCCCTTCTAAATAGGATACCATTACTTGTATATTGTATGGTTCTCCAAGTGTTGGTAACTTCTTGGAAAATAAAGGGTTAAATGACTCTATCTCTTTAAATATTCCTACCTCTGTTGTTTTTATTATAAATTTCTCTCTAAATACTAACAAACTTGCTATTATTCATGATGTTCTTTTCTCTGATCATAATCAGGAAGTTGTTGTTTCTAATATCTAGATTAATTCTGGCAATAATGAGGGTTCTAGTGAAAAAGAATTGGTTAAAATACAAATGCTACACTTGGATTAAATAGTTTTGTAATGGGAGAGGAAGATTTGTTGGAGGAAAGTGAGCTTCCTCAAAAGGGAAAGGTCGTAGATGTGATTTATGACTGTAAGTCTCCTTCTACCTCTCATCTCAATTTTGATGCTCTCACTGATACTGAGGAATTAGAATTTTTTGCTAAATGTTTTGCTAGAGATGACATTGATAATAGCCTTGTTAAAGGCCAAGGAAAATGTGGTAGGAAGAGCAAAAACCATGTTCTACAATCAGGTAGAAATACCAATCTTGTTTTACAATCTGGTAGAAATACCCTCTCACAAACTAATGGTCAATGTATGGTTTTTTATGTTTAAATCTATTATTTGGAATGTTAGGGGTATTGGGTGTGTTTCATCTCGCTTGCGGGTTAAGAATCTTTGACATATTCATGATATTTTGATTTGTATATTGCTTGAACCTCTTGTTAATGTTTCTAGTTTAATTACTACTACTAATTTTCTTAGTTTTAAGCATGCTTTAGCTAATCGTACTACTAAGATCTGGGTTTTTTTGGAAAGATTCGGTTCATATTGATGTTCTTGGAAACTTTACTCAAGTGCTACATTTCCACATAGAAGTTTTAAATGTTAACTGTTATGCTTCTTTCATTTTTGCTACTTCATCTCGTGGCATTTGAAAAGTTCCGTGGGAGCAATTAACCGACTTTCATAGTATATGTCCTGGTCCTTGGTTGGTGGGGGGTGACTATAATACCACTCTAATCCTTCTGAGCATTCGGAGGGCTATCCTCCTAATTTTTTTATTTTATGGATGATTTTAATAATATGATTATGGACTGTAATCTTATTAACATTTGTTTTTCAGGTAATCAGTTTACATGGAATAGAGGTCACCTTTGGCAAAGGCTGGATCACATTTTATTAAATGGTAACTAAATTAATTCCTTTACCTCTATTCCTGTTGAGCATCTTATTCGTACTCTTTCTGATCATTCTCATTTACTTCTTGCTTTTAATATTAGTCAAGTGAATGCTGTACCTTAATTTCAATTTCAAAATATGTGGTCAACATGATTCCTTTTTTAGTGTTGTTCAAGAGAATTGGAGTGCAGTTTTGCATCCTGATAACTCTATTATGGGTATGAAGAGACTCTGGTTTAAGTTAAAAGGACTTAAGCAGCTTTTAAATTGGTAGAACCATAATGTTTTCAAGAAATTTTTTGCTAATATTTTAAATGCTGAAGAGATGATGAATAATGTTGAGCTTAAGTATCAAAGTTTTCCTTCTGAGGCAATTTTGCTACTCTTTCTAAGCTTCAGACCCAAGAACAAACCTATTGGAAAGAAAAAGCTGTTGCTAAACACATGTTGGAAGGTGATAATAATACTTAGTATTTTCATGCTTTGGTTAAAAGGAAACATGCTTCTAACTCTATCAATAAAATTACTTGTGATGATGGCTCTGTTACTGAGGATGTTGAGGAGATTTATAGGTTGGCCATTCATAACTTTCAAGATAGGCTTAATAAGGTTTTTATCCCTCGTAACATTGTTAACCTGAATATTATCCTCTCTCTCATTTCTATGGAGGATAATAATCTCTTGCTAGTACTCCCTCTCTTGAGGAATTAAAAGATATTGTTTTTAAAATGAATTCCAACTCTATGGCTAGTCCAGATGGTTTCACTACTAAATGTTTTCAAAAAGCTTGGGATATTATTATTATTTTTTTTGAGAAAATGCTTATATCATTAAATTTAGAAAAAAAAACTATTACAAAGAAAAAAGAAACTACTAGACACTGCTTTGAAAATAAAGAAAAAGGAGGTCTTATTAGCAAGCAATTTAAGCATAATGAAAATATTAGGAAAAGAGGAAATGTCATAATGAAAATAAGACCCTCTACTTATCATTTTAAACCCATAAGGGTGGAGGGGATACCAAAGATAAAACAACAACCTAAAAGGTTGATTAGTATCTCAGGTTTCCCAATTGAGTAAAAAATATTAGATAGAATGGTTCTTAAATTCCATTTTTCTAGTTCCATTTTCCAAATACCAACCTATGCTTAAAATAAATAAATAGAAAATGAGTTTGCTAAACAAAGTAAAAGAAATGAAGCATAGGCTAAAAAAATTCGTCAAGGCATCAGCAATGATCTTGATGACTCCCTAGGAAGTGTTTTAAAGAAGTTACACCATCATCAACCAATCCACCAACCACACTTGAACTTTACTTTCACCACTCATATCACTGATTAATAGTGTAGTGGCTCCAATGCTAGCACCAAGAATGCCCATCTTCCTTCCTCTAAGGCTTCCTTTAATCAGACCGAACAACATTGAATCTTTATTAAAAATTATCTTTGACTTAGAAGGGATTTGGAATTTCACATCTTCAAAAAGAACTTCTCCATTATTTACTTTACCAAATTTGGACAAAGGAGTACTTATCTTCTTAATAAACTCTTCTTTGAAGTTAGATTCAGATTTAGAGTTTATTTCATTGCTTCCATCCGGTATCTTACATTCATGGAGCTCCTCTTAATGATTTGTCACTATATTGAACCCTTTATCCACAACACAACCTTCAACATCTTGAACAACCTCACTGTCTCCTAGTTGAACTGGAACCTTATCACCAAAATGCATCTTTACACAATCCTGAATCAAAAATTTCTGCTTCCAAAATAGAACTTTAAGTTCATAAGGTAATTTGTAAAAATTGAATTGCTTAACTTCAACAACATTCAATGTAGACAATTCCTTATCACTTCATTCAGCCAATACACCATTTTTTCATAGAATTCTGAATTTCGGTTGGATCAAATATTAAAACATCTATAATCTTAGCCACTTTTTCTACACCATTCCCTTCAATTTTTGCATCTACCAGATATAATAACATTTTTCACCCAAAATAGGATTTTCTAAAATCTCCACTTGCATTCTATCCCCAACTCCAGAATCATGAGTTAGCACTTCAAATTTATTTGAATTTTCCATATGACCATGAGCACGATCTCCAACTGTAGGATGAGCCAAAGAATTCTAATTTTGAAACTTGTTCCTCATTCTATTCTTGAATTTTACATGTAACCAAGGACCATATTCTCTTGAATGATCATAAACCATTTCTTCTTTACCCAGATCTTTGTTCCCATCATTCAATACTTCCTTATGCCTTTTATTTTGATCTTCAATAATAGCATCTTGACACATTTCAATCTTATGGCCTATTTTACCACATTTGAAGCACAAAGATTAAATTTTCTCATACTCCACTTTTTGAAAAAAATTTCTATACAAACTCTCAACCCAAACACCATTTGCTAGTTTAGAGTCTAGGTTAATACAAACACAGGCTCTTGCAAATTCTCATCTCCCCCATTTAAACATTTTACCATCCAAGAACAATGGGACACCTATCATAAAAACAATCTTTGTAACATTCACCTCATCCCAACAATGTAGAGGTAGATAAGGAAACCGGATCTAAATTGGTGATGATAAACCTTTAAGTGATGTTGGTAAAAATTGAGGTGTCCATTTATCCATCCCAATTATATTTCCACCCACAAACCATGGACCTCCACTTATAACTTCTTCCATTATTTGAGAAGATGGAAAGAACAAAAAATCTAATATAATCCCAATGAGGTTAGATGGAAATTTCTATTCCATTGTCTCCTCAATTCGATGCTACAAATAAAAAATGGAACCCCATTCCAAACTCCATCAACACAACAGATTTTTTAAGAAGTTTAACATTCTCACATACCTTATCCTTATTTAACTTAACAACATTTGCATCACCCTCCTCATCAGGAATTGTTTCCACATGGTTCACTTTAATATGGTTGGTCTTAAACCAATCATTTTTCAAAATAATTTTTTTGTTGTTAACATTCAGAATAGCCTTCATCCTGTTTATCAATCCTTTTGCAAATCTATCTGATTCCAATTGTAATTCTTCATCAGAATTCAAATTTGAATGATATTGAATTTTTGCACCATTTTCAGCAACAGAAGAAAATTTATTTACCTTCAATTTTAAGCCAATAGAGGATGACACCCCTGAGTTATTAGCCATCCCCGACATCAACTTTTTGATCGAAGAGGAGTGAACAATTGAATCCTCTTTATCTAGGGATTTAATTACCTCCTTCCCCTTACCCAGCACCGAAGAATATTCAAACCTCACATTATAACTTCATTTATGATCATCGGTGTCTATTTAAACATTCCTTCCTGATTTGAAATAATCATGCTTTTGGATCCACAATGATATATTTCATTAGGATACCACGTTGAGTATGGAATAGAGGTTTTTTGGTCATCAACAGCTGATGACCGACGACCCTCCACCACCATTCAAACTGGTAAGGAAAAAAGGACCAAAATAATTTAAAAAAAATGAAGCTCTCTCTCTAGAATCCAGGAGTCTCTCTCTCCAGAATCCCATATTTTTGCTACTATTTTGGATTTTTTTGCTGGTAATATGATGCCTAAGTTTTTTCCTTCCACCTCTATTGCTCTTATCCCTAAGAAAAATAATGCTAGTAATTGGAATGATTTTAGACCTATTAGTCTCTGTACCTTTTTCAGTAAACTGCTTTCCAAAATTATTATGTCTCATTTAACTAATGTTCATCCTAAGATTATTTCTCCTTTTCAAATGGGATTTGTGAAAGGTCGTGCCATCTCTGATAAAATTTTAATGGCTCAAGAATTTTTCCATGATTTGGATGTTAACGTGAGGGGTGGTAATTCTATCCTCAAGCTGGATATTTACAAAGCTTATGATAATATTAGTTGGCAATTCATCTATAACATTCTGCAATTATTTGGGTTTAATTTGACCTTTATTAATCTTATTATAAATTGCATTGAAGGTTCTATTTTCTTTTTGATTATCAATGGTAAGAGCTCTAACCTTTTTAAATCTTCCCATGGTTTAAAGAAAGGTGACCCTATGTCCCCTATTTTATTTATTATTGCTGTTGATTATCGTTCTATAAGCATCACTAACATGTTTGAATTTCACCCCAATTTGTATTTCAAAACTAGGGGTGGATTTCCTATATCTCACCTTTGTTTAGCCGATGATTTTATCATTTTTATGAATGCTTCTCATAATACCATTAATAAACTTATGGATTTCTCTCATGATTTTTACACTGTTAGTGGTTTATCTTTAAATAATAATAAATATTCTTTTCTTAATTCCAATAATATGAATAAGGATCATATCTCAGCTTTTAAGGAGCTTACTGGGTTTATGCTTATCCAGTTACTTATCAGGTATCTGGGTATCCCCTTGTTCTTACTGATTTAATTACTTCTATGTAGAATAAATTCCGCTCTTGGGGTTCTAATGTTTTAAGCATTGGGGGTAGGCTTACCCTAATTAGAAGTGTGTTGTGTTCTCTACATGTCTATTCTTTCCAAAATCTGCTTCCCACTAAATGGGTGTGCAATAGAATTGATATTATCCTTAACAAGTTTTTTAGAAAGGCTCTTCTAGTAACACCAAAATTTCTTAGGCTTCTTGGGAGAAATGTTGTGGTATTTTAAAAGAGGGAGGGCTTGGCTATAAAAGCATGGTAGACTTGGCTCATGCTTTTTCTTATATGTTATGGTTTACTTTTCATGCCAAATTATCTTTATGGGCTAAATTTATGTTCTTTAAATATTGTGTGGGAAAGCATCCTTCGACTTGCTCTTTTAATATTGTTGATTCTAAAGTTTGGCAGAGGATGTGCAAGGTCAAGTGGGAGGTGGAGCCTCATCTCTCTTGGGGCCTTAGGAGTGGTAATATTTTCTTCTGGTAGGATAAATGGTTAAGTTCTTGCAATATTGACTCCATTATTAATTCTACTTCTACCGCGGCGTCAAAGGTTAGTTACTTCATTAAAGATAACTGTTGGAATTATGACAAGCTTGCTGATGTTCTTCCAAATTATATAATTTAAAAAATTCTCACTCTTCCAATTAACTTTGGATCTAAAGATGCATTTTTATACAAGTTGCCTAGTGATGGTTTGTTTAGATTAAAGGATACTTGGCCTGAATTTAGACCAAAGAAAGATGTTAATTCCATTTTTTATATGGTTTGGCATAAAAGCAATCCCTCTACTATTTATACTTTTATTTGGAGAATTTTATATAGGTTTATTTTTATAGATGATAATTTGATTAAAAAAGGGTTCATCCTCTCGTTTAGGTGCTAGTGTTCTTTTCATTTAGAAAGTATGCATCATGTTTTCATGTCGAGACCCATAGCTATTAAAACTTGGTCTTTTTTTATGATATCTTCAAATTAAATATTTTTAATGTGAATATGTCCATTTATACTCTTCTCAAGGCTTGGTTTGTGAATTTTAAAGGCCACATTAGAAATGTTACCTCCTCCCTTATTTTTGGGTTTCTTTGGTTGGAAAGAAACAACTCCTTGTTTAATGGTATTAAAATGGACACATTGAGGGTCATTAAAAATGTGAAAGATAAATTGATCAGCTTGGTTTTGTTAATTTAATTTTTATGAAGGTTTTTACAAATTGTTATTATGTTTCTTTTGGATTAAGTATTTGGTTGCAGTTCCATTTGTTTCCTACCCTTCCTCGTCTGGTTTATTGGGCTAAATTGGTGGAGGGTTGTTTCAAGCTGAACGTTAATGCTGAGTTTGAGAATAATAATATGGGGTGTGGAGGCATCATTAGAGATTGTTATGGTAATGTTTTTCTTGGCTTTGTATGGCCTTTCAAGGGTAATTCCAATTTGGCTACTTTTACTTCCATTCTCTATGGTTTAAGAAGTTGTATGTGCTTTTACATTGCCATTATTACCATTGAGATTGAGCCTTCTATTAATATTCAATGCTTATTCAATGGTGTGGAGTCAGTTTGTGACCTTAAGGCTTTTATATTATTATAGATATTAATAATTTAATGGTTTTCATTTATATTAATACTTCTCTTGTTCCTAAAGAAGGCAAAGCTTGTGCTAGTTGGTTAGGTTGGCTTGGTGTTGGTATTGATTGCTTCAAGGACCTTGCGTAGGTCAATGCTGTTTCGCCACTTAGAGACCTCTAAATATTGGATAAAATTTCCTACCCCTATGTTAGAATTTAATTGGTTTCCTTTTTGGTCTCTTATGATGTTTGAGTATTTCAGCTTTTCTTGGTGGCCTTGTTTGCCTTATCATATCCTAACTTTCTTTCTTAAAAAGGGTGGCTATGGTTTTTTGGGTGTTTTGCTTCTTTTTTGTGTTATACGGTGGTTTTTTTTGTGTTGAGTAATGATTGCAACCATCTATTGATGGTTTACCTGTTTATTGCTCTCCTCCCCATGGCTCTGGGTGGGCAGTACCTTGTTGAATTTGGGAGTCATCATTTCTGGGTGTGGTTATTTCATAGGCAGATAGTGGGCTTAGACACGTTGGTTCACCATTGAGTTTTGAGTCTAGTTTTTTGCATCACATTTGGTTTTATTGGTATAAACTGGATACTAGGTTTAGTTTCTATGTTATGATTTCTAGGTGCTGTGGTAAGGCTGGTTGGGCCTTTTGGGTGTTTGGTTCTGTGGCTGTGCCTTGTTATGATGTTTGGTTTTTTTAGAGTGGTGAGGGGGGGGGGGGTGTTTGCTTCTTTGGGTGGTGGTTTCTGGTTTTACCTAGCTTATTGAGGAGTCATGTATGATGGTTCATTTGGCATGGATGGTGCATCTTCAGTTTTTATCTAGTGAGGTTGAAAATAATTGCCTCAACATCAAAGGTTGTCTATTTTGTAGGCTGTCTGGAATTATTGTCGTGCCTTTTACATCCTTGAGTTCATCATGTTTCATTCCCTCTGGCATTGATGCTATTTTGGTGGTTTCTTCCTTCATTCTGTTATTCTTTGCTTCTCAATTACCTAGTATTAATTATTATGATTTTTGTTGTATTACCTCTCATGTTAGCTGGGTGTTTCGGGTCTCCTTCTACCCGTGGCTATTTTTTGGAATATTTTGATTTATCTAGCCTTTTGGAGGAACTCCTACTACTTTGAGAGGATTAAAATGACTTATTCTCTTGGTGACATGGTTCATTAGTGTTACTCTCTTTCCATTTCTATTGGCTTTTTTTGCTATGTTTTTTCTCTATTTTATAGGATCCGTTTTATGAAAGTCATTGCTCAAACCAGTTTTGGATCAAGGAGCTTGCACTGAATGCTCATGTTGGTTGCTTCCCCAATTTTTGGGTGCTCCTTCTTGTGCACCTTATATTGTATCTAGGTTATCTTATATTTTGGCGTAGTAGGGACCTTGAGCTTATAGGGTTTTTTATCATTTTTCTTGTAGCTCTTTTGAGTAGTAGAAGAGCTCGAGGTCCCTTTAAGGACCTTGTATTTTTGCACTTATATCAACATGTTGGCCCCTCTATAGGTTTCCCCTAATAATAATAAAATAATAATAATAAATTAAAAATAAATTTAAAAAATAAAATAAATTAAATAATAAGTAAAAAACTAATAATAAATAAATAAATAATAAACCCAAAGCTAAACTAAACGAAAACTAATGTAAACTAAACTGATAAAAATAAATAATAATATATAATAATAATAATAATAAAATAAATAAAAATAAACTAAATAAATAATAAGAAATAAATAAAAATAAATAGATAAATAAAAATAAATAAAAAATATAAATAAATAAATAATAAATCAAAAAATAAATAAGCAAAAATTAAACTAAAATAAAATAAAATTAAAAATAATAAATGAATAAAATAAAACTAAATAAAAATAATAGTAAAAAATAAAAAAAATAAATAATAAATTATATAAATAAAGACATTAAAAAACTAAACTAAATAAATAAAAATAAATAAAAAATAATAAACCTAAACATAAACCTATACCTAAAATTAAAAAATATTAAAAAAATTCATAAATAACAAAATAAAAATAAATACACTGAACCTAAACTAACCTAAAATAAATAAATAATAAAAATAGCAAACCAAATAAATAATAAATTATAATAAACCTAAACTAAACTCTATAATAAATAAATAAAATAGTTTTAGCATTTTAAGTTTGAAGGCGATTTTGTGGGCAATTCTAGGGCAAGCTCTCGCATGCTAGTTTACTGTTCTCGTGGTTGTTTCTCTTTGTGTTTTTCAATCATGTTCTCCTGCTTTATTCATTTTGTTGTTTTTCATTGCCTCATTTTAAGGTTTCGTTGGTTTTCGATGCTGGGCGATGACGACCCCTTCATCATCGAACCCAACATCTTCTTCTCTTTTTGAGGGGAAATTATGATCCTTCAAAGATGTTTTAGCTGGTTCATCATCTTGTTCTTCTAACCTAAAATTCATGCATTCTTCCTTTAAGGGTTGTCTGGCTCTCTTGTTTGAAGATTCGGTTGTTGATCAGTTGGCAGCCCCTTTAGCTTTGACACTTGTTGGTAAATTTGTGTTGAGACACTCGAACCTTAATGTTATACACAAATTATTTTCTTAATCTAAATCTTTATGGATCATTTTACATTAATTTACTATATCAAAGACATGTTGGAATCCAACTTTCTAATGATCTTGATTATAGCCCCATATTTGCTAGGAGATCTTACTATATTCAAGCATGTCAAATGCGGTTGCTTAAATGGACTGCGAATTTTGACGTTAGGGAGGAATCCCCTATTACTCCTATTTGGATTTCCTTCCCTAACTTGATACTTCACTTTTTTAATGATCAAATCCATTTTGGTACGGCTTCTTTTTTTGGGTGACCATTACAAATTAACCAAGCCAGTACCTCTCTGCGAGGCCGTCTATTGCTCAGGTTTTGATTGAATTAGATGTCTCTAAAAAACATCCTAGTGAGATATGGAATGGGTCAAAAGTCAAGGGTTATTTCCAAAAAAATAGAGTTTGAAAATTTACCTATATTTTTTATTTTTGCAAGTTGTAAGAACATGGCATGAATGATAGATTTTGGAAGCATTGTCATCTTTGTAATGAAAAGGATTCATTGAAACAAAAAATGTGGTGGTTGCTCAGGATATCTCTAATCAAATTAAGGCTAATTTAGAGGGCATTTCCTCATATCCTCTTTAGTCTATCGAGGAGCCATCGGTGGTTAATGTTGAGGGCCCTCTTCCTGTTATTTCTAATGATGTTTTATTGAATCATGATCAGGGAGTTATTGTCCAATTGTTTGCTTTTCCTTTTATTTACTACGAGAAGAATGTGAAGCATACTTTCCCTCGTATTAAAGTTCAAAATAATGTTATTTTTGAATATACCCCTTCTTGCACTTTTAATCAAAATGTTTATGAGTCTAATGGTATTATGCCTACCTATACTTCTTCTAATCCTTTAACTGAACATGAAGTTGTGGCCATTCAAATGCCTTGCAAAGAGGGTGAGAGGAAAGACATCTCTTTAGAGGAAGGTGAATTTTTTTCTATGGAGCATGGCTCACCTATCTCTAAATGCATTAAAGAGCTTGTTGTGATGACTCATTATAATATGGAGGATGATGGCATGTTTGTGGAAGATGAATGTCCTCAATATACTCTTCAAAGGGAACACCCAAATGGTAGTAAGACTCTTTTAACTTCTTGTTAAAATAATGATGCTTTAACAGATGCTGAGGATGTCCCTTATCTCCCTACCTTTATATTTTGTGCTCTCAATTGCTTTCTAATGCTATTATTCAAAGGGGTAATAACATTGGTATTCATATCTCTCCTAGAGGTCCAAATATTACCCATCTCTTATATGCTGATGATGTTATCATTTTTTCTCAAGTCTCCAAAGCTATTGCTAAAGAGGTGAAAAACATTGTAGATGATTTTTGTTGTTGGACCGGACAAAGAATTAACACCAATAAATCTCAAATTTTGTTTGGGAATGCTATTAATAATCGTATGAATAAGAAGATCTCTAAAATTTTGAACTTCAAAGCTGTCAAGGAGATGAGCTATCTTGGAATCAAATTATCTCTTAACCGACTTAGAGCTGCAGATTTTCATGATGTACTTACTAATATGATGGATAAGATTAATGCTTGGGGAAGGAAATTTCTTTCTTTAGGTGGTAAGATCACTCTTATCACTAGTTCTTTTTTAACAATGCCTAATTTTTTGATTACTCATTCCATGATTCCAAAGAAAGTGTTGCTCACCATGGAAAAAATCTGTAGAAATTTTATTTGGAATAAGCAAAATGGTAGTTATGGCATTCACTACATTGATTGGGAAAATTTATGTAAACCAATAAGTATGGGAGGCTTAGGTTTACATTCTCCTATTATGAAAATGGGCTCTTTAAGAGCTAATCTTGCTTGGAATTTCCTTATTAAGCCAAGTACTCTTTTCCATAGAGTGATGAGTTCTAAATATGGCAATGATATCTTGAAGGATACTAATAATAAGAACTACTCTAAAGCTTGGAAAATCCTCCTTGATGGTGGTAAGTTTCTCAAGAACATTTCTAGATGGAGCATTGGAAATGGCAAAGATATCAATGTGTTGAATGACATTTGGATTTATGATAAATGTATCAACCAATGGCCGACTTTTATTGACTGTACAGCATTGGAAGGAAAATGTGTTCATCATCTTATGAAGAATGGCCAATGGGATTATTCTCTTATAGAGAAGTGGTTCCATCCTGAACTCTTGAATGCTATCAGCAAAATACATGTGCATCCCGACTGTGCTGACAAGGTGGAGCTGCAAAAAATCTGTCACGGTAAAACAATCTCGGGTTTGAATTTTGAACAAGTATTAAATAGAAGATTTAATTTCATGGAAGAAGGTTATTACAAGTGGCTCAACAAACTCAAACTTAGCAAAAAGGTGGAAACGTTTTGGTGGAGACTTGGCAATGCTTCTATTCCAACCAATTTATATCTTAAGAACCGAAAGCTTTTTGATGAGGATGCTTGTGCGAGAGGATGTGATATGGTGGAAGATTATGAGCATATTAGTGTCAATTGCAAACACTTGGTGGACATCATCAATCAACTCAATGCTTGGGGTATTCCTATTCCTACTTTTAACTCCTTGGATCATTGTTTAACTGAACTTAAACAAATTTCTGGTAAAAATCTGGGAGTGGTACAGATTTATTGTACCATTGTTTACTTCTCTTGGAAGAATAGGAACGAGATAAAGCATGGAAAATCTGCTATTCCATATTATGTTGTAGCTGCTAATGCTTTATTTGTAGCCATCACTAAAGCTACGTCTTATCTTTCTTACTGGAGCACTAATCTCCTTAGGGAGTCTTCTATTTCTTGGTGCCCCCCCACCGAAAGATTGGATGAAAATCAATGTTGATGCTTCATTAACTCCTTCGGGACTCGCTGGTATTGGTGGAATCTTTCGAGATTGCTTTGGGAGATTCATTCTTGCATTTGGGAGAACATTGATACATTTGGATATTGCTCATTTGGAGTTGGATGCTATACTCTCGGTCAAAGATTATGTCAAAAGCTGGATGAAAGATTACAAAGGAGTCAAATACATTCAAAATTCTTTGAAGCAAGACAAAGGTGCTATGACCCTCAAGCTAGTAAGTGATTCTTTATTTGTAAGTGATTTCAATAAAGTAGTTTTTGTACATGATCATAGAGAATGTAATAAGGTAGCCAACTTATGTGCTACTATAGCTTTAGATGATAGCTTTTACTTTGATAGTTTTTCTTTTGATGATATCCCTCCCTTGATGGTTAATTTAATCAAGGTAGAATATCATCCCCCTGCTGATTGTAATTAGTCTTTTTTTTTTTCCTATTAATGCAATTGCATTTTCCTCAAAAATAAAAACAGATACTGAGGATATATATATCGCTGCAAAACGCTTTGCCAGGGATGATAATTATTTTAGTTTTAAGAAAGTTAATTGCAAAAGAGGAAGGAAGCCTAAGCATAGTTCTTTGCAACCACCTGGAAACACTCGCTCGCATACTTCCCATTAAGTGTTTATTTATGTTTAATACTATTATTTGGAATGTAAGGGGCATTGGTTATCCTTCCTATAGAATAAGTGTTAAGAACTTATGTCGTGTGCATAACCATTCTATTCTTATGCTACTTGTGCCTCTTATTTCCTCTTCTATATTATTGAACACTTCTCGATTCTTGGGTTTTAATCATGTTATTTCTAATGTGGCTAACAAGATTTGGGTTTTCTGGAAAGATTCGATTAAAATTGATGTTCTTTGTGATTTACTCATGTTTTGAATTGTAAAGTTGAGGCTCTTAATTTGCATTATTGTGCTTCCTTTGTGCATGCTGGTTCTTCTCTTTACAATAAAAAACTATTTTGGGATCAACTTATTGATTTATATAAAATTTGTTATTTGCCATTGATTGTTGGTGGTGCTTTAATGCCATCACAAACCCTTATGGAAGGATATAAGGTTCCTCTCCTTCTTATCATTTAATGGAAGATTTTAATAATATGATTTTGACTTGAAACTTAATTTATGTTGGTTTTGTTGGAAATAATTTTACTTGGAATAGGGGTCACTTATGGCAAAGGTTGGATTATTTCCTCTTTAATGATTCTTGGCATAATTCCACTAATTCCACCAATGTGAAGCATCCAAGTAGAACTTTATTTGATCAGTCCCCTTTACTTATTAGCCTCAAGTTTAGACATTTTAATGCTTCCTCCCAATTTAGATCCAAAACGTGTGGTTACTTCATGACTCATTTTTTATGTTATTCAGAATAATTGCCAAACTCTGTTACATCCGGATAATTCTAATTTTGGCAAGAGGAGACTTTTGTTTAAGCTGAATAGGCTGAAAAAAGTTTTAAATTGGTGGAACCATCATGCTTTTAGGAATCTTTTCTCTAATATCCTGCAAGTCGAGTAACTTGTTAGTTCTCTTGAGCTGGCTTATCAAGACGAACCTACTGATGCTAATTTCTCTCTTTTAAAGAAGTCCAAAAAGGACCTTTTTAATTTTCAAGCTCATGAAGAGGTTTTTTGGAAGAAAAACGTTGTTGCTAAACACTTGGTTGAAGGGGATAACAACACTAAATATTTCCTTGCAATGGTTAAGAAGAAAAGTGTTAAAAATAGTGTCAATAGAATCAAAAAGGGAGGATGGCTCTCTCACTGATAATTCAGTGGAGATTGCTAATTTTGTTGTGCAAATTTTCAAACCCACTTCAATAAAGTTTTTAATCCAGCTAAGATTATGGATCATTCTTTCATTCCTACCCTTATTTCCCATGAGGAGAATTTCACTCTCTTTAGGACTCCTTCTTTTGAGGAGGTTAAAGAAACTCTGTTAGATATAAATAGTGATTATGTTGCTGGGTCTGATGGGTTTACAACCCTTTTCTTCCAAAAAGCTTAACATATTTTTTATAATGATATTTTTACTACTATTTTGGATTTCTTTTCTAGTAACTCTATACCTAAGTTTTTTACATTGACTTCTATGTACTTATTCCTAAAAACAATACAGTTAACATTTGGAATGACTTTAGACCTATCAGGCTTTATACTTTTTTAAAGTAGTTGATTTATAAAATTTTTATGAATCATCTTACTTCTACTTTTCCTAGAATTATATCTCCTAATAATATGGGTTTTGTGAAAGGTAGGGCCATCACAGATAACATTTTATTGGCTCAAGAGTTCAGTCAAGACTTGGATGTTATAGTGAGAGGGGGTAATTTAATTTTGAAGCTTGATATTGCCAAGGCATATGATAATATTGATTGGAACTTTCTTTTTCTTACTTTAGATTTTTTTTGGTTTTGAATCTATTTTTATCAAGCTTATTAAAAATTATATTGAAGGTGTTTTTTGTTATAATTATTAATGGTTCTAATAATGGATTCTTCAAATCTTCTCATGGCTTAAGACAAGGTGATCCTGAAAGTTCATTAGGGATGTTAGGCCTCTTATGAACTAGCCCAAGGCTAACCAAGAGAGAGGTGAATTGGCTTTTTCAACATATTTAAATAAAAACACAAACCAAACCAAAATTCAAAACAAAAAAAACATAATGCGGAAATTAAATGAGGAAATAATAAAGGAAAGAATACACCAGATTTATAGTGGTTTGGTCAAACCTTGACCTACATCCACTCCTCGGAGGCACGCTTCGAGTATTGAACTAAACTTAATGTCTCTCCTTTAGCCCCCACAGCTAGGCGGATAAGCCCTTACAAAATCACTTCCACCTTCCCCGGTGCGGCAGAGTAGCCGTGTCCTTTGACACCAAAGAGATCTTCTTCTTCCCAGAATCTCCCTCAACACAATCCATAAATCAGACGGTACTAAGGTGCAAGCTCGCCGGAGCAACAGTGTAGAATCCCCTTCTACACTCCCTTAAAACCCCCTCCAAGGATCTTCTCCCTCTCTCAAACTCAACCCTTTCCTCTCTCCGTTTCAAGCTCTCTCTTCATGTTTCCCCTAAAAGAATGAAGCTATAATGGCTACCAAAGACACTCAAAAAGTGCCTTGTCAAAGTTTAAATAGAATATCTCAAAACGAGCTCATTAATGCAACTTGCCAACTTTATTATCCAGGCCGATATAAATATCAGCTTGGCCGATCAACATAAATTATGCTTAATCAGCCCGGTCAGTTAGGGACCATCAGAAGATTTTTGGCCATGTCATCCAGGCCGATAGGATATCATCTTGGATGATTAGTTCAAATTAGAGGAAAATCGTCCTAAATATCACCCTGAATAGAAGCTGGTCAATGTCAAATCATCCCGGCTAATCCTGCGATCAGCCCAGCCGATGTGATCATGAAAATCACCATTAATTACTTTCCTTAATTACCAGATTTATTTAGGAAAAAATTGTCCTAGATCAACCAGACCGATCCCGGGATGATGTCCAAAAATAAGTAATACCTAAATAGATCTGGCGACAGATTCTTTCTGAATTGAGCCTTTCGTCTTGGCCGATACAAGAGTCATCCAGGATTATGTACTTTATGATGATTGCCTTAATAAGGATGCCCTAACTAGGGTTTCTATTTTTGAACCGATTGTCCAGGCCGATATAAATATCATCCCAGACAATATTTCTAAAAATATTAAACTAGGGAATAGTCAAAAAATTTCCAAGGTGTGTGTTTGCAAGATTACTTAGCATTAGGATCCACACCAATTACAATAGACTCAAGAAAGAAAAAAAGGAACAAACTGACTAAGACCTAGTCTACCCTCTCTTGAGCTGATTTCAAATGCAGTCTGATCTTGTGGACCTGAAATGTTAGTAGGTAAGGAAATCATAGAGAAATAAGAGTGTTTGCTATCATCAAAGTCATAAACCATGAATTCAGATTTGCAACAGATCCTATTTCGCATACTCTCTTTATTATTGTTGTTGAATTTCTTTCTAGGGTTCTTACCAATTTGTTTGATTCTAATCCTGCCCTTTACTTTAGAACTCCGGAAGGTTTTCCCATATCACATTTATTCTTTACGAATGATTTTAATATTTTTTACTAAAGTACCTATTAATAGAATTCAAAAACTTATGGATTTCTATTTTTTACTTTGAGAGATTAGTGGTTTATCCTTTAAATAAAAGTTGTTTCATTACTTTTAAGAGAATTTTAATGATCGTATTTTATCTATTAAAGATTTAACTAGCTTTACTCATACTCACTTGCCAATCAAATATCTAGGAGTCCCTCTTTTTAATGGAAGGAGGCAATTCTTTTTGTTTGATGATCTTATTAATCTGTTAATTACAAAAGAAATTAAAGTTTGTTTGCTCGATCATATCATCCTGGATGATCTCAGTATCGGCCAGGATGATTAGTTCAAAAACCTTAGTTATTCCTGGACAATCAAACATTGGACAGTTTCTATTCAGGGTGATGCTCTGGATGATATGTATTGAATTAAACTAATTATCCGGGATGATCAAGAGATTGGCCTGCACAATCAGGTTATTTTCCTATCATCCAGACATCCATTCAGGGTGATATTCTGGATGATATTCAATAACTTATACAAAACATACATGATGATATACTATCTTATTGGATGATATGAACAAAAACCTTTTAATCATTCCAAATCATCCTTGTTGATTGAGCTAAATTTATACTAATCATACAGGATGATACTTATATCATCCTGGACGATAAGGTTGATTTGTTGCAATTAAGAGCCATTCCAAAGCTCTTCTATTTAAGACCTCTTATTATACCCAAGAGATTATCTTTTGTTGTTGTTCTGACCCAAGGGAGCCAAGAGGAGTGGGAGAATAAGGACGAGAGAGACGATCTTATGAGGGGAACTTTGTGAGGGGTTTCATAAAGGTTGCTCCAAGCAAGGATCTGTCATCATCATCTTTGATCATAGTCCCTAGTTCCTTGGGGGTTCTACAGAGGTACACTTCAATAGTTGATCAAAGTTCTCTACTTGCTTTAGAAGGAAGCAAAAGGAGTTGAGGTTCTCTGCCTGCTTCAGGGGGAAGCAAAAGTAGTTGTGTTCTCTGCCTCATCGAGGTTAGTAAAAAGGAGGTTTTTACAGGCTTCTCCGACTTGGTGTGGGAGCAAAAGGAGAGTCACTGAGTTTAGTGAAAAACTCGGAGGGTGCCTCCAAGGAGTGGATGTATGTCGAGTTGATCGAACCACTATAAATCTCTGTGTTCTTTATTATTTATATTTAATTTCTGCACTTTGATTTCCTTATGGTGAACTTTGGTTTGAATTTGTGTTTTGATTAAAGAATTTTTTTAAATACTAATTCACCCCCCCCCCCTTCCTCTTGGTTAGCCTTAGGCTAGTTCATAAGGGTTTAACATCCCAATCGAACTTTAAGTGGTATCAGAGTGGGATTCATAAAATTGAATTTTTGAAAACTTTTGAATTTTGATTAATGACTAACTAAGGAAGGTTATTTTATTATATGTCCACCTTTATTTGTCAATAATCCTTTTAATTTTTGGAAAACTTGCATATCTAAATTTTTACAATCAATTGACTATCGCATGTGCTTGTAAGGATGGTTATACACCTCCATCTCATGAAATTAATGGAATTAAAACTGAACCTACTTTTACTGAATGGACTTTTGATGAATGGGATTTAGCGCAACTTAATGCTAAATATTTGAACTATTTTTTCTATGCTTTGAAATATGAAGATTATATGCGTGTTTCAACTTGTGCAACTGGTAAAGAAATTTGGGATAGATTGTGTATCACTTATGAAGGAATCATTGAAGTTAAATAATTTAGGTTAAATATTTAGTTGCATGACTAAAAACTTTTTCATATGAAGCATATTAAATCAATTTCATATATGTATACTAGGTTTACTCAAATTCTCATCTCATTGCATACTTTAGGAGGAGAGCTAACTAACTATGAAAGAGTGAATAAAATTTTGAGATGTTTTCCTTCTTCTTTTGATGCTAAGATCATTATAATTACTAAATATAAAGATTTGAATATTTATTTTATTGATAACTTACTTGGATCACTAATTGCTTATGAGCAAGGGGTAAATCAAAGAAACCTTGATTTATGTGAGAAAAAGAAGATGAAAACTGAGGCGCTGAAGTCCAACAACACGAACATTGATTCTTTTGGGTCTGTAAGTGATTATGTTTCTTTCAATAGTAGGCAATTCAAAAGCTTTCTAAGGAAGAATAATAATTATCATCAGAAGTGGAAAAAAGGTAAGGATAGCAAAAAATGTAAAAGTTCATCTAATTTTATTTGCTATGAATGCAGGAAGTCTTACCACATCAAAGCTGAATGTCTTACACTTAAGTGAAATGGTGAGGATAATCCCAATTATAAGAAGGAGAAGAAGTTGTACCAAAAACCATTCTGGGTAGATTCTACTTCTGACTCATCTGAGATTGAAGCTGAAGAGGAGATAACGAACTTATGCTTGATGGGTGATCATGTTCGTTAGTCTGATCAAGAAGAGGTATGTGAACCAACATATGATCAATTACTTAAAATTTGTGAGCAAATTCATGCATCATATAAGAAACTTAAGAAATTGCATGCTAGTTTGAAATTTGAGTTTTTGAATTTGCAAAAAGAACATGAAGTTATAATTAAAGAATACACTCAAGTTGACAAAAATCATATATCCTTACTTGATGAGTTTGATGATTTAAATAAAAGCATTTTGATTAATAATTGAGCATGGTTCCCTAAAAGCAAATCTCAAAGTATTTGAAAATAAAAAACCAATATTACAAGCATCTCATAAAAGGAAGCATCACAACCCAAGTAGATTAATAAATCCTGTTCCTGGAGTTAGATGTTTTTCATGTGGCATGCTAAGACACATTTTACATACTTGCACTGTTCACCATAGTACACATTACATGTGGAGACCCAAAGTGTATAATCCATAGCATAATATGCATGTATTGCCTTCTTCTTTTAATATGAAGGGACCCAAACCTGTTTGAGTTCTTAAATCTAACATTTGATATCTGGTAGGAAAACTCTCACAAATGACCTCGTGAGAGCATATGGTACCTAGACAGCGGATGCTCATGACATATGATTGGAGATGGAAATCAATTCATTTTGCTGGAGACCAGGATAGGAGGTAAGGTTACTCTTGGAGACAACACCACCAGGAAAGTGGTGGGCTCATGTATAATCAAAAATTCCAAGAACCTTTTGATTCATAATGTTTTGCTTGTAGATGGACTGAAATACAACTTTACCAGCATCAGTCAGTTTGTGATAAGGGATTCATCTTAAAATTCTTGATAAATACTTGTATGATAAGCTTAAATAACAACACTATTTTACAGGGAAAGTGGATCAACAATGTTTACATGCATGACTTAAATAACATTGAATGTGCTGCTTCATTTTTCTTAAAAAACTATTGCTGATGACTCTTGGTTGTGGCATAGGAGATTATGTCATGTCAGTATGAAAACCATTAGGTGAGTGACCAAGAAAGACCTAGTTAAATGTATCCCAAGCTTCAATTCTCTAAAGACCACCTTCGTGATGCCTGCCAACTAAGGAAGCAAGTTTAATCCTCTATCTATTCTATTAAGGACATTTGCACCACTAGACCATTAGAAGTCCTTCACATGGATTTATTTGGACCTAGTTAGTGGGGGAAGTCTATGGTTTTGTAATTGTCGATGACTTCTCGAGGTTTACTTGGATTAGATTTCAGTCACATAAGAATGAATCTTTTTATGAGTTTAGATCCTTCTCCACTAGGATTCAGAAAAAGTTAGGTTGTGAGATCTTGACCATCCATAGTGATCATGGGGGGTAGTTTAAAAAAGATAGATTTGGAGACTTTCATGAGGATAAAGGGATTAGTCACAACATATCAACTCCTACGGCCCCTCAATAGAATGGGATAGTTGAAAGAAAGAACAGGATCTTAGTTAATGCCACTAGATCCATGCTTGCTGAGTATTCAATTTCAAAGTACTTTTGGGCTGAAGCTATAAACATAACTTATTATATGTTGAATAGGGTGAATGTTAGAGCCAAACTTGATAAAACACCCTAGGAGATCCTTGAGGATAGGACACCCAATCTTTCCCACCTCCTTGTCTTTGGTTGTAAGGTTTTCATTCATAATAATGGGAAGTCACACTTAGGGAAATTTGATCAAAAATCTAGTGAAGGATTGTTCTTAGGTTGTTCAAGTGTTGGGAAATCCATTAGGGTGTACAATAAAAGGACATTGGTGGTAGAGGGGACTACTCATGTAGTGTTTGATGAATCTGATCCAAATGAGTCTAGAATTGAGGATGAAGATGGTGTTAGAGAGATTTTCAAAAGAGTTGAAAATTTGGTGAAGAAGGTAGAGTCCCAAAACATTGGAGTAGGTGAGATCACCCAAGGAGTAAAAAATTCAAATATAGAGGAAAGGGTTGATCCTACACACACTTTTCTTATGGATTGGAGATATTCCTTGCGTCATCCTAAAGATCTGATCTTAGGAGACCCTTCTGAATGATATTTAGGAGCTCGTAGAAAGACTAAAAGAACAAAGTGTAGTTGGAACCAAATGAGTCCTTAAGAATAAGATGAATGATTTTAGTGTGGTGGTTAGGAATATAGCATGATTAGTAGCTAAGGGGTACAACCAAATAGAAGGGTTTAATTTTGAGGAGACCTTTTCCCCTGTAGCTAGATTGGAAGCCATTAGAGTGCCACTAGCCTTTGCTTGTTATAAGGGATTTAAGCTTTATCAAATGGACGTGAAGAGTTCCTTTTTAAATGGGATAATAAAAGAGGATGTATTTGTAGAGCAGTCCTCATATTTTGAGAATTCCTAATTTCTAAATTATGTTTTCAAATTAAAAGAGGTCTTATATGGATAAAAATAGGCACCAAGAGCTTGGTATGTGAGGCTTAACACATTTTTACTAAAGAGGGATTTTGTTAAGGAAAGCGTATACACCACCCCTTTCTGAGGAAAGTAGGAGATAAGTTACTCATTATTCATATATATATATATATATATTGTTGATATACTTTTTGGATCTTCTGATAAAAAGTTATGTGATGATTTTTCTAAAATAATGAGTAAGGAGTTTGAAATGAGTATAACGGGTGTGTTGTCCTACTTTTTGGGATTTAATATAAGACAATTAGATGATGGAATCTTTATAAATCAATCAAAATACATTAAAGACATGTTGAAGAAATATGAAATGGATAAAGTCAAACCAATAAATACTCCCATGATTTCTAATACTCAGATGGATAAGGACTCAAATGAAAAATCTATTGATCAAAAGAAGTATAGAGGGAAAATTAGATCTTTACTTTACCTGACTGTTAGTCAACCCAATATAATGTTATTGTTTTTCTATGTGCTATATTTCAAGCTGATCCTACATAATCGCATCTAACTGCAGTTAAGAGAATTCTTAGATATCTTTTGGAGACCAAAAACTTAGGAATTTGGTATCCTATGCATAACACTTCTTTTGAGATTATTGGATATTCTGATTCTGATTTTGTAGGATGTAGGGTGGAGAAAAAGAGTACTTCTAGTACTTGCCAATTCATAGGATAGTCTTTAATCTTTTGGTCTAGTAGAAAACAAAACTTTGTTGCACTTTCCACTGCTGAAGCTGAGTACATTGCCTTAGGAAGTTGTGTGGCCCAAATATTTTGGTTGAAGCAAAAAATTTTGGATTTAGAATTACTAATAGGCACAATTTCAATCGTTTGTGACAACATTAGTGCCATCTAAATAACTAGGAATCCTATACAATATTCAAGTACCAAACACACTAACAGAAGGCATCACTTTATTAGAGACCGTGTGACTAAAGAAGATATTGAGTTACCCCATATGAAAACTGAGAATTAATTGGCTCACATCTTTACTAAACCACTAGCTTTTGATACTTTCAGCATCTTAAGGACTAGATTGGGTATAATTGACATAAATGCATGAACTCGAGGATTACTGAATTCTAAAGTTACCTTTTTGCTTTTTCTTTCTTCTTTTATTTACTTCACCTTATTTGTTTAATTTTTTACTAGCTTTTATTTATTTCTATTATTTTAGTTTTTTTGTGATCACTGTTGAAATGATATTTTATGCCATATTTCTATATTTTCAAAATTTGTACTCAATGTTTAAAATCTCTTAATTTGTTAAAGGGAGAAAACACCGTTGATTATTTCTCTTCCTCTAACATCTTTTAGTGGTGTAATTTTCTTTTCTAAATAAAAGTTTATCTTAAATTGACAATTAGACTTTGTGATTGAGATCTTTCATATCTTACTATAGTAATTTATCTTATATTTATAATGTTCAAAGTTTTTATATTACTTTCAAGTTTTCTCGTCATCTTGTCATTACATTTATCATTTAATTTTGATTATGTTTTATAGTTTGTTCTTCCTTATATTTTTTTTGTCTGATATATGGAAGATATACTCACAATTGAGAGTATTTAAGAGTTTTTAAAAGGGATCTTGCTTGCAAAAAAAAGTGGTCAATGACACAAAATTAAAAGATTCTCAATGACGCTAAATTAAGAATTATACACAAAGTGTATCAAAAATAAAAAGATGCACAAAGTACATCATTCAATTGACAAGAGGTATAAAATTATCCCACCAAAAGTAATTTCTCTTCTCTTTCAAACTTTTAAAACTTAGAAGAATTCATATGTCACTTGATATTTACAAGGCTTAATTTCAAATTTCACGATTGTGACAACTTACTTTGTTATATTATTCTATAAGATATTTTTCTGAAATCAAATCTTTAATTTATCTCTTTTTCTTATCCAATTGGTTTTTCTTAAGTTAGGTCTTTTATTTTCAAAAGATGATTTTGCCTTGGGAGAAGTTTGAGCTAGGGTTAACAAAATCAGATATTCTACCAATTTCAAATTTCAATAATGTTAACTCATTGGTCTTTTATGTCTTTAAATCCAATCACATTGAGGAATTATGGTATTCATGCTTTGACTAGAAAAATAAAAAAATAAAAAAAATAAAAACTTTGCTTTCATTCTTCTTGTTCCTACTTTTACTTTTCTTTTCTTTTTCTTCCTCATTTTTGTGATGTCAAAAGGGAGAGTAGTGTTTGATTTATTTTTCAATTTATTTAGGTTGTTTTTCTTTTTATTTAGGTGTGATTGTTTGAATATTTTCCACCATCAAAAAGGGGGAGATTATTGCAAATATGATTTCAGGGAATATAATTTGGATGATAACAAACACTTCTGCTTCTCTATAACTGCCTTGCCTAATAATATTTTAGGTCCATAAGATCAAACTGAAATTTGAACCAGCTCAAGATTGGGAAGATTAGGTCTGAGTCAGTTTGTAATCTTTTCCTTTTCTTGAGATAATTATAAATGATGTGGTTCATGATGCTAAGTAACCTTGCACACACACACTTGGGAGAAATTTTTTGACTATTTTAGAGTTTTTTATTTTTTCTCACATCATTCAGGACGATCCAAAAAATTGACTTGGATGGTCAGTTAAAAATAGAAACCCTAATTAAGGCATTCTGGTTAAGGCAACCGTCATTAAGGGCATTTTCCTAGATGATATTCATATTTGCTAAGATGATAAGCTCAAATCAGAATAAAATTAGCTGCTAGATTTATTTAGGTAGCTTTTATTTTTGGACATCATCTAGGATATCATCCTAGAAGATACAATATAATTATGCCTAAATTAATCTTGTAATTAAGGAAAGCAATCAAGGCTTGATTGCTCAATCATATCATCCTAGACAATCTAAGGATTAGCTGGGATGATCAGTTCAAAAATCTTAATAATTCATGGATGATCAAATATTGGCCAGCTTCCATTCAAGAAGATGCTATGGATGATATGTACTAAATTGAACTTATTGTCTAGGATGATCGTGAGATCAGCTTGGATGATCAGGTTATTTTTCCACCGTCCAGACATCCATTCAAAGGGATGTTCTGGATGATATTCAATAACTTGTACTAATAATATAGGATGATATACTATCATCCTGGATGATATGATCAAAAAGCTTATGATTATCCTAAATCATCCTAGCTGATTGAGCTAAATTTTTACTGATCGTACAGGATGCTATTTATATCATCCTGGACGAAAAAGTTAGTTTGTTATAATTAATAGCTATTCTGAAGCTCTTCTATTTAATGCCTCTTATTCTACCCAGGATATTATCTTTAAATACTGTTATGAACTGAAAGAACTAAGAGGAGAGGGAGAGAAAGGGAGAGAGAGAGAGAGAGAGAGAGAGAGAGAGAGGATCTTGTGAGGTGGAGTTTGTGAGGGATTTCACAAAGGTTGCTCCAAGAAAGGATGCATCATCTACTCTAGTCGTTGTCCCTAGTTCCTTGGGAGTTTTAGAGATGTCTACTTTATCAACTGATTAAGGTTCTCTGGCTACTTTAAGATGAAGCAAAAGGAGTTGAGGTTCTTTGCCAACTTTAGAAGGAAGTAAAAGGATTTGGGTTCTCTGCCTCATCGGGGTTGGTGAAAAGGAGATTTGTATAGGCTTCTCTCCCTTACTGGAGGAGCAGAAGGAGAGTCTCTGAGTTTAGTGTAATACTCATAGGTGCCTCCGGGGAGTAGACGTTGGTTGAGTTGATCGAACCACTATAAATCTTTGTGTTCCTTAATACTACTTCCGCCTTTTATTTTGCGCACTTTGATTTCTATGTGGTGAACTTTGGTTCGAGTTTGTGTTTTGATAAATAATTTTTTTAAATACCAAATCACCCCATGTCTTGGTTTCCCATGGGCTAGTTCATAAAGGCATAACATCCCTATCAAACTTTCAAGTCTTTGTTGCAAGAATTTTAATGATCCTGCTAAGGCTTTTTCTTTTAAACTTTGGTATAATGTGTGCACTAAAACTAGTCTTTGGGATAATTTTATGATTTCTAAGTATTGTGTTGGAAAACATCCTACTAATTATTTCTAAACTAGGCGACTCTAGAGTTTGGAAAATACTTTTCAAGGTTAAATGGGATGTTGATCCCTTTAACTCTTGCGGGCTTGGTGATGGCAATATTTTATTCTGGAATGATCAGTAGTTAGGAAAACACTCTATTGACTCTATTTTGAATTCTTCCTCTATTATTTCGGTTAAATTCAATTCCTTTTTAATGATATTTATTGGGCTTATGAAAAACTCTCTAATGTGATTCCTATTTGCATTATTCACCTCAATTTAAACTTGCTTATCAACACTAATTTTACTGATATTATCTTATGCGACTTTTCCAAAGATGGTGGTTTTTACTTAAAGACTTCTTGGAATACTTTTAGAGCTAAAGGTAATATTGACAATATTTTTAATTATATCTGGCATAAGAGCTTTCCTTCTACTATTTATATCTTTATTTGGAGAATATTACATAAATTTTTACCCACTAACGATAATCTTGTCAAAAAAGGTTTTATTATGGCTTTTAAGTGTCAATGTTATTATCATATGGAGACTATGCATTATGTTTATATCTCTGGTCCAGTTGTGGTTAGAACTTGGGTCTATGTTCATGACTTATTTCAGTTAAATTGTTTTAATACCCATCTCTCTCTTAAGTCTATGCTCAAGGCTTAGTTTATTAATTCTAAAGGGCACATACATAATGTTATTACTTCCCTCATTCTTTGGTTTCTTTGGCTGGAAAGGAATAACTCCCTTTTCAATTATATGCTGATGAACCATTATAATGTTATTCAGAGGGTGAAGGATAAGGTTTTATCTTTTGTGGCTGTTAAACTGCTTTTTTCTAAGAATTTCAAAAACTAGTATTTTGTGGGCAATGCTTTAGGGCTTAAATTGGAGTGTGATCGTTCTTCTTTTTAGGCTAATATTATTTACTGGAACAAACCTCCCATCAATTTCTTTAAATTGAATATGGATGGTGTTAGTAGTGATTTCTCCGTAGGTTGTGGTGGTGCTATCAGGGATAGTAATGGTGATCTTATTGTTTCTTTTGCTAGCCTTGTGCATAATGGTAACTATGCCATTCTTTATAATATTTAGTTGTCCATTCCTCTTAATTAAACTAACTTGTATATTGAAGTGATTTTTTATTATGTCTTTCATTTTCTTCAAGCTGATAAGGATATGTGTTGTAGCCCGAATCTTTTCTATCTTGTACGGGAAATTGAAAATATGCTGCTATTTTTAAACTCTTTATTTCACCATATTAGCAAGGATGGAAATGGCTGTTCTTCTTGGCTTGCTAACTAGGGTTGTAATCCTGATTATTTTTTGGATGTTATTTGGTCTTCCATTCTTGTGGCTTTTCATCATTTTTTTATACTTGATGTGTGTGGTATCCCCTATGTTATTTCTTAACTATTTGGTTACCTATGAGATGTGTTGGGTGGGTTGTTGGCTCTGGTTTTTTGGATGCTGCTTTGTTTTTTTATTTTTGGTCTCCTTGGTTTTTCTTGCTAGCCACCTGTGTTGTCCCTTTTTTATTACATGGGGCCATATTTTTATTGTTGGGCTCTCTATGTGGTTGAGGATCCATTTCATCTCGGCTTCACTTTCTAGTTAGTTTTTTGTTGCAGATGGGTGGTGCCTCTTACTGGTTCGAAGGGTGGCTGGATGGTTGTTTTTCTACTTTCGTTTAGGTTTTTCTTACATCTTTGGGGTTTATTCTATTGTATTGATCCCATTCTTCTATTTGGGTGTTCCTTTATTTGGCTATTTGCTAGTTCTTGATAGTATCTTACTATGTCTTCCATTTTAAATGAGGTCTTGGTGGACTTTTTCTTGAGGTGTGATTTCACAAGTTATATTGCTGATGGTTATTCCCATTATTACGCTCCTACCTTCGGTTCATGGTTTGTTGGGGGTAACCGTGAGGCTATGGCTGGGTTGTTTTGTTGTGTTAAAGTTATTGTTGGTTTGACTTGGATTTTTGTTGTTGCTAGTAACTGGTGGATGGTCCCTTCGATATTGGATTGTATTATAATTATCTTGTTTTGGTGGATTGGTCTGGGTATTTTTGTTTATATGCTGGATAACTCCTGCTATTTTCTTGGTGGTTGTATGCTTTGATGCATGGGTTCTTTTAAGTGTTTTTGGCTGACCCTGAAGGTAGGATTGAGTGGCTTATAAACTTTTCTAACAAGGCTTTTATATTAATGGTATTCTAAGCTCTTTAAGTATTACTCTCTGTCTTAGCTTATTGTGGAGCAGATTTTGTTTTTCCTCCCTTTTTACTAACTAAAATTTAGAATGTTTCTATTGCTTAACCTATAACTTTAGGTGGTTTAGCTGGTCCTTTTGCAATAGCTTTACTTTGTTGGTGGAGCTGATTTTGGCTGACTTCAAGCTTTTTGAATAAAGTTCGAGCTTCATTCCATTCCTTTTACCTTTCTTTTCTGATGCTAGTCTATAGCATCATTAGAATGTTTCTAGGGTAAACTGTATTTTTGTTTAGTGGAGATAATTAGATCATAGGCTTTCTTTCTTTTGTAGCTCATAAGAGCATTAGAGAGCTGATGATCTCCTTTAAGAACTTTTAATCATTTTTTTAATTAATACGTAGCCCCTTTGTGGGTTTCAACCAAAATAATAATAATAATAAATAAATAAAACTATACTAAATAAAATAAAAAAATTAAAATAAATAAAGAAATAAATACATAAATATAAAGGTTAAAATAAATAATAAAAAATATAAAATAAATTAATAAATTAAAAAATTAATAATAAAAATAAATAGTAAAAATAAAATAAAGATTAATAAAAAAAAAATAAATAAATAAATAAATAAAAATAATAAAGTAAATCAACCTAAACTAAATTAAACTAAATAAAAATAATAATAATAAGAAATAAAAAAATAAAAAACTAAACTAAGTAAATAATGATAAATAATAAATAATAAATAAAATAAAAATAAATAACTAAACCTAAACCCTAAACTACACAAAATAAAATAATAAACTAAATATCTTTTTATCTCTCTGCTTAAGGAGATTCCAAGGAAATTTAGGGTTCCGCTCGTTTGCTTCCTCTCATTGCTCCTAGAGTGGCTGGTTTGGTCTATTTCATGCATTTTTTTCCTTGTTGGGTTCTTCGGTATTTCTTGCTCATGATTTTAAGGGTTCTTTAAATTTTTTGACTATGGGAGATGACGTTTCCGACATCATCTATCTCCTCCTTGTCTTTATTTCCAGATGGAAAAACTCACACCTTTAAGGATGTTTTAGCTGGTTCTTCGTCATCTTCTACTAAGCTGCATTTTGTTCACACTTCCTTTAAGGGATGTCCTGCTTTGATGTTTGAGGATTCAGTCATATCGTAGCTTGCTACGTCATTTTCTCTTATATTAGTTGGCAAGTTTGTTCTTCATTGACCTAACCTAGATGCCATTCGTAAATTCTTCATGAACCTCAAGCTTTCAGGTTCCTTTCACATTGGTTTATTGGATTGGCATCATATCATGATTCAACTTACTAAAGATGATGATTACTGTAGCATTTTTTCAAGGATATTTTTTAATTTTCAAGCTTTTCAAATGAGATTACTTAAATGGACTCCTGATTTTAATGTGTGGGAGGAATTCCCTATAGTGCCTGTGTGGATCTCAATCCCAAATTTGTGCCTCCACTTTTTGAATCTTCATATTTTATTTAGTTTGGCTTCAATCTTTGGTAAACCAATACAAACTAACTAAGCTTCTGCATTTATCTCAAGACCTTCTATGACTCTTGTTTTGGTTGAGCTGGATATTTCAAAAAGGCATCCATATTAGATTTGGATAGGTTTTGAATAAAATAGTTATTTCCAAAAACTAGAATTAGAAAACCATCCTAATTTTTGTTCACATTGAAAGATCTATGGCAATGGAATGTGTGTTTTAGGTTGCATCCTCATCTCCATATGGAGAAGGTTTCAACTAAAGTTTCACATGGTTTGGTTGGACCTTTGGTTGATGGAAATAATGTGTCTCCTAATATTATGATTGAAAGAAATTTGTTTAACCTGCAAGTTTCGATCGAGGCTAGCATTATTGAAGTGTTTGTGCATCATACTGCTAAAGTGCATGATGTCATCGATAAATCGATAGAATGTGCCTTAATTCATAATGAGTCATCTTGAACTCTTATTGTTGAACCTAATTGTGACGAGGGAGTAAATTCTACCTCTTCTTTGCTTTTGGAAGAGCATGTGTTAGATGAGCAAGGGTCGGTATCTATTATTAATCAAATCTTTGTCTCATCTTCAGCTCCTTTTCAATGTGTTACTAATAATAATTTACTTGATATGGATGAAATGATTATTAAGGATAATTATTCTAATTTGGTTTCTAATCAAGCTATTATTATTGCTCAGGCGGAAGGCCAAGGTGGCATGGGGGATAGTAATACTGATAAAAGTAAATCTATGGTGGAGGATGGTTGTAGCTTAGAGGGAAATAATTTGCAGCAGGAGGTTTAGCGGGAAGTTTTGAATGATGATAGTAAGCTTTTATTAAAATCATCTTCTTATAGTGATGATTTTAATAATACTGATGATATGGAGATTATGGGTAAATGCTTTGGTAAAGATAATAATGATACTAGCTACATTAAGTTTCATAGTAAGAGAGGAAGAAAGAAACGTCATATCACATTGCAATCTCCTAGGATAACTCACCTGCAAACTTCTCATTAATTGTGTTTTTTATGTTTACTACTATTATTTGGAATGTGATAGAAATTGGTTGTCCCTCTTCTAGATTACATGTTAAGAATTTATGTCATGTTCATAATGTTTCTATTATAATTTTTCTTGAGCCTCTTATTTCTTCTACTATGTAACTTAGCACTTCTCAGATATTGGGTTTTAAATATGCTATTTTGAATGTGGCTAATAAGATCTGGGTTCTTTGGAAGGATCTGCTTAAAATTGATGTTATTGGTGACTTTACTCAGGCGATGCATTATAATGTTGAGGCTTTTAATTTTCATTGATGTCCTTCTTTTGTTTATCCTGCTTCTTCCCGTTACATTAGGAAATTTCTTTGGGATCAAATCATTAATTTTTAAAGTATTTGTAATTTACCTTGCTAATTGGCAGTGATTTTAATGCTATTACTAACCCTTCAGAGAGGATAGGAGGCTCTTCCCCTTCTTATCATTCTATGAAGGAATTTAGTAACATGATTTTGGATTGTAATTTAATTGATATCAATTTTTCTGGTAATAACTTCACATGGAATAGGGAGAACTTTATGGTAACATTTGGATCGTGTTCTGTTTAATGATTCTTGGAATAATTCTTTTAATTCCATTAATGTTCATCATCTTAGCAGGACTCTTTCTGACCATTCCCATTTACGTATTAGCCTTTATTTTTGGCAATTTAATGCTCCTCCTTATTTCAGATTTCAAAACATGTGGTTACTTCATGATTCATTTTTTGATATTATTCAGAATAATTTGCAAGCTCCTTCACATCCGCATAAATCTAGTTTTGGCATGAGGAGACTTTAGCCTAAGTTGAAAAGGCTTAAGCAGTTTTTAAATTGGTGGAACCATAATTTGTTTAAAAATTTTTTTACCAATAATTTTACAAGCAGAGCACCAAGTTGATATTCTTGAGTCTATTTATCAATTTGATCCTTTTGATGCTAATTTCACTTTAACAAGAAATGCTAAAGTGATGCTATTTAAATTATAAGCTCAGGAGGAGGTCTTTTAGAAATAGAAAGCTGTGACTAAGCACTTGGTTGAAGGTGATAATAACTCTAAATATTTTCATGCATTGGTCAAAAGGAAAAGAGCTAGAAATTATATTAATTAAATTAAATGGGATGATGGTTCTATTACTTAGAGTACTATGGAGATTGCTAATTTAGTTGTTCAGTATTTTCAAAATCACCTCAATAAGAATTTTTGTCCATCTTAGATTTTTTATCATTCTTTTCTTCCTATCCTTCTTTCCCAAGAGGAGAATGATACTCTATCTAAACCTCCTTCTTTTGAGGAAGTTAAAGAGACTTTTTTGGTATGAATAGTGATTCTCTAGCTAGCCCCGAGGGTTTTACCCCTCAATATTTTTTAAATAAATCTTTGCACATTATTAATAATGATCTTTTTTCTGCTATTTTGAATTTCTTTTGTTGTGATTCTTTTCCTAAGTTTTTTACTTGTACTTCTATTTTGCTTATTCCCAAAAATAATTTTGTCAGTACTTGGAATGATTTTAGACCTATTAGTTTTTGTACCTTTTTAATAAATTGATTTCTAAAATTCTCATGGATCACCACATTTCTATTTTTCCTAGAAATATCTCTCTTTGTCAGATGGGTTTTGTGAAAGGGAGGGCCATTACGGATAATATTTTGTTGGCTCAAGAATTTTGACAAGACCTGGATGTTAAGGTGAGAGGGGGTAACTTGATTTTAAAGTTGGATATTTCTAAGGCCTATGACATTATTGATTGGAACTTTATTTATCACATTCTGATTTTTTTTTTTGCTTTAATTCAGTCTTTATTAAGCTTATAAGGAATTGTATTGAAGGTGTTTCTTTCTCTTTTATTGTTAATGGTTCTAATTATGGTTATTTTAAGTCATCTCATAGTTTAAGACAAGGTGAACATGTTTCTCCTGCTCTTTTCATTATTGCTATAGAATTTTTATCTAGGTGCCTTACGAATCCTTTTGAGAATACTCCTAGTCTTTATATTAGAACTTTTGGTGTTTTTTCCATATCTCATTTATATTTTACTGATGACTTTATCATTTTTACTAATGCGTCTATTAATAGGATTCATAAACTTATAGATTTTTTCTGTTAATTTCAAATGGTTAGTGGCTTATTTATTAATAAAAATAAAAGCTTCTTTATTGCTTCTAGGAGAATTCCTAATGATTATATTTTAGACATTAAAGTTTTAACTGGTTTTATGCACGGGAAATTACCCATTAAGTATCTTGGTGTCCCCCTTTTTCAAGCAAGGAAGAAAATCTTTCTCTTTGGTGATCTTATTTCCTTTGTTTAAAATAAACTTTTATCTTGGGATTCTAATTTTCTTAGCTTTGGCGGTAGAGTTATTCTTATCAAAAGTGTTTGCTATTCTTTGCAGGTTTATAGTTTTCAAACTATTCTTCTGACTCAAGCAGTTTGAAATAGAGTGCATAAGCTTATCAATAAATTCTTTTGGAAAGGTACTTCTACTAGCTCCAAAATTACCTTGGCTGCTTCAGAGTAAATGTTGTGGTGTTTTGGCTAAAGGGGGTCTAAGTTGTAAACATATGAACTATTTGGCTTTGGCATTTTCCTTTAAATTATTGTATAATTTTCATGCTTAAGTGATCCTTTGGGCTAGATTTACGTATTCCATGTACTGTGTTGGTAAGCACCCTACTATTTCTCATTTTAAGCAAGGTTATTCTTGAGTGTGGAAAAGTCTTTGCAATGTTAAATGTGATGTGGGGCCCATCATTTCTTTGGGGCTTGGTGAAGGTATTGCTTTCTTTTGGCAAGATCACTGGTTGGGTAAACAGTCTATTGTCTCCATTATGAATTCTTACTCCATTATGACAATTAAGGTTAATTATTTCTTTACTGATAATTTTGGGACTATGAAAAACTTGCTAATGTTATTCCTGATTACATTATCCATTAAATTCTGAACCTGCCTATCAGTACAACTTCCAAGGATATTATCTTATGTGATTTTTCTATAGATGGTGGTTTTCACTGAAAAAATGATTGGCATGCTTTTAGATCTAGGAGGAATACTGATAATATTTTCTCTTTGATTTGGCTTAAAAGTATCCCTACAACTGTGGCTATTTTTATTTGGAGAATTATGCACAAGTTTATTCCCATGGAAGATAATTTCACCAAAAAAGGTTTTATTTTTTCTCCCAAGTATCAATGATATTACTATATTGAGAATATGCATCATGTTTTTATTTTTGTCCCTATTTCTATTAAAACTTGTGTTTATCTTGATGACATGTTTTAGTTAAACTATTTTGATGCTCCTTTGTCCCTTAATTCTATGCTTAATTCTTGGTTCATTAATCCTAAAAAGCATATAAAAAATGTTATTCCTTCTCTTATATTATGGAATTTATGGTTGTAGAGCAATAATTCTCTTTTTAATGTTGTTCGAATGAACCATCATAAGGTGATCCAGAATGTGAATGATAAGGTTTTGTCCGTTGTTTCTGTTAAATTGCTCTCTTTGAAGAATTTTAAAAACTATTATTTTATTGGGTTTATATTAGGCATTAATTTGGAGGGAGATCCTATGGTTAAAGAGGCTAATATTATTTATTGGTCCAAACCCCCCATAAATTTCTATAATCTAAATGTTGATGGTGCTAGAAGTGATTCTTCTATGGGCTTTGGTGGAGCTATCAGAGATAGTAATGGTAGTCTTATAATTGCTTTTCCTAATCCTTTATAGAATGGTAATGTTTTATGTGCTACCACCATGGCTATTCTTTATGGTCTTAAGTTGTGTCTTTCTCTTAACTTAATTAATATTTTTATTGATGTTAACTTTGATTATAATTTCCAACTCTTATAATCTGGTGATGATAATTATTGCAATCCTGCTCTCTTTTATCAGGTGAGAGAAATTAAGAATCTGTTGATTTTTTATTTATTTATTCATTCTATCATATTTACAAGGAGAGTAATTCTTATGCTTCTTGGCTTGCTTTTTTTTTTTTTTTAAAGACTACAAATTGCATTAATTAAAAACTAAAGTTATTACAAATTATTAAAAGAAAAATAACTATCACATTCCTTCTTTTTTAAACTAAATAAAGGAGAAGGAATGCTAGCATAAGAGAATAAATCAAAGAAAAAACTATTTTCTAAAGCCAAAGTAGCACACATATTGGCTACCTTATTACATTCTCTTGAAGTATGGTAGAAAATTACTTTGTTGAAGTCATTAAGAAAGGATATCTTCTTCAAATTTTAAGTGCAAGATTGCCACATTGATTTCTTCATAGCATTTTGAAGGAACTTAATCACATTAAGATTATCTCCCTCAATTATTGCACCTTTGCTTTCAAACATCCACTCTTGTAAGAATTCTCTTAATCAAAGAATAGCCTCCATCTCAAATTGATTAATGTTGCAATGAATTTTTTTTAACGAAAGGTACGAAGAAATCTACCTTTATGATCTCTAATAATACCTCCAATGCTTGCAAGATTCGATTTCAACAAAGATGCATCAACATTTATCTTAATCCAATCTAGAGGTGGAGGGTGCCAAGGAGCCTTGAACTCTATATAGAGAGAAGCACCCCAATCGACTAGAATTTGATATTTGGACATTGATGTGGATAGAACATTAGCAACAACCACCTAAGCTGGAGATGTAGAGTTGCCATGCTTAATATCATTTTGGCATTTCCAAGAAAAAAAGATAGTTGTACAAAAATCCTTCACAATATTCACAAGATTTTTGGTGAGATTCTTAAGCACGAATAGATATTTTGCCAAAGATTGAAAATAGGAATTTCGAACCCCCATTGTCTTAATTTGCATAAAATTTCAATCAGGTATTTGCAATTAAGAATAATATAAGAACAATCTTTCATATCTTGACAACCTCTAGCACAAAAATCATTATGCCATAGCCTTCTGTAATTTAAAAATTCATTCATTGGTAATGCATACCTGCTCATTCTCCACAAAAACATTTCAACTCTTAGATTTAACTTTAATTTCCTTTACCAAATAGAAAAACCAAAATCATTATCATCAATATTATACTTAATTAATTCATTTAAAGCCAATGCAGATATTGATTTTCTGGAATGCTGAAATAGGACTTCTGCTTGACCTTCATGCCCTCTGTGGATAGTATATTCCTACAAGATTAAATTGACCATATTTGTATGAAAAAATTAATTCAGCTCATGAACATCCCATTCACCTTCTTGAAGTAAGAAATGCTGGAGCATAACATCATTTAAACCACCACAATCAACTAACATTGGCCATTTATTGAAGCATTTATCCAAGAACCAAATATCCTTCATGATATTAATGTTCTCTCCATTAACCACTTGCCATTTAATAAGTGGTTTGAGATGAATAAAACTATCTAAAAGAATATGCCAAGCAGCCGAATGACATATTTTGAACTCCTAATTCCAAATATTAGAACCATATTTAGCAGAAATATTTTTATGTAGCAAGGATGAAGGGTTATGAACAAACCTCCAAGCCAATCTTGCTCTTAGAGGACCAATCTTATGAATTTTTGAATGTAAACCCATACCTCCCATACTTCTCGGTTTACATAATACTTTTCAAGCTACATAATGAAGACCCCTTCTACCTTTATCTTTTTTCCAAATAAAGTCTCTACATAACTTATCCAATTCATATAAAATTCCTTTAGGAACCACTGAGTGAGTAGATATGAAAATCAGAAAAAATAAAAAAGAGGATCTTATGAGAACCATCTTACCAACCAAAGATAAGAATCTAGTTTCCCATGAGTTAAGTCTTTCTAATGCATAATCAATCAATGATTGGAAGTCATTCTTCGCCATTCTTCTTAATACAATCTTGATCCCTAAGTATTGTAGTTCTTGTCTTGCTAATTCGTGGTGTGCCCTTGAGTGTTTTTCTAATATTATTGGGTTCACCATTTTGGTGGCTTCAAAAGGTATTCTTAGACTTGATGAAATTGGGTTACCCAATGTTAGATCTTAAGTTGCTTTTATATATATATATATATATATATATATATTTGCTCTTTTTTTTTGGAGTTTCTCTCTTGTCTATTTCTTGGTTGCCCTATATGGGGGTGTGGAATATGTTGTTATTTATTTGTGTTTTACTGGCTTTATTTTTTCTCGATTTTCTCCTGCTCTCCTTACTATCGAGCTAGAGTTTGGTGATGTTTCTGTTAATTATTGTGTTACTAGGTACTATTATCTCAGCTTTTGGAGTTTCTATTAGGTCACTATTTTGTTTGCTCTCAAGTTGGTTGGGTTCTGTTCTTCCAGTTGGTGTTCAGTTCTTTATTTGTATTGGGTTTTCTTAATTGTTGTCTGGTTTGGTGGGTTTATGTGTTGTCTTGGGTCATTTTCCTGGTGGAGCTTGATCTTCCAATGGAAGTTTTTGCGGTTCACTGTGACTGTCATCTTTTCCTTATATTACTATGTTCTGGAGCTGTTATACAGCTGTTGGCATTTCTCTATGACCTTGTTCAATATAACTGAGGTTTTGGAGGATATGGACTTGATCTATGATTGCATTGGCTATATTATTGATGGGTTTCCTTATTGCTACTCTCCTACCTTTATGTTGTTGTATAGGCTAGGTGGGCATATCCGTGGGAGTTTGGTTTAGTTTTAGGGCTCTTTTTATTTTATTCTGAGGTTGGAGGGTATTATTTTGCTTTTGTTTGCCTCATATAATTTTTGAAGCAATACTTGGTACCTATATTACCTATTTTTACTGGTTAGCTAGGGGCTCTTAATTGTGCTGGTTGTTGGTGTCAGCCTGGAGGATTTGTTCTGCTATTATATGGGCAATTTGTTCTGTTCTTTGGGGTCGTTTGAGTGGGAGTTTATGATGGATCCTAATGGTATGATTGAGTGGCATGTGGGATTACCTTTGTTAGTCTTCATGGTTTAAATTTATCCTGAGCTCTATATGTCTATATCCCTTATTTGGTTTAATATGGTGGCAGGGTTTGTAACACTTCTTATTATGCAGAATTTGCTATACTTACTTTTGTTATGCCTTAAATTTTGGTAATTTCTTTTGTTTCATCCTTTTTTTTTTCGCTATAGTCTTTTATTTTTTAGGCCCTTTGAATTTTAGGTGGAGTTACTTTTGGCTGTGATTAAGTTCTTTTACAGAAAGATTAACCTTAATTCTCATATTTATATCTTTCTTTCTTAGATTCTTGTCTATATCATCATTAGCATGTTACTAGGTCACCTTATAGTTTTTATTACTGGAAACAATCAGCTCATAGGATTTATTTTTCTTTGTTTTGTAGCTTGTTTGAGCATTAGAGAGCTAATGGTCTCCCTTAAGGACCTTGTATTCATTTTTATTAATTAACGCGTAGGCCCCTCCATGGGTTTTAACAAAAAAATAAAATAAAATAAAATTAAAATAAAATAATAAACTAACCTAAACAAAACTAAATAAATTAATAATAAATAATAAAATAATAAACTAAAATAAAATAATAAATAAATAAATAAATAATAAATATAAATATAAATATAAAAAAATAAATATTAAATATTAAAAAAAATTAATCCTAAACTAAATTAAAAAATTAAACCTAAACCTAAACTTGGAAAACTTAAAAACATCAAACCCTTAGGTTCCTAGAGCGTTCTTCGGGCGATTTGAATGTGATTCTAGTTTCATGTAATTCTTCTACTCGTTTTTGAGGAAGAACGGTCGTGATCTTTGGTTTGGCTTTTCTTTCTTCCTTTATGCATTTTCTGTTTTCCTTTTGTTGCTCGTTTTGGTAGTTTTATCGAGATCAAGCCCGTCTAAGGTTTAATGGATTTTGATCGTTTCGAATATCCTTCTCAGATCTTAGAGAAATCAGATTACAGGATGTTGATTGAGATGGAAAATAAGAATAAAGTCCTGGACGATTTCAATATTGTCCTGGACGATAAAGTCGGCAACTTACAATTAATGAGCTCCTTTGAAGCTCTTCTATTTAAGAGATCTTGTTCAATGTTTTTTAACATCCTTGGGTGCTGTCTTGACCTGAGAAAACCTAAAGGAGAGAGAGAGAGAGAGGGAGAGAGAGAGAGAGAGAGAGAGAGAGAGAGAGAGAGAGAGAGAGAGAGAGAGAGAGAGAGAGAGAGAGAGAGAGAGAGAGAGAGAGAGATAGAGGATCTTGTGAGGGGGAGCTTGTGAGGGGGTTCACAAAGGTTGCTCCAAGCATTGTTCCACTTCTTCTTCATTAGAGTCTCCTGTCCTTGGAAGGATTGGGAGAGGTAAGTTTTAGCAAGTGATCATTATTCTCTGCCTGCTTTAGGAGGAAGCAAAAGAAGTTGGGTTCTCTACCTTACCGGGTGTGCCAAAAAGGTGGTGTTTTTGTAAGGACTTATCCGGCTAGCTGTGGGGGCTAAAAGAGAGTCACGTTGGTAGTGCAATACTCGGAGGGCGTCTCCCGGGAGTGGACATAGGTCAAGTTTACCGAACCACTATAAACCCTTGTGTTCTTTATAACTGCTTCCACACTTTAATTTTTTGCGTTTGTTTTTCAGTGGTAATTTTGGTTTGTGATAATCGTTCTTTTGATTTTAAAGAATTTTTAAAATACCAATTCACGCCCCCCCCCCCCCCCCCCCCCTCTTGGTTAGCCTCGGGCTAGTTCATAGGGCCTAACATCCCTAATGAACTTTCAAGTAGGCAAGGAAGACGTAGAGAAACAAGAATATTGGTTATTATCAAAATCATAATCCATGAAAATAGAATTGTAACAATCTCTTTCATTTTAATGATGGTAAACACGCAACAAACAAGTCTAATTAGTTAAGACAATAGTGTACTGGAAAAAGTACAAATATAGAGAACATCAAATATCAGAACAGAACAGTACAAGTAAGAACATACTACTCCCCCTTTTGACATCTAAAAAAGGAGGAGACAAACAAAAAACAATATAGAAACTAAATACCAGAAGAAAAATAGAAAGTAATAAAAAAAATAAATAAAAAAATTAAAAGAAAACTAGTAAAATTATAGGCCCTGATCATCTGAAGGAGAGGTGGTGGTGGAGGCTCATAAAGGTAGCTAGTCAGTGTAGCAAACTGTGGACCAAACCAGACAATGTCCTAGTCATGCTGCTGCTGCTGGTGTGCAACGTATGCGTCAAAATGGGCTAAGTCCTCCACGCGGTGCTACTTGTAGCGGGCTATATTCTCAGCATGTTGTTGCTCTTATGAAGCAATGTAAGTGTTGAATCGGGCCTCCCATTAGTTAAAGCGCTCCACCAACTGATCCAGCTGAAAGTGCTGGTGGAGCAAAACATGTGCAGGAATAGGTGCAGGAGCAGGTGCAGGAGCCTCCTCTTCCCCTGCCTGAGCTTCCCCATCCTCTGGGTGGAGACGAGTACTACGAAGAGTTTGAAAGGAAATGTTAGAGTAGAAAGAAGGTTAGAGGTTTTGGTGGAGCAGGATATTGGAGGTCGTACTTTGATTCTAAGACATAAGATATGATATGTCCTTGGGCTAGATTTGGTTTCCTCCTATGACCTAAATCCCGAATGGTAGTAAGATGGTCAATGTAGCAAAAGATCAGGTCGATAGCATTAAACTCACGATTTTCTAAAATATAAAAGATGGTGAGTGAAAGAAGGGGAGTGATGTGAACATGATCACCACCCTTATGAATTATCGAAGTGTGAAGGACGTGCTGGACTGTCATAGCATCCTTGAGCAAGGTGCTATTCTCAACCATGTAAAATTAGAATTAGAATTGCGAAGAAAATGATTGGCCATAGCTAAGTCAAAATCATGATCAGAACATAGGGTGTGATGTTTATCCCTTGTGGTGGAAAGTTGTAAAATCTTCATACAATCCTGATAAATGATCTTGATAGGGCATAAATTCACATATGAGGCAATAGAGGTAAAAGTAGAATTAATGCGGAGACTTGCAAAGAACTCATAGAGCAATTCAAAATTGAATGGGACAGCAAGAGTCAGAAGAAAGCATAAGGAGGTATGGGCAAATAAGTCTAGTACCAGATAAGAGAGAAAATTTGGAATGACTGTCCGAAAGACTGTGATTCCGGCCTCCTTGTAGTGCTTGTAGGCGGCTTGATCATCTACCTCCAGGAAATGAAGGTCCAGAGTGGCCCTTGAGGAACTTCCAAATGGGTGATGAGAGCACTTTCCTCCAGCCATTTTCATGAAAAACCAAGAAAATAGAAACCAGGAAGCTAAGAAAAGAATTTGATGTGAAGAAAAGGGCTGGAAGGGCGTCAAGTCGGGCGATTAGACACAAGCGATCATCTTAAGGAGTCAAGTCGGATGTCCGTTGAAAATGCAGATCATCTAGGCTAATTCGGTGGGTCATTAGGACGATGTAGAATAATGGATTGTATCGGCCAAATTTAAAAATTTTAAATCATGTGCCATGTGTATCGGTCGGGCCAAAAGGTGGATCGTCCAGGCCGATTGTCCAAAAATGGAGTGTCCCAGCCAATTTTTAAGATTTTAATTGTATATCCATGTTTATCGTCCAGGACGAACACGTGGATCGGTCAAGACGATTTTCCATAAAGAGGAGAACATCGTCCAGGCCAAAAATAGAACAACCATGTCGATAAAAAGGATTGAAGTAGAAGATGATTAGATTGTCCAGGCCAATAATTGATCATCCAGGATGATTAGAAGCTGAAAATCAAATCAGTCGACAGAAGGAAGTTTTTAGAGTAAATTTATCGGATCATCCTAACCAATAGGGGTTTCGACCGGGACGATGTGAAAAGAAATTCAGAATCAGAGGATTGATGGAGATGATCAAAGAAGGCCCAAAAGAAACAAAATCAAGTGAAAAAAAAAATATGATATGAAAAATACATAAGCACAAACAAAAACAAGGATTTTTTTATCAAGGCATGTATATGACATAGTCTCCATGTGATTGATTTTAAAATTTTGTAAGGATCATTGAGTTAATATTGCCAAAATCTAAAATATAGTTAGAACAACAGATCCTATTAACCCTAACTCAGTCTTCTTCAGGGTAAACCATCTTTTGAAAACAAAAAATCTAAATAAAAAAAGCTAATTGTTTTAGAAAAGGAGATCTTCAAAAACATGTTTCAAGAAAAATATTTTATAGAATAATATATCAAAGTAATTAGTTACAATTAGAAATTTGAAATAAATTCTTTAAAAAATATCAAGTGACACATGAAGTCTTCTAAGATTTAAAAAATTTTAAAAGGAGAAGAAGCTTGCTTTTGGTGGGCTCATTTTATGCATCTTGTCAATTTGATTGGCGCTTTGCACATCTTTTGATTTTTGATATACTTTGTGTGTCTGTGTGTGTGTGTATATATATATATATATATTTAATTTGGAATCATTGTGAATCTTTTGTTTTTGGCATAATTGGCCACTTTTTTTTTCATTAACTTTTATGCAAGCTAGAACCCTTTCAAAAAGTATTAAATATTCTTAGTTGTGATTATATCTTCTAAATATTAGAGAAGAATAACTCACTCTCTAATATAGGGAAGAATGAATCACAAAGCAGAATAAAAAATCATATGATAATTTCAATGACAAGACTACAAAAATCTAAAAGTAAAATAAAGACTTTGAATATTATATTTATAAAATAGATTACTGTAGCAAGATTGAAAAGATCTCTGTTTCAAAAACAATTTGTTAATTTGAAATAGATTTTTGTTTAAAGAAGAATATTACACCACTAAAAGAGGTTAGAGAAAGAGACACAATCAACAATATTTTCACCCTTTAACAGATTAAGAGATATAAAAACATTGACTCGCAAAATTTCAAAATAAAAAATAAGGCATAAAATATCAATTTCAACAATGATTTCTAAATAAAAAACAAGACAAAAGTAGTAAAATTAGCAAAAAAATGTTAAAACAATAAAAAATAAACAACATAAAATAGATCAGAAATTAGTAGGAATCAAGTTCATGCATTAATGTCAATCACACCCAATCTAGTCCTTAAAGTACTAAAATTGTCGAAGGCCAGTGGTTTAGTAAAGATGTCTGCCAGTTGATTTTCAGATGCCACATGGTGTAACTCAATGTCTTCCTTGGTCACATGGTCTCTAATGAACTGATGTATTATATCTATGTGCTTGATCCTTGAATGTTAGATAGGATTTTTAGAAATGCAGATGGCATTAGTGTTGTCACAAAGAATTTGAATTGTTCCTACAGGTAATCCTAAATCAAGAACTTGCTATTTCAATCAAAGGACTTGGGCCACACAACTACCTAAAGCAATGTACTTAGCTTCAGCAGTGGAAAGTGCAACAGAGTTTTGCTCTCTACTAGACCAAGAGATTAAAGACTATCCTAAGAATTGGTAAGTCCCTGAAGTGATTTTTCTATCCACCTTACTTCCTGTAAAATCAGAATCAGAATATCCAATAATCTCAAAAGAAGTGTTGTGGCTAGGGTACTAGATTCCTAAGTTTTGGGTTCCTAAAAGGTATCTAAGAATTTTCTTAATAGTAGTCAGGTGAGATTCCTTAGGATCAACTTAAAATCTAGCACAAAGATAAATGCTAAACATAATATCAGGTCTGCTAACAATCAGGTAAAGTAAAGATCCAATCATCCCTCTATACTCTTTTTAATTAACTTATTTTCCATTAGGATCCTTGTCCAACTGAACACCTTAGGTCATGGGAGTAATAATTTTCTTGGCTTTGTCCATTTCATATTTCTTCAAGATGTCTATTATGTACTTTGATTGATTCAAAAAGGTTCTATCATTTAATTGTCTTATCCTAAACCCCAAAAAGTAAGACAACTCTTCTATCAAATTCATCTCAAACTCCATACTCATTATTTTAGAAAAATTATCACATAGCCTTTTGTTAGAAGATCCAAAAAGTAGATCATTGACATAGATCTAAATAATGAGTAAATCATCTCCTACTTTCCTCAGGAAAAGGGTGGTGTCGACGCTCCCTTAACAAACTCTCTCTCTAGTAAAAATATGGTAAGCCTCTCATACCAATCTCTGGGTGCCTGCTTTAATCCATATAAGACCTTTTTTAATTTGAAAATATGATATGGAAATTTGGAACTCTCAAAACCTGAGGGTTATTCTACAAGCACATCCTCTTTTATTACCCCATTTAAAAATGCACTCTTAATGTCCATTTAAAAAAACATAAAGCCCTTATAACAGGCAAAGACTAGTAGCACTCTAATTGCTTCCAATATAGCTACAGGGGCAAAGGTTTCCTCAAAATCTATCCCTTCTATTTGGTTGTACCCCTTAGCCACTAATCTTGCCTTATTCATAACCACCACACCAGAATCATTCATCTTATTCTTAAAGACCGATTTGGTTCCAACTACACTTTATCCCTTTAGTCTTTCTATAAGCTCCCAAACATTATTCCAAACAAATTGGTTCAACTCCTCTTGTATGGCTAAGATTCAAAACTCATCAAAAAGGGCTTGATTTATATTGGTGGGTTTAGTCATTGAGATAAAGGAAGAGTGGTTCACTTCCTTCCTAAGTCCATACCTAGTCCTAACTCCTTTAGAATGGTCTCCTAAGATCAGTTATTTTGGGTGACTCAAATAGAATCTCCAATCTCTAAGCAACGTGTGTGTAGGTTCAACCCTTTCCTCAAGATCTTCATTTTCTACTCCTTAGGTAATCTCTCCTTCTTCTTCAGTATTTTGGGGGTCTGGCCTCTTCTCCAATTTTTCTAATCCAGTGGTAATCTCTTCGACATCATCATCCTCAACTCTAGGCTTTCTAGGATCAGATTCATCAAACACTACATGAGTAGTCTCCTCCACCACCATTTTCCTCTTATTTAACACCCTAAAAGACTTCCCAACACTAGAATATCCTAAGAACACTCCATCAAATTTTCGGTCAAATTTTCAAAAGTGAGACTTCCCATTATTGTGAATGAAAACCTTACAACCAAAGACATGAATGTAGGAAAGAATTGGTGTTCTACTCTTAAAGATCTCATAGGGTGTCTTATCTAATTTGGCTCTAATAATCACCCTATTCAACACATATTAAGCTATGTTAACCACTTCAACCCAAAAGTATTTTGGAAGCGAATATTAAGTAAGCATTGCACTAGTGGCTTCCACTAAGGTCCGATTCTTCCTTTCAGCTACCCCATTCTGCTGAGGGATCCTAGGAGTTGAGAAGTTATGGCTAATCCCCTTATCCTCACAAAAATCTCCAAATCTCTTATTTCAAACTCTCCCCCATGGTCACTTTGGATGATCAAAATGTCACAACCTAGCTTTTTCTGGATCCAAGTGAAGAAGGTTTTAAACTCATCAAAAGACTCATTCTTATGTGATAGAAATCTAGTCCAAGTGAACCTCGAGTAGTCATCGACAATCACAAAACCCTGACTTTCCCTCCTTTGTTGTCAGTGCTAATGGGTCCAAACAAATCCATATGAAGGACTTCTAAAGGTCTAGAGGTGCTAATGTCCTTAATGGAGTGAAAAGTGGAGTGGACTTGCTTTCTTAATTGGCAGGCATCACAAAGGTGGTATTTTAAAAACTTAAGTTTGGGGACACCTCTAAGTAAGTCTTTCTGTGTCACTTTCCTAAGAGTTTTCATACTTACATGACATAATACCCCCTGTGCCAAAGCCATAAATCATCAATAGTAGTTTTTAAGCAAAATGAAGTAGCATATTCAATAATATTTAAATCAAGCATGTAAATGTTGTTGACCAGCTTTCCCTATAAAAGAGTGTTATTATTTAAGCTGATAATGCATGAATTTGCCAAAAACATTATGATGAAGCCCTTATCACAAAGCTGACTAATGCTGAGCAAGTTGTGTTTCATTCCATCTACAAGAAAAACATTTTCAATCAGAAGGTTCTTGGAATTTCCAATTATACCTGAGCCTATCACCTTCCTGGTGGTGTTGTCTCCAAGAGTAACCTTGCCTCTTATCAAGGTCTCTAATAAAATGAAGTGATTGGCATCGCTAGTCATATATCGAGAGCATACGCTGTCCACTACCACATGCTCTCATTAAGCCTTTTATGAGAGCTTGCCTATAAAATTATCAAATGTCAAATTTAGGAACCCAAACATGTTTGGGTTACTTCTTATGGAAAGTAGAATGCAATGCATGTTGTGAATCATGTAAATTCGGTCTCCAGACCCAATGTGAACTATGGGAAATGATGTAAGTGTGTGCTATGTGTCCTAGCATGCCACATGAAAAACATCTAACTCCAAGAAAAGGAAGCACTAACCTACTCATGTGGTGATGCTTCTTTTTATGTGATCTAAGTAATGATGGTTTTTTATTTTCAGAAGTATTTAGATTTTTTTACTTTTTAAATTTCTTTTCTAACTCATCATGAGATGATTTTGAGGAATCATGTGCATCAGATAATTCAGTATGCTTTTTATTTAATGTATCAAACTCATCAAGTAAAGATGTGTGATTGCTATCAATTATAGAATTATCTTTAACAAGAATTTCATGCTCTTTTATAAATTTAAAATTTTTAAATTCAAGTTGGCATGAGTTTTCTTAAGTTTCCTATATGATGCATGAATTTATTTTGAAACTTCAAGTAGTTGCTTATAAGTTAGTTCACATACCTCTTCTTGGTCACCATGACCAGGATTATCATCTTCCATTAAGCACAAGTTTGTTGTCCCCTCTTCAGGTTCAGTCTCAGAGGAGTCTGATGCAGAATCCGCCTAGAAGGCCTTTTGGAATCTCTTCTTATCCTTCTTGGACTTGGGTTTCTCCTCACTATTTTCCTTGCTTGGGTGAAACTTGAGTGTAGGGAAATCAACTTTAACATATCCTGGCTTCCTGCATTCAAAATAATTCACATCATTAGAACTCTTAAAATATTTGTTTCCCTTACCTTTATTCCACTTTTGATGGTTCTTTTACTTTTTCCTTAGAAAGCTTTTAAATTTTCTTGTGATTATGGCAACATCATTGCTTTCAGACCTAGAAGATTTAGTGTCTGTGTTATTGGCCTTCAATGCCACAGTTTTCTCTTTCTTTTTCTTACCTGCATCAAGATTTCTTTGATTCACCCCTTACTTGTAAGCAATGGGGAGCCAAGTAAGTTATCGATCGAATAAATATTCAAATCTTTAGATTCAGTAATTGCAGTGATTTTAGCATCACAAGAAGAAGGTGAGCATCTCAAAATTTTATTCCCCTTTTTATAGTTAGTGAGTTCTCTTCCTAAGGCATGCAAAGAAGTTACAATTTGAGTAAATCTTGTATACATTTTAGAAATTGATTCAAATGGTTTTATACAAAAAAGTTCGTAATCATTCAACAAGGTATTTTGTCAAGATTGCTTGACTTCTTCAGTTCCTTCATAGGTAATACATAATTTTTCCCAAATTTCTTTACCAATTATGCAAGTTGAAACACGCATATAATCTTTGGATTTTAAAGCACAGAAGAAATAATTCATACATTTTACATTAAGTTATGCTAAATCCATATCATCGAGAGCCCGTTCAGTAAAAGGAAGTGGAACAATAATGCTATTAGGTTTACTAGAACCATCCTTAACAAGAATCCACATGCAATAGTCAATCGATTTTAAAAAGGTAGACATACAAGTTTTTCAAAAATCAAATAGAATATTATCAAACAAAGGTGGTCGGGTACTAGAATACACTTTTTCAATACTACGATTACCAAAATTAGCTATGGATCAAAATTCAAAGCTTTCAAAAACTTGTTTTTATGAATCCCTCTCTAATACAACTTGAAAGTTTGTTAGGGATGTTAACCCTTATGAGATAGCCCAAGGCTAACCAAGAGGGGGGTGAATTGGTATTTTATAAATTATTTAGATCAAAACACAATCATAAAACTCAAACTAAAATCAGCACAATGAAAATCAAAGTGCGAAAAAATAAAAGCGGAAAGAAGTAGTATAAGGACACTAAAATTTATAGTGGTTCAGTCAACTCGACCTACGTCCACTCCGGATATTGCACTAAACACCGTGACTCTCCTTTTGCTCCCACAGCAAGGCGAAGAAGCCCTCAAAAAAACTTTTTTCCGCCTACCCCGGTGAGGTAGAGAATCCATTTCCTTTTGCTTCCTCCTAAGCAGGTAGAGAACCTTGATCGATTACTGAAGAAGACCTCTCTCAACCCTCCAAGGACAAGAGACTCTAGTGGAAGAAAAAGATGTGGAATAATGCTTGGAGAAACTCTTGTGAAATTCCCTCACAAAATCCTCTCTCTCTCTCTCCCTCACCTCTAGGCTTTCCAGGTCAAGACAGCAGTAAAAGATTACCTCTAGGGTAGAGCAAGAGATCTTAATTAAAAGAGCTTCAAAATAGCCCTTATTTTATACAAACCAATTTTATCATCTAGGCCGATAGGGGTATCGGCCTGGCCGATCACCATAAATTTTGGTCAATCAGCCCGATAGGTTTGAGACGATTAGAGTAATTTTGGTCACATCGTCCAGGATGATCGAATATCATCCTGGCTGATTAGTTCAAATCTGAGGAAAATCATCTTGAACATCGCCCTGAATAGAAGTAGGCTGATGTCAATCGTCCACGCCACCGTCCCAGTCGATCCTGAGATATGGTCCTAGATGATGTCCGATGTGATTATATAATCAACCTTAATTGCTTTCCTTAATTACCAGATTAATTTAGGCATAATTGTGCTGCATCTTCCAGGCTGATAGGATATGGTCTAGATGATGTCCTAAAATAAAGAATACATGAATAGATAATGGCGGTTGATTCTTTCTAATTTGATCCTATCATTCCGGCCAATATAATATTGTCCAGACCGATCTGCTTAATGACAACTTCCTTAACCATGATGCCCTGATTAAGGCATCTATTTTTGAACCAATCATCCAGGCCGATATAAATATCGGCCCGGCCGATGTTACCAAATATAGTAAACTTTAAGAAAGAGTCAAAAATTCTCTCAAGGTGTGTATGTATATGGTTACTTAGCTTTAGGAGCCACATCTTTTACAATAGACTCAAGAAATGGAAAAAAGTTTAAAGTGACTCAAACCTAGTCTACCCAATCTTGAGCTGGTTCCAATTGCCGTCTAATTTTGTGGACCTGAAATGTTGGTAGACAAGGCAGTCGTAGAGTAACAAGAGTGTTTGCTATCATCAAAATCATAATCCATGAAAACAGATTTGCAACACTAACCTTTGAGCCCTAAAATATAATAATAAATCATAACCCTACACCCTAAACCATAAGCCTAAAATATTTATCTTAAACCTTAAACCCAATATCAATAACCTAAACCATAAATACTAAAGTCAAAACCCTAAGTACTAAACTTAAAAATGTAAAACCTTAAGACCTAAGCTTTAACTTTTATCCTTTGATTATAAACCTTAAATTTCATAACATAAACCCTAAAATCTAAACCCTAAACACTAATCCTTAAATTGTTAACCCTAAACACTAAAACTCAGACCCTAAACTAGAAAATGTACTCTATACTTAAAACAATAAAACCTAAACCATAAGCCAAAAATCCTAAACCATAAATAATATACCCTAATCCCAAGACCATTAATTTTTACCCTAAAATATAAACCCTAAATCCTTAAACATAAACACTAGAACATATAACCTAAACTCTAATCCTAAAATAAAACCCTAAACCTTATACTCTAAAAATAAAAAACTTTAAACCATTAGTCCAAAACCTACCCTAAATATTAAAACCTTACACTCTAAATAAAAAACCATTATGTAAAAATTTAAACCTTAACCTAAAACTAGTCATCGAAATAAGAACCCAAAATTTTAAAATCTAATCCCTAAATCGTAAACATTAACCCCTAAACTTTAGACTTAAATCTTAAACCCTAAGCTCTAAACCCTCAAGCCTAAACCCTTACATAAAGAAACTAAACCCAAAATGCTAAACCCTAAACCTTGAACACTAAACCATAAACAATAAACATCTAAGAAAATCCTTAGCACAAGATCCTAAAATGTAAATATAAATCGTAAAACCTAATCATTAAGAATAAACAAATCCTAAACCATAATATACAAACTACAAAACTTAAACCCCTAAACCCTAATTCTCAAACTGTATACCATAAACACTTAACCATAAACTACAAAAACTTCTCGCAAAAAATGAATTCTTAACCGTAAAATATAAATCCTAAACTATAAACTTAAAAATTAAACTCTAATCCCTAAATGCTAACCGTAAAAAATAAACCCTATACCCTTCAAATTGTAAACTTTAATCTGTAAACCCTAAACCCAAATCACTAAAGCCCTAAATTCTAAATCAAATACCCTATTTCAAAATTTCCTCCTCTTCCAAAATATCAGCATTAGAAGGTCAAGTTTTGAAAGTAGCAGCCTGATCTATCTATGAAGGGAGACAAAAAATTGAACCATGTGTATGTAATATATGGAAATTATAAAAAGCACAATTTAAATTTATAGAAATAAATCTAAATAGGAATAATATCATATTCTTCCTTTATATAAAAAAATTGAGACTATTTCAAAAATTTCATTTGATAATTACTAATACATTGAGATAGATGTGAAAAAAATCAATTCTAGTCTAAATCATTTGAAAATTTTATCACCACATAATGTGCATCAAGCAATCCAAAAATATGACCCAGTAACTTAAGAAAGTGTTTATTGTGTCTATGTTTTATCTTCTTCAAGTAAATTACCCAACTAATATAAATAAAATGGGGATGCATATTTAAAAATGTAAACGCTAAACCCTACAACCTAAACCAAAATCGACAAACAATAAACCCTAAGCCATAATCCTAAACCCTAGATATTTAATCATAAACCCCAAGCCATAAAATCAAAACGCTAAAGCATAAACCCTAAAATGTAAAAATACTGAAGCTTTAACACTAATTCAAAAACCTTAAAACATAAATAAAAAACCTTTAATGGTAATATCACTATTAAGGAAATTCTTCATCTGTGGTTTTCTAATTATAGGGGTCGTATAACTAATCTTAATCCTTCTCTCATTATTTGGTACCTCTGGATTGGGAGGAATAACTCTCTTTTTAATAATATCAGGATGAATAATGATCTTATTTTTACTAATGTTAAAGATAATGTCTGTAATTTATTTAATGTTAATCATCTTGCTTCTAAGAATTTTAACGGTTATTTATTTGTTCTTAAAGAATTTTGTATTGTCCTGCATGATAAGATTAATAATGTGAGAAATATATTTATTTATTGGATTATACCTCCTCAAAAAATGTTCAAATTAAATAGTGATGGCTCTGTGAAAGGGGACACTTGTGTTTGTGGTGGTATTATTAAAGATTATATTGGTAATTTTGTTACTACTTATGTTGGTCCTCTTCATACTTGCTCTATTATCTTTTTTCTTCTAATATCTTTTTTGGTCTAAAACTTTATCTTTCTCTTGGTCTTGTTAATCTTTGGATTGAAGTTGATGCATTGTACATGGAAGACTGACTTAAAGATTATGAGGAGAAGATCTGCAGTCTAGATTAATTCTATCTTATTAGAGATATTAAATAACTTTTGATTTTTTTATCAAGTAAAGTTAACACATATCCAAAGAGAAGGAAATGTTTGTGTTGATTGGTTAGCTAACCATGGTTCTAAACTCCAATTTCATACTAAATTTACTTATTACCAGCAGCCCCCAATTGTTAAAGGCATCCTTAGATTAGATAATCTTTGTTTTCCTTATGTTAGAAACTAATTGTTGCTTTTGTTGGGTCTTTTTTAGGTTATTTTATCCTTCTACAATCTTGTTTGATTTGTGTTTTTACTTCATGATTCTAATTTTTATGATTGAGGTATTGTATTTCTGCTCTCAGAATTGCATTATGGAGTTTGTCTTTATAAGAAGGTGTTTTTTTTATTGTTTTCTTGCTTTTGTAACAATTGGTATTTATGTTTGGACTTCTTTATCATGGTCGAGCATGATTCGGTTACCTTGGGGACTACCCAGCCTGTGATTTTTTCGTGTTACCATCTAAAGAATTTTGTTAGGAATATGGCTGGTATTTTTATAAGTTGGTTGTTTTTATGGTATCTCTGGTTTGGTAATCTATCTTACATATTTATGGATTTATATTCGGACGGTGTCATTTGGAATTGGCATGTTCTAAGCAATGATTGGAGATTTAATTTTTCTTATCATTACCCTATGTGTTGCTCGTATACCCCCTAGGGTTTTTATATTTGGCTATTTGACTTACCTCATTCTTGGAATATCTGTTGGGTTGGTCTGTATAAGATTTATCTTTGAGTTAATTTCTTTGCTTTTGAAGTCTATAGATTGAGATCCTTTGATCTTTAATACATATTGAGATTCTCAGGTGTAGATTTTTAGTGGCATGTTGTTGATGTTCTCGTCCAAGTGTTTCTCCACATGTTCTTGAGGTTTTTCCTATATAGGATTTACAAATGCCTGGGTGGATTTGGGAGTATACTAGAGTGGCATTTGGGTTTTATGTATGATAGCTTGGTTAATACAACACACTTGAGCTCATATGGCCCTTTTCAAAATTATCCATATATTTTTTGGGTGGGATTTATGGCGATTTGTATTCTAGTATGTTTGTTGGTAGGTCGTGGTTGTGTGGTGTTCTGCCTCAGTTTGGTTACTTTATTTGTCTTATTACTTTAATGCTCTTCTTGTTTATTAAAAAGAATAGACTTAGGATATGGTTTATTGCTTAATATCTCAAGGAGTTAATTTTAATTTACAATGCTACTTCTTTCATTTGCTTTTTTCATTTTGTTGGTTTTTTCATTTTGTCGGACAATTATTATGCTCAAATTTTGCCTAAAAGTTTTTTTGAGAGAAAGACTATGCCTCAAGATTATATTTTTTTCCCTTCTCTTTATTTGAGTGTAGTGTATTTGCCACCCGATAGAATGTTCCTAAGTTATTTTGTACTTGTGCTTAGTAGAGACCTTGAGCTCATAGTTTCTTTTTAACCTTTTTTTGTAGCTTTTTTGAGCAGTATTGTGCCCGAGATCTCCTTTAAGTACTTTTTAATTTTTATTTTAATTAACACGAAAGCCCCACTGTTGGTTTTTCCCAAAAAAAAAAAAAATTAAACACATAAGCCCAAAACCTACCTTAAGAAATAATACCCTAAACTTTAAAAACTAATAAAAAAATTAACTCTTGACTGTAAAATATATATCCTGAACTAAAAACTTAAAAAGTAAACTCTAATCCCTAGAAGCTAAATATAAACAATAAACCTTATACCCTTCAAATCATAAACTTTAATCCGTAAACCCTAAATCCAAATCACTAAAGCGTTAAATTCTAAATCCAAAACCCTAATAAGAAATATCCACCTCTTCCAAAATATGAGTCTTAGAAGGTCAAGTTTTGGAAGTTCCGGCCTGATCGATATATAAAGGGAGACAAAAAATTGAACCAAGGGTGTGTAAAACATGGCAATTATAAAAAGTGCAATCTCAAGTTTTGGAAATAAATCTAAATAGGAATAATCAGATATTCTTTTTTCATATAAAAAAATGGAGACCATTTAAGAAATTGCATTTGATAATTACTGATACAATAATATTAATGTAAAACAAAACAATTTTATTCTAAATCATCTAAAAATTATATCACCACACAATGAGAATCGAGCAAATCAAAAGAAAATAGACCCAGTAACTTAAGATGGCGTGTGTTGTGTCTACATTTTATCTTCTTAAAGTAAATTACCCAACTAATTTAAAATAAAATATGGATGCAGGTTTAAATAATGTAAACCATACTTCCTAAAACCTAAACCAAAATCCCCAAACAATAAATCCTGAGCACTAATCCTAAACCCTAAGTTTTAAATCATAAACCCTAAGCCACAAAATAAAAATGCTTAACCATAAACCCTAAACTATAAAATTACTTAACCTTTAACACTAACATAGAAACCTTAAAACATAAACCAAAAACCTAAACCCTAAAAACTAAACACTAAAATATAAAACCTAAAATTTAAACCCTAAACTAAAAACCCAAAATCTTAAGCCATGTAATATAAAAATCATTAACTCTAAACCCTTAATTATAAATACTAAATTCTTCATAAACATTAATCCCAAAAACCTAAACCCTAAACATAAACCTTAAGCCTTAAACCAAAAATAATAACTGTAAAACGAAAACAAAAATCTTAGAACCTAAATCCTATATCTTAAAGCCTATACCCCAAAACCTAAACCATAAAATAAAACCCTATACGCTAAATAAAAATCATATATGCTTTAGTTAGGGTTAATTTTTTTCTTTTCGAATAATTGTTGGGATAATTATAAACTTTGTGATGTTATTCCTGACTTTATTGTTCATCAAATTCTTAACTTTCCTATCAATACTGATTTCAAGAACATTATCTTATGTGAATTTTCTAGTGCTGGTGGCTTCCACATAAAAAAGTCTTGGCATACTTTCAGAGCCCGTGCAAATAATGATAATATTTTCGCATTGATTTGGCATAAGAGCATTCCTACTACTATCCCTATTTTTATTTGGAGAATTCTTCATAGATTTATTCCCACTGATTATAATCTCAAAAAAAAAAAAGGTTTTATGTTACCTTCCAAGTGCCTATGTTGTTACCATATTGAAAATATGTATCATGTTTTTATTTTTGGTCTTATTGCTTTCAAAAGTTTGGTTTATTTTGCTGATTTCCTTCAGTTAAAATGTTTTAATGTTCATATGTCTCTTTAATCAAGGTTTAAGGCTTGGTTTATCAATTCTAAAAGGCATATATGTGATGTTATTCCTTCTCTCATTCTTTGGTTCTTCTGGTTAGAGATGAATAATTCTCTCATTAATAGTATTCAGATGAATCATCAGAAGGTTATTCAAAAGGTTAAAGATAAGACTTTATCTCTTTATGCTGTTAATTTATTTACATTGAAGAACTTTAAAAGCTATTATTTTGTTGGTAATGTGTTATGTCTCATTTTAGAGGGCTTATCTATTGCTTCTAAGGTTAACATTATCTTTTGGCTCAAACCTCCTATTAACTTTTTTAAATTCAATGTTGCAGGTGCTAGCAGTGGCTCTTTGATGGGATGTGGTGGAGCTATCAGGCACAGTAATGGTAAACTCATTATGTCTTTTGCTAGTCCTATTCGAAGTGGTAATTTTGTTGTTGCTATTAATTTGGCTATTTTGTGTGGTTTTAAGGTTTGCATATCTCTTAATCTTACTAAAATTATTATTGAAATGGATTCTAATTTTGATTTCAAATTTTTAAATGCAGTAAAGGATATGTGTTGTTCTCATAATGTTTTCTATTATGTTAGGGAAATTAAAAACCTCTTGGTTTTTATGAATTTCTCTTTTCATCATATTTCTAAGAAGGGTAATGCTTGTGCCTCTTAGCTTTCTAATTGGGGCTGTAATGTTGAGGATTTTGTTGATTTCATTGAAGCCTCCATTCCTAAATCCTTTATAGGTTTACTTATACTAGATGAGTTTGGTCTCCCTTATGTTAATATTTAATTGGTATGTATGGTTCTAGTTTCTTTGGTTTCCCCGGGATGCTTTGGGGTTTGTTGTGTTTTTTTTTGTTGGCCTTCAATTTTGTATGTTTCTCTTATTAATTATGTTGGTGTTAGTTAGTGCTCTAGCTTTTACTGTTGGGGTCTTTCTCCTTGGTTTCTATATTTCATTATGCATTCTATGTGGGTTTAGCTCAATTTCCTTGGTTGGATACATTTGCTTAACTCCTGGTATGAGTTGTGGTCGGTTGGTTTGATTACTTTCTTTCTTCCTAGGCCTATTGCTTATAGAAGTTTATACTGGTCCTTCGATGGCCTTTTAAATTTTTATGTGTTATTTTCTTACTTTTTTTGGCTTTTCTCAGTGTTATGCAATCTAGCTATTATCTTGGTGGATATTGACTGGAGCTGTGATTGCACTTTTCTTGTTGTTGATGGTATTTCACATTTTGTGCTCTCGTACCATCAGGCTGTTGCATTGGATGGCTGTGGGTATTTGTATGAGTTTGGCATGGTTTTAGGGTTGTTTTGTCTATGTTCTTGGTTTACCTTGGACTTTGGCTTAGTTTTTTTTGCGAATATATTTTTTAGGGAATATAATTTTGATGATAACAAACACTTCTATTTCATTACGATTGCCTTGCCTAATAATATTTCAAGTCCACAATATCAAACTATAATTTGAATTAGCTCAAGATTAGCTAGACTAGGTCTGAGTCAGTTTTTAAACTTTTCTCTTTCTTGAGTCTATTGTAAACGATGTGGTTCTTGATGCTAAATAACCTTGCACACACACACTTGGGGGAATTTTTTATGATTGATTTAGAGTTTTTTTGTTTTTGATCACATCATCCAAGATGATCCACAAATCAGCCCGGATGATCAATTATAAATAGAAACTCCAATTTGGGCATCCTAGTTAAGATAGCCGTCAGTAAGCACATTGTCCTAGACAACATTTGTATTGGCCGGGATGATAGGCTCAAATCAGAAAGAATCAGCAGCCATATCTATTTAGGTATTATTTATGTTTTGACATCATCTATATAATCATCTTAGATGATGCAAAACAATTATGCTTAAATTAATCTGATAATTAAGAAAAGTAATTTAGATTTGATTGCTCGATTGTATCATCTTGGACAATCACAGGATAGGCTAGGATGATCAGCTCATAAACCTTAGTCATCACTGGATGACCAAACATCGACAAGTAGCTATTTAGGGCGACTTTAGATAATTTTCATGGATTTGAACTAATCACTAGGATGATCGTGAGATCGGCCTGAATGATCTAGCTATTTTTCCATCGTCTAGACATCCATTCTGTGTGATTATCTAGATGATATTAAATAATTTGTATGGTTCATACAGGATGAAATACTATCATCCTGGACAATATGAACAAAAACCTTCTGATTGTCCCAAATCGTCTTGGCTGACTGAGCTTAATTTGCAATGATTGTATAGGATGTAATTTATAACATCCCGGATGATAAAGTTGATTTATTCCAATTAAGAGCTATTCTGAAGATCTTCTATTTAAGACCTCTTTTTCCTTTTAAGAGAGTGTCCTTTGCTACTATCTTGACCTGAGAGAGCCTAGAGGAGAGGAAGAGAAAGGGAGAGAGAAAGAGAGAGGATCTTATGAGAGGGTTTTTGTGAGGGGTTTCACAAAGGTTACTCCAAGCAAGGATCCAAGTCATCTTCTCCGATCATCATCCGTTGTTCTTGGAGGTTAGAGAGAGGTCCACTTTGACAGCTGATAAAGGTTCTCTGCTTGCTTCAGGAGGAAGTAAAAGGAGTTGGGTTCTCTACCTCACCGGTAATGGTGGAAAGGACATTTTATAAAGGCTTGTTCACCTTGCAGTGGGAGCAAAAGAAGGGTCACTGAGTTTAGTGCAATACTCAAAGGGTGCCTCCGGGAGTGGATGTAGGTCGAGTTGATCGAACCACTATAAATTTGTGTCTTCTTTACTACATCTTTTTCCGAATTTAATTTTCTCATGTTAAATTTCTTTGTGGTGAATTTTGGTTTGGTTGATTTTTTTTTTTATTAAAAGATTTTTTAAAATACCAATTCACCCTCCCCCCTCCCCCCCTCTCTTGGTTAGCTTGGGCTAATTCTTATGGGCTTAACCGCCCTAATAAACTTTCAAGTGGTATTAGAGTGGAATTCATAGAATTGAGTCTTTGAAAACTTTTGAATTTTGGTCCATGACAAACTCCGATAATCATAATACTGTGGAAGGGTATGCTATTACCCAACCATCTTTGTTTGACAATATTCCTTTTAATTTTTGGAAGACTCGTAGGTCTACCTTTTTATAATTGATTGACTATCATGTGTGGATGCTTGTTAAAGAAGGTTATATACCTCCTTCTCATGAAATTAATGACATTAAAATTGAACTTCCTTTTACTTACTAGACTTTTGATGAAAGAGATTTCATACAACTTAATGCAAAATGTTTGAATTATTTTTTCCGTGTTTAGAAACCCAAAGATTATATGTGTGTTTCAACTTGTGCAACTCGTAAAAAAGTTTGGTATAAATTGTACATTACTTATAAAGGAACCAATTAGGTTAAGCAATCTAGATGGAATATTTTATTGCATAACTTCAAACTTTTTGTATGAAACCTTCTGAATTAATTTCTGACATGTATACTAAATTTACTCAAATTATCACCTTTTTGAATGCTTTAGGAAGAGAGCTAACTAATTATAAAATAGAAAATAAAATTTTGAGATGCTTGCCTTCTTTTGATGCTAAGATTATTATAATTACTGAAACTAAAGATTTAAATATTATTCTGTTAATAATTTACTTAGATCACTCATTGCTTACGAGGAAGGGGTGAATCAAAGAAATCTTGATGCATGTGAGAAAAATAAGGAGAAAACTGTTGCGTTGAAGGCCAACAATACGGATAGTGATTCTTCTGGGTCTGAAAATGATGATGTTGCCTTCATCACTAGGCAATTTAAATGCTTTTTAAGGAAGAATAATAAGTATCATCAGAAGTGGAAAAGAGGTAAGGATAGCAAAAATTATAAAAGTTCTTCTAATATTGTTTATTTTGAATGCAGGAAGTTCAGACATGTTAAAGTTGATTGTCCTACACTTAAGGAGCACCCAAGTAAGGAAAAGGGTGAGGAGAAACCCAAATATCGGAAGGATAAGAAGTAGTACCAAAAAGCTTTCTGGGCAGATTCTAGATCTGACTCATCTGGGACTAAAGCTAAAGATGATATAAGAAATTTTTGCTTAAAGGGTGATCATCTTAAATAATTTGATCAAGAAGAGGTATGTGAACCAACCTATAATCAATTACTTAAAATTTGTGAGAAAATTCATGCATCATATAGGAAACTTAATAAATCGTATGTTGATTTGAAATTATAGTGTTTGAATTTGAAAAAGAGCATGAAAGTTTAAGTAAAGATCACACTCTACTTGATAGCAATCTTATGTCTTTACTTGATGAATTTGATTATTTAAATAAAAAGCATTCTAATTAGATTATTGAGCATGATTCTTTGAAAGCATCCTACACCTCACTTCATTCTGATTTTAAAACTTATTATTGAAGATGAGTGTAAAGAGCATTATTTGAATGTTGATAATTCTATTTTTGAATGTGCTAACTTGAGCTTTAAAGCTAAATTGAATACACATGAGAGAAATTGGATTACATCAACACTTAATCTAAAGTCAAAACCTAGGAAGAGGCATTATAACCCAAACATATTAGTAAATCCTTTTCCAGGAGTTAGATGTTTTCTTGTGGTATACTAGGACACATTTCACACACTTGCAATGTTCACCATAGTACACATTGGGTGTGGAGACCCAAATTGCATGATTCATTGCATAACACACATATATAACATTCTGCTTTTCATAAGAAGGGTTCCAAACCTGTTTAGGTTCCTAAATCTGATAGTTGAGGATTTTTGTATGTGTGCTCTAACCAAAGGCCTCATGAGAGCATATGGTACTTGAACATCGGAGGCTCGTGGCTCATAACTTAATAAACTTCTTGCTTAATAAATTATGAATCGCATGTTTACTACTCTATTGATTGTTGTTGTTTTCTATTTTAGTTTTTTATATTTGCTGTTAATTTATAGTTGTTACATCTCTGATATTTTTTTATTTTTATTTTTATACCTGAAATGATATTTTGACTTATTTTTTATTTTTGGAAATTTATAGTCAATGTCTAAACATCCCTAAATCAGTTGAAGGGAGAAACACCGTTGATTGTTTCCCTCCCACTAACCTCTTTTAGTGGTGTAATTTTCTTTTCTAAATAAAAGTTTATCTCAAATTAATAACTTGACTTTAAGATTGAGATCTTTTCTACCTTGCTATAATAATTTAATTTATATTTATAATGTTCAAAGCCTTTATTTTACTTCAAGATTTCTCGTTATCCTGTCATTATATTTATCAAATGATTTTGATTCTAATTTGTAGTTTGTTCTTCCCTATATTATAGAGTGTGTTTTTCTTCTATAATATCTAGAAGATATACTCACAACTGAGATTTTTTAAGAGTTTTAAAAAGGTATCTAACTTGTAAAAATAACAAAAAAAAGTGGCCAATGACGCCAAAACAAAAGATGCGCAATGACGCCAAATTAGAATATATACACAAAGTGTATCAAAAAAGAAAAGATGCACAAAGTGCTCCATTCAATTGACCAGAGGCATAAAAGGAGTCCACCAAAAGCAAGTTCTCTTCTCTTTTCAAACATTTATTTCTTAAAATAATTCAAATATCAATTGAGATTTTTAAAGGCTTGATTTCAAATTTTGTGATTATGATAAATTACTTTGATACATTATTCTATAATATATTTTGTTGGAACCAAGTTTTGAATGGATCTCTTTTTCTTATGTAATTGGTTTGTTCTAAGTTACATCTCTTATTTTTAAAAGATGATTTTGCCCGAGTGAAGTCTGAGCTAGGGTTAGTAGAATCGGATAATCTACCATTTTTGGATTTCAATGATGTTAACTCATTGGTCTTACAAGTCATTAAATTCAATCACTTGGAAAATTTATCATTTTTTCCTTTAAAAAAAAATTAAGAAATTTTTTTTGTTTTCGTTTTCATTTTAATCTCTTCTTTTCTATCTTTTTTGTATTTTAAATTTATCTTTTACTAGTTCTTTTATGTTTTTTGGGCCTACTTTAATCATCTACTTCCACCTCTTGAATTTTATTTTTTGGTCCCATCGTCCTACATAATTTTTATATCATTTTGAATGACGCATTCAATTAACTCCAACCCTTTTCATATGAAGGTTGATATTTGTTCTTTGTTCATCATCATCCTGGATGAAACTTTATCTTCTTAGATGATCTGATCATATCCCATTTTGCCTACTATAATTGGCCCAAATTATCCTCTTCATCCTATATGATGTTCTTAAATCTTTGCTCAATTTATGGAAAATTAGCTCGTACGATCCACATGTTAATCTTTAACAATAAAGGTGGGAATACGTTTAAACTCTTTAAATTCTATCGGTACGATCAATTATTGATGATTGTCCCATACGATCCACTTGTTTGTCCTGGATGATACCTGTGGTAATGTTTTAAATGCTTTTAAATTCGGCCGGTACTATCCATTACTGTGCATCATCTTAAAAGATCCACTTAATCGGCGAGGATGATCTTCTTTTTCAACAGTCTTTAAGATTAACTCCTTGGGACAATCACCTCTGTCTTATCATCCTGAACGATATATGATCGTCATGGATGACTTTACCACCTTTTTGACCAATCATCTTGTATGCAATTATTGCACCTAATCAGTCTGGATGATTCTGTGATCGTCCTAGATGATCTGATTATTTATTTATAAATTTATCCATTCAATAAGTTTTTTTTTTCACACAATTCCTCTTCAACTCTCTTTTTCTTTTACGTTTCTTATATTTTTCTTGATTATGGATGGTGGAAAGTGGTCTCCCCATCCTTCTGGGAGTTCATCATGTTGCAAATCAGATTTTATGGATTATAATTTTGATGATAGAAAACATTCATGTTTTTCTACGACTGTCTTGCTTACTAACATTTCAGGTCCACAAGATCAAGTATAACTCAAGTCAGCTCAAGATTCGATAGATTAGGTCTGAGTCTGTTTGTAAATTTTATTTCTTGAGTCTATTGTAAACAATGTGGCTCCTAATGCTAAGTAACCTTGCACCCACATCCATGGAAAAAAATTTCTATCTGTTGGTTAGGGTTCTATATTTTTATCACATTATCTGAGATGATCCAAACATTATCCTGTATAACATGTTAAAAATAGAAACCCTAATTAGGGCCTCCTGGTTAAGGCAGATGTCATTAAGCACATCATCCTGGATGATATTCGTATCGGCCAGGACGATAGGGTAAAATCAGAAAGAATCATCATATATATCTATTTAGGTCTTCTTTATTTTTTGACATCATCCTGGTTGATACAACACAATTATGCCTAAATTAATCTAGTAATAAGGAAAGAAATTAAGGTTTGATTGCATGAACATATCATGTTGGATGATCGCAGGATCATCTGGGATGATCACTTCGATGATTGACATCGGCCAGCTTCTATTCAGGGCAATGCTGTAGACAATTTTCTTGGATTTAAGCTAATCATCCAGGATGATCGTGAGATTGGCCTAGAAGATCAAGCTATTTTTTCATAGTCCAGACATCCTTTCAGACATGATGATATTTTATCGGCCTGGATCATATGACAAAAAATCTTATAACCGTCCAAAATCATCCAGGCTGATTGAACAAAATTTATGTTGATCGTCTAGGACGATATCCATATTATCCTGGATGATAAAATTAGTTTGTATAAATAAGACATATTCTGAAATTCTTCTATTTAAGAGCCCTTGTTATACCTAAGAGCTCATCTTTTGTTATTGTTTTAACCTGAGAGAGCCAAGAGGAGAGGGAGAGAAAGGGAGAGAGAGAGAGGATCTTATGTGGAGGAGTTTATATGAGAGTTCACAAAGACTGCTCCAAGCAAGGATCCAACGTCATCTTCTCCAGTCATTATCCTTAGTTTCTTGGGAGTTCTAGAGAGGTAAACTTTAGCATCTGATCAAGGTTCTCTGCCCGCTTTAGGAGGAAGGAAAAGGAGTTGGGTTCTCTACTTATTCTGGAGGAAGCAAAAAGAGTTGGGTTCTCTTCCTAATTATGGAGGAACTAAAAGGAGTTGGGTTATCAGCCTGCTTCTGGAGGAAGCAAAAGGAGTTGGGTTCCCTGCCTCACATGGGCTGGTGGAAAGAAGGTTTGTATACGCTTCTTCACCTTGCTGTGGGGGAAAAAGGAGAGACACAGAGTTTAGTTCAATACTCAGAGGGCATCTCCGAGGAGTGGGCGTAGGTCATGTTGACCGAACCACTATAATTTTTTCTATTCTTTATTACTGCTTTTGCATTTAATTTCCACACTTTGATTTCTGTGGTTAATCTTATTTTTTGTTTTAAGATTGTGTTTTGATTGAAAGATTTTTTAAAATATCAATTCACCCCCCCCCCCCCCTTCTTGGTTAGACTTGGGACTAGTTCATAAGGGCTTAACATCCCTAACAAACTTTCAAGTGGTATCAGAGTGGGATTCATAAAATTAAGTTTAAAAACTTTTTAAATTTTGATTTATGGATAACTTTGGTAATTGTAATACAATGGAAGGATATTCTATTACACGTCCACCTTTATTTGATAATATTCCTTTTGATTTTTGGATTCATAAACTTTCTTGTCTACATTTTTATAATCACTTGATTATCGTATGTGGATGCTTGTTAAAGAAGGTTATACCCCACCTTCTTGTGAACTTAATGGAATTAAAATTGAATTTTTTTTTTACTTAATGGAATTTTGATGAAAGAGATATAGCACAACTTAATGCAAAATGCTTGAACTATTTTTTTGGTGCTTTGAAATCTTAGGATTATTTTTGTGTTTCAACTTGTGCAATTGGTAAAGAAATTTGAGATAGATTATGTGTAACTTTTGAAGGAACCATTGAAGTTAAACAATCTAGATTGAATATTCTATTGCATGATTACAAACATTTTTGTATGAAACCTTATGAATCAATTTCTGACATGTATACAAGGTTTACTCAAATTGTCACCTCATTGCATTCTTTTGGAAGGGAGCTAACTAATTATTAAAGGGTCAATAAAATTTTGAGATTTTTGCGTTCTTCTTTTGATGCTAAGATCACTGTAATTATTGAATCTAAATATTTGAAAACTTATTCGATTGATAACTTACTTGGATCACTCATTGCTTACAAGCAAGGGGTGAATCAAAGAAATCTTAATGCAAGTGAGAAAAAGAAGAAGAAAATAGTGGCACTAAAGGCAAACAATATTGACACTGATTCGTCCGGATATAAAAATGATGATGCTGCCATCATCACTAGGCAATTTAAAAGCTTTTAAAGCAAGAACAACAAGTATCATTAGAAGTGGAGAATAGGTAAGGATAACAAAAATTATAAAAGTTCTTCTTATATTGATTGTCTTGAATGTAGGAAGCTGATTGTCCTACACTTAAGGAGTACCCTAACAAGGAAAAGGGTGAGGAGAAACCTAAATATAGGAAGGACAAGAAGAAGTACCAAAGAGCTTTTTGGGTGGATTCTACATCTGACTCCTCTGAGACTGAAGCAGAGGAGGAAACCATAAACTTGTGTTCGATGCCGAGAATCATCTTGAATAGTCTGACCAAGAAGAGGTATGCCAACCAACCTATGATCAACTACTTAAAATATGTGACAAAATTTATAAATCATATAGAAAACTTAAGAAAATGCATGCTAGTTTGAAATTGGAGTTTTTGAATTTACAAAAAGAGCATGAAGTAATTAAAGATCACCTCTAAATTGATAGCAATCACATATCTTTACTTGATGAGTTTGATGAATTAAATAAAAAGCACTCTGAGTTGGTTATTGAGCATGATTCATTGAAAGCATCCTACACCTCACTATAATCTGATTTTAAGACATACATTGATAAATCTGAGCATATGGAGCATAATTTTAGAGTTGATAATGTAGCTTTAGAAAGTGCTAACTTGAGGTTTAAAGCTAAATTGAATATACTTGAGAGAAATTGCAATACATCAACATATGATCTAAAGCCAAAACCTAAGAAGATTCATTATAACCCAAATATATTAGTAAATCCTTTTCCTGGAGTTAGATATTTTTCATGTGGCATGCTAGGACACATTTAACACACTTGTACTGTTCACCATAGTACACATTGGGTATGGAGACCAAAATTGCATGTTTCACAGCATAACAAAAATGCATTATGTTCTTCTTTTCATAAGAATGGACCCAAATCTATTTGGATTCCTAAATCTGACTATTAATAATTTTTGTAGGTTTTCTCTCACCAAAGACCTCGTGAGAGCATATGATACTTGGACAGCGGAGGCTCGTGGCTCATAATTGCATAAACTTACTACTTAATAAATTCTGGATTCCATGTTTACTACACTGTTGATTATTGTTATTTTCTTTTTTTTAATATTTGTTGATTTTTTAGTTATTTCATCTCAAATGTTTTTGTTTTTCTTTGAAATTATATTTTGCCTTGTTTTTTTTGTTTTTTTTGGTTTTTAGATTTTTATAGTGAATGACTAAACATCCCTAAATCATTTAAAGGGAGAAACATTGTTGATTGTTTCCCTCCCTCTAACCTCTTTCAGTGGTGTAATCTTGTTTTGTAAATAAAAGTCTATCTTAAATTAATAATTGGACTTTGCAATTAAGATCTTTTCTATCTTACTAAAGTAATCTATCTTATATATATAATGTTCAAAAATCATTATATTACTTTCAAATTCTTTAAAATATTGTTGTTGGATTTATCATATGAATTTGATTCTATTTTGAGATTATTTCTTCCCTTTATTAGAGAGTGAGGTTTTCTTCTCTTATAACTAAAAGATATACTCATAACTGAGAATATTTAAGAGTTTTGAAAAGGGATCTAGCTTGGAAAAATAACAAAAAAGCGGCCAATGACGCCAAAAATAAAAGATGCACAATGACTACCAAAAATTAAAAAATACACAAAGTGTATCGAAAATCAAAAGATGCGCAAAGTGCGCTGGTGAAAAAAAAATTGTGTCACCACGCAGATTTTGATTTCTCCTATTTTGTAATTGAATACTGCATTAAGAATAATGTACAATATCAAGAGACAGACACAATATTCTACAATGGATTCAATATCAGAATAGGGTTTTGAAAATTGATATTTCTATAATCAAACATAGCTCAAAGAATAACATATCATCTCAAAAGATGAACATGAAATTCTATAGAATATGTTTAAAGATAGAAATACGGTTTTTGAAAAAAAATTTATTCATTCTTTTATTTAGATATGGCAAGAAGAATATTATATCATCTTAAAAGACGAACATAATATTCTTCAAGATATCCAAAAGCAAGAATGAGTTTTATAAAATTCATTATTTCTAAAGTTGAATATAACAAGTATAATATTATATTATCTAAAAAGATAATAATAACATTCTACAAGTCTATTCAAAATTAAAAATAAGGGTTTAAAAATATCTACGTTCCCAAAGATTCTTCCCTTGTTTTATATGAATAAAACAAGGTTTATTTTAGTCTGGGGTTCTCAAATCCCTATAAGAGCAAGCTCCTATAGTTAATTACATCCTAGGAGGAATGCTCCTAAGAAAACTCTCGATTAAAGCAGTGATTTCATACCCTTTCACTACAAAGTAAAAGACAAGGAATAGAAGTAGGAATTTTCCAAGGTGAAAGCTCAATGTTGAACATTTATTAGCGAGTCAAAGGAGGAAAAGTAGGAGGAGCAGGATTCTGAGAAGCTCAGAGGAAACCTCAGTCTATCCTATGTTGGGTTTTACATTTTAAGAGAGAAATTTTATGTTTGAGTTGACATTTTATTAGAAATTTGGGATTATATTCCCGAAGGGCGAGGGCTTAAGATCAAAAGAGAATCTGCCTCAGAACCTAAATCTAATTTGGGTACTACAAAGTAGCGACCCGAACCAAACTAATGAAGTGCAAATCTGGACTTACCCCGGCCTAGATTGGGGAGCCAGCTAACCACCTAGGCGCTTTAAAACCATGTGTCCAGTCTCTTATGAAAGATGGGTAGGGATGTTTATTTAAGTTTTAATGAATTGGGGGCCGACATCTAAGACAGTTCCTAATTGGACCCTTGACTTATGTAAGGTGAAAAATGTATAGATATACAATTAATATTTTATACTCTTTTTAATTTGTATCTAATGCAATGCATGCTAATTGGCTCGAATGCATAAAATGAATATGAAGCAGTTTTAAAAATTAGGCTTAGAAAATAGGTTTTTCCCTAGAGATTGCACAACTTCTCCTTGACAGAACTGCACCCTCATAGGTCAAGTGGTCTGCCAGAACCCGCAGGCGGGGAGGTGCCTAATAAGGAAGAGAAAGTATTAATATACTTATGCTGACTCTCAGCGGTCCCGAGCTTACTTCTTAGATCGTTAGAGTTACTATGTGAGCCTAAAAGATTTTATTAGAATTTCAAGTAAAAGAATTTTGAGTGTACCCTTACAAAAAAAAATCTCTCCATTTCGAATCCAGGCTAAAACAAAACACGACATGCAAGGTCCTAAAAAAATCTACTGCACAAATAATATAAACAATCAATTTTAATAATCCAAATATAATGTCCAATGTCCAATGTCCATATTACACCCAGAATTTGCAGAAAAGTAAAGTGGCTGGTCACCACTGACAACAAACACGGATTCTAATCCTAAGAATGATGCAAGTGATTTTTTTAAACTGTGATATACTATTCCTTGAATCTTTATTTCTTCATCTTCTTTCTTCAATCTTCTCATTCTGCCTTTTCTTCTTCTACGAGCTTCTAGGGTTTGTCGGGTTCTGGATATCCAAATGAAAAGAAACTCATCCCTAGGAGGGGTATTTTCTTTTTTATTTGGATATTGAATCATCCTAATTTGGCTTTCAAAATAAAAGAGAATAATACTTTAAGGTATATTCTCCTTTGTTTGGATTCTAAATTGGATGTAATATCTCATTTTTAAAAAAAATCACTTTCACATTTATTGACTCTTGATATATTATATTTACATTACATTTTATTTCACAGAAAGGGAAGAAAAATTTAGTCCACCTGCAGGGTTATCCTAAGCAATTTATAATAAAAATCATCCCACGCAGTTATATATATATACAATTGAATTTAAATTATTAAGCCACACTTGGCCACACTCTTCTTCATTTGGGGGCTAAGAAGTTGAAGCACCTGTAGTATTTATTTATTATTAATTAATTAGCCCCCTTTTTCTGCCCTGCACGAGTGTGGCACCTACAAAAAATCATGTTAACAATCCAGATCGCTCCTAGCCTATGCGTAATCTAATCGTCAATCAAACCAACATCACAGAGTGCAGTAAGAGTAGGTAAGCAAACACACCAATATTTTTACAACCAGTATGCAGTGAAAATCGAGAAAAAGCCCGTCACACAACAGTAAGAAAATAAACACTGGCCTAACCTAATACTATAGTCGGTTGTCCTAACAAACAAATCTAATTGTGTGCAGTAGGCTGTGAGGTTTTGAATTGTCTTAAGTCAATTATTGGCTAAAGTTTTCTAATCGATTGAATTCTAATTTAAAGATATTTACTAATTCTAAAGTGAGATGTCACTAAATTTTCTATGTTATAAGTTTCTATCCTAAAGTGTGCATGCATCCTAAGTCTAGATTTTCTAAGACTCAGTCCTTAATTTTTATCCTTAGGTGTCACTACTGTTGTATAGGTAAAAATTTTTATTATTACTAACCCTTAGGACTTTTCGTATGTAGAAATAGGGTTTAGGGATCTACGATAAAATAAAAATAAATCTAATAAATTGAAGTTACTATAAGGACCTAAAGGAATGATTCACGCACACCACATCAAGGGGTCCCTAAAGGTTTTATAAGTTTAGAAATACTCACAGTCGCCGGGGGCTACTACCCGGTGGTTCCGCCCGTAGCACATCTACCCGGCTGGATAGAGGCGACTGACATCATTAACTCCTTGTCCTTTTGTTCCCTCGACCGGTATCATTCCTCGTAGTTCATGTAAATATAGAGAAGAAAACAAGGAAAGAGGGAAGTAGGGATTAGAAAGTACATTTAATAATTAATAATAATATAATTGAAATTTACTGAAAATAAAGACATACCTTTCTTCGGGCTTGAACACTGGCTTGGTTGACTTTGATTTTGAAACCTTCACTTTTAGATGTGTATTTGAGCTCGACTTTTCAAAACACCCACAAGTTCCACTTTTCAAACTTTTCAAATATTAATCTTTCAAAATCTATACACTTTATAATATACTCTTCCCAAAATATCTCATCTCTCAAAACACACAATTTCCTTTTCCTTCTACACACACAAGTCACTATATTACCCTTTCTAAAACACACAAGTCATTTCTTTCATACTTAAACATTTTTCTTTGCACAAACATTTCATTTCCTAAAATTTTCTACATTATTTTTAAAACTACTCTTTACATTAATCTCACAATCTAATCTTTCTCTCAACCTTTCCCACTTTTCAACTTTCAAAGTACACACCTTTCATCTTTCAAATATCACATTATTACCTTTCAAAGTACACCCACATCTTAATTTTCAAAATCTACAAACTTTTCTATATACACTTCCCACAAAAATAAATGTTTTACTTTTCAAAACACTTTATACATATCATCCTCCGCACAAATCACCTTTCTTATACAAAACCTCTCTAATGTACATTTTCACCTTTTATCTTTTCAATCTCAGAATTGAACTTTTCAAAACAAACATAATTTACTTCTCTTTCTATACATTTCTCTTTATTATTCACTTACACACTTCACTTAACTTTTCTAAGGTCCAAGCACTTTTCAACATACATTTATTCCACCTCTCAAAATACACATTCCAATTAACAAAACACACAAGTTCCAATTTCAAAAATATACATTTATTATAAAATCAAATACTTTATTTTTACATGTTTCATACAAAACTTTTCTAACATACTCTTCCATTTTCACTTTTCAACACAATACCTTTTTAAAACAAATATCTTTTCACCAATCATGAGTCATCAAATACCCATAGTACAAACAAGATTACATGAACATTATTCTTTCGAAGTTAAGGACGTTGGAGATTTAGTTTAAACATGAATTTAAATATGAGTTCCTTCAAGCGAATTGAAGAAATAATTTAAAAAAAAAAAGACTTCGCACAAAAACTCTTCAAATTTATGATAAATTATGATAGACGATCTACATATAAGATTTTTGAATCATGTGATATAAGCAATCAACAAGTTCAGGTTTCATTTACTAAGTGTTCACTTTTAAAACAGACAAATCTACATATATATCCTTTGCTATTATTATTTCGGTGAGACACATTACAGCTGTAATTATCTCTCACAATGGAGAAGGAGGAAATGAAGAAATGATGTAGTAGAAGGAGAAGCAAAGGAAGATGTAGAAGAGATTACCCAAGGATGAGAAAGTTGCTGATGCCTTCAAGGGTAGAGAAAAATAGGGATCCTTTGGCTTGGACTGCTGTCCACGCAAACAAGGAGAAGTGACGGGATCTATGACTAGAGGTATGCGAACTGGGCTTCGTGCGAACTGAAAAGATGAGGGAAGAGGCGGGCTGAACATATAAGGGAGAGGCAGAGCAGTTCTTCTTGGGCTTCTCACGCGATCTAGAGAAAGATGGGGGCTTCTGTGCGTATGAGAAAGTAGTAGAGGAAATTGGCTCTGATTAAGTTTTTTTTAACTTGAGAGAGATGGTTTTTTGTATGTGCAAATGAGGGCCTGTGAGAGTGGGGAGGTCGTTCGTGAACTGCAGGAGGCGGTCGTTCCTGTGTGCGAATGCCAGAGAGGGAGTGGGAGGGCAGTTCGCGAATCTGAGAGAGTGTGCCTGATTGTGGACCGTTCGTTGGACATTTTAAGGCCTTAATGATTTTGGAATTCGGTGATCTTGGGCTCATTGGATTTTTCTCGTCGAGCCATTCGATTCGAGTATAAGCTTGTTAAAATCGGAGACCGTTTGGTCACTCAAATTGTGGTTTGAACCTTCCAACAGCAATTTGAGCCCTTGATTTGGACTCATTTGGGCTCGGATTGGGTTGATCTTGGTGTCGTTGGGTTTGTATTCCTGAGACGCTCAGTTCGACTGTAAGTTTGCTGAAATCGGAGTTCGGATGATCTCCAAATTAGTTTTTGAAGTTTCCAAACTTGATTTTGCATTGAGATTCGTGCCCGATTAAGATAATTTTTGACAACGTATCAATTATTATTATATATATACTTGTGACGAGTCAAAACAGGTTAATCGAAGCCATTGAAATTGAATTCAATTTGAGTTAATTTGATTTGATTTTGATTGGTGAGTTGTTTTAAGCTCAAATAATATATCAATTTGATCGAAAATCATATTAGATTGAGTCGATCGACATCGATGAATCATAAAATCGAGCTTGATTTGAGTTCGTTTGGGATTGAAATGAAATTGGACTGAATTGATTTTGATTCGGATTGAGTGATAGGCTTGAGTCGATGCTACGTCAGTGGGTGTCCACCTAAGGGAAATCCTATGGGCGACGTCTACACTATGCTACGAAGACCTAGGTGCTAGAGTCGATTTCGGGGAAATTGACCTCAAATAATGAGGTCAACAAAAGGACCCCCAATATGCATGATAAACTTGCCAAAGTTTATCGTGCGTATTGTCGTTTACCGAAACGATCAACTAGATCCAGAATTGAAGTTGAAGATCTGAAAAAAGATTTTGAGGTTTGATAGAAAATTAGGATAAAGGTTGATAGAGTTTCGAGTTGATTTAGTGATTTTGAAGTTGATGTGGGCCTTGATGGCTTTTGTAAATAATAACTAAAAATATTAGTATCATTTGGTAAAGTGAAGATATGAAAAAGTTAAATGTGGTGATTTGAATGTAGTTTGACAGGAATGTAAGAGTTGATGTAATTTTGATTTGAAATGATTTTGATAAGACTAGAGTCTTCTTTCTAGTCCAAGAGAAAGGATGCCACCAAGTGGGCACTTAAACCAAACTCAACAGACTAGAGGGCATCTTCTAAGAAAAGAGAGCAACCTATGGAATAGATTATATCTAATCTTGGAAGGTTTAGAAATTTAAGTTTTACACTATGATGGTGCCACGAGGGGCGTTCTCCAACTCTAGCGGATGATCGTAAGGAAAGGATGCCTAAGTGTGGGGACTCACAACTAACCTTAGATGATCGATTTAAGATTTAAGATTTACACTAGGATGGTGCCACGGGGGGCGTTCTCCAACTCTAGCAGATGATCATAAAGAAAAGATGCCTAAGTGTGGCGACTCACACCTAACTTCAAAGGATCAAATGATCATATGGAAAGGAAGCCTAAGTGTGGGGACTTACTCCTAACCATAGAGGATCGATTTATGATTTAAGATTTATACTAGGATGGTTCCACGGGGGGCGTTCTCCAACTCTAGCGGATGATCATGAATAAAGGATGCCTAAGTGTGGGGACTCACACCTATTGGTGGAATTTTGGAAAACATGTTTTGAAAGATATTAGTTTTCTTTGGGGATTTTAAGATTAAGGTTGAGTTCTAATTCTACGGTCGAATCAACTCGTTAGAAAGAGTATATCACCCCGAAGGACGAAAATAAACTTTCATAAGGGTGTTCAGACTTAGAATTATGTAAACTCATCTTGAATACTATGATTGGGTTCTAAGGAGAACTTTATATGGTCCCAAGGGAACAAAGTACAGTTCGACTAAATACCCAATTACAATATTCAAGAAACATGATCGTCGCATTCACACCCAAAGCTTTATCGAAGAAGGATGTATCTCCCCGAAGGGAAATGACACCATACTACGATAATTCTTCTAATGCAACTACGATGATCATTATTTAACTTTTTCCAAAGAAAACTAATAAAGTTTTAGAAATTAAAAATTTTTAAAATCAGGTGTGTGTGGTTCCAAATCTCCTACGAGCGCAAGCCCTCGTAGTTAATTACATCGTAGGGAGATAAAATCTCCTACGAAAACTCCCGATTAAAATGGTGGCAGAATTTTGTTAGATTTTCTATGAGTGATATCAAAAAGAGATGAATTTTGGAAACTCAAAAGGGAATGGATCAAAATTGAGCAGTTATTAATGGAGTTAAAGGAGGAGAGGTAGGGGACACTTTAAGATTCCAGAACCATCCGGAAGTGTCCCAACTTAATCTAAGTGTTGGGCTTTATGTTTTAGGATTGAAATGAAGCTTTAATTAGAGTTAAGTATTTTATTAGAAATTTGGGACTATATTCCCAAAATTTGGGGTCTTATAATCAAAGATCTGCCCCAGATCTTAAATCTATTTTGGACACTGGACCACAGTCGTCCGATCCTAACTAATGCAGTGCAAGGTCTGGACTTACCCCGGCCTGGATTGGGGAGCCAGCTAACCACCTAATCTATTTAAAAGAGATGAATCCGGTCTTTTATGAAAGAGTGGTAGGGACGTTTTAATTAAAGTTTTGGAGAGTTGGGGCCGACATGTAGAGATTCTCCTAATTGACCCCTTTGACTTATGTTGGGTGCTAAAATGCTAATGACTATGAAATTAAAATTTTGACTCTTTTAATTTGTATCTAATGCAATGCATGCTGGTCGACAACTTCCAAATCGAGTATGCTTGAAATTTTTAAAAATAGGCTTATAAAATAATTTTTTAGAAGACTGGACTTCCCCAGGTCCGGCACCTCGTCCTCATAGGTCAGACTATCCGGACTCTACCCGCAGGCGGGGAAGGGTCTAAAGCAAGGAAAGAGTAATGCAGAAATATGCATGCGACCCCGGAGTCGATCCCCGGCTAATTTCCTAGATTCGTTATCTTTCTATATTATTTAGACTCACCAAAATTTTAGACTTTTAAGGTTATGAGTAGAAAACTTTCACACCCTCACGAGTCGCACGTATCCAGGCGAAAACAAAAAGCGGCATGCAATCGCCAAAAAACTAGTAAAACCAAGTAATCCTAAAGGCAATCAAATCATCACATCAAATATAAATTAATTAATAAATGTCTATAGGCAGAATTGCCTTGCTTATTACAAACCAGAATATTACAGAAAGTAAAGTGGCCGGGCACCACTTACAACAACCCGGATTCTAAACCTAGTAATGATGCAAGTTATTTTGAGTGGGATACTCTCAATCTTCAAATCTTCAAATCTTCAATCTCATTCTTCTTTGGACTACTTTTCTTCAATCCTCTTGGAATCTTCGTAGTGGATTACCCAAATGGACAAGAGGGCACTTCCCTCTAAGGGGGAAGGCCACTCTTTCCTCTTTGGGTAAGGAAGAGGTATGATCTAAATTTGGATTTCCAAATGAAAAAGGAGTGTTCCCTAAAGGGGTATCCTTTCCTCTTTTGAATCCAAGCTTTGGGTCTATGTATCCCGACTCAAAATCAACTTTCACAACATTTGACAATTACACAAATTACATTAATATCAAAATAAAAATCTAGACTCACCTGCAGGGTTATCCTAAGCAATTAATATATATAAAGCAGTTATTCCCAAGTAGTTGTATATGAGCAGAAAAGAAAGTAAACACACTGGCCACACTCTTTTTATGATTTGGGGGCTTTAGCAGCTGAAGCACCTGTGCAAATAGTTTATAATATTTATGCATTTTTTGATTTGCCCCCTTTTTATATTTCCCTGCATGAGCGTGGCCACCTGCAGAAAACTGTGTCAACATCCAGATCGTACCTAACCTAAGGGTAATCTAGTCACCAAACACATCAATCCATTCACAGAGTACAGAAAAAGTAAGCAGACACAGCAAAGCAATTTCAACCACAACATGTAGTGAAAACTACGAAAAATCTGGCACACAACAGTAAAGTAAACACCGGCCTAACCTAGATCTAGAGTTGGTCGTCCTAGCACATCATCTAAAGTGTGTGAGAAAGGTCGTATGGCTGGGATAGATCCTAAAGTAGGTTATTAATTGAAGTTGTCTAAAAGTCTTGGTTTGTTAAAGTTTAAAAGGGGATTTAGATTAAAATTTAAGTATTAATGAATCAAGAATTTTAATTAGACATGTTTTAAAAATTAATTGATTACTACCTTTGTTTCACACCGAGGCCGTGAAGTTTATTTCACCTTCCTTGGGGCTAAGCTAATAGAGTAGGCCTGGGTTACCCAGTAGCAATCAGGGTTGATTAAGTTATTTAAATTGGTTAGAATTAAAAGAGTGGATTAATATAAAAAAAGGAGTTAGTTACTGATTTTTAAAGTTTGATTAATTTAAGTTTACCATTAATTGATTCGTGGCGTTGTGCCACCAGGCTCGAGGAACCAGCCTCCTTAGGACACTTAGCCCCGCAGCCCGGAGTAGTCCAGCCGATAAACCAAATTAATGTAATTGAATTAGAGATTTTAAAATGTTAAATAATTAAAGATTAATCTATTTTAAGATTTAACACCCCTTAGAATCCATTCGTGGCGATGTGCCACCAGGCTCGAGGAACCAGCCTCCTTAGGACACTTAGCCCCACAGCCCGGAGTAGTCCAGCCAATAAACTTCATCTTTAGAGTGGTTGTTATGTTTTAAAGGATTTGTTAAGTGTTTTAAGCATTAAACCAATATTTTCTGGAGTTTTAGAGCGATTTTGAGTTTTTTAAGAATTTTTGCATATTTTAATCATTTAATTAAAGGGTCAAAAGTTGAATTTTTGATTACGCTCAAATTCTGGAATGTTTATATTTTATTAAAATACTAGACCTAATTATGAGTTGTTAGACATGTGGCACATTCAATTTGAAGTTTTCTATCAAAAGTTATGAGTTTTGGAAGTTTGTGTATTTATTGAAATTATTAAATTGTTTCAATTAAGGGCCCTTTTAATGATTTGATCCCAAATGAGTCCCAAACTTCTTGAAATCAACTCAAAAGATCAGAAATGATCTAAGGAGAGATCAGAAAGTGTTTAAAGATTTTTTGGCATTTTAAATAATTTTTAATTATTAAAATTGGTTAAATATTGATTTTGATTAAAATTAAATTAAAGTGGATTTTAATGTAAAATTAAAGTGATTTCAATTTTCACTGATTAAGAGATAAATTTAAGTTAATTGGGGGTATTCTAGGGAATTTTAAGAATTAAATTAGAATTATTAGAATTTTATTAAGGCTAAAGGGTTATTTCTAAGGGGGATTATTATGGTTCCTACTTGGGAAACCAAATGGACTCTAAATTTGATGAAATTTGGACCATAGGATCACCTGACTCTGAGGACTAAACTCACCAAATTTGAGCTCAAATGGAGTACTCTAAGGTGGTTAACTAAACCACCTAAGGTGAACTCTAAGTCACCTTCAAACCACTATAGAGGTGTATCCTAAGCTTGGATTGGGGCAAAATATGTGGCTCTACACTCCTTATCCTACACATCATCAGCACACAAAAAATCACACCCTAAATCCCATTGGATAGGTCTATACCCCATTTTGAATTTAAGGGTCAAACTATGACCCTTAAATTTGAAATTTGGGGAAAATTCCCTTGAACATCTTAAAAGGGGGAGATAAAATTTGGACATGTCAAAAACATGTTCAGATTCAATCTCCCAAAATTCCATGCCTGTTGGACTTGTATTTAAAGAATAATTAAAGAAATTAACAAAATGCTCAAACTCAAATTAAACCGAGCACTGACCTAACTAGGGCATGGAACCATAGAGATTTTGTAGGTCTCCCTGAGACCTTTCCAATGAGCCTAAGAACACCTAATTTGGACAAGTGTGCAGGGAGATATGAATTTCCAAAGTTCCCTTAAATTTTTTGAATTATTAATTCGGCCATTACACAGTCAGCGCTCGTTTTACACGCGCCGCGCGCTGATTGGCTGGGCAATCATTGGCGCCAACTGTTAACGGTCGGATTAACCACAGCCGTCGGATGGCGGATCGGACGGCTGGGATCAGACGCGCTCCAAAACCGCGGGATCTAATCCGAGCCGTTGATCGGAATCAACGACTGAGATTTCGTCTTCAACCTCCGCTCTTATTCGAGGCCGTGAACCTTCTCCGGCGTGATCCGATTGATCCCGTCGGCGAACTTCAATGAAATTTCATAGGGAGGATCAGGGGGGTGGAAACCTTCAATCCAACGGTGGAAATCCGTTGGGGTGAAGGTTTCCTTCACACTTGACCGGACTACCTAGCTAGGGAGCTCGGGATGAAGGAATTACCGCAGAGAAAGTCTCAACGGATGAGCTTCTCTAACTGGAAGCTTTAGGGGACGAAGGCGAGCAGGTTTCCTTCAGAGACCGCAACTGGAGGATGGTCGGAGGTAGGACTTTGAGCGGGACGCCAAAGCCTTTGACCGGAGCTCGCTCGAAGTAATGAAAGGAGAGGTCTGGGAGCTCGAGGGGAGATGTTGGGAGATTGAGGGAACTCTGGGGAATCATTTCGAAATGCTGGGATCGAACCTTGAGCTCTAGGGAGCACCAACCTATTCAGCCTCCTCCCGCGAGCTCGGACGACCAGGATTGAATCGGAGGAGGTCTCGGATTGATGCCAAGTGGAAAGGGGCACCGTTCCAGAGAGCTCGTGAGCCTCAAGCCGGCGAGCCACAGCCTTTGGAAGGCTTTCGGTCAGGATCGGCCTGGGGGGACCACCGGAACTTGCTCTCCATTGGTTCCGACCGCCGCCGACCACGGTCTGGGTCGGGTTGACCAGGGAAGGCCGATGGGGACACACTGGAGCTGGGAGTGGAGTCAAATTGGTCTGGGGAGGCCAGGATCGATCTGGTGGCTCGGTTTGGCTCAAACCTTCTTGGTTTGAGTCAAATTGAGCTCGATCCAGGTCAGGCCAGACCCTGGACTAGATATGGGAGGTAGGTCTGGGTCTGGTGCGCCCAATGCAAGTGGCAATTGGGTCAAATTTGGCTTGTGTCAAAGGTTGGCTCGGGTTGATCCAAATCTGCTCGGTTTGGGTCGATTTGGGCTCAAACCAGGTCAGGCCAGACCCTGGGCTTGAGGTGGGAAGTGGGTCTGGGTCTGGTGCACCCAATGCAAGTGGCAATTGGGTCCAATTTGATCTGAGCTGGAAAATGGCTCGGGTCCAAGTGTTTTTGGCTACTTTGGGTTAGCCTAACTATTGACCCAAGCTAGCCCAAGGCATGGGCTGGCTGGAGGGGGTGTATTGGACCTAGGGCCACCTATGGGAGGTGTTGATCAGGTTCAATTGGGCTTAGGTTGAGATTTGGCTCAATCCCAAGTGCTTTTGGGCACTTTGGGTTAGCCTAACTCTTGACCCAAGTGAGCCCAAGGATTGGGCTGGTCAAGGAAGGTGTATTGGGTCAATGGGAACCCAATGGCACCTTGATTTGGATTCAATTTGATTAAGATTAAAAGATGGCTCAAGGGAGACCTTTCTTTGGTCACTTGGGTCAAGCCTTATGGCTAACCCAAGTGAGCCCAAGGCTTGGGTCACCAAGAGGGGTCTCTTGGGTACCCAAGGGTTCATCCCATACATTCAAAGGACTTGGAATGGACTAGATTCAAAAAATTTGAAAGAGGAGGGTGTATGGGTCCATGGGTCAAACTTGGTTGACCTGGTCAACCAGGTTGACCCAAGGTCTGGGTTTTTTTGTTCAACAAGTTGGGTTTGATATTTGAAATTCATTGAAAGTAGTTTCAAAGAGTTTGGAATTGATTTGAATTGAAATAGCCAATTGAAATCCCATAAGGGTATTTTGGTCAATTTTGGCCCATTGGTCAACTATGGCCATAAATGGTTCTGAAAAATGCAGTTTACTGCTCAGTGGGTTAAAATCAAGAGTCTGAAAGTGATTGGAGGCTTGGATAAGGGTTCCAAGGTCAAGATCTCAAAGGGGTTAGGTTCAGTGGCATAGGCTGTAAATATTTGAAGGTTTTACAGTCTTTGGATTTTAATTCAGATTCTGGGGTTAGAGACCTCAGAATGAGCTCAAAGTTGGAGGGTAACCTCTAGAGACATGTCTTATCACTTTGCAAGTGATAGACCCTAAATCAGAGACCATTTGACTGGGTTTTGAAATGTTTGAAAAATTCTTTGAAAAGGGTCTTTAGGACAAGACCTTAAGACTTTGAATTTGAGTTTAGACTTCTGGATTTGGAATGGATTGTAAGTTTGAGTGATTAGTATTGAAGTATCCAAATCATTTACAATCATGTGGTGATTGTTAATGAATGGATGAGGTCAAAGCTGGATTGAAGTTTGGATCAAAGTCTAAGTGAAAGGTTGGATTGTCAAATTGATTGGATCAAGGTTTGGATATGTTTGAAACTTGAATTAATTTGAATTTGCGTTGTATGAAGCTTGAGATTTAAATTGATCAAAGGTAGGAATCAAATTGAAGTTGGAGTTGATCAAATGTAGGAATTGATTTGAGGTTGAGGTTGATCAAGGGTGGGGATTGATTTGAAGTTGGAGTGGTCCTAAGATCTGGAGGAGTTCTAAGATCTAGGATTTAAGGGAATCCTAGGCTCTAGAGTAGGCTCTAAGGTCTGGCTCTAGGAAAGAATCCTAAGGTCTAGAGTGGATCCTAGGATCTAAAATTAATCTGGAGTTTGGAAGGGCCTTAGTGACCTCATACAAAAATGAGGTCAACAAATGGACCCCCAATGTGTGTGGTAGAAGGAACTTCTGCTGCACACATTGGCGTTGACCGAATAGGAGTAGGATCTTAAAGAGTTGAAGGAAGGGCATCACCCAACCTTCAGTCCATTGGAAACTAGTGAAAAGCTTACACCTATTTTGAAGAGAGGACTGGAGAAACCAAGGTAGGGAATACCTAGCCTTGGGTTTAAGGAAGGGCATCACCCAACCTTAGGCCTATAGGATGCTGATAGAAGACTTACTCCAAATAGGCATATAACCTGGAAAACTAGGATGGTGCCACGAAGGGCGTACTCCATCACTAGCGAATGGTCATGTGGGGAGGAAACTTGCTCCACACAGAGGACCTCAACTGGCAAACTAGGATGGTGCCACGAAGGGCGTACTCCACCACTAGCGAATGGTCATGTGGGGAGGAAACTTGCTCCACACAGAGGACCTCAACTGGCAAAATAGGATGGTGCCACGAAGGGCGTACTCCACCACTAGCGAATGGTCATGTGGGGAGGAAACTTGCTCCAAACAGAGGACCTCAACTGGCAAACTAGGATGGTTCCACGAAGGGCGTACTCCACCACTAGCGAATGGTCATGTGGGGAGAAAACTTGCTCCACACAGAGGACCTCAACTGGCAAACTAGGATGGTGCCACAAAGGGCGTACTCCACCACTAGCGAATGGTCATGTGGGGAGGAAACTTGCTCCACACAGAGGACCTCAACTGGCAAACTAGGATGGTGCCACGAAGGGCGTACTCCACCACTAGCGAATGGTCATGTGGGGAGGAAACTTGCTCCACACATTGGACCTCAACTGGCAAACTAGGATGGTGCCACGAAGGGCGTACTCCACCACTAGCGAATGGTCATGTGGGGAGGAAACTTGCTCCACACAGAGGACCTCAACTGGCAAACTAGGATGGTGCCATGAAGGGCATACTCCACCACTAGCGAATGTGATCCTAAGGGAGGGAACGATTCGACCCTAAAGGAGAAGGCGAAGAGCGTTAAAAAGAAGAGACCTTAAAAAAAAAGGAAGAATCAAGTTGCAAATCAAGAAAGGGGAATTTTATTAACTGATAAAATGAGCTACATCAAGCATAGTATTTCTTAAGGAAACGCCCGTTGACAGGTAGCATTGGGTGGTTCCCTTTACAATCTACTAACTGATACGAGCCTCCTTCGTAGACAGTCTCTATAACGAAGGGTCCTTCCCATGTAGGTTCAAATTTGCCTCCCAACTTTCGATGGGCTAAGATAGGCCTCCGAAGGACCAATACCAAGTCTCCTGCTCGGAAGGTCCTGGGTCGCACTAGCATATCATGGGCCTGAACCATACGGGATTTATACAACTCTAAACTTTGTTGAGCTTGGAGACGTCGCTCTTCAAGGCCTTCGAGTTCTTCCAATCGTAGTTTTGCATTTTGTTCATTTGTAATTTGATTCTGAACTGCAATTCTGAGCGAAGGGATTTGTATTTCCAAGGGTAGAACAGCCTCAGATCCATACACTAGTGCAAACGGGGTGGATTGGGTCGGGGTTCTATAAGTGGTACGATAAGCCCACAAAGCTTCCACCAACCGCTCATCCCACTGTCGTTTGTTATCATCAAGGGTCTTTTTAACAATTTGCACCAAGGTTTTGTTGAAGGCCTCGGCCAATCCATTCGCCCGAGGGTAATAGATCGTCGAGTATCTCCAATCAATATTATGGCGCCTTACAAAACTATTGATTTTTGTAGACTTGAATGCGGACCCATTATCGGATATGATTCTGTGAGGTACGCCGAATCGATATACGATATGATCACGAAAGAACTTTAAGACATGATGTGATGTTACGTTGCGTAGGGGAATTGCTTCCGCCCACTTTGAAAAGTAATCAGTCGCTGCTAATATGAAACGATGACCTCTCGCGGAAGGAGGGTCAATCAGCCCAATGATATCCGTGCCCCAACTTTCAAAGGGCCACGAGGCTATCATAGGGTGTAACACATTAGGCGGTTGATTTAAAACCACACCATGGACCTGACATTGATGATAGTGCTTTGCAGTATTCATGCAATCGTCAATCATTGTAGGCCAGAAGTATCCAAGTCTTTTAATCTTTAATTTCATTTTTGGACCCGATTGATGTGCACCGCACAGTCCTGAATGAACTTCATTAACAATCTTCAGGTCTTCTCGCTTGTCCAAACAGCGCAGCCACATATGATCGAAGGATCGACGGTACAACAAATCGTTAACAAGTGCATATGACAGGGCACGTTTCTTAATCTGGTGGGAGAGTGATTTATCCTGGGGAAGCTTCCCTTCTTTAAGGTAATCGATTAAGGTTCGTCTCCAATCGCCTTCTTCGTCGGTCGTCGAGGAGGTAGAAAGGATCTGAAGGGGAGTCTTATTCATGTGTTCCAAATCTATAGGAGAGAGGGCTTTACGACCCTGAATCTCTATAGGGATGGAATCCTCCTCAGGACAGGCAAATTCCTTTGCGAGTTTTGCTAAGGCATCTGCCATGTAATTGCTACCACGGGGAACCCTATACAAAGTAGCAGTAGGAATTTGTTCCAACAAGTGAAGTGTGTACTGGTGATATCTTAGGAGATTCGGATTCAGGACTTTATAAGTTTTGGCCACTTGGTTAATAATCAGTTGGGAATCTCCAAAGATCTTAATCTCTTTAATTTCCATTAGAATTGCAAGTTCCAGACCGGTTATCAGAGCTTCGTATTCGGCCTCGTTGTTTGTACAGGGCTCTGATAAATGATAGGAAAAGTACATCATTCCTTTTTCCGGTGTTATGAAAATTAAACCGACTCCAGCCTTTCCAGGAATTACAGATTGTTGGGTCACAATCCTATGAGAGTATGCTGCCCCATCAAAATATAATTCCCAGATTGCATCACCAGATTCCCTCAAACTCATGACTTGTTCGTCGGGTAGGTCATCGTTCAGAGGAGAATCTGCCGGCAGCGGGTGTGTTGCCAGAAAATTGGCGACGGCCTGTCCTTTCACAGCACGAAGAAGAGCGAAAGTAATCTCAAATTGCAGCAATATCATAGACGAACGAGCTAAACGTCCTGACAATGTAGGCCAGGTCATAAGATATTGCAAAGGATTAACTCTCGAAATCAAACTTATTGAGTGGGAGAGCATGTAATGCCTCAGTTTTTGAGCTGCAAAAACCAGAGCAAGACAATGCTTCTCGATTGACGGGTATCGAATTTCAGTAGGAAGGAGTCTTTGACTGAGGTAATAGAGAGCATTCTCTTTCCCTTCGTCGTTAACTTGAGCCAACAGGGCACCTAAAGATTCATCTAAGGCTGCAGTGTAGAGGATTAACGGCTTTCCCGGAATCGGAGCTGCCAAGACTGGCGGATTAGAAAGGTATTGTTTGATGTTGTCGAAAGCATTTTGGCACTTCTCGTCCCATACGAACTTAGCATCTTTTTTCGCAAGGACAGAAAAGGGTTGACATCTCCCGGAAAGATTAGAAATAAACCTCCTTATATATGCCAATCTACCTTGTAGAGACCTTAACTGGGTAAGGCTCTTAGGGGATGGCATATCTAAGATGGCTTCAATTTTAGCATGATCGATCTCGATTTCGCGGTGCCTCACCACGAATCCCAAGAATCTTCCTGAGGCGACACCGAAGGCACATTTCAAGGGGTTCATTTTCAGATCGTAGCGGCGCAACCGTTCGAAAACAACTCTTAAATCATATAGGTGAGCCTCTTTGACCTTGCTCTTGAAAACTAAATCATCAATATAGCATTCAACTTTATTATGAATTAAGTCGTCGAAGATACGGGTCATGGCACGTTGGTAGGTTGCTCCGGCATTCTTTAAGCCGAATGGCATTACCTTATAACAAAAGATTCCAATAGGGGTTCTGAACGCAGTATTTCTCTCATCTTCTGGGGCCATCTTGATTTGGTTATAACCCGATGAGCCATCCATGAATGAGAAAATAGCATGTGAGAAGGCAATGTCCACCATGAGTTCTGGTATTGGTAGAGGGAACTCATCTTTAGGACATGCCTTATTCAGATCCTTATAGTCGACACAAATCCAAATTTGACCATTTTTCTTTCGAACTGGCACGACGCTGGCCACCCAGGAGGGATATTGCTCCTCTTGAATGAATCCGACTTCTGCCAATTTCTTAACTTCAGAAACGACTTGGGACTCAATCTCTAAGCGCATGTGTCGAGGAGCTTGTTTAACAGGAATGGCATCATGCCGAACCCCAAGTTTGTGAACTGCTACCTCAGCAGACAAACCTGGCATTTCGTCGTATGTCCAGGCAAAGCAATCCCTGAACTCGAATAACAACTGGATTAAGTCTTGGGTTTCACCCTCGCTCAACAAAGTACTTATGAAAATCGGACGGGGGTCATCATCGTTTCCCAGGTTAATTTCTCTCAACTCATCGACTGTCGACTTAATTTCCTCTTCAAATTCAAGGGGTGCATCCCGAACTTGAAGATCATTGGGATCGTCTAAAGTCTCCAAACAGATTCCATCTAGAGGACAAGGAGGATCTGTAGGGACATTTGGAGAATCGAGGTGGAAAGTTATCATTAGGCAATACTCATCATCATCGAATGAACTAACTGTTCCAAAGCCAATACCACTTGTTGGATTTTTATTTATTTTTGTTCGCCAAATATTCTCGTGGTATCTAGCTTGACCCTTAGTCCATCGGTATGGTACAGAACCTTTAGAAAAAGTGTTTTTTACATAAACAGGGAAGTAGCCGAAAGGTAATTCCATTAATTCATTAAAATCTGCCTCCTCAAGGGTTACATCACCTTCGTCCCTTGCAGAGGAGGAGCCAGGAAAGAATTTCTGGACTTTCTTAACTTCACCATCCAAGTTGGGGGCCACTTCGACTTCCAACCCTACAATCCTGTCTACCGATAGTGGGGTCAGAGAAAGGGCCTCAATCCTTCTAGTGAGCTTTTCATACATTGTTAATTCAGGCTCATCCCTTTTAACTTTTTAAATATCTACCTCAGGGTCACTGTCCTGGTCTAAGGTGAGATCAAATTTTGGAGGAGCATTTATGTTCTGATAATCGAGAGAGAGGGCAGTACCTTGACTTTCTAGTTCACCATCAGAATCTGATTCCAAATCAATATACACATGTGCTGCTCTCCTATCTAATGAAGCACGGCCTCGACCTCGTGCCCTTAAAGCCATCCTCCCACCTCTTTGAGGTAATGTGCTTGGAGGCCTAAGGACAACGATATCAGAGTCGTCTTCACTACTCGATTGTGTCATTTCTTGATTGATATTTTTATCTTTTTCCTTCTTTTGGTCGAATTTTGGTCCAACCAATTTCTCCTCAATTTTGATCTCCAATTTAGAACGGGACGAGGACCCTTTTGGTATGAAATACGCAGCATCTTCGTAGATCCCAATTTCTTGAATTGAGAATGGTTGCAAATCACCCTTAATCACATGTTCAACGCCACCTCGTTGATACTTAACGCATTGGTGCAGGGTAGATGGAACCATTCTATATTCGTGAATCCAAGGTCTACTTAGAAGTGCGTTAAATGATGTAGTCGAATCAATTATATGAAATTTAGCTTCAGTTTTTAACCCTCCTATTTCTAGGAGTAAAGTGATTGAACCTAAAGCTCTCTCGCCCTTCTCGTTGAACCCACAAAGCACCAACCTATCGGTTGAAAGCTTGCTAGTATCAACTCTGAGATAAGCAAGAGTCTTTATGTTCATCACGTTGACCGATGCACCCGGATCAACAAGGACTCTTGATAACTTGAAGTTTCCCACATCTACGGTAATGTAGAGGGGCGATTGTGGTCGGCAGTTCCCAAGAGTAAATCTTCGTCTAAAAAGGTAACCCTGGGGACCTCTTTGAAGTAGAGAGCCTCACCTTCTGAAGTTGCAGCCAGCTGTGTTAAGCAAATCTCAGGGTCGAGAAGTGCTTTAATTAAAGACTCCCTCATTTCTTTGGAGAGAAGGAGGGCGTCGTAAATACTTAATTTTGCTGGCAACTTCCTAAGGTGGGCTAGGACGTTGTAATCAACCTTAGGAATGACAGACTCGAAACTCGGAGGAATTAAAGGAAATTCTAGTTGCTGAGGGGAATCTGGATTTAGATTTTCGAATGAGGATTGCTTGCCTTTGTCCTGAGGGGGCAACCTAGGAGGTAAGACTTTACCGCCACGGAGTTGCACCTGCTCGATGTCTTCAGGCGGGCAAACTAGAGCGGTGTCTACACTCATTGTAGGCATTGGATCGTCGTTTCCCGAAAGAGAGTCAGAATCTGAAAACTCTATCTCGATAGGACTTCCCTAAAAATCACTTTTGAGGAAATCACTTTCTTATAAGGCTTCACATTCGACATCTTCTTGAATAGTCGATTCGGGGAGGTCGGTTTGATTAACCTCAATATTCATTTCATTAGGAGTTTGATTCAAAACAGGAGAGTCATCAATTTGCATTTGAGATTCATGGCCAATCATCAAGACAGAAGTAGAAGGATGTTTTTTATTCATCTTTTGACCCTTCGCCTTTGATGGGGCAAAGTAAAAGTCAGATAACAAAAGAGGGGAAAGTGTTTTAACACCGCCATCCGCCATTCTAATACATCTCTCATCTACACACTTCCTCTCTACAAAATCAAATTTCTTTTCTTTTACATTTTTCTCAGTAGTTCCTAAGACTACTAGAGAGGGAAGTGGCTCAACATCCTTCTGCGAAGCGTCCAGGTCAACCTTCCACATCGGGGCCTGGGCTATTGTAGTCAGCTGTTGAGAAAGACGAAAAGACTTGTTAATCGACTTTTTAAGTGCCCGGGAGAAAGCAATGTCCCAACCATCTTCAACAAGACAAAAAGAGTTAGGAGGATTACCTGAAATGTTTTTAATTGAAGCCTTTTCTGGATCGACCAAGTATTCCTTAGGTATTATGATGTTACCTTGGGTGTAGTTCCTCTCAAGCCAATCTTTGAACACAACACAGTCCTCAAGAGGGTGACTAAGCATCCTGTGGTATGGGCAATACTTGGGATCATCTTTCTTGCTCTCATCCTCAGGCCTCCTGGCCTCTGGAAACTGAAAATCCGGTTTCTTTAACAAGCTCTTGAAGATCTTCTTAACTGACTCCCTTTTAAATGGATAAGGCTTTGCCAATCTCTCTCTAAAAGGGATGGAGGCAGGATCTTTAGTATACTGAGGAACTATCTGAAAGGGCTGCTTCTGAGGTGGCTGTGGTGGAAGTGGAGTGCTAGGCTGACTAATCACTGGCCTCTTTCCTTTATCTACTGCTGAGACCACATATTTCTTTTCAAATGTTTTCACCAATTTTGGACCCTTCCTTTCTTCAGACTGCTCTCGTAAGAATGGCATCCTAGGAGTCTCTTCCTGCAAATTGCTATCCTTATTAAGAAGTTTTTCAAAAGTTTTAATAGTGAAACCCTTCAGTAGAAAAGCAACAGGGCCGTGGATATTCTTCAAAAGAATCTCCACTGCGTGTTGCTCTTGCAACTAGGGTTCACACTTCATCGAGAGGTTTCGCCACCTCAAGATGTATTCAACCAGAGACTCTCCCGGCTTTTGCTTTTCAACCACAAGATTGCCCACAGTGGTACGCTGTTGCGCTCCAGAAAATCTCTTAAGAAAGAGGTTTTTTAGCTCGCTAAAAGTTCTTACTGAACCGTTGGGCAGATCGGCGTACCATTCAAAAGCAATGCCGGATAGACTACTTATAAATTGGCGAAATAGTAGAGCATCTGACCCTCCCGCATTGTAACAGCTTGCTCGGAAGTGGGCCAGATGCTGTCTCGGATTTTCAATTCCTGTGAAAACTTTCAAAAGTTGGTGGCACAAATCCCTTTGGGTAAGGAACTAAGTCATATTCCTTGGGGTAGGGTCTACCCTTTGAAATAGACACGGTTCCTTGAGAAAGGGCTAAGGCCTCCCTTACCTGGTCCTCAATTAACTGCTTAATATCCTTCTGAGGTAGGATCAAAGGAATGGTGGAAACTGCAGGGTGAACTGGAGGTGCCTCTACTGGACAAGGAAGGGTTACAGGTGGTGACTCGAGAGGTCCGGAACTAAATTCTGCCCTTTTGGCCTTTTCTGTGAGCTCTCGAACTGACTGGTGGATTTTAAGAGACTCTTGCTGTGATTTATCCAACTTCTCTTGCATTTCCCTAATTTGTGACATCATGCTAGCGAGCTGAGTCTCCAAGTTTTTTATGTGTTCTTCATCTCTGTCTTTCACAGACTCATTTGAATCTGACTCAACAGTATGTGGATCATCATCTTTAGCAAATCGGCGTTTACTGGGCTCAGCTTCTTTATTAGACCCTCTAGTCTTGACCACATGAATGCCACAAACATAATCATCTTCATCTCCAAGGAGATCATCCATATCAGGATCAAAAGAGGCCATTCCTTCTTTGTTCAACAAAATGTTTCTTATTTCTTGAACTACCTCCTCGACCGGTCTATCCCCAATTGACTTAGGATCAAGGGGTAAGTATCCTTTGTACTCTGCCATATCGAATAATTCTTCAGAATCCATGAGGGCAATGATTTCTGTGAGTTTTGGATTAGGATCTGGTTGAGACTTTGTATCCGGTTCATCTTCCATTTCTAGATCCTGGTCAATTCTCTCCTCTTCGACTATCCAGAGCTGGTAGTTAGAAGAGTGGCATCCTCTACAGGGAGAGGGACATATACCTCAGGGGGAGAAGCAGGAGCTTGTAAAGTGATAGTTCCCACATCTGGCAAGGTAAGGTCCTCAGACACCTGACTAAGGGGCCTAGGAATGACACTCGGACCTTGGGGATCATCAAATGGGGTAGCAGGGATGATGACTATTGGATCTTGAGTTAGACTGGCTGTGGTAGGACTGTCAACTGTAACAACTGGGGTACTGGTCTGGACATCCATCAAGTCAACTGAACCCGGAGTAGGGTTGGCTGAAACTCGTTGGAGCTGCAGAATGAACTTAGAAGTTCTAGGAGGTGGTGGCAGACTTTCCAACTTAGTTCTCTTTGGCACATATTTCTTTTCAGGAGATTTAGGTCTTTTTCCCTTAAGATCTATAGACTTTTGAATCCTAACCTCCTTTGGCTTAACAATCATTGAGGCTAATCTTACAGGTTTATGTGGGGGTACCGGGGGTCTACCAGTAGAATGGTGGTATCTCTCGGACCCAGTCAACACAATACCCTCTGTTTGAGAGGACGGAGGGCGTGGCACCCAATGATATCCATCAACCAGTACTGAAGTAGCGGGCTGTCTAACATACTTTTTATTCTTTCTGACGAACTGTGGGGTTAAATTCTTTGCTTCAGACACTTCTTCCTTCAACATTTCTTTTTGGAAGTGATGTGAGATCACTCCCTTCAATTATTTTACATATTCCTCCTTAGTCTTTCCAGACTGTGCAGCGCAGGTATGAATTATGTTTCTCAAAGTCCTTGTCTTCTGGAGATGTTTTTCTTTCCGAGTCTTCTTAGTCGAGTAGTCGACCGGGCATGGTGGAGAACGGGCTATCCTAGCTGCCTTCTCCTCTCCTTGAGCTGAAGCCAGGGGGTAAAAGCGACTCCCCTTTAGGAGGGGAGAGGAAGTAGGAATAGGTAGCTCCTCAACAGCCTTAGGTTCTACTTGAGCTAAGGTCTTAAAAGGTAGAACTCTCTTAGCCTTAGAGATCTTCTTTCTAAGTCTTTTTAAATAGTTTTTCTTCTGATTCTTAGTGGCAAAGCTAAGCCCAGAACTAGACCCCTCCTCAAAAACAGATTTGAGTTCAGTGGGAGGCTCAACAACTGGTTCAGACTATTTCTGATCATCACTGACTACTAGCAAGGTGGGTGCAGATCCCACAATCAACTCAACCACTAGGGGAATTTCCTTACTGGCATCCAAACTAACAATTTGGTGACCATCCATAGAGAGCTCAAGAGTACTGAATCCCATTCCAAAAATGATAGTGCTCCCTTGGTCATTAACAGTCGAGGACAACTCTCGGTCAAAAGAGAAAATCAATTGGCCAGCCATTTGGGATTTTCTGAAAGTTAAAGAAAGGGTTGAAATTAGATTTACTTTAAAAGGGTGGTGAAAAATATATTATTTTTTTAAAATTGAGGCTTGTAAAAATATCTCAACCCCCCCAAAACATGTGTCGAGCAGTGAAGGATATTGCCTAACACATGTTAAAAGGGTGAAGAAACTAAGCACATGCCCAGAAAGTTTTCTAAAAAAAACTTGACATATGTTAGCCCATAAGGAGAACGTATTGGGTAACATATGAAAATTTAGAATTTAAGAAAATTTTGAAGAAATTTTAAGTCTTGGAGGGTTTAATGGAGGTTTTCTCAAAAACTCCAAAACACAACGGACAGAGTTTCCCCTTGCCCGAAGGCTTATAGAATCGTGAGAAAACCCAAGTAAAAGGAATAGTCTAACCCTCCCCACCCCTGGAGGTCAAAGAAGAAGTGAGGGGGTTAAAAATAAAGTAATTTGGGATGTCCGAAATAAAAAATCTTGAATTCTTTTCAATTTTAAGGATTTATATATTGAATAAGAAATTTATCAACCATAAATCCATAAGATTGAAAAGGATAATCAAAGATCTGATTTGTGTTTGAATAGTTGCTATTTGAATGATTTATATTTGTGCAACTTATGTAGTTTTGATGATTCCAAACATTATTGTTCAGATGTATAGTTATCTCCTAACAATTTTAGAAGATTTGCACTTGCTCTTGTGTGTACTAACATTTCAGGAAAATCAGACTCCAGACTACGAAAACTTCAAATCAAATTCAACATATGATATTTTATTTATTTGAAGTTTGTCTTTTCTTTGAATTAATTTTGAAAGGGAGTGATTGTAATTGAGTGAATAAAATCTCACACACACAAATTAGGAGATCTTGAAATTCTATACTGATCGTACAGGACGATATTTATCGTACTGGACGATCTGTCAGTTATCTCCTGTAGAGCACTTGGAATGAATAGGAACTTGCTTGAAATTTTTTTTTTTCTAAGTCCTATTCGTCCAGGACGAATTTTATTTTTGTCCCGGACGATGGGTTCTCTGTAAAATTTTCGTCCAGACGAATTTTATCATCGTACGAGGCGACCAGTGCTCTGGAAAATTTTCGTCCAGACGAAAACAAATTATCGTCCGCGGCGATGGGTGCTCTGGAAAATTTTCGTCCAGACGAAATAAATAATCATCCAGGACGATCGGCTCTCTGGAAAATTTTCGTCCAGACGAACATATTTTTGTCCAAACGGTGAACCGACTTAGAACAGTTTTTAGCAGTTTCTAGAACCGACCTGGTAATAACCGTTCGTACTGGACGAACCTACTTCGTACAGGACGATCAGCTGTACGAAGTCATTTCGTACACATATACAAATTGGGTCGTTTCAGATCGTTTAAGTAAAATCGTCCAGGACGATCCAGGATCGTACAGGACGATCCACTGCGTACAGAATTGGAAATTTGCAGTTTTTGGGCGGTTTTTCTTGTCTTTTCTATAAAAGGTCCAAATTAGACTGCCACCCAATCTTTTTGTCATTTGATCTTCGTGCCTCTTGAGAGAATAGCCAAGGAGAGAGTGGAAGAGAGCATTCAAAGGAGGATTCCTACCACTGGAGCGAGAAGGCTTCACTTGGATTGCTAAGGTAAGAGTCTCTACTTGTGAAATTGGATTTCTTCACTCTTTCTTTCTTCTTTCTAGATTCTTGTGAGAAGATCATTCAAGAAGGTCCGGTTCTCTGCCGACACTTGGAGAGTGTGAACAGACGAGGGTTCTCTGCCCACACTAGGAGAGTGTAAAAGGAAAAGGTTCTCTGCCTACACTTGGAGAGTGTGAACAGCCGTAGGGTTCTCTGCCCACACTAGGAGAGTGTGAAAGGACGACGGTTCTCTGCCAGCACTGTGGATTGTGTAAAAGGACGACGGTTCTCTGCCGCACCGGGTAGTGGTGAAAAGAGTGTTTTGTACAGGCTTCTCCGCCTTGCTGTGGGTGCTAAAGGAGAGTCACTTTGTGGTATTAGTGCAATACTCAGAGGGTGCCTCTGAGGAGTGGATGTAGGTCTGGTTATAGACCGAACCACTATAAATCTGGTGTCATTTACTTTATTGCTTTTACGTTTCCGCACTTTAAATTTCAGTTTTAACAACTCTGTGGTTGAAAAACATTTTTCTACTAAACTTTAAAAGAAAATTTTATTTCGGTTCAACTTTATTATTAAGAGGGTTTAAAATTTTTAAAACTACCAATTCACCCCCCTCTTGGTAGCCGTGGGACATTTACTTAGGCTTAACAACCTAATTACTAGACTCAACAAGTGGTATCAGAGCATTGTTTCAAAATCATAAGTTTGAACTACTTTTTGATTAACGTAGATGGCTACATTTGGAAACCGAAACACACCTGAGGGTTACTCTATCACTAGACCTCCACTGTTTGACAATATTCCTTTTGATTTTTGGAAAACACGCATGTCTACTTTCTTACAGTCACTTGATTATCGCATGTGGATGCTAGTCCAGGAAGGTTACACAAAACCAACTAGATTAGTTGATGGAATTAGGGTAGATACACCCTATGCAGATTGGACTATAGAAGAACGTGACTTAGCACAATTAAATGCGAAATGTTTAAATAGTTTCTTTTGTGCTTTAAAATCTGAAGACTACATGCGAGTTTCCACTTGTAAAAGCGGAAAAGACATATGGGATAGACTTTGTATTACTTATGAAGGGACAAATGAGGTTAAGCAATCAAGACTCAATATCTTGTTACATGACTACGAATTATTTCGCATGAAACCTAATGAATCTATATCTGACATGTACACAAGATTCACTCAAATTGTCACCTCTTTGCATGCACTTGGTAGGGAATTAACTAATGCTGAAATGGTTAATAAGATTCTTCGTTGTTTACCTACTGCATATGATGCTAAAATTACTGCAATTACAGAGTCTAAAGATCTGAACATTTATTCAATTGACAATCTTCTTGGTTCACTCATTGCTTACGAGCAAGGAGTAAGTCAAAGAAAGATTGATGCAGGTGAACCAAGAAAGGACAAGAATATTGCACTAAATGTGGAAGAGTCAGAAAGTGAACACTCACAACCTAAGGATGAAGACGATATTGCACTGATGACTAGACAATTCAGAAGCTTTTTAAAGAGGAAGCAGAAGAGACGCCAGCAATGGAATAGAGGTAAGTATAACAGAAATGGCAAGGTTTCTAATGAAGTGATTTGTAATGAATGCAGGAAACCAGGTCATATAAAGACTGATTGTCCAAAACTCAAAGCCACTCCTAGCAAGGAAAAGGTAGAGGAGAAACCAATGGTAAAGAAGGGCAAGAAGAAGTTTCAAGAAGAAGTTTCAAAAGGCTTTTTGGGCGGACTCAGCTTCAGACTCATCTGAGACTGAAAAAGAAGAAGAAGTCACCAACCTTTGCTTGATGGCAGATAAATCTGAACAATCAGATCAAGAAGAGGTATGTGATTTAACTTATAATGAATTGTTTGAAGTTTCTGAACACATGCATGATGCATATAGGAAAACGAAAAAGATGCATGCTAGTTTAGTTTTAGAATTGGAAGAGCTTAATAAGGAACACGAAATCCTTAGGAAAGATCATGCTTTAATTGATAGCAACCACATGAAAATACTTGATGAATATGATGACTTGAATAAAAATTTTGAGAATTTAAAATCATCCTATGCTGAACTTGAAAAAGAGTTTAAGAAATTTAAGGATGAATCTGAGAGCAAGACATATAGAATCAATTATACAAATCGATTCTTGGAGGATATGAATTCATTTTACAAACTTACTATAAGAGCTCTCGAGGATAATAGGAACCCCCCTAAACTTGAAGATTTTACAAATCCTAAATATTATCCTAAATTCATGAAATCCCTTAGAAGACAATCATATGAAAGAAAACATAGGAATATTTTTCCTAATGTTAAATGTAACAATTGTGGATTTTTGGGACATATATCTCACACCTGCACTTTAAAGATGAAACCTAATTTGGTGTGGAGAACTAAGATGCATAAACCTAGACATATCACACATGCATCTGATTATAAATTTCATAAAGGTGAACCCAAACTAGTTTGGGTTCCCAGGTCTAACATTTGAGAATTTTGCAGGAATACTCTCACACAAGACCTCGTGAGAGTATATGGTACCTGGACAGCGGATGTTCTAAGCACATGACTGGAGATACTGCTCAATTCATAACGCTGGAAGCCAGGAGTGGAGGCAAGGTTACACTTGGAGATAATACCACAAAGAAAGTGGTTGGATCAGGTATGATTGGAAATTTGAAAAACTTTTTCATAGACAATGTTTTATTAGTTGAAGGCTTAAAACATAATTTGCTTAGCATAAGTCAGCTATGTGATAAGGGCTATAATGTAAAATTTTTACCTACTAGCTGCATAATTAGCCTAAATGGGAAAATTGTTTTAAATGGAAAAAGGGTGAACAATGTCTACATGCTAGATTTAAATTGTATTCAATCTCCTACTGCTTTTTGTTTGAAAACTGTTTCTGATGAATCATGGCTTTGGCATAGGAGACTTTGTCATTCTAGTATGAAAAATCTTAGAAAAATTACCCAAAAGAATTTGGTGAGAGGAATACCTAAACTAGACTTTACTAAGGACCATCTGTGTGATGCATGTCAATTAGGAAAACAAGTGAAGTCCTCTTTTAAGTCCAATAAAGATCTTAGGACCAGTAAACCATTAGAAATTCTTCACATGGATCTTTTTGGACCTGTAAGCACTGTAAGTCTAGGAGGAAAGGTATATGGATTTGTTATAGTAGATGATTTTTCAAGATTCACCTGGGTTAAATTTCTTTTTCATAAGAGTGAATCATTTGAGGAATTCAGAAATTTTTCAACTTGGATACAAAGAAAACTAGGATGTGAAATAATTTCTATACAAAGTGATCATGGAGGAGAATTTGAAAATGAAAGATTTGAAGATTTCTGTAAAGAAAAGGGGATTGATCACAATTTTTCTGCACCTAGAACTCCTCAACAAAATGGAGTAGTTGAAAGAAAGAACAGAACATTAATAGAAGCCGCCCGAGCAATGTTAGCAGAATACTCACTTCCTAGATATTTTTGGGCTGAGGCGGTTAGCACTGCATGCTATGTTCTGAATAGGGTGAATGTGAGATCAAATTTGAATAAAACACCCTATGAGTTGCTAAAAGGTAGAACACCAAATTTGTCTCATTTGCATGTATTTGGTTGCAAGGTGTTCATACATAATAATGGAAAATCTGCCTTAGGAAAATTTGATCCAAAATCAGATGAAGGAATTTTTGTTGGATATTCAAGTGTTGGAAAATCTTATAGAGTATTCAACAAAAGAACTTTAGTCATTGAAGAAACCACACATGTTGTTTTTGATGAAAATGGAAACATGGAAGAGCCAAAAGTTGTTGAAGAAGAAATTGAAGAAAACTCCCAAAAGATTGATAGATTAAATTTGGAAGAAAATGTGGAAGAAAATTTAGAAAGAGAAGACCCTTTGCCTAGAGATTTGAGATTTTCTAAAAACCATCCAAAGGAATTGATTATAGGTGAACCAAGTGAGGGTGTTAGAACTAGGCGTGGATTAAACAAGGAAGTCAATCATTCAGCCTTTATTTCAACTATTGAACCCACTAACATTGATCAAGCACTTTCAGATGAATTTTGGATATTGGCCATGCAAGAAGAGTTAAATCAATTTGTAAGAAATAAAGTTTGGGAACTAACTACAAGGCCAAAAGATCAAAGTGTTGTTGGAACCAAGTGGGTGTTCAAAAATAAAATGAATGACTCAGGAGTAGTCATTAGAAATAAGGCTAGATTAGTAGCTAAGGGGTATAATCAAATTGAAGGAATTGATTTTGAGGAAACTTTTGCCCCTGTAGCTAGACTTGAAGCAATTAGGGTTTTACTAGCCTTTGCCTGTTTTAAAGGTTTTAAATTGTTTCAAATGGATGTCAAAAGTGCCTTTTTAAATGGAGTAATTGAAGAAGATGTTTTTGTAGAACAACCTCCAGGTTTTGAAAATTCTAAATTTCCAAATCATGTTTTCAAATTAAAAAAGGCATTATATGGATTGAAACAGGCACCTAGGGCTTGGTATGAGAGGTTAAGCACCTTCCTACTTGAAAGATCTTTTGAAAAAGGAAGTGTGGATACAACTCTCTTTTTAAGGAAAATTGGAAAGGATATACTTATTGTTCAAATTTATGTGGATGACATCATCTTTGGATCTTCAAATAAACATCTTTGTGATGATTTTTCTAAAACAATGAGTAGTGAATTTGAAATGAGTCTAATGGGAGATTTAAATTACTTTCTAGGATTTAGCATTAAGCAACTTGAGGAAGGTACTTTTCTTAGTCAAACCAAATATATTAAGGACATCCTCAAAAAATATGAAATGGACAATGCTAAACCTGTTAGTACACCAATGAGTTCTTCAGTTCAGTTAGATAAAGACCTTAAGGGAAAATCTGTTGATCAAAAGAAATTTAGAGGGATAATTGGATCTTTACTTTACTTGACTGCTAGCCGACCAGATATTATGTTTAGTGTTTGCTTATGTGCTAGATTTCAATCAGATCCAAAAGAATCACATTTGACAGCAGTGAAAAGGATTTTAAGATATCTACTAGGAACTCAAAACTTAGGAATTTGGTATCCTAAGTTTAGCTCTTCATTTGAAATTATTGGTTACTCAGATTCTGACTTTGCAGGCTGTAGAGTGGATAGGAAAAGCACTTCTGGAACATGTCAATTCATTGGAAATTCATTAGTTTCATGGTCTAGTAGAAAACAAAATTCAGTGGCACTATCTATTGCAGAAGCAGAATACATTGCATTAGGAAGTTGTGTGGCACAAGTACTTTGATTAAAACAACCGTTGATTGACTTAGGATTAACTATAGGCACTATTCCAATTTATTGTGACAATACTAGTGCTATTTGCATTTCCAAAAATCCTATTCAACATTCTAGAACCAAACACATCGATATAAGGCATCATTTCATAAGGGATCATGTATCCAAAGGAGAAATTGAACTCATACATGTTTCAACTGAAAATCAACTTGCAGACATTTTTACAAAACCTTTAGCCTTTGATACCTTCAGTACTTTAAGAACAAGGCTTGGTGTTATTGATTTGAATGCTTAACTAAAATGTCTTTGCAACATTGATACTTGTTGTGTTTTGTTTTTGTAATTTTGTGAATTTTGTGTGTTTTTAATGAATTGTTTTTTGGATTTATGATTTTGGTTTTATGTTTTCTGTGTTTTTGTTGATTTTGTTAATTTAAAAAATTCAAAATTAAAATTTTTTTTGGAGGAAATCGTCCAGGACGAAATGTTTTCGTATGGGACGATATGTGAAGGAACAGTTTGCGCGAATTTAAACCGTTTTGAGAGCAGTTTTTTATTTGATCGTCTGTACGATATTTAATCGTCCAGGACGAATTTTTTTTCTCTCTCAAACGTCGGGACGATTGAATGCAGCGGTTGAGTGGATAAGACAGTTTTTAATACGAACTTCGTCTGTACGAAATTTTTTTGTCTGTACGAACATGTGTCGGTTCATTGTAGGGGACGGTTTTCAAGAGTCATTAAAACGAAACACTTTTCGATCGTCTGTACGAAATTTTTTCGTCTGTACGATCGGTCAAGTCAAAAAGCCTATACGAAGGGACGCATCGTAAGTTGTGTTGAATACGAAAAGCCGTTACATTTTGGACGAATTGGATCGTCTGTACGAAATTACTTCGTCCAGACGAACGATAATTTTTCGTCCAGGACGAATATTTTCGTCCAGGACGAACGTATCGTTTTTCTTTAAATATGAAGGCTTTCAAACTTGACAATCACACTTTCAAACATCTTTTTCAATCCCTTTCTACATCAAATCAACTATGGCCTCCTCTAGCAAAAGACAAAAAGTTTTGGTGAAGAAACCTAACAGGAATGCCCCAGACAACTTTCTTTCCAAGGCAAATGAGGAATCTTTTCCTCGTTTTGCATCTGCAAAAATCACTCCGTCTCGCATTCTTATCCAAACAGAGTTGAAATTTCGGGTATTGCACCTCTTCGCCTCAACCCAATTTCAGTTCATTCTTTCTCTCGTCCATCTCTACAATAAGCAAACCTACCATTACTTTCTAGCCAACATGAGTTTCAATTCTGACCACTCTATCATTAGTTCTTTTGTTTTTAAGAAAAAAGTTGAGATCACCAAGCACGACCTTGGTGCATTTTTAAACTTAAGAACTGAGGGATATAGAGCCCACACCCTAATGTCAGAAACCTCCTTCAAATGGTTTCAAATCAATAGGGTAATTAGAGAAAATGCGATTGACAATCATGTTGCTAGAGTGGCCGGTATGACCCAAGATGCCCGAATCATCCAGCATATCCTTAGATCCTCAATTATTCCTAAAGCTGGTGATAGGATTAACATTACTCCTCTCCTTTCTTGTCTAACTTTTTTAATCATGAAAAGACATCCTATTGATGAAGCCCAACTCATCCTAGATCATATCTATGGGCTTTCAGAAATAGGACATCCTGATCAGAAGAGGAAGAAGAACATTTCATTAGGGCACTTAATTACTTATATTTTGGAGAAGAAGTACAATATAGTGCATCCTGATGAAGAATATGAAGAGCCAGTTTACTATAACGATGCATCTTTCAGATTGCTCTTCAAGGAGGAGAAAGAAAAAGCACATGCTAGTGCTTCAGAAGAAGAAGAAGAAGGAGTGCAAGGTTCTGCTTCTCAATCAGATTACCAGAATCTGATTGAGAGATTTGATAGACTAGAGACTCACATTGATCAAAGATTTGATCAATTTGATGCTCAACTTACGCAGCAGCAACAAGACATTGGTAATATTAAAGATGAAGTTCATGAAATTAATACCAATGTAATGTTGATGGCCTCCTACTTCAATCTCTTTGGCGGCATTCCTCCTCCTCCTCCAGAACAGTAGAATTTTTATGTGTGTCTGTTGTATTTTGTTTTGTTTTTGTTTGTTTTGTTTTTATCTTATCTGTGTTATTGTGATTGTTTTTATGTTTTTTTTTTTAAGTTCAATGTATTTTTTTTTTGGTGTAATCTGTTCCTTTAATGAAAGTTTGTTTCTATTAGATTTGTTTAGAAATGTGGTTAATGTTTGTGAATTTCATTAGTATTATTTAATCTACATAGTGCTTAAATTCGATTGTAATTTGAGATTATCTATATTAGAAAATCTAGACTTTCTAAATTTATAATTTGTTTATAACTTGTTGTAATTAGAACTTTTAAATTCATGTCTATTCATTTAGACTACATAAAAGTTAATATTGTTATTGCAATTTTGATGTTTTCTTATTTTGTATTTCTATGCTCAAATGATATTTATGCACCTAGAAATATTTGAAATTTTAGATTATAGATTTTGGAAAGAATTGGTCAAATTACTCTTGAACATTGTACAAATGTACAAAAATCAAAAGGAATTCGCAAAAATTTGCAAAGTGAAAAAGAGGCACAAAATAAGCCCAACCAAAGAAAAATGCACAAAAATGTGCTCCAAAACTTTGAAAAGATGTGCAAAGCACCACATGAGGTAATTCTCTTCTTTCCAAATTCGTTCAATCTCTTAATTCAAGTTGATCTAATGTTCATTTATATTCTATTGAACTTTGAAATATAGAATTTTTTTTACATCTCACTTGTAATGATTTTCAATAATCAAAATGTCTAAATTGAATCATGTCTTTGATAAATTCTTCTTACTTACAATGTTATTTCATTTCATAAATTTTATGAATTTCTATGATTGACCTAATATCTTTAGTTTAAAATTGCATACCCTATGTCAAATCACAATTTAGATTAAATTTTAACAATGAATTTCATATAATTATTTACATTTCTTGTCTTTTTCTTCTTCACTTTTTGTTGCTGTCAAAAAGGGGGAGAAATTATTATGTGTTTGTATTTTTGTGGTTTGTGTTTTCTATTTTTAATTGTTCTGTTTGCAAGTTTTTTATTTATTTGTTCTGTTTGCAAGTTTTTTATTTGTTTGTGTTAAAAATTTTTTTGAATAACAAAAATATTGTTCTTTAAATATTGTTCTTTAATGCCTCCTTATTTTAATGTACTCATAAATTCAGGGGGAGTTTAGGAGATAAGAGATTTGTTTTAACTTGAAACCTTACAAATAATAATTGTTTTGCCATCATCAAAAAGGGGGAGATTGTTTGAATAGTTGCTATTTGAATGATTTATATTTGTGCAACTTATATAGTTTTGATGATTCCAAACATTATTGTTCAGATGTATAGTTATCTCCTAACAATTTTAGAAGATTTGCACTTGCTCTTGTGTGTACTAACATTTCAGGAAAATCAGACTCCAGACTACGAAAACTTCAAATCAAATTCAACATATGATATTTTGTTTATTTGAAGTTTGTCTTTTCTTTGAATTAATTTTGAAAGGGAGTGATTGTAATTGAGTGAATAAAATCTCACACACACAAATTAGGAGATCTTGAAATTCTATACTGATCGTACAGGACGATATTTATCGTACTGGACGATCTGTCAGTTATCTCCTATCGAGCACTTGGAACGAATAGGAACTTGCTTGAAATTTTTTTTTCTAAGTCCTATTCGTCCAGGACGAATTTTATTTTCGTCCCGGACGATGGGTTCTCTGTAAAATTTTCGTCCAGACGAATTTTATCATCGTACGAGGCGACCAGTGCTCTGGAAAATTTTCGTCCAGACGAAAATAAATATCGTACCGGACAATCAGCTCTCTGGAAAATTTTCGTCCAGACGAAAACAAATTATCGTCCGCGGCGATGGGTGCTCTGGAAAATTTTCGTCCAGACGAAATAAATAATCGTCCAGGACGATCGGCTCTCTGGAAAATTTTCGTCCAGACGAACATATTTTCGTCCAAACGATGAACCGACTTAGAACAGTTTTCAGCAGTTTCTAGAACCGACCTGGTAATAACCGTTCGTACTGGACGAACCTAGTTCGTACAGGACGATCAGCTGTACGAAGTCATTTCGTACACATATACAAATTGGGTCGTTTCAGATCGTTTAAGTAAAATCGTCCAGGACGATCCAGGATCGTACAGGACGATCCACTGCGTACAGAATTGGAAATTTGCAGTTTTTGGATGGTTTTTCTTGTCTTTTCTATAAAAGGTCCAAATTAGACTGCCACCCAATCTTTTTGTCATTTGATCTTCGTGCCTCTTGAGAGAATAGCCAATGAGAGAGTGGAAGAGAGCATTCAAAGGAGGATTCCTACCACTGGAGCGAGAAGGCTTCACTTGGATTGCTAAGGTAAGAGTCTCTACTTGTGAAATTGGATTTCTTCACTCTTTTCTTTCTTCTTTCTAGATTCTTGTGAGAAGATCATTCAAGAAGGTCCGGTTTTTTTCCGACACTTGGAGAGTGTGAACAGACGAGGATTCTCTGCCCACACTAGGAGAGTGTAAAAGGGAGAAGGTTCTCTGCCTACACTTGGAGAGTGTGAACAGCCTTAGGGTTCTCTGCCCACACTAGGAGAGTGTGAAAGGACGACGATTCTATGCCAGCACTGTGGATTGTGTAAAAGGACGACAGTTCTCTGCCGCACCGGGTAGTGGTGAAAAGAGTGTTTTGTACAGGCTTCTCCGCCTTGCTGTGGGTGCTAAAGGAGAGTCACTTTGTGGTATTAGTGCAATACTCAGAGGGTGCCTCTGAGGAGTGGATGTAGGTCTGGTTATAGACCGAACCACTATAAATCTGGTGTCATTTACTTTATTGCTTTTACGTTTCCGCACTTTGAATTTCAGTTTTAACAACTCTGTGGCTGAAAAACATTTTTCTACTAACTTTAAAAGAAAATTTTATTTCGGTTCAACTTTATTATTAAGAGGGTTTAAAATTTTTAAAACTACCAATTCACCCCCCTCTTGGTAGCCGTGGGACATTTACTTAGGCTTAACAACCTAATTACTGGACTCAACAATTTGACGCTGTCGCCTCACAGGCTATGCCGGGGCAGAAGGTCAAAATCAGAACAAAAATCTAGATAAGGCCAATTTTGGAGGTACAACCTCTCTTTTAATATTTATATTTTTTTTAGATGTTGGACACACTCACCCAAGGAAGAAATGGGTAAAGGGACCAATGGAAGAAATGATAGTTGAAACTACCGATGAAACAAAATTCTGCCACTATTAAAGATGGGAAGAGAAATTTAGTCCCACCGGGCGTGCCATTTATTTGTTGGTGGAATTTTGGAAAACATGTTTTGAAAGATATTAGTTTTCTTTGGGGATTTTAAGATTAAGGTTGAGTTCTAATTCTACGGTCGAATCAACTCGTTAGAAAGAGTATATCACCCTGAAGGATGAAAATAAACTTTCATAAGGGTGTTAAGACTTAGAATTATGTAAACTCATCTTGAATACTATGATTGGGTTCTAAGGAGAACTTTATATGGTCCCAAGGGAACAAAGTACAGTTCGACTAAATACCCAATTACAATATTCAAGAAACATGATCGTCGCATTCACACCCAAAGCTTTATCGAAGAAGGATGTATCTCCCCGAAGGAAAATGACACCATACTACGATAATTCTTCTAATGCAACTACGATGATCATTATTTAACTTTTCCCAAAGAAAACTAATAAAGTTTTAGAAAGTAAAAATTTTTAAAATCAGGTGTGTGTAGTTCCAAATCTCCTACGAGCGCAAGCCCTCGTAGTTAATTACATCGTAAGGAGATAAAATCTCCTAAGAAAACTCCCGATTAAAATGGTGGTAGAATTTTGTTAGATTTTCTAGGAGTGATATCAAAAAGAGATGAATTTTGGAAACTCATAAGGGAATGGATCAAAATTGAGCAGTTATTAACGGAGTTAAAGGAGGAGAGGTAGGGGACACTTTAAGATTCCAGAACCATCCGGAAGTGTCCCAACTTAATCTAAGTGTTGGGCTTTATGTTTTAGGATTGAAATGAAGCTTTAATTAGAGTTAAGTATTTTATTAGAAATTTGGGACTATATTCCCGAAATTTGGGGTCTTATAATCAAAGATCTACCCCATATCCTAAATCTATTTTGGACACTGGACCACGGTCGTCCGATCCTAACTAATGCAGTGCAAGGTCTGGACTTACCCCGGCCTGGATTGGGGAGCCAGCTAAACACCTAATCGATTTAAAAGAGATGAATCCGGTCTTTTATGAAAGAGTGGTAGGGATGTTTTAATTAAAGTTTTGGAGAGTTGGGGCCGACATCTAGAGATTCTCCTAATTGACCCCTTTGACTTATGTTGGGTGCTAAAATGCTAAGGACTATGAAATTAAAATTTTGACTCTTTTAATTTGTATCTAATGCAATGCATGCTGGTCGACAACTTCCAAATCGAGTATGCTTGAAATTTTTAAAAATAAGCATATAAAATAATTTTTTAGAAGACTGGACTTCCCCAGGTTCGACACCTCGTCCTCATAGGTCAGACTATTCGGACTCTACCCGCAGGCGGGGAAGGGTCTAAAGCAAGGAAAGTGTAATGCAGAAATATGCATGCGACCCCGAGATCGATCCCCAGCTAATTCCCTAGATTCGTTATCTTTCTATGTTATTTAGACTCACCAAAATTTTAGACTTTTAAGGTTATGAGTAGAAAACTTTCACACCCTCACGAGTCTCACGTATCTAGGCGAAAACAAAAAGCGGCATGCTTTTGCCAAAAAACTAGTAAAACCAAGTAATCCTAAAGGCAATCAAATCATCACATCAAATATAAATTAATTAATAAATGTCCATAGGCAGAATTGCCTTGCTTATTATAAACCAGAATATTACAGAAAGTAAAGTGGCCGGGCACCACTGACAACAACCCGAATTCTAAACCTAGTAATGACGCAAGTTATTTTGAGTGGGATACTCTCAATCTTCAAATCTTCAAATCTTCAATCTCATTCTTCTTTGGGCTCCTTTTCTTCAATCCTCTTGGAATCTTCGTAGTGGATTACCCAAATGGACAAGAGGGCACTTTCCTCTAAGGGGGAAGGCCACTCTTTCCTCTTTGGGTAAGGAAGAGGTATGATCCAAATTTAGATTTCCAAATGAAAAAGGAGTGTTCCCTAAAGGGGTATCCTTTCCTCTTTGGAATCCAAGCTTTGGGTCTATGTATCCCGACTCAAAATCAACTTTCACAACACTTGACACTTACACAAATTACATTAATATCAAAATAAAAATCTAGACTCACCTGCAGGGTTATCCTAAGCAATTAATATATATAAAGCAGTTATTCCCAAGCAGTTGTATATGAGCAGAAAAGAAAGTAAACACACTGGCCACGCTCTTTTTATGATTTGGGGGCTTTAGCAGCTGAAGCACCTGTGCAAAGAGTTTATAATATTTATGCATTTTTTGATTTGCCCCCTTTTTATATTACCCTGCATGAGCGTGGCCACCTGCAGAAAACTGTGTCAACATCTAGATCATACCTAATCTAAGGGTAATCTAGTTGCCAAACACATCAATCCATCCACAGAGTACAGAAAAAGTAAGCAGACACAGCAAAGCAATTTCATTCACAACATGCAGTGAAAACTACGAAAAATCCGGCACACAGCAGTAAAGTAAACACCGGCCTAACCTAGATCTAGAGTTGGTCGTCCTAGCACATCATCTAAAGTGTGTGAGAAAGGTCGTGTGGCTGGGATAGATCCTAAAGTAGGTTATTAATTAAAATTGTCTAAAAGTCTGGGTTTGTTAAGGTTTAAAAGGGGATTTAGATTAAAATTTAAGTATTAATGAATCAATAATTTTAATTAGACATGTTTTAAAAATTAATTGATTACTACCTTTGTTTCACACCGAGGCTGTGAAGTTTATTTCACCTTCCTTGGGGCTAAGCTAATAGCCTCGTAGGCCTGGGTTACCCAGTAGCAATCAGGGTTGATTAAGTTATTTAAATTAGTTAGAATTAAAAGAGTGGATTAATATAAAAAAAGGAGTTAGTTACTGATTTTTAAAGTTTGATTAATTTAAGTTTACCATTAATTGATTCGTGGCATTGTGCCACCAGGCTCGAGGAACCAGCCTCCTTAGGACACTTAACCCCGCAGCCCGGAGTAGTCCAGCCGATAAACATAATTAATGTAATTGAATTAGAGATTTTAAAATGTTAAATCATTAAAGATTAATATATTTTAAGATTTAACACCCCTTAGAATCCATTCGTGGCATTGTGCCACCAGGCTCGAGGAACTAGCCTCCATAGGACACTTAGCCCCGCAGTCCGGAGTAGTCCAGCCAATAAACTTCATCTTTAGAGTGGTTATTGTGTTTTAAAGGATTTTTTAAGTGTTTTAAGCATTAAAAAAATATTTTCTGGAGTTTTAGAGCGATTTTTAGTTTTTTAAGAATTTTTGAATATTTTAATCATTTAATTAAAGGGTCAAAAGTTGAATTTTTGATTAAGCTCAAATTCTAGAATGTTTATATTTTTTTAAAATACTAGACATAATTATGAGTTGTTAGACATGTGGCACATTCAATTTGGAGTTTTCTATCAAAAGTTATGATTTTTTGAAGTTTGTGTATTTATTGAAATTATAAAATTGTTTCAATTAAGGGCCCTTTTAGTTATTTGATCCCAAATGAGTCCCAAACTTCTTGAAATCAACTCAAAAGATTAGAAATGATCTAAGGAGAGATCAGCAAGTGTTTAAAGATTTTTTGGGATTTTAAATAATTTTTAATTAATTAAAATTGGTTAAACATTGATTTTGATTAAAATTAAATTAAAGTGGATTTTAATGTAAAATTAAAGTGATTTCAATTTTCACTGATTAAGAGATAAATTTAAGTTAATTGGGGGTATTCTAGGGAATTTTAAGAATTAAATTAGAATTATTAGAATTTTATTAAGGCTAAAGGGTTATTTCTAAGGGGGATTATTATGGTTCCTACTTGGGAAACCAAATAGACTCTAAATTTGATGATATTTGGACCATAGGATCACCTGACCCTGAGGACTAAACTCACCAAATTTGAGCTCAAATGGAGTACTCTAAGGTGGTTAACCAAACCACCTAAGGTGAACTCTAAGTCACCTTCAAACCACTATAGGGGTGTATCCTAGGCTTGAATTGGGGCAAAATTAGTGGCTCTACACTCCTTATCCTACACATCATCAGCACACAAAAAATCACACCCTAAATCCCATTGGATAGGTCTATACCCCATTTTGAATTTAAGGGTCAAACCATGACCCTTAAATTTGAAATTTGGGGAAAATGCCCTTGAACATCTTAAAAGGGGGAGATAAAATTTGGACATGTAAAAAACATGTTCAGATTTAATCTCCCAAAATTCCATGCCTGGTGGACTTGTATTTAAAGAATAATTAAAGAAATTAACAAAATGCTCAAACTCAAATTAAACCTAGCACTGACCTAACCAGGGCATGGAACCAAAAGGCTTTTGTAGGTCTCCCTGAGACCTTTCCAATGAGCTTAAGAACACCTAATTTGGACAAGTGTGTAGGGAGATATGAATTTCCAAAGTTCCCTTGAATTTCTGGAATTATTAATTCGGCCATTACACAGTCAGCGCTCGCTTTACACGCGCCGCGCGCTGATTGGCTGGGTAATCATTGGCACCAACTATTAACGGTCGGATTAACCACAGCCGTCGGATGGCGGATCAGACGACTGGGATCAGAAGTGCTCCAAAACTGCTGGATCTAATCCGAGCCGTTGATCGGAATCAACGGCTGAGATTTTGTCTTCAACCTCCGCTCTTATCCGAGGCCGTGAACCTTCTCCGGCGTGATCCGATTGATCCCACCGGCGAACTTCGACGAAATTTCACAGGGAGGATCAGGGGGGTGGAAACCTTCAATCCAACGATGGAAATCCGTTGGGGTGAAAGTTTCCTTCACACTTGACCGGACTACCTAGCTAGGGAGCTCGGGATGAAGGAATTACCGCAGAGAAAGTCTCAACGGATGAGCTTCTCTATCTGGAAGCTTCAGGGGACAAAGGCGAGCAGGTTTCCTTCAGAGACCGCGACTGGAGGATGGCCGGAGGTAGGACTTTAAGCGGGACGCCGAAGCCTTTCACCGGAGCTCGCTCGAAGTAATGAAAGGAGAGGTGTGGGAGCTCAAGGGGAGATGCTGGGAGATTGAGGGAACTCTGGGGAATCATTTCGAAATGCTGGGATAAAACCTTGAGCTCTGGGGAGCACCAGCCTATTCAGCCTCCTCCCGCAAGCTCAGACAACCAGGATTGAATCGGAGGAGCTCTCGGATTGATGCCAAGTGGAAAGGGGCACTGTTCCAGAGAGCTCGTGAGCCTCAAGCCGGTGAGCCACAGCCTTTGGAAGGCTTTCGGCCAGGATCGGCCTGGGGGGACCACCAAAACTTGCTCTCCATTGGTTCCGACCGCCGCCGGCCACGGTCTGGGTCGGGTTGACCAGGGAAGGCCGATGGGGACACACTGGAGCTGAGAGTGGAGTCAAATTGGTCTGGGGAGGCCAGGATTGATCCGGTGGCTCGGTTTGGCTCAAACCTGCTTGGTTTGAGTCGAATTGAGCTCGATCCAGGTCAGGCCAGACCCGTGACTAGATATGGGAGGTAGGTCTGGGTCTGGTGCGCCCAATGCAAGTGGCAATTGGGTCAAATTTGGCTTGTGTCAAAGGTTGGCTCGGGTTGATCCAAATCTGCTCAGTTTGGGTTGATTTCGGCTCAACCCAGGTCAGGCCAGACCCTGGGCTTTAGGTGGGAAGTGGGTCTGGGACTGGTGCACCCAATGCAAGTGGCAATTGGGTCCAATTTGATCTGAGCTGGAAAATAGCTCGGGTCCAAGTGTTTTTAGCTACTTTGGGTTAGCCTAACTATTGACCCAAGCTAGCCCAAGGCATGGGCTGGCTGGAGGGGGTGTATTGGACCTAGGGCCACCTATGGGAGGTGTTGATCAGGTTCAATTGGGCTTAGGTTGAGAGTTGGCTCAATCCCAAGTGCTTTTGGGCACTTTGGGTTCGCCTAACTCTTGACCCAAGTGAGCCTAAGGATTGGGCTGGTCAAGGAAGGTGTATTGACTCAATGGGAACCCAATGGCACCTTGATTTGGATTCAATTTGATTAAGATTAAAAGATGGCTCAAGGGAGACCTCTCTTTTGTCACTTGGGTCAAGCCTTTTGGCTAACCCAAGTGAGCCCAAGGCTTGGGTCACCAAGAGGGGTCTCTTGGGTACCCAAGGGTTCATCCCATACATTCAAAGGACTTGGAATGGACTAGATTCAAAAAATTTGAAAGAGGAGGGTGTATGGGTCCATGGGTCAAACTTGGTTGACCTGGTCAACCAGGTTGACCTGGTCAACCAGGTTGACCCAAGGTCTGGGTTTGAGTTCAACAAGTTGGGTTTGATATTTGAAATTCATTGAAAGTGGTTTCAAAGAGTTTGGAATTGATTTGAATTGAAATAGCCATTTGAAATCCCATAAGGGTATTTTGGTCAATTTTGGCCCATTGGTCAACTATGGCCAAAAATGGTTCTGAAAAATGCAGTTTACTGCTCAGTGGGTTAAAATCATGATTCTGAAAGTGATTGGAGGCTTGGATAAGGGTTCCAAGGTCATGATCTCAAAGGGGTTAGGTTCAGTGGCATAGGCTGTAAATATTTGAAGGTTTTACAGCCTTTGGATTTTAATTCAGATTCTGAGGTTAGAGACCTCAGAATGAGCTCAAAGTTGGAGGGTAACCTCTAGAGACATGTCTTATCACTTTGCAAGTGATAGACCCTGAATCAGAGACCATTTGACTGGGTTTTGAATTGTTTAAAAAATTCTTTGAAAAGGGTCTTTAGGACAAGACCTTAAGACTTTGAATTTGAGTTTAGACTTCTGGATTTGAAATGGATTGTAAGTTTCAATGATTAGTATTGAAGTATCCAAATCATTTACAATCATGTGGTGATTGTTAATGAATGGATAAGGTCAAAGATGGATTGAAGTTTGGATCAAAGTCTAAGTTGAAGGTTGGATTGTCAAATTGATTGGATCAAGGTTTGGATATGTTTGAAACTTGAATTAATTTGAATTTGAGTTGAAAGAAGTTTTAGATTTAAATTGATCAAAGGTAGGAATCAAATTGAAGTTGGAGTTGATCAAATGTAGGAATTGATTTGAGGTTGAGGTTGATCAAGGGTGGGGATTGATTTGAAGTTGGACTGGTCCTAAGATCTAGAGGAGTTCTAAGATCTAGGATTTAAGGGAATCCTAGGCTCTAGAGTAGGCTCTAAGGTCTGGCTCTAGGAAAGAATCCTAAGGTCTAGAGTGGATCCTAGGATCTAAAAATAATCTGGAGTTTGGAAGGGCCTTAGTGACCTCATACAAAAATGAGGTCAACAACACCTAACTTCAGAGGATCAAATGATCATATGGAAAGGAAGCCTAAGTGTGGGGACTCACTCCTAACCATAGAGGATCGATTTAAGATTTAAGATTTACACTAGGATGGTGCCACGGGGGGCGTTCTCCAACTCTAGCGGATGATCATGAAGAAATGATGCCTAAGTGTGGGGACTCACACCTAACTTCAGAGGATCAAATGATCATATGGAAAGGAAGCCTAAGTGTGGGGACTCACTCCTAACCAAAGAGGATCGATTTAAGATTTAAGATTTACACTAGGATGGTGCCACGGGGGGCGTTCTCCAACTCTAGCAGATGATCATGAAGAAAGGATGCCTAAGTGTTGGGACTCACACCTAACTTCAGAGGTTCAAATGATCATATGGAAAGGAAGCCTAAGTGTGGGGACTTACTCCTAACCATAGAGGATAGATTTAAGATTTAAGATTTACACTAGGATGGTGCCACGAGGGGGCGTTCTCCAACTCTAGCGGATGATCATGAAGAAAGGATGCCTAAGTGTGGGGACTCACACCTAACTTCAGAGGATCAAATGATCATATGGAAAGGAAGCCTAAGTGTGGGGACTCACTCCTAACCATAGAGGATCAGATTTAAGGTTTACAATTTAATGAAGAGAAGATGCCACTAGGGATGCTTATACTTCTCCTCGGGACAAAGATTAGGATGCCACTACGGATGCTTATACCTAACTTCAAAGATGTCAATAGGATGCCGTAGGACTTATACCTAGAGACGGATTTAAGATTTAAAATTTAATGAAGAGAAGATGCCGCTAGGGATGCTTATACTTCTCCTCAGGATGAAGATTAGGATGCCACTAGGGATGCTTACTCCTAACTTCAAAGATGTCAATAGGATGCCGTAGGAGGACTTATACCTTATGACGAATTTAAAATTTACAATTTAATGAAGAGAAGATGCCGCTGGGGATGCTTATACTTCTCCTCGGGACAAAGACTAGGATGCCACTAGGGATGCTTACTCCTAACTTCAAAGATGTCAATAGGATGCGTAGGAGGACTTATACCTAAAGACGGATTTAAGATTTAAGATTTAATAAAGAGAAGATGCCACTGGGGATGTTTATACTTCTCCTCGAGACGAAGATTAGGATGCCATTAGGGATGCTTATTCCTAACTCCAAAGATGCCAATAGGATGCAGTAGGAGGACTTATACCTAAAGACGGATTTAAGATTTAGAATTTAATGAAGAGAAGATGCCGCTGGGGATGCTTATACTTCTCCTCGAGACGAAGATTAGGATGCCACTAGGGATGCTTACTCCTAACTCCAAAGATGTCAATAAGATGCCGTAGGAGGACTTATACCTAAAGATGGATTTAAGATTTAGAATTTAATGAAGAGAAGATGCCGCAAGGGATGCTTATACTTCTCTTCAGGATGAAGATTAGGATGCCACTGGGGATGCTTACACCTAACTTCAAGGATGTCAATAGGATGTCGTAGGAGGACTTAGACCTAAAGACAGATTTAAATAGGATGGCTGCTGTAAAAGCGGACTTAAGCCAGAAAGTCAGTAGGATGCCGTAAAAGCGGACTTAGACCTAAAGACTGATTTCAGGGTGGTGAATTTTTAAAGTAAAGTTAATTCCTTTAAAGCTTTGAATCTTTTCCCTCAACCACAAATGACATTGATAACTTGCAAATGTTCTACTAGAGATTATAAGCTTTTATACATGTCATTTTCTAGAAGGGAGAAAAACATTTTGAAGATTGAAAGACTTGAAAATCTTTGAATTGAAAATTTATTTTCTCCTCCATTACTAATGATCTTTATAACTTACAAATATTCCACTGGGGATTATGTTTTTATATTGGATCATCATATTTGAGAAAAACAAAAGGGGAGTAGTTTGATCATCTTTGATAAGTAAAGACTTAACAAAGCATCTCGACCACCAAAGGAGAAATGCAAGATTTTGTTTAAAGATTGATTCTATGACTGAATTTGTTTCGATTAACTCAAAGAAAATCATATGAATTTTCTAGAGTCTTTGTTTACATGTTCTAAGAGAACTAAATGCAACATGATAAAATTTTCCTTAGAAAATTTTAACTTTTGTATGAGTTGTTATAGAACAATGAGTATATTTGAGCATCCTTTATAGTGAAAACATTAAGGAATATCAAATACTCATAATGATTGAAAAAAGTTTAATTTTCATCAAAAAGTGAAAGCTTTATTTATTTTTTATTAATTTTCTTATAATATTTGACTGTGATCGCTTAAGTTTTAATCATCTTCACCCAATCAAAATGACTTGGAAAAGATTCAAAAACTCAACGAAGGATGGGTTAACTCCTCCTAAATTAAATAGTTTGAATATGACCAACATGAGTTTTAATCAAATAGTTAAAACTTAACAACTTTCTTCCAAAGAAAATTATAGTTTCAAATATTTTGAATTTCAATGCTAACAGGAATAGAGTTGTTTAGACTCTAACATCTGATTCTAGTTTATGATAAAGATATACCGTGAATTGAATTTCATATATTTTTGACAAAATTACCATAGACTTTATCAGGAATAGAATCCCTCCAATTCTAACATCCAAGATTAGTCAATTATGGACTTAGTCAAATTATAGCTTGATTTTGTTTTGAAGTTTGACAAATATTCAAACAAAGGTATCATCGACATCACTAAGGATAGAACCCCTCATGTTCTAACATCCTAGTTCAGTTAATAATAGATTTTAAATTTGGAAGTTATAGTTATTCAATAGTGAATGAGAACATTAGACAATCATCTTAGAACCAACTAAGGGATGTCCCTTAGTTTAGTTTCAAAAATTTTGAATCCAAAGAAAGTAATTTTTATATCCATAAATATCACTATAGGTCATTTAACATAAGGACCAAGTCTAGAATCTCATTCAAATTGAAAGATATTCAAAAAAGAGTTGAAATATTTCATTTTGAATAATAGTTTGTTTATGCATCTTAATTAGGTTGATCTATGAAACCTAATAATGCACAACCAGCATCATTATAATTCCATTTAGATTGATCATCTTTGTAATTTCTCTTTTTTATTTGAAGATATGAATAAACCTACTCAAGTTTCCAACTAGAGAGGTCTCAAGATTTACATTTTGTTAACCCAGATCAAAGCTCCCTACAAGCAAAACTGGGGTTTCCTTCTTCATCTTTTTTTTCTTTTTAAACTAAGATCCAAAGAAATTAAATTGGAGATAGAAATTCAATTTTTTCAAACCATTCAGATGGTATATATATTTTACATCTAATAGAACATCAATGCTTGATGATGAACCAAAATTTTGAATTCTCAAAGTCAAATGTTCAAAATACTAAAGGATGAATGAGTCTTCTGATATTCAAGATTTAGAAAGAGAAGCCATCTTCTTCTTCTTTTTTGCTACACATTTAATGAATGTGTTTCTTTTTTCTTTTCTTTTATTTTCCTTCTTCACCTTTTTTTTTATTTTTTTTATTTTTTTAAGGGGCTTTCTTTATTTAAATCTTGAAAACATTATTTCATTTGTAAAATCATCTTCCAAGTATAAGAGGTAAAAAAATAAATAACACTCTTATACAAGCAAGATTGATTTACAAATTGGACCCGATCCTTATAGTATGAATAGACAACTTAGTTGAGATAATTATAATATAAGTTCATCAACTCGTAAGATGCTTATGAGATGTATAACAATAAAAAGATGAATAAAACTTCCACCTCCTCCAATTTCAATTTGACATAATCTTAATTTAAAAGAAGTTATTTATGGATATCATAATGGGTGAACCCAAATATGAATTTTTTTTTTATCACTACTAAAGAAGGAAACCATTAAAGATGTAATGAAGTCGACTAACTTAGTATCAATTCAAGAAATGTCAATTTATTTTGATGGAAAATGACATGATAGAGGGAATATTAACCATATCATGGATTAACTATAATAAAGAACCTTGAATCGTTCTAAGTTTTTTTGACCAAACAAAAATTTAAGATGATCAATCTTTAATAAGAACTGCTCATGAGTTTTCTCAAATGGAATAATAAAGTCAAGAGTAAACTTAACTAAAATTTGATTTAAAAATATTACCATAAGAGAAAACTTCATACGATAAATAAAGATTTTTGTATAATTGATTAGGTCATTTATGTTTATCGCATGCCTTAAGATCTATTTTCTATCAGAGTTAAATCACATAGTAGAGGACAAATCGTCGTATCCATGTAGTACTCTTAGGAAATAGGATTTATAGGCATATTAAACTTTAACCTACAAGAAGGTTTAAAGGTGAGGGAATTTAGAATGATTTTCAAACTTCAATATGTCAACGAATATTTATATATTCCTAAGATTAGAAAATCATATTATGGTTGAATAGAAGATTTGAAAATATATTTGAATTTAATTCAGCGATTGCTAGGAACCTAGCAAAATTAGCTAAACTTTTGTGTTTTGAGGTTCCAAATGGAAATGAGATTAAATATATCTTCATCTAAAGCGTTAATCCACCTAAGTGGAGGGAGGGAGTGAACACACTTTTCATTTTAGCATTGATAACCATAGGTCTTATTCTTTCAATGTTTAGAGGAGTCAACCCAATGAAGTTTTAATTATAATTTAAGGAAGATAGAGGTAAGTTTCTTTTTAAAAGAAATCAATATGCTATTTTCTCTAGCAAAAAATATTTGTATAAGCTTAACTACTATTTGAACCTTCAAACTTTCTCAATGTAAATTGAATTTAATCTTGAAAATCTTGCATATATCACATTCTAGACCCAGTCCTAGAAAATATATCAAGCTACAAAGGACATGTAACTACAATATGTTATTAGGATAAGCAAAATCTTTTATTTGAAGGTTTGAGCTTTTGGACCATATCCTACCAAACATATTAAGCTATAAAAATATATAAGTGTAATATGCTGGTTTAGATAAGGAGAAAACTTTGATTTAAAAGCTCAAATTTTCTTGAGATTTGTCTAGCCACATATCGAGTTATAAAAATTTATAACTACAACATATTAGCTAGGACACAGAAGTTTAAAATTTTGAAGATTTAAAATTTTTCAGACCCAATCCAAATAATACATTAAGTTACTAAAAAAAAGTAACTATACATACTACTAAAGATTGGGCAAAAGGATTTTGGACCCAGTGCTAATTCAAGCATCAAGCTACAAGAAAAATGTAACTGCAACATTTGAATTAGCACAGAAAATTTCTTTACAAAAAGGTCGTACAAAGAAGCTCCTCTTTAGTTTTCTAACGGGGTCCAAAGTAAGACCTCAATAATTTTTTAGATACCGGCCAAATTATTCAAGAATGAAATGAATAAAATAACCGGCAGAAGAAAGGTAGTTACAACCTATGACGAGCACAAGTATACTACCGATTAAAGGGTATAAAACACTGCTAGAGATGGAGAGAAGATTGATCCCCAGCGGAGTCACCAGAAAAACCTTGGTGAAAAAAAAAATTGTGTCACCACGCAGATTTTGATTTCTCCTATTTTGAAATTGAATACTGCATTAAGAATAAAGTACAATCTCGAGAGAATGACATAATATTCTACAATGGATTCAATATCAGAATAGGGTTTTGAAAATTGATATTTCTATAATCAAACATAGCTCAAAGAATAACATATCATCTCAAAAGATGAACATGAAATTCTATAGAATATGTTTAAAGATAGAAATACGGTTTTTGAAAAAAAAGTTATTCATTCTTTTATTTAGATATGGCAAGAAGAATATTATATCATCTTAAAAGACGAACATAATATTCTTCAAGATATCCAAAAGCGAGAATGAGTTTTATAAAAGTCATTATTTCTAAAGTTAAATATAATAAGTATAATACTATATTATCTGAAAAGATAATAATAACATTCTACAAGTCTATTCAAAATTAAAAATAAGGTTTTAAAAATATCTACATTCCCAAAGATTCTTCCCTTATTTTATACGAATAAAATAAGGTTTATTTTAGTCTGGGGTTCTCAAATCCGTATAAGAGCAAGCTCCTATAGTTAATTACATCCTAGGAGGAATGCTCCTAAGAAAACTCTCGAATAAAGCAGTGATTTCATACCCTTTGACTACAAAGTAAAAGACAAGGAATAGAAGTAGGAATTTTCCAAGGTGAAAGCTCAATATTAAACATTTATTAGCGAGTCAAAGGAGGAAAAGTAGGAGGAGCAGGATTCTGAGAAGCTCAGAGGCAACCTCAGTCAATTCTATGTTGGGTTTTACATTTTAAGAGAGAAATTTTATGTTTGAGTTGACATTTTATTAGAAATTTGGGATAATATTCCCGAAGGGTGAGGGTTTATGATCAAAAGAGAATCTGTCTCAGAACCTAAATCTAATTTGGGTACTACAAAATAGCGACCCAAACCTAACTAATGAAGTGCAAATATGGACTTACCCCGGCCTGGATTGGGGAGCCAACTAACCACCTAGGCGCTTTAAAACCATCTGTCCAGTCTCTTATGAAAGATGGGCAGGGATTTTTATTTAAGTTTTAATGAATTGAGGGCCGACATCTAAGACAGTTCCTAATTGGCCCCTTGACTTATGTAAGGTGAAAAATGTATAGAAATGCAATTAATATTTTATACTCTTTTTAATTTGTATCTAATGCAATGCATGCTAATTGACTCGAATGCGTAAAATGAATATGAAGTAGTTTTAAAAATTAGGCTTAGAAAATAGGTTTTTCCCTAGAGATTGCACAACTTCCCCTTGACAGAACTGCACCCTCATAGGTCAAGTGGTCTGCCAGAACCCGCAGGCGGGGAGGTGCCTAACAAGGAAGAGAATGTATTAATATGCTTATGCTGACTCTCGGTGGTCCCGAGCATACTTCTTAGATCGTTAGAGTTACTATGTGAGCCTAAAAATTTTTATTAGAATTTCAAGTAAAAGAATTTTGAGCGCACCCTTACGAAAAAAATCTCTCCGATTCGAATCCAGGCTAAAACAAAACACGACATGCAAGGTCCTAAAAAAATCTACTGCACAAATAATGTAAACAATCAATTTTAATAATCCAAATATAATGTCCAATGTCCATATTACACACAAAATTTGCAGAAAAGTAAAGTGGCCGGGCACCACTGACAACAAACCCGAATTCTAATCCTAAGAATGACGCAAGTGATTTTTTTAAACTGGGATATACTATTCCTTGAATCTTTATTTCTTCATCTTCTTTCTTCAATCTTCTCGTTCTGCCTTTTCTTCTTCTACGAGCTTCTAGGGTCTACCGGGTTCTGGATATCCAAATGAAAAGAAACTCATCCCTAGGAGGGGTATTTTTTTTCTATTTCGATATTGAATCATCCTAATTTGGCTTTCCAAATAAAAGAGAATAATCCTTTAAGGTATATTCTCCTTTCTTTGGATTTCAAATTGGATGTAATATCTCATTTTCGAAAAAAATCACTTTCACATTTATTGACTCTTGATATATTATATTTACATTACATTTCATTTCATAGAAAGGGAAGAAAAATCTAGTCCACCTACAGGGTTATCCTAAGCAATTTATAATAAAAATCATCCCACGCAGTTATATATATATATATGCAATTGAATTTAAATTATTAAGCCACACTTGGCCACACTCTTCTTCATTTGGGGGCTAAGCAGTTGAAGCACCTGTAGCATTTATTTATTATTAATTAATTAGCCCCCTTTTTCTGCCCTACACGAGTGTGACCACCTACAAAAAATCATGTTAACAATCCAGATCGCTCCTAGCCTATGGGTAATCTAATCGTTAATCAAACCAACATCACAGAGTGCAGTAAGAGTAGGTAAGCAAACACACCAATATTTTTACAACCAGCATGCAGTGAAAATCGAGAAAAAGCCCGTCACACAGCAGTAAGAAAATAAACACCGACCTAACCTAAAACAAGAGTCGGTTGTCCTAACAAACAAATCTAAGTGTGTGCAGTAGGCTGTGAGGTTTTGAAATGTCCTAAGTCAATTATTGGCTAAAGTTTTCTAATCGATTGAATTCTAATTTAAAGATATTTACTAATTCTAAAGTGAGATGTCACTAAATTTTCTATGTTATAAGTTTCTATCCTAAAGTGTGCATGCATCCTAAGTCTAGATTTTCTAAGACTCAGTCCTTAATTTTTGTCCTTAGGTGTCAGTACTGTTGTATAGGTAAAAATCTTTGTTATTACTAACCCTTAGGACTTTTCGTATGTAGAAATAGGGTTTAGGGATCTACGATAAAATAAAAATAAATCTAATAAATTGAAGTTACTATAAGGACCTAAAGGAATGATTCACGCACACCACATCAAGGGGTCCCTAAAGGTTTTATAAGTTTAGAAATACTCACAGTCGCCGGGGGCTACGACCCGGAGATTCCGCCCGTAGCACCTCTACCCGGCTGGATAGAGGCGACTGACGTCATTAACTCCTTGTCCTTTTGTTCCCTCGACCGGTACCATTCCTCGTAGTTCATGCAAATATAGAGAAGAAAATAAGGAAACAGGGAAGCAGGGATTAGAAAGCACATTTAATAATTAATAATAATATAATTGAAATTTACTGAAAATAAAGACGTACCTTTCTTCGGGCTTGAACACTGGCTTGGTTGACTTTGCTTTTGAAACCTTCACTTTTAGATGCGTATTTGAGCTCCACTTTTCAAAATACCCACAAGTTCCACTTTTCAAACTTTTCAAATATTAATCTTTCAAAATTTATACACTTTATAATATACTCTTCCCAAAATATCTCATCTCTCAAAACACACAATTTACTTTTCCTTCTACACACACAAGTCACTATATTACCCTTTCTAAAACACACAAGTCATTTCTTTCATACTTAAACATTTTGCTTTACACAAACATTTCATTTCCTAAAATTTTCTACATTATTTTTAAAACTACTCTTTACCTTAATCTCACAATCCATTCTTTCTCTCAACCTTTCCCACTTTTCAACTTTCAAAGTACACACCTTTCATCTTTCAAATATCACATTATTACCATTCAAAGTACACCCACATCTTAATTTTTCAAAATCTACAAACTTTTCTATATACACTTCCCACAAAAATAAATGTTTTACTTTTCAAAACACTTTATACATATCATCCTCCGCACAAATCACCTTTCTTATACAAAACCTCTCTAATGTACATTTTCACCTTTTATCTTTTCAATCTCAGAATTGAACTTTTCAAAACAAACATAATTTACTTCTCTTTCTATACATTTCTCTTTATTATTCACTTACACACTTCACTTAACTTTTCTAAGGTCCAAGCACTTTTCAACATACATTTATTCCACCTCTCAAAATACACATTCCAATTAACAAAACACACAAGTTCCAATTTCAAAAATATACATTTATTATAAAATCAAATACTTTATTTTTACATGTTTCATACAAAACTTTTCTAACATACTCTTCCATTTTCACTTTTCAACACAATACCTTTTTAAAACAAATATCTTTTCACCAATCATGAGTCATCAAATACCCATAGTACAAACAAGATTACATGAACATTATTCTTTCGAAGTTAAGGACGTTGGAGATTTAGTTTAAATATGAATTTAAATATGAGTTCCTTCAAGCGAATTGAAGAAATAATTTAAAAAAAAAAAGACTTCGCACAAAAACTCTTCAAATTTATGATAAATTATGATAGACGATCTACATATAAGATTTTTGAATCATGAGATATAAACACTCAACAAGTTCAGGTTTCATTTACTAAGTGTTCACTTTTAAAACAGACAAATCTACATATATATCCTTTGCTATTATTATTTCGGTGAGACACATTACAGCTGTAATTATCTCTCACAATGGAGAAGGAAGAAATGAAGAAATGATGTAGTAGAAGGAGAAGCAAAGGAAGATGTAGAAGAGATTACCCAAGGATGAGAAGGTTGCTGATGCCTTCAAGGGCAGAGAAAAATAGGGATCCTTTGGCTTGGACTGCTGTCCACGCAAACAAGGATAAGTGACGGGATCTATGACTAGAGGTATGCGAACTGGGCTTCGTGCGAACTGAAAAGATGAGGGAAGAGGCGGGCTGAGCGTATGAGGGAGAGGCAGAGCAGTTCTTCTTGGGCTTCTCACGCAATCTAAAGAAAGATGGGGGCTTCTGTGCGTATGAGAAAGTAGTAGAGGAAATTGGCTCTGATTAAGTTTTTTTAACTTGAGAGAGACAATTTTTTGTATGTGCAAATGAGGGCCTGTGAGAGTGTGGAGGCCGTTCGTGAACTGCAGGAGGCGGTCGTTCCTGTGTGCGAATGCCAGAGAGGGAGTGGGAGGGCAGTTCGCGAATCTGAGAGAGTGGGGCTGATCGTGGACCGTTCGTTGGACATTTGAAGGCCTTAATGATTTTGGAATTCGGTGATCTTGGGCTCATTGGATTCGTCTCGTTGAGCCGTTCGATTCGAGTATAAGCCCGTCTAAATCGGAGACCGTTTGGTCACTCAAATTGCGGTTTGAACCTTCCAACAGCAATTTGAGCCCTTGATTTGGACTCATTTGGGCTCGGATTGGGTTGATCTTGGCGTCGTTGGGTTTGTATTCCTGAGACGCTCAGTTTGACTGTAAGTTTGCTGAAATCGGAGTATGGATGGTCTCCAAATTAATTTTTGAAGTTTCCAAACTTGATTTTGCATCGAGATTCGTGCCCGATTAAGATAATTTTTGACAACGTATCAATTATTATTATATACATACTTGTGACGAGTCAAAACGGGTTAATCGAAGCCAATGAAATTGAATTCAATTTGAGTTAATTTGATTTGATTTTGATTGGTGAGTTGTTTTAAGCTCAAATAATATATCAATTTGATCGAAAATCATATTAGATTGAGTTGATCGACATCGACGAATCATAAAATCGAGCTTGATTTGAGTTCGTTTGGGATTGAAATGAAATTGGACTGAATTGATTTTGATTCGGATTGAGTGATAGGCTTGAGTCGATGCTACGTCAGTGGGTGTCCACCTAAGGGAAATCCTATGGGCGACGTCTACACTAGGTTACGAAGACCTAGGTGCTAGAGTCAATTTCGGGGAAATTGACCTCAAATAATAAGGTCAACATGCGCCAATCAAATTGACAAGAGGCATAAAATGAGCTCACAAAAATAAAAGCTTTCTTCTCTTTCAAATCCTTTAAATCTTATAAGAATTCATGTATCACTTGATATTTTTAATTGCTTGATTTCAAATTTCATGATTATGACAAATCACTTTGGTATATTATTCTATAAGATATCTTTTCTGGAACCAAGGTTTGAACGGATCTCTTTTTCTTACCCAATTAGTTGGTTCTGAGTTAGGTCTCTTGTTTTTAAAAGATGATTTTGCCCTAAGAGAAGTTCGAGCTAGGGTTAGCAGGATCAAATATTCTACCATTTTCTAATTTCATCGACATTATCTCATTGATCTTACAAGTCCTTAAATTGAATCACTTGGAGATTTTATTATATTGATACCTTGTTTTTTTTTTTAATTACATTTTTTCATTTTGTTTATTTGTCTCTTCTTTTTTATCTTTTTGTCTTACTTTCCGTGTTATTAAGTTTTTAGGCCTTCTCTGATCATCTCCATCCATCATCTGAATTTAAACCTTTTTATCACATAGTCCTAGAAGATATTTATATCATCCTGGATGATCGACTCAATTCACTTTGAATTTTAGTCTTAATGTCTGATATGACTTTTTCTGCTTCTAATCATCTTGGATGTTCCTATATTATTCTGGATGATCTGATCGTTTTGTGCTTCAATCATCTGTGATTGCATTGGACGATTTTATTTTATCTTGCACAATGTTTTTCACTCTTTGCTCAATTTATGGAACATTGGCCCGCACGATCAACATGTTTGTCTTGGATGATACACGTGGCAATATATTTTAACATCTTTGAGTTTTTAACTCTTTTTAAACAGAGCCTTTTAGCCATTTGTTCTCACTCAACCCTTCTCAAACACCCTTAGTCTCTTTCTCTTGTGCTCTATTTTCTGAAAATGGCCAACGGAAAGTGATATCGCCATACTTTTGAGAGTTCCTCGAGGGCTACTCTGGACCCTTGATTCACTGATGCGGACGATTAAGCCGCCTTCCAAAGTTAAAAGATGGTCGAAATCAGTGTCTCCCAGTCTATCAACCTAAACATTCTCTCATATATGGTACTTGATCTATTTGCTCACACCTCATTGTGTTTTCTCCACACACTCATTGTCCCTTTAAAATTTGAATTACTCTATGAATTATTCGCCAGTCTCTGCATAAATTCTTCTTTTACTTCTCTCGAATCCTTTGTGAATCGACGTCCCATCGAGATCATATATCAATACTATACAAATCTGTTAAAATAGTTGCTATTTGCATGCTTTACATTTTTGCAACTTGTATAGTTTTGATGATTTCAAACATTATTGTTCAAATGTGTAGTTATCTCCTAACAATTTTAGAAGATTTGTATTTGCTCTTCTGTGTACTAACATTTCAGGAAAATTAGACTCCAGACTATGAAGACTTCAAATCAAATTCAACATGAGATACTTTGTGAATTTGAAGCTTGTATTTTTCTTTGAATTAAATTTGAAAGAGAGTGATTGTAATTGAGTGAATAAAAACACACACACACACATAAGGAGATCATATATAAGTTAAACTGATTGTACGGGATGATATCAGATCGTACGGGACGATCAGAAAGTTATCTTTTATTGAGCACATAGAACAAATAGGAACTGGCTTGGAAATTTTTCTAAGTCCTATTAGTCCGAGGCAAAATTAATTATCGTCCAGGACGATCTGGTCTCCGTGAAATTTTCATCCAGATGAAATTAATTATCGTCAGAAAATGAGTTGCTCTCTATAAAATTTTCGTCGAGAAAAAATTAATTATCGTCCAGGATGATCTGGTCTCTATAAAATTTTCGTCCAGATAAAATTAATTATGGTTAGAAAATGATCTGCTCTCTGTAAAAATTTCATCCAGACGAACCAATTTTCATCCAGACGATTAATCGACTTAGAATAGTTTTCAGCAGTTTTTTAGAACGACCTAGTAATAACCGTTCGTACCGGACGAACTTAGTTCGTACGGGACGATCAGTGTGCACGAAGACATTTCGTACACATATACAAATAAGGTCATTTTAAAGCGTTTAAGTAAAATCATCCAAGACGATCCACGATCGTACGGGACGATCCACTGCGTACAAAATTGAAAATTTGTAGTTTTTGGCCAGTTTTTCTTGTCTTTTGTATATATAGTCCAAATTATACTGCCACCCAATCTTTTTGTCATTTGATCTTCATGCCTCTTGAGAGAATAGCTAAGGAGAGAGTGTGAGAGTGCATTTAAAGGAGGATTCCTACCACTGGAGCGTGAAGGCTTCACATGGAGTTCAAAGGTAAGAATCTCTACTTGTGAATTGGGATTACTTCACTCTTTTCTTTCTTCCTTCTAGATTTCTTGTGAGAAGATCTTTCAAGAAGATCTGGTTCGCTACCGACACTTGGAAAGTGTGAATAGCCGAAAGGGTTCCTTCCTACACTTGGAGAGTATGAACAGCTGTAGGGTTCTCTGCCCACACTAGGAGAGTGTGAAAGGACAGAAGGGTTCTCTGCCCACACTAGGAGAGTGTGAAAGGACGGACAGTTCTCTGCCAACACTGGAGATTGTGTAAAAGGATGACGGTTCTCTGCCGCACCGAGTAGTGGTGAAAAGAGTATGTTGTAAAGGCTTCTCCGCCTTGCTATGGGTGCAAAAGGAGAGTCACTATTGGTATTAGTGCAATACTCAGAAGGTGCCTCTGGGGAGTGGATGTAGGTCTGGTTATAGACCGAACCACTATAAATCTTGTGTCATTTACTTTACAGTTTTTACGTTTCCGTATTTTTTTTTATCTTAAAAATTCTGTGGTTGAAAAACTTTTTCTACAAAACTTAAAAGAAATAATTTTTATTTCGGTTCAACATAATTTTAAAAGAGGGATTAAAATTTTTAAACTACCAATTCACCCCGCTCTTGGTAGCCTTTGGGATATTAACTTAGGCTTAACAACCTAATTACTAGACTCAACAAGTGGTATCAGAGCTTCGTTTCAAAATCATAAGTTTGAACTACTTTTTGATTAACGTAGATGGCTACATTTGGAAACCGAAACACACCTGAGGGTTACTCTATCACTATACCTCCACTGTTTGACAATATTCCTTTTGATTTTTGGAAAACACGCATGTCTACTTTCTTACAGTCACTTGATTATCGCATGTGGATGCTAGTCCAGGAAGGTTACACAAAACCAACTAGATTAGTTGATGGAGTTAGGGTAGAAACACCTTATGCAGATTATACTATAGAAGAACGTGACTTAGCACAATTAAATGCCAAATGTTTAGATAGTTCCTTTTGTGATTTAAAATCTGAAGACTACATGCGAGTTTCCACTTGCAAAAGCGGAAAGGACATATGGGATAGACTTTGTATAATTTATGAAGGGACAAATGAGGTTAAGCAATCAAGACTCAATATCTTGTTACATGACTATGAATTATTTCGCATGAAACCTAATGAATCTATTTTAGATATGTACACAAGATTTATACAAATTGTCACTTCTTTGCATGCGCTTGGTAGGGAATTAACTAATGCTGAAATGGTCAATAAAATTCTTCGATGTTTACCTACTACTTATGATGCTAAAATTACTGCAATTTTAGAGTCTAAAGATCTTAACATTTACTCCATTGACAATCTTCTTGGTTCATTCATTGCTTATGAGTAAGGAGTAAGTCAAAGAAAGATTGATGCAAGTGAACCACGAAAGGAGAAGAATATTCCACTAAAGGTGGAAGAGTCAGAGAGTGAACACTCACAACCTGAGGATGAAGATGATATTGCACTGATGACTAGACAATTCAGAAGCTTTTTAAAGAGAAAGCAAAAGAGACGCCAGCAATGGAATAGAAGTAAGTTTAACAGAAATGGCAAGGTTTCTAATGAAGTAATTTGTTATGAATGCAGGAAACCAGGTCATATCAAGACTGATTGCCCAAAACTCAAAGCCACTCCTAGAAAGGAGAAAGTAGAGGAGAAACCAATGGTAAAAAAGGGCAAAAAGAAGTTTCAAAGAGCTTTCTGGGCAGATTCAGCTTCAGACTCATCTGAGACTGAAAAAGAAGAAGAAGTTACAAATCTTTTCTTGATGGCAGACAATATAGATCACTCAGATCAAGAAGAGGTATGTGACTTAACCTATGATGAATTATTTGAAGTTTCTGAACACATGCATGATGCATATAGGAAAATGAAAAAGATGCATGCTAGTGTAAGCTTAGAACTGGAAGAGCTCAAGAAGGAACATGAAATCCTTAGGAAAGATCATGCTTTAATAGATGACAACCATAAGAAACTACTTGATGAATATGATGACTTGAATAAAAATTTTGAAAATTTAAAAACATCCTATGCTGAACTTGAAAAAGAATTTAAGAATTTTAAAGATGAATGTGAGAGCAAGACATATAGAATTAATTATACCAATCGAATCTTGGAAGATATGAATTTATTTTACAAACTCACAATAAGAGCTCTTGAGGATAATAGGAACCCTCCTAAACTTGAAGATTTTACAAATCCAAAATATTATCCTAAATTCATGAAATCTCTTAGAAGACAATCATATGGAAGAAAACATAGGAATATTTTTCCTAATGTTAAATGTAATAATTGTGGATTTTTGGGACATATAGCTCACACCTGTTCTTTGAAGATGAAATCTAATTTGGTGTGGAGAACTAAGATGCATAAACTTAGACATATCATACATGCATCTGATTATAAATTTCATAAAGGTGAACCCAAACTTGTTTGGGTTCCCAGGTCTAACATTTGAGAATTTTGCAGGATTGCTCTCACATAAGACCTCATGGGAGCATATGGTACCTGGACAGCGGATGTTCAAAGCATATGACTGGAGATACTGCTCAATTCATAACGCTGGAAGCCAGGAGTGGAGGCAAGGTTACACTTGGAGATAATACTACAAAGAAAGTGATTTGATCAGGTATGATTGGAAATTTGAAAAACTTTTTCATAGATAATGTGTTATTAGTTGAAGGCTTAAAACATAATTTCTTGAGCATAAGTCAGCTATGTGATAAGGGCTATAATGTAAAATTTTTACCTACTAGCTGCATAATAAGCCTAAATGGGAAAAATATTTTAAATGGAAAAAGGGTAAACAAAGTTTACATACTAGATTTAAATTGTATTTAATCTCCTACTGTTTTTTGTTTGAAAACTATTTCTGATGAATCAGGGCTTTGGCATAGGAGAATTTGTCATTCTAGTATAAAAAATCTTAAGAGAATTACTCAAAATAACTTAGTGAGAGGTATACCAAAACTAGACTTTACTAAGGACCTTTGTGATGCATGTCAATTAGGAAAACAAGTGAAGTCCTCTTTTAAGTCTAATAAGGATCTTAGAACTAGTAAAGTATTGGAAATTCTTCACATGGATCTCTTTGGACCTGTAGGAACTGTAAAACTAGGAGGGAAGATATACAGATTTGTTATAGTGGATGATTTCTCAAGATTCACTTGGGTTAGATTTCTTTTTCATAAGAGTGAATTGTTTGAGGAATTCTGAAATTTTTCTACTTGGATTCAAAGGAACTAGGGAGTGAAATAATTTCTATACAAAGTGATCATGGAGGAGAATTTGAAAATGAAAGATTTGAAAATTTCTGTAAAGAAAAAGGGATTGATCACAATTTTTCTGCACCTAGAACCCCTCAATAAAATGGGGTAGTTAAAAGGAAAAACAGAACATTAATAGAAGCCGCCCGAGCAATGTTGGCAATACTCACTTCCTAGATATTTTTGGGCTGAGGCGGTTAGCACTGCATGTTATGTTCTGAATAGAGTGAATATGAGATCAAATTTGAATAAAATACCCTATGAGTTACTAAAAGGTAGAACACCTAATTTGTCTCATTTGCATGTATTTGGTTGCAAGGTGTTCATACATAATAATGGAAAATCTGCCTTAGGAAAATTTGATCCAAAATCAGATGAAGGAATTTTTATTGGATATTCAAGTGTTGGAAAATCTTATAGGGTATTCAACAAAACAACTTTAGTCATTGAAGAAACCACACATGTTGTATTTGATGAATCTGGAAAGTTGGAAGAGCCAAATGTTGTTGAAGAAGAGATTGAAGAAAACTCCCAAAAGATTGATAAATTAAATTTGGAAGAAAATGTGGAAGAAAATTTGTAAAGAGAAAACCCTTTGCCTGGAGATTTGAGATTTTCTAAAAACCACCCAAGAGAATTGATTATAGGTGAACCTAGTGAGGGTGTTAGAACTAGGCGTGGATTAAACAAAGAAGTCAATCATTCAGCCTTTATTTTAACAATAGAACCCACTAATATTGATCAAGCATTTTCTGATGAATTTTGGATATTGTCCATGCAAGAAGAGTTAAATCAATTTGTAAGAAATAAAGTTTGGGAATTAACTACAAGGCCAAAAGATCAAAGTGTTGTTGGAACCAAGTGGGTGTTAAAAAATAAAATGAATGACTCAGGAGTAGTCATTTGAAATAAGGCTATATTAGTTGCTAAGGGGTATAATCAAATTGAAGGAATTGATTTTGAGGAGACTTTTGCACCTGTAGTTAGACTTGAAGCAATTAGGGTTTTACTAGCATTTGCCTGTTTTGAAGGTTTTAAATTATTTCAAATGGATGTCAAGAGTGCCTTTTTAAATGGGGTAATTGAGGAAGATGTTTTTGTAGAACAACCTCCAGGTTTTGAAAATTCTAAATACCCAAAACATGTTTTCAAGTTAAAAAAGGCATTATATGGATTGAAACAGGCACATAGGGCTTGGTATGAGAGGTTGAGCACCTTCCTACTTGAAAGATCTTTTGAAAAAAAAAGTGTGGATACAACTCTCTTTTTAAGGAAATTTGGAAAGGATATACTCATTATTCAAATTTATGTGGATGATATCATTTTTGGATCTTCAAATAAAAATCTTTGTGATGATTTTTTTTAAAATAATGAGTAGTGAATTTTAAAATGAGTCTAATGGGAGATTTAAATTACTTTCTAGGATTTAGCATTAAGCAACTTTAGAAAGGTATATTTCTTTGTCAAACTAAATATATTCAGGATATCCTTAAAAAATATGAAATGAACAATGCTAAACATGTTAGTATACCAATGAGTTCCTCAGTTCAGTTGGATAAGGACCTTAAGGGAAAATCTGTTGATCAAAAGAAATTTAGAGGGATAATTGGATCTTTACTTTACTTGACTGCTAGCCGACCAGATATTATCTTCAGTGTTTGCATATGTACTAGATTTCAATCAGATCCAAAAGAATCACATTTGACAGCAATGAAAAAGATTTTAAGATATTTACTAGGAACTCAAAACTTAGGGATTTGGTATCCTATGTTTAGCTCTTCATTTGAAATTATTGGTTACTCAGATTCTGACTTTGCAGGCTATAGAGTGGATAGGAAAAGCACTTCTGGAACATGTCAATTCATTGGAAATTCATTAGTTTCATGGTCTAGTAAAAAACAAAATTCAGTGGAACTATCTACTACAGAAGAAGAATACATTACATTAGGAAGTTGTGTGGCACAAGTACTTTGGTTAAAATAACAGTTGATTGATTTAGGATTAACTATAGTCACTATTCCAATTTATTGTGACAATACTAGTGCTATTTGCATTTCCAAAAATCCTATTCAACATTCTAGAACCAAACACATTGACATAAGGCATTATTTCATAAGGGATCATGTATCCAAGGGAGAAATTGAACTCACACATGTTTCAACTGAAAATTAACTTGCAGACATTTTTACAAAACCTTTAGCCTTTGATACCTTCAGTATATTAAGAACAAGGCTTGGTGTTATTGATTTGAATGCTTAAATAAAAATGTTTTTGCAACATTGATATTTATGTTTTCTTAGTTTATTTGTCTTTGATTTTTGTTTTGAATTTTGTGATTTTTGAGTGTTTTGATTGAGTTTATTTTAGAGTCTGTGGTTTTGTCTTTGTTTTCTGTGTTTTTAATGTTTTGTTTGTTTTTCTTCAATAAAAAATTCAAAAATCCAAAAATGTGTGGAAATCGTCCGGGACGAAATTTTTTTGTACTGGACGATGTGTGTTAAATTTAGTTTGCGTGATATAAAACATTTTGAGAGCAGAGCAATTTTCAAGGAGGAAAAAGGGAAAGCACATGCCAGTGCTTCTGAAGAAGAAGAAGAAGGAGAGCAAACTTCTGCACCTCAATCAGATTATCAGAATTTGATTGAGAAATTTGATAGACTTGAGACTCATGTTGATCAAAGATTTGATCAAATTGATGCTCAACTCCTGCAGCAACAATAGGACATTGGTATTATCAGAAATGAAGTTCATGAAATCAATACCAATGTGATGATGATGGCCTCCTACTTCAACCTATTTAGTGGCATTCCTCCTCCACCTCCAGAAGAATAGAGAATGAACGATGATTTTCTTTATGTTTGTTATATTTGTGTTTGTTTTAGTGTTTATTCTAGTGTTTGTTCTAGTTGTGTTTGTTTGTCATTGTTTTTAAATTCTAGTATATTTTCTTTTGTATTGATATTATGAAATGATCCTATAATCCTTTTCATAAATATCAATATATGTTGTAGTTGTTTTTTATTTTGAATTGTTTTTGAAATGTGTTTAGTTTTTATGAATTTCATTAGTCTTTTTAATCCTAATTGTGCTTAAATTAGATTGTAATTTGAGATTAATTACATTAGAAAATCTTATCTTTCTAAGTTTAAAATTTGTATATAACTTGTCATAATTAGAATTTTTAATCTCATGTTTATTCATTTAGACTACATAAAAGTTAATATTATTATTACAATTTAGATGTTTTCTTATTTTGTATTTCTTTGCTCAAGTGATATTTATGCACTTAGAAAAATTTGAAATTTTAGATTATTGATCTTGGAAAGAATTAGTTTCAATTACTCTTGAAAATTGTACAAAGAGTACAAAAAATCAAAAGGAATGCGCAAAGGTTCGCAAATATGAAAAAGAAGCCAAAATTAGTCCAGTGTCAAAAGATACACAAAAATGTGCCAAAATTTGAAAAAGATGCGCAAAGCGCCACATGTGATATTTCTCATCATTCCAAATTCTTTCAATCTCTTAATTCAAATTAATCTTCTGTTCATTTATATTCTATTGAACTTTGAAATATAGAATTTTTATTCATCTCTCTTGTAATGATTTTCTATATTCAAATATCTAAATTGAATCATATTTTTGATAAATTCTTCTTACTTACAATATTATATCACTTCTTAAATTCTATGAATTTTGATGAGTTATCTAATGTTATTAGTTTTAAATTGCATACCTTATGTTAATCACCATTTAGATTAAATTTTTCAAATGAATTTCATATAATTACTTATATTTCTTGTCTATTTCTTCTTCACTTTTTGTTGTTGTCAAAAAGAGGGAGAAATTATTATGTTTGTATGTTTTGGTTGTTTGTATTTTGATGACTTTTTGTTAAAAAAAAAATAAACAAATTGTTCTATGCTTAAAAATGCCTCCTTATTTTCATGTATTCATCAATTCAGGTGGAGTTAAGGAGATTTGTTTAAATTGAAATCATACAAACAATAATTGTTTTGCCATCATAAAAAAGGGGGAGATTGTTAAAATAGTTGCTATTTGCATGCTTTACATTTTTGCAACTTGTATAGTTTTGATGATTCCAAACATTATTGTTCAAATGTGTAGTTATCTCCTAACAATTTTAGAAGAATTGTATTTGCTCTTGTGTGTACAAACATTTCAGGAAAATAAGACTCCAGACTATGAAGACTTCAAATCAAATTCAACATGAGATACTTTGTGAATTTGAAGCTTGTATTTTTCTTTGAATTAAATTTAAAAGGGAGTGATTGTAATTGAGTGAATAAAAACATACACACACACATAAGAAGATCATATATAAGTTATACTGATCGTACGGGACGATATCAGATCGTACGGGATGATCAGACAGTTATCTCCTATTGAGCACATAGAACGAATAGGAACTGGCTTGGAAAATTTTCTAAGTCCTATTCATCCGGGATGAAATTAATTATCGTCTAGGACGATCTGGTCTCTGTAAAATTTTTATCCAGACGAAATTAATTATCGTTAGAAAACGAGTTGCTCTCTGTAAAATTTTTGTCCAGACAAAATTAATTATCATCCAGGACGATCTGGTCTCTGTAAAATTTTCGTCCAGATGAAATTAATTATCATCAGAAAATGATTTGCTCTCTATAAAACTTTTGTCCAGACGAACCAATTTTTGTCCAGACGATTAACCGACTTAGAACGGTTTTCAGCAGTTTTCTAGAACGACCTAGTAATAACCGTTCATACCGGACGAACTCAGTTCGTACGGGACGATCAGTCTGTACGAAGACATTTCGTACACATATACAAATATGGTCGTTTCAAAATATTTAAGTAAAATCGTCCAGGATGATCCACGATCGTACGGGATAATCCACTGCGTACAGAATTGAAAATTTGTAGTTTTTGTGCAGTTTTTCTTGTCTTTTGTATATATAGTCCAACTTAGACTGCCACCCACTCTTTTTGTCATTTGATCTTCGTGCCTCTTGAGAGAATAACTAAGAAAGATTGTGAGAGTGCATTTAAAGGAGGATTCCTACCAGTGGAGCGTGAAGGCTTCACTTGGAGTTCAAAGGTAAGAATCTCTACTTGTGAATTGGGATTACTTCACTCTTTTCTTTCTTCCTTTTAGATTTCTTATGGAAGATCTTTCAAGAAGATCTGGTTCGCTGCCGACACTTGGAAAGTGTGAATAGCCGAAAGGGTTGCTTCTTACACATGGAGAGTGTGAACAGCTGTAGGGTTCTCTGCCCACACTAGGAGAGTGTGAAAGGACAGAAGGGTTCTCTGCCCCCACTAGGAGAGTGTAAAAGTACGGATGGTTCTCTGCCAACATTGGGGATTATGTAAAAGGACTACGGTTTTCTGCCGCACTGAGTAGTGGTGAAAAGAGTGTGTTGTAAAGGCTTCTCCGCCTTGCTATGGGTGCAAAAGGAGAGTCACTATTGGTATTAGTGCAATACTCAGAGGGTGCCTCTGGGAAGTGGATGTAGGTCTGGTTATAGACCGAACCACTATAAATCTGGTGTCGTTTACTTTACAGTTTTTACGTTTCCGCATTTTTTTTGTCTTAAAAACTCTGTGGTTGAAAAACCTTTTCTACAAAACTTAAAAGAAACAATTTTTATTTCGGTTCAACATAATTTTGAAAGAGGGATTAAAATTTTTAAACTACCAATTCACCCCCCTCTTGGTAGCCTTTGGGACATTAACTTAGGCTTAACAACCTAATTACTAAACTCAACAAAATCTTTTATACCTTTCCATCACAGGGGACAAACTACATATCCTCCGTTCTGATCCTGATTACGATTGGGCTCTGGCCAACCACTTCTTAAGGAACACCAATGCTCACTTTCATGTTGGAGAGACTATCACCTTACTCAAAGATGCTAGGATAGTCTAATATGTACTTCGTACCTCTATTCTCCCAAAAGCTGGTGATCACGTTCATATTACTCCACTTCTCTTAATCACCACCTTCTATATTTTGGACCATCACGAATTCAGAGTCACTGACCTGATATTTCCTTACATCAAGCATTTGACTACTATTTGAGATCCAGGACATAGGAGGAAGCCCAACTTAGCCCTAGGAAATATCATTGCATATGTTCTAGAATCAAAATACAACCTCCAATATCTTAGCTCACCCAACTATCAGCTTGCCTTCTACTCGAAAAATTCCTTTCACGTTCTTCATAGTAATCATCTCCACTTGGGGGATGGAGAAGCTCAGGGGGTAGAGGAGGAGGAGGCTCCATTGCCAGTTCCTGCACCTACTCCACTCAGCCAGCACTCTCAGCTGGATTAGCTGGTGGAGTGATTCAACTAGTGGGAGCTTCACTTAGAGGCATATATTGCTGCATAAGAGCAACAACATATAGAGGACATTATTTGCATGCAACACCAACATGACCAGGATATGACCTGGTTTGGAGAGCAGTTCGCCAACCTTTCTAATCACTTTCACCTGGCACCACAACCTCCACGTCAATCAGATGATCAGGGGACATTTTTCTATTAGCCTCTTTCTTTTATATTTTTTTATGGTAGTTTATTTCTATTTTTAGTCTCTTTCTTATTTATGTTTCAATTTCCTCCTCCTTTTGTGTTGTCAAAAGGGGGTAGTTAGTTGTACTGGTTTATTTGTAGTTCAATTCTGTTATTAGATAGTTAAAATTATGTTTTTCTCTTCTCACTCATTCTTTTAAACTGTTCTTTTAATGTGTTTTTATGCTTTAATTAATTTTAATTATTTCATATCTATTTTTGTGGATTAGAATTTTGATGATAGCAAACATTAATGTTTTTCTACGACTATCTTGCCTACTAACATTTCAGGTCCACAAGATCAAGTATAAATCAAGCCAGCTCAGGATTGGGTAGATTTGTCATGAGTCAGTTTGTAATTTTCCTTTCTTGAGTCTATTATAAATGTTGTGGCTCCTAATGCTAAGTAACCTTACACACACATGGGGGAAATTTTTTTTCTATTGGTTAGAGTTCTCTATTTTGATCACATTGTCTGGGATGATCCAAACATCATCCTCGACAATCTGTTAGACATAAAAAAACGAATTAACACATCATGGTTAAGGCAGTCATCATTAAGTACATCATCTTGGATGATATTCATATCAGTTGGGATGATAGACTCAAATCAGAAAGAATCAGCCACCAGATCTATTTAAGTATTATTTATTTTTGGACATCGTCCACGACATCATCCTGGATGACGAAGTATAATTATGTCTAAATTAATCTATTAATTAAAAAAGGTAATTAAAGTTTTATTGCATGATCACATCATCCTGGATAATCACAGGATCATCTGGGATGATCACTAAGACGATTGACATCGGCCAGCTTCTATCCAGGGCAATTCTCTAGACAATTTTCAAAAATTTGTACTAATTATCCAGGATGATCGTGAGATCAGCCTAAACTATCAAGCTATTTTTTCATCATCCATACATCATTTCAGAGTGATTGTCTGGATGATATTCAAGGATTTGTAGTGATCGTACAGGATAATATTTTATCGGCCTGGACGATATGACCAAAAATCTTCTGACCATCCCAAACTATATGAGCGGATTGAGAAACAATTATGCTGATTGTATAAGATGATATCCATATCATCCTGGATGATAAAGTTAGTTTGTATAAAATAAGAGTTATTTTAAAATTCTTCTATTTAAGAGCTCTTATACAACCCAAGAGCTCATCTTTTACTGCTGTTCTAACATGAGAGAGCCAAGAGGAGAGGGAGAGAAAGGGAGAGAGAAAGAGAATCTTGTGATGGGGAGTTTGTGAGGGAGTTCACAAAGTTTGCTCCAAGCAAGGATCCATCATCAACTTCTCCGGTCATCATCCTTAGTTCCTTAGGGGTTCCAAAGAGGTAAACTTCAGCATCTGATCAATGTTCTCTACCTGCTTTAGGAGGAAGCAAAAGGAGTTGGGTTCTCTACCTGCTTATGGAGGAAGCAAAAGGAGTTGGGTTCTCTGCCTACTTCTAGAGGAAGCAAAAAGTGCTGGGTTCTCTACCTCACTTTTGTTTGCAGAAAGGAGGTTTATACAGGCTTCTCCACTTTGTTGTGTGAGCAAAAGGAGAGACACTGAGTTTAGTGCAATACTCGAAGGGCACCTCCAGAGAGTGGATATTGGTCATGTTAATCAAACCACTATAAATTTCTATGTTATTTATGATTGCTTCCACATTTAATTTCCATACTTTGATTTATGTGGTGAAACTTAGTTTTTGTTTTAAGATTATGTTTTGATCAAAAGATTTTTTAAAATACCAATTCACCCCCGCCCCCTCTTAGTTACCCTTGGGACTAGTTCATATGGGTTTAACTTCCCTAACTAACTTTCACCTCAAGGATGAATCTGGAACCTCACTTCATTGAGGCAAGCAACAATGCAACCTATCTGAGGTACAAAATAGCCGGGATTATTGTTTCCCAGACTTTCAACCTGCACATTCTTTCCTATCATGTCCTAGATTTGTTTGTGCACACTTCCTTGACCTTCCTTCTCACTCTCACTATCCCTTTCAATTCAAATTTACTTTTTGAATTTTTCGCTAGCCTTCACTTAAATTCCTCTTGCACTGCTCTCTAGTCATATGGGAATAGACGTCCCATCAAAATCACATATCAGGACTATCAAGAACTTTTGCAACTTTGCACCACAGGGGACAAACTCCATACCCTATGTTCTAATCCTAAGTACAATTGGGCCACAGCCAACCACTTTCTAAGAAACACTAATGCTCACTTTCACATTGGAGAGTCTAGCACCTTACTCAAATATGCTAGGACAATCTAGCATGTCCTTCACACCTCAATTCTTCCACAAGCTGGTGATTACATTCATATCACTCCTCTTGTTTAGATCACCACTTTTTAAATTTTGGCTATTCATGAATTCAATGCCACTAATTTGATTTTTTTTCTACGTTGAACATCAGACTAGTATTCGAGATCCAGGACATAGGAGGAAACCCAATCTTCTCCTAGGACATATCATTGCCTATGTCTTAGAATCAAAATATAACCTCCAATATTCTTCCCCATTAAATTTTTATCCTACCTTCTACTCAAATAACTCATTCCACATTCTTCACAGTACTCATCTCCACCTGAGGAATGAGGAAGTTGTGGGAGCTGAGGAGGAGGTAGCCCATGCACCTATTCCTACACACCCACTCTGCTCCAGCAACACTCATAGCTGGATCAGCTGGTAGAGTGATCTGGATAGTGGGAGGGACACCTTGAGACCTACATGACTACACAGGAGCAGCAATATGTTGAGGATGTTGCTCGCTTCAACTCTTACATGGCTCACCAGTAGAACCAGCATGACCAGGATATGGCCTGGCTTGGGGAGCAGTTTCCGACTCTTTTCAGTTACTTTAATCCACATCCACCACCACCATCTCCTCCTTCGGATTATCAGGGGTCATCTTTCTTTTAGTCTGTTTTCATTGCTTTAGTCTTCTCCTATTTTTTTCTTTAGTTTATGTGTTGTTTTACTTTTTGTGATGTCAAAAGGGGGAGTAGTTGTACTAGTTTGTACTGTTCTAGTTTGTTATGTTTTTATGTTGGTTAGTTGAACTATTTGAATTGTGTTTGTTTCTTCACCTATTTCCAATAAAATTGCTTTGAACTGCTTCAAATATTTTTTTTGTGTTTGTCATCATCAAAAAGGGGCAGATTATTATAAATTTATTTTTTAGGAAATATAATTTTAATAATAGCAAACACTTTTATTTCTCTACAGTTGCCTTGCCTACTAACATATTAGGTCCAGAAGATCAAATTGCAATTAGAACCGGGTCAAGATTGGGTTGACTAGGTCTGAGATAGTTCATAAACTTTTTCCTTTCTTGAGGCTATTATAAATGATGTGGTTCCTGATGCTATGTAACCTTGCAGACAAACTTGGGGAAATTTTTTCTGTCTGATTTAGAGTTTTCTAATTTTGCTCACATCATTCGAGATGATCAACAAATCGATATGGATGATCAGTTAAAAATAAAAACCCTAATTAAGGCATCCTGATTAAGGTTTCCATCATTAAGCGGGTCATCCTTAATGATATTTGTATCGGCTGGAATGATTGGCTCAAATCAAAAAGAATTAGTTGCCAGATCTATTTAGGTATTATTTATTTTTATATATCATCCAGGATATTATCCTAGATGATGCAACACAATTATGCCTAAATAAATTTTATAATTAAGAAAAGCAATAAAGGTTTGTCTGTTCGATCTTATCATCTTGGATGATCGTAGCATTAGCCGAGACGATCAACTCACAAACCTTAGTTGTCCTTGAATGACCAAATATCAGCTAGCTTCTAATCAGGGCGATGCTCTGGAAAATTTTCATGGATTTGAACTAATCGTTTGGGATGATCGTGAGATCGGCCTGGATGATCAAGCTATTTTTCAATCATCTAGATATCCATTCAGTGTGATTGTCTGGATTATATTCAACGATTTGTATGGATCATACAAGATGATATATTATCAGCCTGGATGATATTAATAAAAACCATCTGATCATCCCAAATCATCCTAGCTGATTGAGCATAATTTGTACTAATCATACAGGATGATATTTATATCATCCTAGATGATAAAGTTGGTTTGTTGCAATTAAGAGCTATTCCGAACCTTTTCTATTTTAGACCTCTTGTTCCTCTCAAGAGAGTATCATTTGTTATTTTCTTGATCTGAGAGAGCCTAGAGGAGAGGGAGAGAAAGGGAGAGAGAGAGAGGATCTTGTGAGGGGGAGTTTGTGAGGGGTTTCACAAAGGTTGCTCCAAGCATGGATCCAAGTCATCTTCTCTGATCGTCATCCCTTGTTATTGAATGTTTTATAGAGGTCCACTTCAGCAATTGAACAAGGTTCTGTGCCTGCTTCAGGAGGAAGCAAAAGGAGTTGGGTTTTCTACTTCACCGGTGTTGGTGGAAAGGAGGTTTTATAAAGGCTTCTCCACATTGCTGTGGGAGAAAAAGGAGAGTCACTGAATTTAGTGAAATACTCAGAGGGTGCCTCTAGGGAGTGGACGTAGGTCGAGTTGATCGAACCACTATAAAGTTCTGTGTTCTTTACAACTGCTTTTTGCGCATTTAATTTCTGCACGTTAAATTTCTTTATGGTAAATTTTGGTTTGGTTCAGTTTGTGTTTTTGATTGAAACATTTTTTTAAATACCAAATCACCCCACCCCCCCCCCCCCCCCCCCCCCCCCCCCTCTTTGTTAGCTTGGGCTAGTTCATAAGGGGTTAACATCCCTATCGAACTTTCAGCTTTTATATCTTAGTTTGTACTGGAGACCCTACGAGCAGGTTTTTTTTTGATATCCTAGATGTGTGGAGTTATTTTATGGTTGGCCATAAGCTGTTGCTTTGCGTTCGAGTTGGGTACTGATGATAACTTTGTTATGATGTTTGGGTTTGGCTATGGTGGTAATTCTTGTTATTCAAGTTCCTTAGACTACAATTTTTTTTTGCTCACGAGGGTAGGACTGAGCAACTTGAGGAAAACCTTTATGAGGCTATATATTCTAATTTAATCCTAAGCTCTATCAGTCTCTATCCTCTATTTTTCTTTCATTGGTGCCTTGGCTTGTATCCTTTCTTACTTTTTGAGCTTTTTTATTTTATCTTTTGTTCAGGCTTAAATTTATACAAATTTTCATTCTTTGGCTATAAATGTTTTTGTCATATTCTTTTCCTATGCAGCCTTCTTGTTTTGCAGGGGAAGATGATTAAGGCTCTCTTCAATTTTTTTTTTTCAAAAAGACCGTGCTTCCTTTCTTTTATTACATCTTTCTTTTTTGGATGCTTATTTTTAGCATCGGTAGCATGTTACTAGGTTATATTACACTTTTGATTAGTAGAGACTTTCGACTCCTAAGTTTTTTCTCTATTTTATTTTGTATCTCGTCAGAGCATTGGTGAGCTAATCGTCTCCCCTAAGGACTTTGTAATCTTTTTCTTATATTAATGTGTAGGCCTCCATTGTTTTTAATTAAAAAATAAAAAATCTAATTCATAAACCAAAAACCAAAACCCTAAAATTAAATCATAAACCCTAAATCACAAAACCTGTACCTTAAAATTTAATCCCCAATACCATAACAAAAAATTAAAAATTTAAACCTGAATCATCAAAACTAGAACACAAAAAAAATATCAAAATCACTTTTTTTAAGGGAAACCCATGGAGAGGCATACGTGTTGATATAAATCCAAAATTAGAAGGTCCTTAAAAAGGCCTCGAGCTCTTTATTGGTCAAAAGAGATACAAGAAAAAGACAAAAAAACCTTATGAGCTTAAGGTCCATGCTACGCCATAATACAATAAAGCCTAGATACAATCTACGATGCATAAGGAGCACCCAAAAAGAGAGGAAGCAGCTAACATAAGCTTTCAACTCAAGCTCCCTGATCTAAAAATGAGTAGAATAATGACCAGCCAAAAAAAGATCCTGCAAAACAGAGAAAGAAGCACAACAAAAATTGCACAAAAATAACTAATGGAATAGAAAGTACCCCCAATGAAGAATGTTATAATAAATCCTATCACCAAAAGTAGTAGCCATCTTGGTCCTCTCAAAGTAATAGGATTCCCTCTAAATGGCTGGAGAAATCAAGATATCCCAAATAAGCAAGCTCGAGTATGAGCAGAAATGAAATAACCAGCTAGCACAACAGCCAAAACACCATAAATAACAATAATTAAACATAGTACACATCACACAACAAGAAACCATCAAAACAGGAGAACTCCCATCATTACTAGTGGGAATGAAACAAGCAACACCACCCATCACTCCTGGTAAAACTAGCAGCCACCACCCAAAGAGGCAAACACCCCCCATCACTCAAGTAAGCAACAATCCCCACTATAAAAACACCCAAGATAGCCGAGCAAGTCATGACCACATAGAATAACACCGAAAAGCCCAAACCCGAACTAACACAACACCCAAAAAACACATCGGAGAGGAGAAACCACCACCAAGCATAAAAACCTAACAATGCACCCAACTTACTCCAATAAAAATAGTTTTGTAACCAAAAGTCAGTCACCAAAACGAAATACAACTAGGTAAAGCCAGATGGGATCGGGCATGAAGAGCTCAGGAAAGAATATAACATGCCAACATCATAGGGTAAAACCTGATGACGTTCCATCTAACCCTAAGGCCTTAGGACGCGGCACCATATCCCAACAAAGAAAGAAAAACTAGAAAGCATCACCCAAAGGGGCCGCCACATCCACCAAAAAGCCACCTCCCTCACAACACCAAAGACCCAGAAAGAACAGCTAGCCTAGATTAACCAGCAAAACACCTAAGAGCCCTACCAGAAATCATAGAGCGCTTAGAGAACACAACACAAAAGAGAGGGACAATCAAAATGAAACCTACAAAACACTAGCCAATAACGCAGAAAAGATCCAGCAAAACCATACCCATCAGCAACCTAGGAAACATCCACACCCAGAAACCCAAGAAGCCAAGACCCCCAAAAACAACAAAGTCCTGCCCACCCACAGTCAAAGGGAGGAGAGAACCAACCAGACAACCCGTCAAAAGAGGGTTACAATCATCGCTCAACCCAAACACACCTCAGCACAACCTGTAAAAAGCAAAATGCCCGATAAAGCAAGGCAACCCAACACCAAAACAAAATTAAAAAATGGGCCAGAAAACCACATCCAACCAGCAAAGCTAGAAAACCAAAATAGAAAAAGAAACCAAAAAGGAAAATAATTAAATTTTAATATAGAGGTAAGAAATTTTGTCTAATCTTAAGAGGCGTTAAAAAGGGACAGGAGCATTGGATTCCACAAGTTCATTGTAATAATCAGTCCCAACTCCAAAACCTAGAAACCACATAGAATAAGCATTGCATTCCTTAAGCACATGAGAAGTGTCAACATAAATGAAAACCAACAATTTTTTAATATGTTTAATAATATAAAAAGCTTCAGGGTCACAAACCTAATCCACGCTAATAAATAAGCATTGAATATTTAGAGAAGGATCAATCTCAATAGTAATACTTGTAATGTTAAACAACTTCTTAACCCATAAATAATGGAAGTAAAAAAAGTCATACAAGGATTACCATTAACGGGCCCCGCAAAGCCAAAAATAACATTACCATAGCAATCTCTGATGATGCCTCCACACCCCATATTATTATTCTCAAACTCAGCACTAACATTTAGCTTGAAATAACCCACCACAAGTTTAACCCAATAAACCAGATGAGAAAGAGTAAAAGGGAAATACAACTACAGCTTGGTACCTAAATTTGAATCAACATTATAACAATTTTTGAACCCTTTCATAGAAACTAAATTAACTGAAACCAAGCTGAGCAAGTTATCTTTCACATTGTTAATGACCCTCAAAGAGTCCATTTTAATACCATTAAATAAAGAGTTGTTTCTTTACAATCAATGAAACTATAATATTAGAGAGGAGGTAGCATTTATAATGTGGCCTTTAGAATTCACCAACCAAGCATTAAGAAGATCATAAATGGACATATTTTCAATAAAAATATTTAATTTGAAGATATCATCAATATAACATAAAGTTTTAATAGCAATAGGCCCCAACACAAAAACAAAATGCATACTTTCTAAATGAAAACAACATTGGCACTTAGAGGGGAGGACGAACCCTCTTTTAATCAAATTGTCATCTATAGGAATAAATCTATGTAAAATTCTCCAAATAAATGTTGCAACCCATGACCCCGAGTTTGAGATTTTGATGATGCCAAATAATGATTATTTTGAAACAACGTTTTATTGAATATTAGATTATTTTCTATTGTCCTTGAGTACTAACATTTCAGGAAGATCACAAGTGACTCAGGACGAAAGAAAGACTCAAGAACGGGTAGATTGGAGTATGAGTCAGATGTTGTATTTTTCTATTTATTGTATTTTTATTTTTTTGAGTCTGGCCACAAAAAATGCATAAGAGTAAGAGCAACCATGCACACACACAGGGGGAGAGTTTGTTTTTAAATGCAAAATATAATATAATTTCTTCTTTGGAGATCGTACTAAATGATTTTAATTCGTACCGTACGATCTGAGCTATGTAGACGATTCTATGAATGGATCGTACTGTATGAATAGCTTCGTACGGTACGATATGATCAGATCCAAAACTCTAGCCGTAGTTTAAATTAAGTAAGTGATTTTGCATCGTTCGTACTGTACGAACACGTTCGTATTGTACGATATATTTTAAAAACTTACTTAAATTAACCCGTGATTAGTGCATGTAATCCAGGCCTAATTATATTTTGAACATCGTACTGTATGATCCGGATCGTACCATACGATGAACAGAGACGAAGTTTGATCGTCCCGGATATCATCCTGGACGATATCTTGGTTTTTATCTCATCGTACTGTACGATAGTGATCGTGCCATACGATGAACAGAGATGACATCTGGTCATCCAAACAATTCATACTGTATGCTATTATGTCGTACGGTACGATCCACAAAATACTATTCGTACAGGAATAACCCTCCGTAGTGTTACGATTACCAAAATTCGACATGATCTTTTTTTTTTTCAAGGTTTTTCAAAACACTATTTTTGAAAAATAAGCTCTGATACAGTTTGTTTTGAGTGTAGGAAGCCATGTCACCTTTGAGCCGATTGCCCCAATCTGAAGATTCAACCAATTAAGGAGAATGGAGATGACAAAGCAAAATACAAGAAAGGAAAGACAAAGACACAGAAAGCTTTTTGGGTCGACTCTGCCTCAGAATCTTTAGAAGAAGAAGCAGAGGAGGAGTTAACTAACTTGTGTCTTATGGCTAACAATAACCTTGATCAATCGGATCAAGACGAGGTATGTCAACTTTCATATGAAGAATTGTTGCATATTTTTGAGAATATCCATGACTCGCATAGGAAGTTGAAAAAGATGCATGCTAAGCTTAATGTTGAATTTAATTCTTTACAAACTGAGCATGCTAACTTAGTTAAGGAAAGTTCTAATTTAGATAGAGATCATATGCTACTTCTTGATGAGTTTGATGCATTAAATAAGAAGCATGTTGAACTAATTGAAGCACATGAATCCTTGAAAACTTTGCATATTGAACTAGATGTAGAGTTTGAAAAACTAATGGCAGTAGCAAAGGAGATAGATCATAATGAGCATTTGTTATTCTGGCAAGTTGATGGATTGACATATCAAAAATAATACATTTAAACAAAGAATCAAAGAACTAGAAGAAGAAATTGCATCACTCATAGGCCAACCTAGAAAACCACCAACACAGCATGCATCACAAAACTTTAGGAAGAGCCACCACCACCAACATAGATTAGTAAACCCATTTCCTGGTGTTAGGTGTTTCTCTTGTGGCATGTTAGGTCACATAGCCCGCACATGCACATTTCATCGTAGGACACACTTAGTATGGAGACCAAAACTGCATCTATCACAGCATAACATGCATACATCTCATTCATGCAAGTATAAGGAGGAACCCAAACTCACTTGGGTTCCCAAATCTAATCTTTGAATGAAATTGTAGCATTTCTCTCACAAAAGACCTAGTGAGAGCATGTGGTACCTGGATATTGGCTGCTCGCGACACATGACTGGAGATATGAAGAAGTTCATCCTACTAGAGACCAAAACTGGAGGAAAAGTAATGTTGGGAGACAACACTACCAGGAAGGTGATAGGCTCAGGTATCGTTGGTAATGCTAAAAATTTTTTAATTAAAAATTTCTTACTAGTTGATGGTTTGAAACATAATCTACTTAGCATTAGTCAACTGTGTAACAAAGGTTTTGATATTAAATTTTTATCTGATAGATGCCTGATTAGTTTATTTGATAAACTAGTGTTAGAAGGAAAACGAATGAACAATGTTTACATGTTAGACCTTGATTGCATTGATAGCTAAAATTCATTCTGTTTGAAAATAATAGTTGATGACTCGTGGCTATGGCATAGGAGACTATGCCATACTAGTATGAAAACTCTTAGAAACATCACTCAGAAAAACCTAGTTAGAGGTGTACCTAAGTTAGACTTTACCAAGGATCACTTATATGATGCTTGCCAACTAGGAAAACAAGTCAAATCATTATTTCACTCAATTAGAGATGTGATCACCTCTAGGCCACTAGAAATTCTACATATGGACTTATTTGGACCCGTTAGTACAGCCAGTCTAGGTGGAAAGAATTATTGATTTGTAATTGTAGATGACTTCACTAGATTTACTTGGGTAAGATTCTTAGCACACAAAAATGAGTCTTTTAAGGAATTTAAAGTATTCTCCACATGGATTCAACAAAAATTAGGTTGTGAAATATCAATAATCCATAGCGATTATGGTGGAGAGTTTCAAAATGATAAGTTTGAGTCATTCTATCAAGAGATAAGAATAGAACACAATTTCTCAGCCCCTAAGACACCCCAACAAAATGGTATAGCAGAAAGGAAGAATAGAACTTTGGTAGAAGCTGCTAGGGCAATGTTAGCGGAGTATACCCTTCCTAGATACTTTTGGGCAGAAGCAGTTAACACATCCTATTATGTTTTAAACAGAGTAAACATTAGATCGAAGCTGAATAAAACTCTATTTGAACTCCTTAAGGGTAGGACACCAAACCTTTCACATTTACATGTATTTGGGTGCAAGTGCTTCATCTTGAATAATGGTAAACATCCATTAGGAAAATTTGATCCCAAGTCTGATGAGGATGTCTTCTTAGGTTATTCTTCTGTAGGTAAGGCATATAGAATTTTTAAAAAGAGAACCCTTGTAATAGAAGAATCCACCCATGTGGTATTTGATGAATCAGATAAGCCCTCAGAATCTAAAATTGAAGATGATGAAATAGAGGTAATTCAAGGAGTAGAGACTGTGACCTTAGAAGAAAGGGTCGAACCTCAGGAAGATTTGCCTAGAGAATGGATATATTATTCTAGTCATCCTAAAGAGTTAATTTTAGGAGATCCTTCAGAAGGTGTAAGAACTAGGCATGGACTTAGGAAGGAGGTTAGTCACTCAGCATTCATCTCTATGATAGAACCCACAAGTATAGATCAATCCTTAGGAGATGAATTTTGGATTCTAGTAATGCAAGAAGAGCTGAAACAATTCACCAGAAATGATGTTTGGGAGTTAGTCAAGAGACCTAAAGAACACAGTATTGTTGGTACAAAATGGGTCTTCAAGAATAAGGTGAATGATTCAGGAACAATAATAAGGAATAAAGCAAGACTAGTAGCTAAGGGGTACAACCAAATTGAGGGGATAGACTTTGAAGAAACCTTTGCCCCGGTTGCTAGACTAGAAGCCATAAGAGTGCTCTTAGCTTTTGCTTGCTTCAAGAACTTTAAGTTATATCAAATGGATGTAAAGAGTGCATTTCTGAACGGGGTAATTAAGGAAGATGTCTATGTTGAGCAACCCCCCGGATTTGAAAGTTCACAATTTCCAAACTATGTATTTAAATTAAAGAAGGCACTGCATGGATTAAAGCAAGCACCTAGAGCATGGTACGAAAGACTTAGCTCATTTCTTTTGGATAGAGGATTTAAAAAGGGTAGTGTAGACACTACACTCTTTTTACAAAAGGTCAAAGAAGAAATTCTCATTGTTCAAATATACGTGGATGATATTTTATTTGGATTTTTAGATAAAATGTTATGCGATGAATTTTCAAAAATAATGAGTAATGAGTTTGAAATGAGCATGATGGGAGAACTTAATTACTTTCTTGACTTTAGTGTAAAACAAATAGATAATGGAACTTTTCTTAGCCAATCAAAGTATATTAAGGATATTTTAAATAAATATGAAATGGATAGTGCAAAACCCATGAACACCCCAATGAGTTCGACAATCCAATTAGATAAAGATCCTAGTGGAAAATCAGTAGATAAGAAAAAATATAGAGGAATGATTGGATCCCTTCTTTACCTGACTGCCAGTAGACCGAACATAATGTTTAGTGTGTGCCTTTGTGGCTGTTTCCAAGCTGAGCCTAAAGAGTCTCACTTAACTGCTGTCAAAAGAATTCTTAGATATCTACTAGGCACCCCAAACTTAGGAATTTGGTATCCCAGATACAGCACTTCCTTTGAAATCCTAGGGTACTCAGATTCTGACTTTGCAGGATGTACGATAAATAGAAGAAGCACCTCTGGTACCTGCCAATTTATAGGACAATCATTAGTTTCTTGGTCCAGTAGGAAGCAAAACTCAGTAGCACTTTCCACAGTCAAGGCAGAATATATTGCAGTAGGAATTTGTGTTGCACAAGTACTATGGTTAAAACAATAAATTCTTGATCTTGGACTACCTATTGGAACCATCTCGATCATGTGTGATAACACAAGGGTAATTTGTATCTCTAAGAACCCAATTCAACACTCTCGAACGAAACACATAGACATTAGACACCATTTCATTAGAGATCACATTACAAAGGGAGATATATAATTGCATCACATCGCTACAGGAGATCAACAAGCAGACATATTCACAAAACCTCTAGCTTTCGACATCTTTAGCACCTTGAGGACTAGATTAAGTGTCATAGATATAACTGCATAAAAAAAAACATAAAAAAAAATTTAAATAGGGCTTCACCTGATCATCACACACTCACCACACAAAAACTCTGCCTTGACTGTTCATCGTACTGTATGATACACATATAGTACAGTACGATACATCTCAATCTACATAACGTCCACCAACAAGCAGATTTTGGCTCTGTTGATTGTACGGTACGACCTACATCGTACTGTACGATATGCATCCAAAATTATTGGCTATCATATTGTACGATATCTCTTCTTTCGTACGATACGATACACATCAGCACAAGGAATAAATATGAGTTAAAGCTGTTTGGTATAATATTTATTATTGATCGCACTATACAATACACTTGTTCGCACAGTATGAAACTTTTGGTCAAAAGTCGTACTGAGGGCCTCGGGACAATCGAAATTCGCCTGATCGTACTATACGATTGTTATCGTACTGTACGATTCGACTGCCTTTTCCCAAAACGACCGGTCAGGATATTGATTGCCTATCATACTGTACGATCCTTTCACTCAAATATTTCCTCACTCACTCCTTCACCTAGTTTCGTGCCCTCTTGCAATGTCTAAACGAGATCGGTTGACTGTTGGAAGCTCATCCTCGTCGAGTCGCCCACCTACTCATTTTCTGAATACTGACAATGAGGAAGCCTACCACATATATAAAGCCTATAAAATTTCTCCTTCCAAAATGCTTAATCAGGCTGATCTTAATTTCGAGGTAATGGGCCTCTTTGCTTCCACCACCTTCCAATTCCTACTCACCTTGGCATTTCCCTATAATTCTGAACTTCTCTTCGAATTTCTCACTAATCTCACCTACACTATCGACAACACCACCTTTCACTCTTTTGTTTGTGGCCAAAACATTGAGATCACTAGAGCAGACATTGCCCAATATATTGGGTTGTCCACTGAAGGACCTATGGTTCACTCATTTCTTACTAACGAATTCGATTGGAGCGATGTTAATAGAGTCCTTAGGATTTCTACTTTCCATCAACACCAACCTCTCGTTCAATTCTTAACTCGAAATGCCCGAATAATTCAACATGTCCTTCGAACCTCAATAATTCCCAAAGGTGGCGACCGTATCAATCTTACCCCGACCTTATCCGTCGCTACCTATCTTATTATGTCCAACATCAAATTTGATGAGGTTGATTTAATTAGTAACTACATTCGCCACATGACTTTTGTTCGTCTACCTACCACTCGACGGAAACAAAATCTAGCTCTTGGTCACCTAATAGGATATATCCTCCACAACAAATATCAATTGACCTACCCTGGTGAACCCGACATTATTCCTATCTTTTATACGGATGCCTCCTTCCGTATTCTCTTTCATAGGGGACACGAGCCTGAAGAACCAGTCTTTGACGTAGAAGAAGAAGAAGAAGATGCCCCAGCAGCAGCTCCAGCTCGACCACGACGACATGCCGCACCCCGAGCACCTGCACCAGCACACCCTAACGATGATTTGGTCGCACGCTTCGACCAACTGTAGACTCGTCTTGATATGCATATTCAAGAACAACATCATCAACACGAGACAGATATGCAATGGTTTGGAGAACGCTTTACTGCAATTGATCACCGATTCGATGCTCTCTTTCAATATTTTCAACCGAATCCACCTCCACCATCAACTGATCAGGACCCTTTTGTTTAGAGTGTTTGTCTTTGTATTGTAGTTTCTTTCTTTTGCATTCTGCTTTAGTTGCTCCTCCTTTTTGTGCTGTCAAAAGGGGGAGAAGTTTGTTGTACTTATTGTGCTTGTTATAGTTTATTAAATGCATTTCTTTTGTTTTGTACTTGCATTTAGTATCTTTCTTTTTTCTTATGTTTATTTAATTTGTTTTGTACTTGCATTTAGTATCTTTCTTTTTTCTTGTGTTTATCTAAAAAAAAAACAGCAAAAAAAAACAAAATAAATGACATTCGTACTTGCTTACAACAAATTATTTGACATCATCAAAAAGGGGGGAGATTGTTGCAACCCATGACCCCGAGTTTGAGATTTTGATGATGCCAAATAATGATTGTTTTGAAATAAGTTTTAATTGAATATTAGGTTATTTTCTATTGTCCTTGAGTACTAACATTTCAGGAAGATCACAAGTGACTCAGGACGAAAGGAAGACTCATGAACGGGTAGATTAGGAGTATGAGTCAGATATTGTATTTTTCTATTTATTGTATTTTTATTTTTTTGAGTCTGGCTAAAAAACATGCATAAGAGTAAGAGCAACCATGCACACAAATAGGGGGGGGGGGAGTTTGTTTTTAAATGCAAAATATAATATAATTTCTTCTCTAGAGATCGTACTATATGATTTTAATTCGTACAGTACGATCCGAGCTATGTGGACGATTCTGTGAATGGACCGAACTGTACGAATAGCTTCGTACGGTACGATATGTTCAGATCCAAAACCCTAGCCGTAGTTTAGTTTAAGTAAGTGATTTTGCATCGTTCGTACTGTACGAACACGTTCGTACTGTACGATATATTTTAAATACTTACTTAAATTAACCCGTGATTAGTGCATGTAATCCAAGCCAAATTATATTTTTGAACATCGTACTGTACGAACCGGATCGTACCATACGATGAACAGAGATGAAGTTTGATCATCCCGGATATCGTCCTGGACGATCTCTTGGTTTTTGTCTCATCGTACTGTACGATAGTGATCGTAGCATACGATGAACAGAGATGACATCTGGTCATCCAGACCATCGTCCTGTACGAATAGTATTTTGTGGATCATACCATACGATATAATAGTGTACAATACGAATTGTTTTTGAACTGTTCGTACACCTTCATACTAGGATGAAGTCGGTTTATAAATATCATATTGTACGATGTTGAATCGTATTGTATGAACAATAACAGCTACTTTTGAAATCAGAGGGTTTTTGGAGCCGTTTTTAGATGTTAATCTCAACCTTTTTCAGTAAGAATTACAGAGAGGGTGAACGTGGTTAGAGAGGAATTCCAAGGGAGAGAGCTCTAGAGAAGTTCTTTAGGGTTGAGAGAGGAAGGAGAAGGTGAGCGTTGTGAGGGAGAAGAGGTGTGAGGGAGATCACACGGTTGCTCCGAACTTGCTGCATCTTGCTCCTCCTGTGGCCCTAGAAGAATTTGAGGGAGGATCTCCAAGGGAAAGGCTCATCTACATCCTTGACCTCGAGGTTCTCTGCCTTCTCCAGGAGGGAGAAAAAAGAGAAGGTTCTCTGCCGTCGCCAGGAGGGCGAAAATAGAGTTTGGCAGTCCGCCACGCCGGGTTGGTGAAAGGGAGGTTTGTAAAGGCTTCTCCGCCTTGCTGAGGGGGGAAAAAGGAGAACTATTTTTGGTAGTGAAAATCCCGGAGCGGAGGACTCCGGGGAGTGGATGTAGGTCATTTTTTGACCGAACCACTATAAAAATCCTTGGTGTGTTTTTTCCTTATCGTAATTTACTTGCATTTATATTTTCATAATTATTGCGTGGTGAAATTTGTGGAAGAAAATTTGTTTATGTTTTTGTTGTCAAACTTCAAAAATAACAAAAAGTAGAACTCCTGTTTAGGGTTAATTTTTATTGAGAAAAGTTTTTCATAATTCACCCCCCCCCCCCCCCCCCCCTCTTATCATTTAGTAATTTCAATAAAAGTAGAAACATTAGAAGTGATGCTTTATGCCAAACCATCAAAAAAATGAAAGTAACATCATTCTTAGGTCTAAAATAATGCCAAGCATCTTTTAATTTAAACAAACCATCACTAGACAACTTGCATAAAAGCACATCAATATAGTCAAAGTTAATAGGAATTGTAAGAATTTTCTAAATTATACAATGTAGGAGAACATTAGCAAGCTTGTCATAATACCAATAGTTATCATTAATAAAGTAACTAACCTTAACTGTTGTAGTAGAAGTAAAATTAATAAGAGAGTTAATAGAGCAAGAGCTTAACCATTGATCCAGCTAGAAGAAAATATTTCCACCTCCAGGGCCCTAAGAGAGATGAGGCTCCACCTCCCACTTGACCTTGCACATCCTCTGCCAAACTTTAGAATCACCAATATTAAAAGCTCAAGTAGAAGGATGCTTTCCACAAAATATTTAGAGAATATAAATTTAGCCCACAAAGACAATTTTGCACAGAAAGTAAACCATAGCTTATAGGAAAAAGCATGGGCCAGGTCAGCCATGCTTTTGCAACCAAGGCCTTCCTCTTTTAAAACCCTACAACATTTGTCCCATGAAGCCCAAGAAATTTTAGTGTTACTACAAGTACCTTTCCAAAAAAAAATGTGTTAAGGATAATATCAATTCCATTGCACACAATTTTAGTAGGAAACAAGGTTTGAAAAGAGTTGACATGGAGAGAACAAAGAACACTTCTAATGAGAGTAAGCCTACCCCCAAAACTCAAAAAATTAGAATCCCAAGATTGAAGTTTATTCTTAACAGAGGTAATTAAATCATCGAACAAAAATGATTTCTTTCAACCTTTAAATAAAGGGATTGCAAGATACTTGATAGGTAATTGGCCATGCATAAACCCAGTAAGATCTTTAATGGTTGAGATACGATCGCTATGCAAATTATTGGGAACAAGGAAACAACATTTCGAATTGTTTAAAGACAAACCACTAATAATAGAGTGAAATTAATGAAAGAAATATATAAGTTTATTAATGTTATTTTTTGAAGCATTCATAAAAATGATAAAATCATGAGCAAAATAATGGTGAGATATAGGAAATCCATGCTTAGTTCTGAATACAAATTCGGGTGATTTTCAAACAGGTTAGCAATGCTTCTAGAAAGATAATCAACAACAATAATAAATAGTGTAGGGGAAATAAGGTCACCTTGCCTTAAACCATGATAGTATTTAAAGAAACCAGAGATCTTACCATTAATAATTATAGACAAAAAGAACCTTCAATGCAATTTCTAACAACATTAATAAAAGTCAAGTTTAAACCAAATAAATGCAGGATAGTATAAATGAATTGATAACTAATGTTATCATAGGCTTTAGAAATATCCAACTTGAGGATAGAATTACCCCCCTCATCTTGACATCCAATTCATGACAAAATTCTTGAGCCAGCAAGATATTGTCCAAGTTGTCATTAACTTTAACAAAGCCCTTCTGAAAAGGAGTAATAATCTTAGGAAGAACATTAGTTAAATGAGTCATAATAACTTTGTATAACATTTTACTAAAAAATGTATAAAGTTTAGTAAATCTAAAATCATTCCAATTACTAGCATTTTCTTCTTAAGGTTAAGAACAATAGAAGTAGAAGAAAAAAACTTAGGCAAAGTGTTACAAGCAAAAAAAATCCAAAATTGTAGTAAAAAGATTATCATTAATAATACCACAATATGTTTGAAAAAAATTAGTGGTGAATTATCAGGACCAGCCACAGAGTTACCATTCATATCAAAAATAGTATCTTTTAATTCCTCATGAGAGGGAGTACTAGCAAGAAGATCATTATCCTCCATAGAAATGAGAGAGGGGATAATATCAGGGTTGATAATATTACTAGGGATGAACACCTTATTGAGCCTATCCTGAAAGTAATGAACAACCAACATGGCAATCTCCTCAGCTTCCACTGTAACAGATCCACCACATAAGTGATTTTATTAATAGAGTTTGAATCACATTTCCGTTCAACCAAACCATGAGAATACTTTGTATTATTATCACATTCCAATAGATGCTTAGCAGCAGCCTTTTATTTTCAATAGGTTTCTTCTTGGGCTTGAAGTTTAAAAAGATTAGCCTTAGCCTCTCTAAGAGAAGCAAAAATTGCATCAAAAATAAAGCTTTGACAGTTAAGCTCAATATTATTGACCATCTCCTCAGCATTTAAAGTATTAGTAAAAATATTTTTAAAAACATTATGGTTCCACCAATTTAAAAGTTGTTTCAGCTTTTTCAACTTAAACCAAAGTCTACTCATACCCACAATAGAGTTATCAGGATGCAAACACCCATTCATATTCTCTTGAATAGCACTAAAAAAATTATCATGCTGAAGCCACATATTTTGAAACCGAAATTGGTGAAAAGCATTAGCATGTCTAGTATTCAGAGCAAGTTGTAAAAGAGAGTGATCAGAAAGAGTCAGACTAATATGCTCAACAGAAATGGAGATAAAAGAATTAATCCAGTTATCAATAAATAAAATGTGATCCAACCTTTTCCATAAGTGACCTCTATTCCAAGTAAATTGGTTACCAGAAAAATAAATGTCAATGAGATTATAATCCATAATCTTATTATTAAAATCATCCATAGAATAAAAAATAGGAGAGGATCCCTTAATATGCTTAGAAGGATTAGAGATGGTATTAAAGTCACCACCCAGCAATCAAGAAACACAATACAAACTATGAAAGTCAATTAATTTCTCCCAAAGAACTTTTCTAATACCATTAGAATAAGCTGCATAAATGAAGGAAGCACAACACTTATAATTTAAAACTTCGATATGATAATGCAACATTTGAGTACAGTTTCCAAGAACATCAATATGAATCAGATCTTTCCAAAAAATCCAGAATTATTAGCACAATTAGCCATAGCAAGCTTAAAACTAAGAAATCTAGCAGTACTAATTAAATTAGATAAATTGACATGAGGTTCAAGTAAGATAAGAATAGAAATATCATGAATATGATAACAATTCTTAACTTACAAGTGAGATGAAGCACACCCAATACCCCTAACATTCTAAATAATAGATTTAAACATAAAAAATAATAATTAATAACTAGTTTGTGAACGTGTATGTCTACCTGATTGTAGAACAAGGTTTCTGCTCTTCCTACCACGTTTACCTTGGGCTTAAACAAAGCTAATGTCATTGTCATCTCTAATAAAATATTTGGCAAAAAGTTCTAATTCCTCAGTGTCAGTAAGAGCATCATAATTAAGTTAAGAGGTAGAAGGAGACTTATAGTTAATATTCACATCTTTTCCCTTACCCTTTTGAGGAAGCTCACCTTCCTCCAACAATTCTTCTTCTTCAGTCACAATACAGTTTAAACCAAGTCCAGCATTTTTTGTTTCAACCAATTCCTTTTCACTAGAACCCAAATTATTGTCAGAATTAATCTGGACATTAGCAACACTAACTTCTTGATTATGATCAAAATAAAGAACATCTTCAACATTAGCAGGTTTGTTAGTACTTAAAGAACAATTCTTAGTAGATAAAATAAAGGTAGGAATATTTAGAGAAATAGAATTATTTATCCCTTCATTTTTTAAGATGTCACCAACACTCGGAGAACAAACCAATTTACTAATAGTATCAGCCATTTTAGTTAGAGGAGCCTCCAAAGTTTACGGATCTACTAGGGTAGATGACTTTAGGAGAGGGGTAGGGTCATTCAGTAAAGGTAAAGAAGCATCAACCATAGGTATATACACATCACCTAACTTAGAAATATTTCCTTCAATCTCAATAGGATACAAATTATCATTCTCAACAGGAAGACCATCTTTTTGTTGAGATTGTTTGGACACAACTTTATCTTTGCGAAAGTGGGGATGCAACCTAAAGAATTCATTAAATCCATGGCCACACATTTTACAATGATAGAAAAATATAGGCAAATTTTCAAGTTCCACTTTTTTAAAGTAGCCATTTAGCTTTGAACCTAACCAAACCTCAGTCGGGTGCTTCTTAGAAACATCTAGTTCGACAATAACACAAGCTACAAAGGGGAGATATATGGAAGTAGTGGCTTGATCAGTTTGTAAAGGTCTTCCAAAAATTGAAGAAAGGCTAAACAAAATTTGCGAGTTAGAAAAATGCAATCTCAAATTAGGAAAGGTGTTCCAAACTGGCACAATGGGTGATTCTTCCCCACATCATAGTTTGTCATCCATTTGTGAAGACACATTTGGCATGCTTGAATATAGTAAGACCTTAACCCAAAGATGTGTTTATAATCAAGATCATTCATCAATTGGATCACAACATGGCAAGGATCCAGCAAACTAACATGAAGCGCTCCAGATAATTTCAAGTTAATGAAAAACTTACGGATAACATCCAAATTAGGACAGTGTAAAAGAAATTTACCCACAAGAGTTAGGGAAAAAGGAGCTACTAATTGAGTCACAACTAAGTCATCGAATAAAAGAGCGGGATAAGCCTTAAAAGATGATTGCACAAAGTTAAGCTTAGGTGTAGAAGAAGATGATCCAAAAACAACATCCTTGAAGAATCAAGAACGACCATCAAGTAAGGAATCTATTAAGGTGATAGATGATGATGGAGTTGTCATATCCCGAAGCAAAAACTAAAATGAAACTTAGATAAAAATTGCAAGGAAAAAATAATAAAGCCAACGATTAAGAATAAGAAGCGATGGACCAAACTAGAACACCAGAGGATTGAAGAACAAAATCTTTTAAATAGCAACCCTAAATCATCCGAAATTCCTAAGGGAGAGCAGAGCACAATGATTAGAAATGACATGCTCTAAATGCTAAAACCAAATCTCTAAACACTAAATCCTAAATAAAAAAATCCATAAACCTAACGATTAAGCATAAACAAAACCTAAATCCTAATATCCAAACAAAAATAACTAAACCCTAAACCCCAAGCTTTAAGCCCTAAACCCTTAAACTCTAAACCTTAAACTCTAAACTCTAAACCCTAAACGACCCTAAACCCTTTACCCAAAGCCCTAAACACTACACCCTAAACCATAAACCTAAAACCTAAACCCTAAACACTAAACTCTAAGCCATAATAATCTAAACACTAAGCAGTAAAACCTAAACCCAAGTTTTTGGTGTGGAAGAGACTTTCCAAGGTTAAATGGTCTATTGCGCCTTCCATTTCTTAGTGCCTTGGTGAGGGTAATATTTTCTTTTGGCAGGATCACTAGTTTGATAGTCATCATATTGATTCCATTATGAATACTTCTTCTGTTGCAGCTGTTAAGGTTAATTCTTTCATTTCTTATAATTATTGAGATTATGAAAAGCTCTCTAATGTTATTCTTGATTTCATTATTCTTCAAATTAAAACCTTCCTATCAATATTGTTGTTTGAATAATTGCTATTTGAATGATTTATATTTGTGCAACTTATGTAGTTTTGATGATTCCAAATATTATTGTTCAAATGTATAGTTATCTCCTAATAATTTTAGAAGATTTGCACTTGCTCTTGTGTGTACTAACATTTCAGGAAAATCAGACTCCAGACTACGATAACTTCAAATCAAATTTAACATGAGATATTTTGTTTATTTGAAGTTTGCATTTTCTTTGATTTAATTTTGAAAGGGAGTGATTGTAATTGAGTGAATAAAAATCTTACACACACAAATAAGGAGATCATAAAATTTTATACTGATCGTACAGGACGATATTTATCGTACTGGATGATCTGTCAGTTATCTCCTATAGAGCACTTGGAACAAATAGGAACTTGCTTGAAAAATTTATTCTAAGTCCTATTCGTCCAGGACGAAATTTATTATCGTCCCGGACGATGGGTTCTCTGTAAAATTTTTGTCCAGATGAATTTTATTTTCGTACGAGGCGACCAGTGCTCTGGAAATTTTTCGTACAGACGAAATTAATTATCGTACCGGACGATCAGGTCTCTGGAAAATTTTCGTCCAGACGAAAACAAATTATCGTCCATGGCGATTGGTCCTCTGGAAAATTTTTGTCCAGACAAAATAAATAATTGTCCAGGACGATCGGGTCTCTGGAAAATTTTCGTCCAGACGAACATATTTTCGTCCAAACGATTAACCGACTTAGAACAGTTTTCAGCAGTTTCTAGAACCGACCTTGTAATAACCGTTCGTACTAGACGAACCTAGTACGTAAAGGACGATCATTTGTACGAAGTCATTTCGTACACATATACAAATTGGGTCGTTTCAGATCGTTTAAGTAAAATCGTCCAGGATGATACAGGAACGTACAGGACGATCCACTGCGTACAGAATTGGAAACTTGCAGTTTTTGGGCGGTTTTTCTTGTCTTTTACATAAATAGTCCAAATTAGACTGCCACCCAATCTTTTTTTCATTTGATCTTCGTGCCTCTTGAGAGAATAGCCAAGGAGAGAGTGGAAGAGAGCATTCAAAGGAGGATTCCTACCACTGGAGCGAGAAGGCTTCACTTGGATTACTAAGGTAAGAGTCTCTACTTGTGAAATTGGATTTCTTCACTCTTTTCCTTCTTCCTTCTAGATTCTTGTGAGAAGATCAGTCAAGGAGATCCGATTCTCTGCCGACACTTGGAGAGTGTGAACAGCCGAAGGGTTCTCTTCCCACACTAGGAGAGTGTAAAAGGACGAAGGTTCTCTGCCTACACTTGGAGAGTGTGAACAGCCGTAGGGTTCTCTGCCCACACTAGAAGAGTGTAAAAGGACGACGGTTCTCTGCCAGCACTATGGATTGTGTAAAAGGACGACGGTTCTCTGCCGCACCGGGTAGAGGTGAAAAGAGTGTGTTGTAAAGGCTTCTCCACCTTGTTGTGGGTGCTAAAGGAGAGTCACTTTGTGGTATTACTGCAATACTCAGAGGGTGCCTCTGAGGAGTGGATGTAGGTCTGGTTATAGACCGAACCGCTATAAATCTGGTGTCATTTACTTTATTGCTTTTACGTTTCCGCACTTTAAATTTCAGTTTTAACAACTCTGTGGTTGAAAAACATTTTTCTACAAACTTTAAAAGAAAATTTTATTTTGGTTCAACTTTATCATTAAGAGGGTTTAAAATTTTTAAAACTATCAATTCACCCCCCTCTTGGTAGCCGTGGGACATTTACTTAGGCTTAACAACCTAATTACTGGACTCAACAATTGTTACTAAGGATACAATGTTATATTATTTTTCTAAATATGGTTGCGTTCATTTGAATAATACTTGGCATGCTTTTCAGCCTAAATTTTATCTATGATATAGCGTAAGAGTATTCCTTCAACTGTGGCTATTTTTATCTAGAAAACTTTGCATAAATTTATTCCCACTGATGATAATCTTATTAATAAAGGTTTTATTTTACCTTCCAAATGCCGATGTTGTTATCATTTAGATAATATGCATCATGTTTTTATCTCTGGCCCTATTGCTGTAAACACTTGTGCATATTTGATGACATGTTTTAATTACATTGCTTTAATGCCCATTTGTCCATGAAATTTATGCATAATGCTTGGTTCATTAAGATTAAATGGAACATCAAAAATGTTATTCTTTCTCTCATTCTTTAGTATTTATGGTTAGTCAGAAAGGAATAATTCTCTTTTTAATGGTATTCGTATGAGCCATCATAAGGTTATTGAAATCGTTAAAGATAAGATTTTGGCATTATTTTCTTTTAATCTTATTTCTATGAAGAATTTCAAAAATTACACCTGTGTGAGTTCTTCTTTAGGCATTAATTAGGAGGTTGGTCATATTGCTAAAGATTCAATAATTATTTACTAGATCAAGCCTCCCACTAAGTTTTACAAGTTGAACATGGAAGGTGTTCATAGTGGCTCCACCATTGGCTGTGGTGGTATTGTCAGGAATAGTTATGTTAATCTTAACAGAATGGGGATGTTGTTCATGCAAATACTTTGGCTATCCTCTATGGCTTAAGGTTATGTATTTCTCTTAACCTAACTCATGTGCCTATTGAAGTTAATTCAAATTGTAATTTCAAATTCTTAAACTCTGGTAATTATATGGGTTGTAGTACTAATCCTTTTTATATGGCTAGGGAGTTTATGAACTTGTTAGTTTTTTTGAGTTATTCATTTTGTCATATTTGCAAAGAGGGTAATGGTTGTTCTTCTTGGCTTGCTGATTGGGGGTGTGGTCTTGAGTATTTTGTGGATTTGATCATGACCAATCTCCCAAGGTTTCTGAAAGGTCTTATTAATCTTAATCATTTTGGTGTTTCCTCTATTAGTTGTTAAGGAGTTTTGGCCTGCCTATGGTTCTATACCTTATTTCTGGAGATTATTATTGCCTCTTTGTTTTTCCAAGGTGGGTTGGACATGTTTTGGTTGTTTTTTGTCTATGGTGGTCTTTTTTCCTACTCTCTCATTTGGTTGTATGGTTAGTTGGTTGTTGGTTGGAGCTATATCTTACAGGTTGTAGGTTCTTACTTGAGTTTTTTCTATTGTATCATGATTGATTTTTTCAGCCTTTCTATGCTGATTAGTTGCTTTTTTTTGCTACTTCTATGATAGGGGATTTTTTTCTATTTTCATGGTTAAGCAGGTGATGTTCAGCTTGATAATTTTTTGGGAGCTTTTGGGGCTACTGCTGCTAGTTTTTCTCTCAACATGCTTCATTCCTTGGGGAGCTCTATCAAATTGCTCTATTGGGTTTTTATCTGATGGGTTGGTGGTTCATATTTTCCTTGTCACCTTTGTGCTTAGTAGGGCTGATTCATACTAAGGTGTATTATGACCTTGGATTGTTCTTTGGGGTGGCTGTGAGTTTTGCCAGTTTTATGTTTTCACTCACTTAGTGGATTGTTTGGATGCTCATTTTGATCAGAGGTGGTTCTCTTTTTATTGTTCCATGGCCAGGTTATTTTTTTATTACAGGTTGGTCTACTATAATGAGGGGGTTCAGTATTTTGTCCTTTATATTCTTATTATTTTTTCTTGTAATTCCTTTATATATTATTATTATGTCTTTTGTGCCTATCAGATGTTTTGCAAGAATTTTTTGGCACTGATGATTGATGATGTGGATCTGAGGATGGCTGGCTGGAGTTTATTTGCAATTTTTTGGTCTGCTCCTATTTTGGGTACTAGTTCTTAAACACCATAGAATGTTCCTTGGTAATTTTGAATTATTCTATAGTGGGGAACTCAAGCTTAAAGGAATTTTCTTTCTTTTTATGATTGTAGCTTTTTTGAGTAGTAGAAAGCTTGAGGTCCCCTTAAGGACTATGAACCCTTTTATTTAATCAAAGTGTAGGCCTCTCTGTGGGTTTACCTTAAAAAAAACAAAAATAAAAACAAAAAAATTAAAAAAACCCTAATCCCTAAACCTCAAACAAAAAATAAAAAAACCCATAAATTGAAAACAAAAAACCCTAATCCGTAAACCTTAAATATAAATATCAAAACCCTTAACCTAGAACTTTTAACCCTAATTTTTAATTATATTCCTAAACAAAGTACCTAAAATCTAAACACTAAAGCCAAAACCCTAAACCCTAAATTAAAAAAAAAATAAACTTAAAGTTTTAACCATAAACTTATCTGGCCCTGATGGTTTCACGACTAAATTTTTGCAAAGAGCTTGCGATAACATGAGTTTGATTTTTTTAATGCTACCATTGATTTTTTTGTTGGTAATCATATTCCTAAGTTTTATTTCCTCTTCTTCCATTATACTTTTTCCTAAGAAGAATGGGGCTGGTTCTTAGAATGATTTTAGACATATCAGTCTATGTATTATTTTTAGTAAAGTTATTTTTTTAAGTTGTTTGTAAATTGTATGGCTCCTTTGCTTCCTAAAATTATTGCCCCTAATCAAACTGCTTTTATTAAAGGTCAGTCTATATCAGATAACATTTTACTTACTCAAGAAATTGAATGATTTGGATGTCAAGGTGCCTGGGGGCATATTAATTTCAAACTGGATATTGCCAAATCTTATGATAAAATTAACTGGGATTTCATTTATCACATGTTGCTTTTATTTGGTTTTAATACTATTTTTTTTTAAATTGAGTAAACATTTGATTAAAAATTATTAATTTTTATCTCATGAAAGGAAATTGTCATGGCTTTTTCAAGTCCTCTCATGAATTGAGACAAGGTGATCCTATCTCACCTTCCCTTTTCATTATTATCATGGAATATTTTTCTAGAGGTCTTGCTAACCTATTTATGAATTCTCCTAATAACTATTTTAGAATATTGGGTAGATTTCTTATTTCTCATTTATGTTTTTTTTATGATGTTATTGAATTTGACAATGCATTGATTAGTAGGGTTAACAATCTCATGAGGTTTATAAACATCTTTGAAAAGTGTAGTGGTCTGTTTATCAATAAAAACAAGAGTTTCTTTATTGTGTCTAACAAGGTCCCCAATAACCGTATTAATACTATCCAGCATAACACTAGTTTTTTTAAAGGGCCTTTACCTTTAAAGTATCTAGGGTTCCCTCTTTACATTGGTAGTAAAAAAAATTTCTTTTTGACGATCTTATTACTTATGTGCAAAAGATGATGCTCTCTTGGGACTCTAATTTTCTTTGGTATGGTGGTAGATTAACTCTTATTAAAAATGCTTTATGCTCGTTACATGTTTACTCTTTTCAAACCTTACAACTTATGATTACCGTGTGTGGTAGGATTGAGAAATTAATCAATAAGTTCTTTTGGTGTGGATCTAATAGGAATTCTAAAATTATTTGGTCTTCTTGGGCAAAGTGTTGTGGGGTTTTAAAGGAAGGGGCCTTAGATTGTAAAAATATATTGGATTTATCTTATGCCTTTTCCTTTAAATTTTGGTTTAATTTTCTTTCCAAGCTAAGATTCTTATGTGTTATTACAAAGTTACTGACACCAGAGTGTGGAAAAGACTTTACAACATCAAGTGGAGTGCAGATCCCCATCTTAAATGGGGCTTGGCAGAGCTAATATTATTTTATGGCAAGACTAATTGCTTGGAGGTATGTCCATTAACTCTATTTTGAATTCTATTTTTATAGCTACCAATAAAGTTGCCTCTTTTATCACAGGTAACATGTGGGATTATATTAAATTGGCCGTTAATCTTTCTAGAAATGCTATTTTGAACATTTTAATTTGCTTGTTAACATTGATTATGTTGATCTACTTTTATGCAATTTCTCTCATAATGGTAAATTCAACTTAATGGATGCTTGGCATACATTTAGGGTGAAAAAGATGTAAAAAAAGGTTTACTCTATGATATGGCATAAGAGTATTCCTAATACCATTTCTATTTTTATGTGGAGAATTTTGCATAATTATATCTCTACCGATGACATGTTGAAGAAAAAAGTTTTCATTATTACTTCTAAATGTCCATGTTACTTTCATGTGGAAAACATGCAACATGTGTTTGTCTCTTGTTCGATTGCTGTCAAAACATGGTATCACTTTGACAACATTTTCAAGTTAAACCTTTTTAATGTGAACATGACCTATAATTCTTTTCTAGAGGCTTGGTTCATTAATTCTAAAGGGCATATCAGAAACATGATCCCTTCTTTGATTCTTTTGTACTTGTGGTTTGTTAGAAATAATTCTAGGTTTAACAACTCTCGCATGGATGTTGATCATATTATTAAGAATATTAAGGACAAAGTTTTAAAACTTTTTGATGCTAAGCTTCTTACTTCAAAAAAAATTTAAGAATTTTTCTTTTACTTCCCATCAATTTGGCATTACTATACAAACGAGTTTCTATTTAGAGGATCATATTTGGGTCTATTGGAGAAAACCCCCTTTCGATATTTCTAATCTTAATGTGGATGGTTATGTTAAATCGGCAGCTTTTGGGTGTGGAGGTATCATTAGGGATGACAAGGGTAATATGGTTATCGCGTTCGTTGGCCCTTTAGAAAAGTGCTCTATGGCTTATGCTGAGCTTTCGACAATTCTAAATGACATAAAACTATGTTTATCTCATGGTATAATCAACATTAAGATTGAAGTGGATGCCACATCCATGATCCATTTCATTTTGTAGCACTCAAATAGTGTTTGTAGTTTGGATGTTTTCTATCTTATTAGAAATATTAATCAGATGATGATGTTTGTTAACTTTCTCATATCTCATTGCATAGGGAGGGCAAAATGTGCACCGATTGGTTGGTGAATTTGGGTTGCATATTAGACAGTCTTACTTATTTTTTTATTTCTAATCTTCCTTTGATTATTAAAGGAATGATTAGGTTGGATAACTTTGGATTGCCTTATATCAAAAAATAGTTCCTTGTTGTGGTTTATTGTGTTGGTTTCGATTTTCCTATTTTCATATTATTTGGCTCTATGTTTTTGGGGGTCTTCTTCTATTTTGGTTTTTTGTTCTATTTCTTATCATCTTTTTTTGGGAGTAGTCTGGTGATGGGTTTGAGCTATTATTGCACCCTATCATTTGCTGATGGTATGCCCATTTATTACTCTTTTATATGCATGAGGTGGTTAATGACCTGGCAATTCACGGGTATAAGTTCGAGCAAAGTTGTGGATGGGGGTATGTCTCATTATCTATGTTTTGATGCTCTATTTGTTTTGTCCTGTAGTTGGACTATTTGAGATCCGGTTGTTTCCATTTGTTGTTACTGGGAGCTTGTCCATCAACTTTGCATTCTATTTTTAGAGGTGATATTTATCGGTTTGCTCAGTTGGGGTGTTTATTGGTGTTCCACTGGTTGGTGGTTTGCGATCTTTGGTGTTTGTTGGGTTGGCACTCCTCCCAGGTTGCTATCATTTTGCGTTTTATCTATTCTGTGTCATTTTTCTGATTACCATTGTTACTTTAATAATGGCCTAAGTTCTCGATTGTAACTGATTGATTATGGTTGTAGGATAGAGGGACACTTGGGTTACCTAAGTAATGGATATTTGTTTTGAAACTTACTTGAGCTCTACTGGCTTGTCATTCGGTTGTTTTTATTATGGCAGATCATTTTTTGTGGGCCTTCTGTTGACGGCTTCTTGTGGTGTTGGTTATTATGTGATTTGGCTGGTAATTCCTTGGCCGACCCTTCTTCTGGTAGTGGGTCATTCCTTGGGATGGATTTGAATTACTTTATTAACTATTCCTATTTTAATATATTAGTTATTATGGCCTTTACTATTTGTAATTCCCTATCTCAATAGTCTTATTTGCTATGTCAAGTGGCATAACATTGTGCTTTAACTTTTGATTATTGACAGTAAGAGCAATTTTTTCAGCAAGATTTCCTTTTGTGTTTATTCACTTTTGGTTTTAATTATTGTTTTCTTGAGTGTCCCTGCAACCTTTTTTTATAGGTATTTGGAGACTAGTGCTCATTTTATGCGGGGCCCTCTTCAAACGGGAAAGGCTATACATAATGGAGATTATGTTCCCTATCCTGTTCCTTTTCTTAGAATGTTATTAGGTTATTTTTTACTCGTGCTTAGTGGGAATCATCGGCTCCAAGGTTTTTTTAATTTATCCTTTATATGTTTTTTTACTAATAGCGAGCTAATCTTTCCCTTAAGTACTTGTAATCATTTTTATATAAACGCGTAGGCCCCTTTTATGGGCTTTAACCAAAAAACAATTGTCACCTTAAACCCTAAATTGTGATTCTCAAACCCTAATTCTCAAATTATATACCTTAAACACTTAACCATAAATTTTTAATCCTAATTATAAAAAATGAACTCTTAACCATAAAATCAAAATCCTAAACTATAAGCTTCATAAATTAAACTCTAATCCCAAAATGCTAATCATGAATAATAAACCCTATACCATTCAAACAATAAACTTTAATCCATAAACCCTAAACATGAATCAATAAAACCCTAAATTCTAAATCCTAAACCCTAATTATAAATATCCACCTCTACCTAAACATGAGCCTTAGAGAGTTGTGTTTTGGAAGTACCAACGTGATCGATCTATATCGGGAGACCAAATTGAACCGAGGGTAGTATAACATGGAAATTATAAAATGTGCAATCTTAAGTTTGGGAAATAATTCTAAATAGGAATAATAAGAGATTCTTCCTTTATATCTAAAAATTGGTACCATTTAAGAAATCGCATTTTACATTTACTGATATAATATTTTTGATGTGAAAAAATTAATTGTAGTCTAAATCAGTTAAAAATTATATCACCATATAATGAGCATCAAGAAATCCGAAAGAAAATAGACTCGATAACTTAATAAAGTGCTTATTGTGTCAAAGTTTTATCTTCTTAAAGCAAATTTTCCAATTAATGTTAAATATAATGGGGATGCAAGTTTATAAATCATAAACCCTTAATCCTAAACTTTAAAAACCTAAATCCTATTCCACAAAATATAATTCCTAATCACCAATACTAAAACCTATACTCCATATATTAAGTCATAAACATCAAGCCATAAAATCAAAATCCTAAACCATAAACCTTATACCATAAAAATACTAAACCTACATTAAAAAAAATTAAACATAGACAAAAAGACCAAAATACTAAAACCAAAACACTAAATCTTATAACCAAAACTTTATACTAGGCAAGAAATTGTTTTTTTTGTCAAGTATAGTAGAGTAGTTCATCGTTGGCATCGGACCGTTGCATGCTGGCTCTGGCGATTCTAGGTTTTCCTTCTCGGCACATCCTTCTTCCAATTTGTGGCTCCTAATCAGGTTTTTCTATCTGATCTTAAACATTGTCAGGCTTTATTTATATTTTATCTCATCATTTTGGTGTTTTGTTTTTCCAATTTTCTATGGTGTTAAGGCGATGATGACACCATCGTCATCTAACCTGTGGTCTTCCTTAAATCACGATGGTAAATCTCAATCTTTCAAATATGTTGTTGTTGGTGGTTTTTCATCTTCAAATGCTAAGTTAGACTTGGTTCAATCTTTCTTCAAGTGATTAGCTGCTTTAATGTTTGATGATAAAGTTATGTCTCAATTGTTTCTTCCTTTTGCTTTTTCTTTGGTTGGAAAGTTTAAGTTGAAAAGGCCAAATCTTGATATTATTCAAAAAAAATTTCTTTCACTTAAATTATCAATAATGTTCTCTATTGGATTCTTGGATCATAGGCATGTTGTGATACAACTATTCAACACTTTAGACAATAGTCACATCTTCTCTAGAAGAACATACTATATACATGTATGTTAAATGCGTTTACTAAAGTGGACTCTGGACTTTGATGTTTGAAAGGAATCACCTATAGCTTCTATTTGGATATATTTTCCTAATTTAAGACTACATCTTTTTTACTCTCAAATCTTATTTGCTTTAGATTCCATTTTTCGTAGCCCATTACGGACGGATCAAGCTGCAATTGTGGTTTCTTCATCACATGTTGCATGAGTTTTGGTGGAAATGGACATTTATAAATAATATACAAAAGAAATATTGATTGGATTGGAGCTTAATGGATGTAAACAAAAAGTTTAATTTGAAAACTTGCCTATTTTTGTAGCCATTGTAAAATGCATGGGCATACCAATTCGGGATGTTTTATTTTGCATCCCCAATTAAGTAATCTTAAGGAAACTAATAAAGATTCCAAAGGGAAAAATATTATTGCTGATCATGTCTCTCATCAGAATACTAAGTGCAAGTACAAGAATGACTTATTAACTTTGATTAGGAGATAACTGGTAATCAGGTGGTTGATTTAATCAATGGTGAAGATGAGCTGGTTGGTCAGATTATGCAAGGTCTTAATGTAGAAGAAAGTAAGAATGAGGAGTGCAACCCTTCTTCATGCAAGGAAGGATCTCAGGAATCTCCTAACATTGTATTTGGTTCTGATATTCCTAGCAAAAATGGTTTTTAAAATTTGGAAAATTTTGAAGAGCAAATGGTTGTTATTTCCCCAAAACATTATTTCATATCTCTTTTAACTTCTTGACCTTGTGCTACTAATAAAATTTTATTATATTTTAAGCAAAACAATGAGAAAGGTAATGATATATGTGCTACTAAACCCTTTGTGATTGACAATGACAATGAGTATGATGGAAATATGGAAGATGGGGAAATTCTGCAGGAGGTTTGTGAGGATACAACTACTAACCCGAGGAATGTTGATGATCATAAGAATAACAATAATTCTTAGGTTGATGGGTCCAATGGATCGGACCATGCAATAGATTTATTGAACAAAGCTAAAGGTATATGTGGTAAGATTTCTAATGCTAGTAATGAAGATATTTTCGTTTATAATATTCCAAATAATTGTCTTATTTATGATGAGCATGTTTCCACTTTAGTTAAAAACAAGAAAAATAAAAAAGTCAAAAACAAAAATGTGTCTTCTCCTAGAAGCACGAGATCTCAAACTTTTAACAAATTGCATTTTAATGATTATGCCTCTTATATGGAATGTAAGGGGCATTGGTTGCCATTGTTTTAGGATTAGGGTTTCTAATTTATGCCGCAATCATAATATTTATTTTCTGGTTCTTTTAGAACCTCTTTTTTTTTGTTTCCAGGTTGGATTAAACATCTAGGTGTCTTATTTTAAGCATAGTGTAGTGAATGTTTGTAACAAAATTTGGATTTTTTGGAATGATCCTGTTAGCATAGATGTTATTGGTGATTTCACTCATGTCTTACATTGCAAAATTGAGTTTATACATTTCAATTTTTACACCTCTCTTATTTATGATTCTTCTTCTTGTATTATTAAAAAGAAACTTTGAATCCAACTTTGTATGTTTAATGGTCTTATTAATTTTTTGTGGTTAGTTGGTGGAGCTTCTAACACTATTTATAACCCCTTTGAAAGATTGGGTGGGGTCTAACCGTAGTTATCAAGAGATGGAGGATTTTAATAATATGTTTATGGATTGAAATCTTATTTATGTTGGCTTCACTAGTAATCTATTTGCTTGGAATCATGGTAATATGTGGAAATGGCTTGACCGTGTTATCTTTAATGATTTGTGGATGAATTCTAGTAATAACACCTTTATAGAGCATTTAAGTAAAACTTTTTCAGACCACTTTCCTCTCCTGATTAGTATCAAAGAGAGAATGTCTATTTCTTCTCATAATTTTAGATTTCAAAATAGGCGGTTATTAGAAAACTCTTTTTTTGAGTTGGTGAAAGAGAATTGGGAGTCTCCATTACATCCAAACAATAATATCTTTGGGATGAATAGACTATGGTTAAAACTCAAAAGGCTTAAGTTTAAACATAGTTAGTGGAATAGAACTGTTTTTAAAAACCTTTTAACAAATATTGTTTCTATTGAAGAGAAAGTTAATGCTTATGTGCTCACCAGTAAGGATGATCCTTTGGATATGAATTTAGTGAATCTGAAAGAAGCTAAAATCTCATTATTTAAACTCTAAGAGAAAGAGGAGTTTTATTGGAAACAAAAAATCGCTTCTAAACATTTGATTGATGGGGATAATAATACTAAGTATTTTCATTCTTTTGTTAAAAACAATAAAGCCAATAATTTTATTCTTAAAATTGAGCTTCATGATGGGAACATTATTGAGGAGGAAGATGTGATTACTAAATATGTTGTTGATCAACTTTCAAAGAAATTTAGAAAAAAAAAATTAATCCTCATCTAATTGATCACCATGAGTTTAACCATAGCATTACTAATGATGTGGACAACAATTATGTTACATGTTTGCCTTCAATGGAGGAAGTAAAGAAAATTGTTTTTAACATGAAGGTCAATTCTGTGGCCGGTCCTGATGGTTATACTACTAAATTTTTTTCAAAAAACTTGGCATATAATTGGTGAGAATTTATATGCTGTTGCTTTTGATTTCTTTAAAGGTAATTCAATTCCTAAATTTTTCTTTAGTACTTTTATCGTGCTTATTTCTAAGAAAGTTGCTGCTAAAAAGTGGGATGACTTTTGTCCTATTAGCCTGTTTTCTTTATTTAGTGTGTTGATTTCTTAAATTCTTTTGGATCGTTTACCCCGTTGCTTTCTAAAATTATTTCTCCTCATCAAACGGGTTTTGTTAAATGTAGATCCATTACTGATAACATCTATTGGCTCAAGAAATGACTTAAGACCTTGACCTCAAAGTTAGAGGTGCTAACATGATTTTTAAATTTGATATTACTAAAGCTTATGATAACGTCAACTAGAGTTTTTTGTATCAAATTTGACGTCTTTTTGGTTATAATTCTCTTTTCATTAGTTTGATTCAAAACTATATTGAAGGATCTTACTTTTCTATTTTTTATTAATGGCAATGGTTTCTTTACACATTCTAATGGTATTCTCCATGGTGATCCCCTTTCCACTGCTATTTTCATTATTACGGCTGACTATCTTTCCCAATTATACTTTTCTGACAATGATATTATTTTTTCAATGGTTTGGTGAATATGTTTAGTTTGATTAGTATATTTTCGAATAATTTTTATATTATGAGTGATTTATGTTGAAAATCTAAACCCAAATACTGTGATTTTGATGATAACAAATATTATTGTTTTCTCAACTACTGATATTCTTGAATATCTTATTTATTTGCCCTGCTCACTAACCTTTTATGTCTATAAGTTCACTTGGAACATCAAATTAGCTTAAGATTAGGCAGACTAGGATTGATTTAGTCTATAATTTCTATTCAAATGTATCTTTTTCCTTTTCTTGAGTTAAATGTACATTAATAGATATTGAAGCTAAGTAACCTCACACACATATTCTCAGAGGGAGAAATATGGTGAGCTAGTGTTTTTATATTTTTGATCATATTGTATAGGACGATTACAAATTATCCTCGACAAACAGTTAAAAAGAAAAACCCTAATTAGGGCATCGTGTTAAGATTTACTAATTAACTAATCGTATTGGATGATCCAGATCATTCAAGATGATTTGTCACATGTATAAAATTTTGCTGCCAATAATATTGAAACATGTTTTTGAAATTGAAATTTTTGTTAAATCATCCTAGATGATCAACATCATCCCGGATGTTACAAAAAAATCATACCTAAATTGAGTTGATGATTATGAAAGTAATTAAGGTTAGATTGATAGATCATATCAATTGGGATTATCACAGAACTGTACTAGACGGATTGAAAGAAAAACCTTTGTTTTCTCCTAAATCTCTTGGACGTCCTAGCTATCTACTAAATGAAAAAGTTTATTTTGAACTAACCATATAGGATGATCTCTACATCATCCTGGATGATCAATTATATTTCTATATCATCTCAATTTAGGGGGGAGTTTTCGAGGTGTTCATTAAGGTTGCTCCAAGCAAGGATGCAAGCCGACTTCTCCAATCATCATCCTTGGCTCCTTGGTGGCTACAGGGAGGTCTTCATCAACACTAGATCAAGGTTCTCTACCTACTTCAGGAGGAACCAAAAGGAGTTGGGGTTTTCTTGCCTTCTTCAGGAGGAAGCAAAAGGAGTCTAGGTTCTCTACCTCACCAGGGTTAGTGAATAAAAATTTATATAAGGGATTCTCCACTTTACTATGGTACCAAAAGGAGAGACACTATAATTTTAGTTCAATACCTCAAGGGGAGGCTCTAGGCAGTGGATGTAGGCAAAGTTAACCGAACCACTATAAAAATCTGGTGTGTTCTTTATATTTTTATTCTTGCACTTAATTTATGCATTATTTTCTTTTAATTTTTGTATGGTTGAAATATCATAACTTTGTCTCTATTAAATTGTTATGCTTTTGCCTTAGGATAAAAGTAATTTGTTTTAAAAAAATATCAAAAATATTTTCCTTGTTATTTAAGTTAAATTTTTTAAAAATCCAATTATCCCCCCCCCCCTACCCCTCTCGATTAGCCTCAGGCTAGTTTTTAAGGGCATAACAACCCTAACAAACTTTCAAGTGGTATCAGAGTAGGATTAAAAATATAAAATCTTAGAAAACATTGAATTAAAGATCCATTGATAACTTTAGTAATTGGAACACGGATAAAGGGAATTCCATTACTCAACCACCCTTATTTTATAATATACCATTTGATTTCTGGAAAACTTGCATATCAACCTTTTTGTAATCTATAAATTATCACATGTGGATGCTTGTAAAAGAAGATTATTCTTCACCAACACGTGAAATTAATAGCATAAAAACTAAACTCCCTTTTTTTGAATGGACTTTTGAAGATAGAGATCTAGCACAACTTAATATAAAATATTTAAACTTTTTTTTTGTGCATTGAAATTTGAAGACTACATGCATGTTTCAATTTGTGCAACTAAACTTCATGACTACAAACGTTTTTGCATGAAACCTAGTGAGTCAATATCTAAAATGTGTACTAGGTTTACACAAATAGTCACCTCCCAGCAAGCCTTAAGAAGAGAGTTAACAAACTATGGGAAAGTTTACAAAATTTTGAGATCTTAACATTCTTTCTTTGATGCTAAGAATATTGCAATAACTGAATCCAATGATTTAAATGTTTATTCTATAGATAACTTACTTGGATCACTCATTGCTTATGAGTAATGAGTGAACCAACTTAATTGTTAATATTCTTACTTCTAAGAATATTAATTGTTATTTCATTATTGCTAAGGAATTTGGTATTGTCAAGCATGATAAAATTAATGATGAGGGATATAGACTTATTTATTAGATTATACCTCCTAAAAACATGTTCAAATTAAATAGTGATGGCTTTGTAAAAGGGGAGGATTGTGGTTGTGGTGGTATTATTTGATATTAGAATGGTAATTTTATTGCTTCTTATGATAGTCCTCTTCCTACAGGCTTTGTTATCTTTTATGAACTTTTTGTAATTTTGTTTGGTCTTAAATTTTTTCTTTCTCCTAGTCTGGTTAATCTTTGGATTTAAGTTGATGCGTTGTACATGCAAGACTACCTCAAAGATTATCAGGAGAATATTTGTAGTCCAGATTTATTCTATCTTCTTATAAAAATTAAACAACTTTTGATTTTTTTCAGGTCAAGTTCACTAATATTCATAGAGAAGGCAATGTTTATGCTAATTAGTTAGCTAACCATGGTTCTAACCTCCAATTTCTTACTGAATTTACTTATAACCAGCTGCCCCCCATTAATAAAGACATCCATATATTATATAAACTTAGTTTTCCTTAAGTTAGAAACTAATTTTTGGTTTTGCTAGGTCACTTTCAGGTTGTTCTCTTCTTCTGTAATCTTGTTTGGTTTGTTTGCTTACTTCATTATTCTAATTTTTATGATTGAGGTCTTGCATTTTTTGCTCTTGGAATTGCTTTTCAGGGTCTATCCTAAGAAGGTTTTTTCTAATTTATGTTATAAATTTTGTAACAATTGGTATTTATCTTTCGACATCTTTATCATGGTCGGGCATGATTATGTTACCCTAGGGACTACACAGCTTGAATTTTTTTTTCTATTCATGTCTGCATAATTCTATTAAGAATATGGCTGGTATTTTTAGGTGTTTGGTGATTTTGTGGTATCTCTAATTTTTCAATCTATCTTATAGATTTATAGATTTATATTTGGATGCTATCATTTGGAATTGGTTTGTTTTGAGAAGTGATTGGAGATTTAATTTTACTGATCATTATCTTATGTGTTGCTCTTATACTCCCTATGGTTTTTATATTTGGACATTTGACTTACCTCAATCTTGGAATCTTTATTAGGTTGGTTCGTCTATGATTTGTCTTTGGTTCTTATTTTATGTCTTTGAGCTAATTTCTTTGCTTCTGAAGTCTATGGCTTTGGATCCTTTGATATTGAATACCTAATAGGATTTTTAGGTGTATATTTGTAGAAGCATGCTATTGATGTTCTCGTCTAAGTGTTTCTCTCCCTATTCCAATATCTTTTTCCTATGAAGGATTTATGTCCTAGGTGGATTTGTTAGTATACTGGACTGACATTTTGGTGTTATACATGATAGCTTGGTTGATACTACACACCTGAGCTCATATGGCCCTTTTCAAAAAATTTCGTATGTTTTTTGGATGGGATTTATGGTGATTTGTACCTGGTATGTTTGCTGTTAGGTCATGGTTGTGTGGTGTGCCTCAATTTCAGTGCTTTCTTTGGTTTATTACTTTAATTCTCTTCATGAATACCATCTTATTTTTTTAAAAGAATAGTCTTGGGATATGGTTTCATGCTTACTATATCATGGAGTTAATTTTAATTAAGAATGCTACTTCTTTCCTTTGCTTGTTTCTTTTTTTTGGTTTCTTCATTTTGCAGGATAATTGTTGTGCCCAAATTTTCCCTAAGGGTCCTTTTGAGGGAGAGATTATGCCTCAAGATAATCTCTTTTTATCTTCTCTTTTTTTGAGTGTGGTCTACTTGCCACACTATAGAATGTTCCTAGGTTATTTTTGTACTTGTGCTTAGTAGAGGCCTTGAGCTCATAAATTCTTTTCCATCTTTTTTTCAAGCTCATTTGAAAACTAGTGAGATCGAGCTCTCCCATAAGGACCTTGTAATTTCTATTATAAATAACATGTTATCCCCTTATGCATGTTTTCCAAAAAAGAAAAACCTAAAATTTATTCCCTAAACTATAAAACCAAAACCCTTAGCCCTGTACTCTAAAAATAATAAACTCTAAACCTTAATCCTAAACACTAAATTCTTCATAAACCTTAATCCCAAAAACATAAACCCTAAACAAAAACCTTAAAACTTAAGCCAAAAATCCTAGTCATAAACCCAAAACAAAATCTCAAAACCTAAACCCTAAATTGTATAACTTAAACCCCAAACTCTAAACCCTAAAATAATATATAAGCTAAATAAAAAACCTAATTCATAAACCCATATTCTTAAAAATAAATTAGAAACCCTAAATCACCAAAATAGTATATGATTTAATATTATCATAATGCCTCCTAGAAACTTGAAATTTTTTTGATCGTTACGCTTTACTTTTCCTTGGCAATTCTTTGGCGATTTAGGGCTTCCATTAGAAAGCTTGTATTCGATTGGTTGATCCCGATCCTCTAGCTTCCTTCTTTGGCTTCATGCTTCTTATTTGTAATCATTGGCTTTCATTTGATCTTTTTGCAATTTTAGTTTTAGGTTTTCCTTCGTCTTTTTCTTCGAGAGATGACGAATTCGTTGTCATCTATCCCCTAGATAGCTTCCATCACTGATGGTCATTCTCAATCCTTCAAGGATGTTGTTTCTAGTTCTTTTTATTCTACTCCTAAGCTCAACTTTGTGCATTCCTCATTCAAGGGTTTCCTGGCTCTAATGTTCGATGATTCAGTTGTGTCTCAGTTAGCCGCACCGTTTACTCTTACTCTAGCTGGTAAATTTCTCTTGTGTCACCCTAATTTGGATGTAATCCAAAAAAATTTTGTTAGCTTGAAATTATCTGGTGCTTTTCACGTCAGTTTGCTGGATCCTCATCATTTTTTGATCTAATTGACGATCTATCTTGATTATAGTTGTATCTTTGTGAGAAGGTCCTACTATATTAAAGCTTTTCAAATGCATCTTCCCAAATGGATACCTAACTTTCATGTGAGGGAAGAATCACCTATTACTCCTATTTGGTTTTCTTTCCCTAACTTGATATTAAATTTTTTTTTAATTCACCAATCTTATTTAGCCTTACTTCAATTTTTGGGAGACCTTTTTAAATATAATAGACAACTGCTTCCATATCTCATCCCTCTATGGCTCGAGTTCTTCTGGAACTTTATGTTTCTAAGAAGCACCTGAGTGAAGTTTGGTTTGGTTCTGAGCTAAATGGTAACTTCCAAAAAGTGGATTTTGAAAACCTGACCATTTTTTGCTCTCAATGTAAAATGCATGGTCATGGTATTAGTGAATGCTTTAGGTTGCATCCCCACCCTCACAAAGATAAAGCTGTGACCAAACAATCTCAACGTAAAGATGATCCTCTTATTGAGAATGATAATTTGCTTTCTGTTAAGATTGAAGGAAATACTTCTATGTTGGGTGATGTGCCTTTACCTTTGGTTGTTGCTCCTTTACCATTAGTTAATGACCCTGCCCCCTCCAAAAATTAGCCATCTGTTCGAATTCGCTCAGTGTGGATGTTCCTCTTTTTTTGCTTCCCAATGCAATTAGTACAATGGTTTGTTGTCTTAGTGATTATGACTAATTAGAAAACCATGGGTTAATGGATTCTTTTTCTCTAAATTTTCCTAGCTATGATTTGCCTATTATGAATTTTTTATTAAATACTAACAAATCTGCTAATGTTGATGTTGTTCTTTATTCTGCTCATAATCAGGAAGATGTTATTAGAAATGTTGGGAGTATTTCTGATAACAATTTGGGGTCTAATGAAAAGGCCTTGGTTGAAAGAGAAAATGTTATACTTGGTCTGAATAGTAATGTAATTGAGGATGTTGAATTATTGTAAAAAGATGAGCTTCCTCAAAAGGGTAAGGAAAAAAGATGTGATTGCTGACTGTAAGTCTCCCTCTACTTCTTAGCATAATTATGATGCTCTTACTGATTATGAGGAATTAGAATTTTCTGCTAAATGTTTTTCTAAAGAAGACAATATTATTAGCTTTGTTAAAGCTCAAAGTAAACGTGGTAGGAAGAGAAAGAACTGTGTTATACAATCGAGTAGAAATACTCGTTCACATACTAGTCGTTAATTCTTATTTTTTATAATTAAATTAATTGTTTGGAATGTTAGGGACATTGGGTGTTCCTCCTCTCATTTGCAGGTTAAGAATCTTTGATGTATTCATAATAATTCTATTCTAATCTTATTTGAACTCCTTATCATTGTAACTAATTTGATTAATACTGTTAGATTTCATGGTTTTAACCACTCTACTACTAATTGTGCAAATAATATTTGGGTTTTTTGGAAGGATCCAGTTCGCATTGATATTATTAGAAATTTTACTCAAGTGTTGCATTATAATATTGAAGTTCTAAATCTTAATTGTTGTGCTTCTTTCATTTATGATACTTCATCTTGTGGTATTAGAAATGTTCTTTGAGAGAAATTACTTGACTTTCATAGAATGTGTCAGTTACCTTGGTTTGTGGGTGAAGATTTTAATACCATCTCTAATCCTTTGGAACGTATTAGGGGGTCTTATCCTAATTTTCATTCTATGGAAGACTTTAATAATATGATTTTGGATTGTAATCTCATTAACATTAGTTTTTCTGGTAACCAGTTTACTTAGAATAGAGGTCATTTATGGCAAAGGTTGGATTGCATTTTATTTAATGATAACTGAATTAATTCCTATAGTTGCATTTCTATTGAGCATCTTAGTCATATTCTTTTTGATCACTCGCCTTTACTCCTTGTGATTAATACAAGACATGTGAATTCTTTTCCTCAATTTTGTTTTCAAAATATGTGGCTTCAGCATGATTCTTTTCTAAGTGTTGTTCAGGATAATTACAATGCACAATTGCATCATGATAATTCTATTATTGGTATGAATAGACTCTGGTTTAAGTTGAAAAGACTTAAACAACTTTTTAATTAGTGGAACCATAATGTTTTAAAAAAAATTTACCAATATTTTAAATGCTTAAGAGACTGTTACTAATGTTGAGCTTAACAGTCAAAGTTTTATTTTCGATGCCAATTTTGCCTTACTTAGAGAGGCTAAGGCTATTCTCTTTAAACTCCATGCCCAAGAGTAAACCTTTTAGAAACAAAAGATTACTATTAAGCATATATTGGAAGGGGATAATAATATTAAGTATGAATTGGTCAAACAAAAACATGTCTCAAACTCTATCAATAAAATCACTCGAGAGGATGGCTATATTACTAAGGATGCTGAGGAGATTTCCCTGTTGGTTGTTCATCACTTTTATGCTAGGCTCATTAAGGTTTTTGTCCCTAGTAATATTACCAACACTGCTATTATCCCTAATCTCATCTCATCGGAGGATTATCATTTTCTTTCTAGAATTCCCTCTTTAAATGAATTAAAAGATATAATTTTTGATATGAATGGTAACTTTGTTGCTGGTCTGGAAGGTTTTACCACTATTTTTTTTTTCAAAAATCTTGGGCTATTATTAAGGAGGATCTCTATGCTATGGTTCTAGAATTTTTTGCTGCTCATACTATGCCTAAATTATTTTTTTTTTCTACTTCTATTGTTTTTATCCTTAAGAATAATAATGCTAATAATTGGAATGACTTTAGACCTATTAGTCTTTGCACCTTTTTTAGTAAACTACTTTCCAAAATTTTTATGACTTGTCTTACTACTATTATTCCTAAGATTATTTCTCCTTTCCAAATGGGCTTTATTAAAGGTCGTGCCATTTCTGACAATATTTTGTTGGCCCAGGAATTTTTCCATGATTTAGATGTCAAGGTCAAGGGTGGCAATTCTATCCTAAAGCTAGATATCTCCAAAGCCTATGATAATATTAGATGGCAATTTATCTATAACATCTTATAGTTATTTGGTCTTAACTTGACTTTTATTAACCTTATTAGAAATTTCATTGATGGATCTTTCTTCTCTATGATTATCAATGGTAAGAGCTCTGGTTTTCTTAAATCCTGTCATGTTTAAGGAAAGGTGATCTTATGTCTCATGCTCTCTTTATTATTGTTGTGAATTATCTTTCTAGAAGCATTGCTATCCTATTTGATAATCACCCCAACTTTTATTTCAGAATAGGGGGGGGGGGATTTCCTATATCTCTCCTTTATTTTTCCAATGATTTTATCTTTTTATGAATGCTTCTTGTAATAAGATTAATAAATTTATGGATTTCTTTTATTACTTTTACTCTATTAGTGGCCTATCTTTCAACAATCTGAAATGTTGTTTCCTTGCCTCCAATAATATACATATTGGTTGTATCTCGAATATTAAAGACCTTACTGGGTTTGTGCATGGCCAGTTACCAATCAAGTATCTTGGAATTCATCTGTTTAAAGGTATAAATAACTTCTTTTCATTTGATGATTTAATTATCTCTGTTTAGAATAAACAGCAATCTTGGGATTTGAATTTACTAAGTTTTGGGGGTATGCTTACTCTCATTAGAAGTGTTCTTTGCTCTCTCGCTGACTTTTTTTTTCAAACTTTACTTCCTACTAAAATGGTGTGTAAAAGAATGGATTAAATAATTAACAAGCTTTTTTGGAATGGTGCTAGTAGTAACACTAAAATTGCTTGGGCTTCCTAGGATAAGTGTTGTGGGGTTTTAAATGAGGGTGGCCTTGGTTGCTAAAGCATGGCTGACCTAGCCCATGCTTTTTCCTACAAGATAAGGTTTAATTTTTGTGCCAAGTTGTCTATATGGGCAAAATTTATGTTTGCTAAATATTATGTAGGGAAGCATCCTTCTACTTGTGCTTTTAATATTGGCAATTCTAAAGTTTGGCAGAGGATGCGTAAGGTCAGGTGGGAGGTGGAGCCTCATCTCTCTTAGGGCCTTGGGGGTGGTAATATTTTTTTTCTAGTAGGATCAATGGTTAAGTTCTTGCTTTATTAACTCCCTTATTAATTCCACCTCTACTATTGCAGTTAAGGTTATTTATTTCATTAATGATAACTATTGGGATTATGATAAGCTTGCTAATGTTCTTCCAAAACTTGGAGTCTAATTATGTGATTTTATGTAATTTGGCAAGTGATGGAATGTTTAGATAAAAAGATGCTTGGAACTATTTTAGACCTAAGAATCTTGTTACTTCCATTTTCTCAATGATTTAGCATAAAAGTATCCCCTCTACTGTAGCTATTCTCATTTGGAGAATCTTACATAAATTTATTCCTATGGATGACAATTTGATCATAAGAGATTTTGTTCTTCCTTCAAAGTGTCAATGTTGTTTTCATTTTGTAAGTATTAATCATGTTTTTGTTTTAGGGCCTTTATCAGATAAAACTTGGTGTTATTATGAAGATATCTTCAAATTAAATGCTTTTAATGTAAATATATCTATTCATGCTCTTCTCTATTCTTGGTTTGTTAATTTTAAAGTCCATATTAGAAATGTTACCCCTTCCATGATTTTATGGTTTCTTTGGTTGTAAAGAAATAACTCTTTATTTAATCACATTAGAATGGATTCTCAAAGGGTTATTAATAATGTGAAAGATAAACTGCTCAATTTGCTATCTATTAAAGGTTTAAAAAAATTGTTATGATGTTGCTTCTTATTTAGGGATTAGGATGGAGCTTTCTTTACTTCCTTCTTTCCCCCGCTCTATTTCTTGGGTTAAACCTGCTATGGGTTGCTTCAATCTAAATATTAGTATTAATAATGAGATTACTAAAATGGGGTTAGGTGGTATTATCAGAGATTGCCATGGTAATGTTGTTCTTGGCTTTATGGGGCCTCTATTTAATGGTAAACCTCTTATTATTCTTCTTACTTCTATTCTTTATGGGTTAAGAAGTTGTATGTCCCTTGACATTGCCATCGTTACTATTAAGATTGATCTTTCTTTTAATATTCAAAGCTTATTTAATGAGGTGGACTCAATTTGTGATGCTGAGGCTTTTTATATTGTTAGGGAAATTAAACCTTTGATGGTTTTTATCTCTGTTGGTACTTCTCATGTGCTTAAGGAAGGCAATTCTTGTGCTACTTGTTTGGCTCAATTTGGCACTGGGATTGATTATTACATGGACCTTGTGGAAGCCAATGCCCCAACTCTTTTAAAATGCCTATTAAGATTAGATAGAATTTCCTTTCCTTATGTTAGAAGTTAATTTTCTTCCTTTTTGTTTTCCTGTTTCTTTCATTTGGCCTAACTTTACTGGTTGGTTTGCGGATGTTTTTCCGGGTAACTTTTTGCTAGGGTAAATTAACCTTTTTTTCTCTATTTTGGTGGTTTTCATATAGTAATACTATGGTTTTCTTGGGTTGAGCGATCGTTGCAACCTCCATTTGATGGGTTGCCTGCTTGTTGCTCTCCTCCCTTAGGTTCTAGGTGGGCAAAAATTTATTGGCTATGGTAGTTTTGGCTTTTCGAATTACTACGGCTACCCTTTTCTGGACATGTTGGATGAATTTTTTTTGCTAGAGCATTATTAGGTTATTATCAAGATCACTGTTGGGTTCTTTTTAGTTGCCTATTTCTTCTCGAGTATGATTTTTGGGTGCTTTATGAGATCTATTTTGGTCTCCTATGACGTAATCTTGTTGGGGCTTTGCTAATTGGCCTTGGTTTGATGTGCTTCATGGGGCTTTTCTATTATAAGGATGGTTGTGCTCTATAGTCTAGTTTGGTTTTACCTGTATTGCTTTGGGTGGTTGCCCTTTTTGGTGGTGTCCTCTAGCTTTACCAAGTGTGTTGGGGGGTGGCCTTTGGGCTAAATGGAGCGGTATCAGGTCTTACCTTGTGATGTTTGGATTTTTCATTCTTTCTTGTCTAATAACCTCTGGCATTAACTATATGTTTTTTATTTTGGAGAATGGTTTTTGGATCCACATCATTTTTTATTGGTGTGTGTTGGGTACTATGTTCAATTGTTAGGCTTTATGGTGTTATAGCTATTATGCTTTGTGGCTTATTGTTTGCTTTTGTTGGAGAATTATTGGGCTCTTTTTGGTTTGCTTGTTATTCTTTGTTATGCTATCTGGGTGCTCTGTGAGTTTTGGCTTAGGCTCCTGGGTATTTTGCTGGTTGGGGCTTTACTGTTTGGCCTTGGCTTACTGTGATACTTGGGGCTTTCCTATTATGAGGAAAGTGGCTATTTGGAGTTTTTTTTTTATTTTACCTAGATTGCCTTGGGGGGTTGTCCCTTTGGTTGGTTTCTTCTAGTTTTTCCTGCTGTGTTGGGGGTTGGTGGTTCGTGTTGGGGCCTATGGTGTGGATGGTACGGCATCAGGTCTTACCTTGTGTTGTAAGTTTTCTAGTTTTGTGGTGGACTAATGTGTTAAATCTTTATGGGACTATGACTGAGTGTAACATGCTTCACTGGTGGTACTTTCAACTTCATTTCTATTATTTTATTTAGTTCTTATCTTAGAGTGCTTTGCTCTTTTTTTTTTTTGCAGGATCCTTTTTGTGCAGGTAATTGCTCTACTAATTTTTTGGACAGGAAGCTCGAGCTGAAGGTTTTTATTTGCTACTTCCCTTCTTTTTGGGTGCTCCTTCTTGTGAACCATAGAATATATTTATGCTATTTAGTACTTTTGTGTAGTAGGGATCTTGAGCTCATAAGGTTTTTTATTGCGAATCTGATTTCAGGAATATAATTTTGATGATAGTAAACATTTTTGTATTTCTATGACTACCTTGCCTACTAACGTTTCAGGTTTTTAAGATCAAATTGTAAATTGAACCAGCTCAATATTGGGTAGATTAGGACTGAGTCAGCTTGTAATGTACGTCAAGTATCTTTTACCTTTTCTTGAGGCCTTCGTAACAACGTGGGCCTTGATGCTAAGTAACCTTGCACAAACACACTTGGGGAAAAATTATGACTATTTTAGAGTTTTTTTTAATTTCGATCACATTATCCAGGATGATCCAAAATCATCTTAAAAAATCAGTTAAAAATAGAAACCCTAATTAGGGCATCCTACTTAAGGCAGATGCAATTAAGAAAATTTTCCAAGACGATGTTATCATCATCTGGGATGATAGGATCAAATAAGAAAGAATAAACTACCAAATCCATTTAGGAATGTTTTTTTTTTTGGACATCGTCCAGGATGATGCACAATAATTATGCCTAAATTAGTTTGGTAAATAAGGAAATCAATTAAGGTATGATTTCTCAAACATATCATCCTAAACTATCACAGGATCATCCGGGATGATCAGTTAACAAACCTTAGTTCTTCTTGGATGATCCATAATCAGCCTAGCTCCATCTAGGGCGATGTTCTGGCCGATATTTTGTATTAATCATCAAAGGCAATCGTGAGATTGACCTGTATGATCAAGTTATTTTTTCAACATCCAAATATCCATCTAGGGGGATGTTCTGTACGATATTTGCCTTTTTGTACTAATCAATCTGGTGATCGTAAAATCATCCTGGATGATCAAGATACTTTTTCATCATCCAGATATCCATCCAGGGTGATGGACTAGATGATATTCGATGAACTGAACTAATCGTATAGGAGGATATACTTATTATCCTGAACAATCTGAACAAAAGAACCTCCAAATCATCATAGCTAATTGAGCTAAATTTGAACTGATCATATAGGAAGATCGGTCGATCATCCTAGATGATATTTGATGATTAGTTACAAATTAGGGCAAATTTGGAGCACTTGTTTAAAATATCTCTTATTTTCTCAAGAGAATATCTTTTGTTGTTATCCTGGCCTGAGAGAACCAAGAGGAGAGGGAGAGCAAAGGAGAGAGAGAGAGAGAAGATCTTGTGAGGGGAGTTTGTGAGGTGGTGTCTCACAAAGGTTGCTCCATGCAAGGATCTGAGTAATCTTCTCTGGTTATCATCCCTGGTTCCTTGGAGGTTTGAGAGAGGTCTATTTCAACAACTGATCGAGCTTCTCTGCCTGCTTCAGGAGAAAGCAAATGGAGTTGGGTTCTCCACCTGCTTCAGGAGGAAGCAAAAGGAGTTAAGTTCTCTGCTCCATCAGGGTTGGTGAAAAGGACTTTTTTTATGGGCTTCTCTGCCTTACTGTGGTGAAAAAGGAGAGACTTATTTTAGTGCAATACCCAGAGGAGAGCCCCCAGGGAGTGGACGTTGGTCAAGTTGACCGAACCACTCTAAATTCTAGTGTGTTCTTTCTTATTATTTTTTTGCTTTTTATTTCCACACTTCAATTTCTATGGTGTTTGTTAGGTTGTGTTTGTAATTTTTTTGGAGAATTTTTTTAATACCAATATCCTTGGGACTAGTTCATAAGGGCTTAACATCCCTGGCAAACTTTCAAGTGGTATCAAAGTGGGAATCATAAAAATGAATTTTTAAAACTTTTGAATTTCAATCAATTGCTAACTTTGGTAATCCTAATATAGTGGAAGGGTATTCTATTACCCGATCACCTTTGTTTGATAATATTCCTTTTGATTTTTGGAAAACTCATATGTATATATTTTTACAATCAATTGACTATTGCAAGTGCACGCTTGTCAGAGAGAGTTATTCATATATGTCACATGAAATTATTGGCATTAAAATTGAACTTCCTTTTACTGAATAGACTTATGGTGATAGGTATTTAGCGCAACTTAATGCAAAATGTTTGAACTATTTTTTTTTCTTTAAAATTTGAAGATTACATGCATGTTTCAACTTGTTCTACTGGTAAATAAATTTGTGATAGATTGCGTATTACTTATGAGGGAATAAATAAAGTTAAGCAATTTAGGTTGAATATTTTATTGCATGATTATAAACTTTTTTTATATGAAACCTACTAAATCGATTTATGACATGTATACTAGGTTTACTTAAATTATCACCTCAATGCATGCCTTAGGAGGAGAACTAACTAACTATGAAAGAGTAAATAAAATTTTATGATGCTTTGCTTCTTCTCTTGATGAAAAGATTACCACAATTATTTAATCTAAGGATTTGAATACTTATTCAATTGATAACTTACTTTGGTTGCTCATTGCTTATGAGCAAAGAGTGAACCAAAGACCACTTGATGTAGGTGAGCAAAAGAATGAGAAAACTATAGCGCTAAAGGCTAATGATACGGATACAAATTCTTCCAGTCTGAAAGCGATGATGTTTCCTTAATCACTAGGCAATTCAAAACCTTTATAAGGAAAAATCACAAGAATTATCAAAAGTGGAAAAAAAAAGGAAAGGATAGCAAAAAAATTAAAATTTCTTTTGATATGGTTTGTTTTGAATGCATGAAACCAGGACATATCAAAGTTGATTGTCCTACACTTAAGGCTCATCCAAGCAAGGAGAAGGGTAAGGAGAAACCCAAGTTCATGAAGGACAAGAAGTGATACCAAAAGCATTCTTGGCATATTCTATATCGACTCCTCTAAGATTGATGCTACGGAGGAGACAACAAACTTGTGCTTGATGGCCGATAATCATCTTGGTCAGTCTTACCAAAAAGAGGTATGTGAACTAAGCTACAAATAATTACCTGAATTTTGGGAGAAAATTCATGCATCATAAATGAAACTTAAGAAATTGCATGCTAGTTTGAAATTGGTGTTTTTAAATTTGCAAAAAGAGCATAAAGTTTTACGTAAAGATCACGCCCAAATTGATAGTAATCACATATCATTACTTGATGAGTTTGATCAGTTAAAAAAAGCATATTGAATTAACTGATGCACATGATTCCTTGAAGTCATCTCATATTGAGTTAGAAAAGAAGTTTAAGAAGTTAGAAAAACTCAAAGCTTTTAAAAATAATAAACCAACTTTGCTTGCATCACATAATGTTAAGAAGAAGCATCACCACTGAAGTAAATTAGTAAATCTTTTTCCTGGTGTTAGATATTTTTCATGAGGCATGCTAGGGCACATTTCACACACTTGCATGTTCACCGTAGTATATATTGGGTGTGAAGATCAATTTTCATGATTCATAGCATAACACACATGCATCGCTTTCTTCCTTCCATAAGAAGGGACCCAAACCTATTTGGGTTCCTAAATCTAATGTTTGATAATTTTGCAGGCTTGCTCTCTCAAAAACCCTCATGAGAGCATGTGGTACCTAGATAGACGATGCTCACGACACATGATTGGAGATGCCAACCAATTCGTTTTGCTGGAGGCCAGGGCTGGAGGTAAGGTCACTCTTGGAGACAACACCACCAAGAAAGTGGTGGGCGCATATATAATTAGAAACTCCATGAACCTTTTAATTGAAAATGTTTTGCTTATAGATGGACTGAAATACAATTTTCTAAGCATCAGTCAGTTGTGCGATAAGGGCTTCATCATAATTTTTTCTGCAAATACATGCATTTTTAGCTGGAATAACAATACTATTTTGTAGGGAAAGCAGATCAACAACGTTTAAATGCTTAATTTAAGTAATATTGAATGTGCTGCTTCATTTTCTTTAAAAACTATTACTGATGATTCTTGGTTATGGCATAGGAGGTTATGTCATGCCAATATAAAAACTCTTAGAAGAGTGGCCCAAAAGGACCTAGTTAGAGGTGTCCCCAAGCTTAAGTTCACCAAAGACCACCTATGTGATGCCTGCCAACTAGGGAAGCAAGTCTTATCCTCTTTTCATTTCATTAAGGTTATTAAAACCTGTAGACCTTTCGAAGTCCTTCACTTGGATTTGTTTTGACCCATTAGCACTGCTAGCTTAGGGGCAAAAGTTTATGGATTTATAATTATCGATGACTACTCAAGGTTAACTTGGATTAAACTTCTATCACATAAGAGTGAATCTTGTGATGAGTTTAGATCCTTCTCCACTTGGATTCAAAAAATGTTAGGTTGTGAAATCTTGAACATCCATAGTGATGATGGGGGAGAGTTTGAAAATGGGAGATTTAGAGGCTTTTATGAGGATAAGGGAATAAGCCATAACTTCTCGGCTTTTAGGACTCCTCAGCAGAACGGGATAGCTGAAAGGAAGAATCCAACCTTAGTATAAGTTGCTACAGCCATACTTGCAGAGTATTCACTTCCAAAATATATTTGGACTGAAGCGATAAATATAACTTATTATATGTTGAATATGGTGAATATTAGAACAAAACTTGATAAGACACCCTATGAGATCCTTAAGAGTAGGACACCCAACCTTTCCCACCTCCATGTCTTTGGCTGTAACATTTTCATTCTTAAAAATGGGAAGTCACTCTTAGGAAAAGTTTATCCAAAATCTGATGAAGGAGTGTTCTTAGGATATTCAAGTGTGGGAAAATCTTTTAGGGTGTTTAATAAGAGGGCAATGATGGTGGAAGAGACTATTCATGTAGTATTTAATGAATCTGATCCTGAGGAGTCTAGAGTTGAGAATAAAGATGGTATTAGAGAGATTTCCAAAAGAATTAAAAATTTGGAGTACAGGTTAAAGTCCCAAAACACTAAAGGAGTATGTGAGATTACATAAGGAGTATAGAATGAAAATCTAGAGGAAAGGGTTAAACCTACACACATTATGCTTAGAGATTGGAGATATTCTTTGATTCATCCTAATGAACTGTTCTTAGGAGACCTTCTAAAGGTGTCATAACTATGCATGAACTTAGGATGAAAGTGAACCACTCTGCCTTTATCTTAATGACTGAACCCACCAAAATTAATCAAGCCTTGTCTGATGAGTTTTGGATCTTAGCCATGCAAGAGAAATTAAATTAATTTGCTAAGAATGATATTTGGGAGCTTGTAGAAAGACCAAAGTGACAAAGTATAGTTGGAACTAAATGGGTCTTCAAGTATAAGATGAATGATTCTGGTGTGGTGGTTAGGAGTAAGGTGATATTGGTGGCTAAAGGGTACAACTAAATAGAATGGATTGATTTTGAGGAGACATTTTCCCCTGTAGCTGGATTGGAAGCCATTATAGTGCTACTAGCCTTTGCCTGTTATAAGGGGTTTAAGCTTTTTTGAATGGATGTCAAGAGTGCCTTTTTAAATGGGGTAATGAAAGAGGATGTGTTTGTAGATTAACCCCCAGGTTTTGAGAGTTCCCAATTTCCAAATCATGTTATCAAATTAAAAAAGGCCTTATATGGATTAAAATAGGCACCAATAGCTTGGTATGAGAGGCTTAGCACATTCCTACTAGACTGACAGTTTGCTAAAGGGAGCATAGACCCCATCCTTTTTTTTAGGAAAGTAGGAGATATGTTAATCATTGTCCATATCTGTGTTGATGATATACTTTTTGGATCTTTTGACATAAAAACTATGTAATGATTTTTCTAAAATAATAAGGAGTTTGAGATTAGTATGAAGGGAGAGTTTTCCTACTTTTTGGGATTTAGCATAAGACAATTAGATGATGGAACCTTCTTTAAATCAATCAAAATACATAAAGAACATCTTGAAGAAATATGAAATGGATAAAGTCAAGCAAAAAAATACTCCCATGATCTCTAGTGTTAAGTTAGATAAGGACTCAAATGGAAAATCTGTTGATAAAAAGAAGTACACAAGGATGATTGGATCTTTATTTTACCTGACTGCTAGTTGACTTGATATAATGTTTAGTGTTTGTTCTATGCTACATTTTAAGTTGATCTTAAAGAATCCTACCTGGCTGCAGTTAAGAGAATTCTTAGATATCTTTTGGGGATCCAAAACATAGGAATCTAGTATCCTAGGCACAACACGTCTTTTGAGAATATTAGATATTCTGATTCTAATTTTGCAGGATGTAGGGTGGATAGATGGACCACTTCTGGGACTTTCCAATTCATAAGATAGTCTTTAGTCTCCTTGTCTAGTAGAAAACAAAAATTTATTGCACTTTCCACTATTAAAGCTGAGTACATTGCCTTAGGGAGTTGTGTGGCCCAATTCCTTTAGTTGAAGCAATAAATTTTGGATCTAGGATTACCTACAAGCATAATTTTAATCCTTTGTGACAACACTAGTGCAATCTATATCTCTAAGAATTCTATCTAACATTCAAGGACCAAATACATTGTAAAAAGCATAATTTTATTAGAGACCATATGACTAAAGGAGACATTGAGTTACAACATGTGACAACTGAGAATTAACTGGTTGGCATCTTTATTTAACCATTGGCTCTTAACACTTTCATTATCTTAAGGATCAGATTGGGTGTGATTAACATAAATGCATGAACTTAATGTTTACTGGATTTTGAATTTTCTATTTTCTTGCTTGTTGTTGTTTTTATACTCTTTTGTTTGTTTCATATTTTACTTACTTTTATTTTTTGTGTTTTATTTCTATTAGTTTACTTTTTCCTTCTTTCTTTGGGATCACTACTAAAATGATATTTTATGTTTTTTTTATTTTTGAAAATTTGTAGTCAATTTTTTACATCTCTAAAATCAGTTAAAAAGAGAAACACCGTTGATTATTTTCCTTTCTCTAACCTCCTTTAGCGGTGTAATTTTCTTTTCTAAATAAACGTTTATCTAAAATTAACAACTGAACTTTGCGATTGAAATATTTTCTATCTTGCTATAATAATTTATCTTATATATATATATATATATATATATATATATATATATATATATATATATATATATATATATATATATATATATATATATATATATATATATATATATATATATATATATATATATATATATATAATATTCAAAGTCTTTATATTTCTTTCTAGTTTTTTATAATCTTGTCATTACATTTATCATATGAATTTGATTATGTTTTGTGGCTTATTCTTCCTTATGTTAGAGTGAGTTTTTCTTCTCTATTATCTGGAAGATATACCCATAACTAAGAGTATTTAAGAGTTTTGAATAGGGATCTAGCATGAAAAAAATGATAAGGGCATAAAATGAGCCCCAAAAAATAGAAAACCTGAAAAGATGCGTAATGAAAGCAAAAAAAAAAATTGAAAGATATACAAAGTGTATCAAAAATCAAAAGATACTCAAAGTGCACTAATCAATTGACAAGAGGCATAAAATTTGCCCACAAAAGGCAAGCTTCCTTGTCTTTCAAATTTTTAAATCTAAAAGAATTCATGTGTAACTTGATATTTTTAAAGGGTTAATTTTGAATTTTATGATGGTGACAAATTACTTTGGTTTATTATTCTATAAGATATTTTTCTGAAACCAAGTTTTGAACGGATCTCTTTTTCTTATCCAATTAATTTTTCTAAGTTAGGTCTTTTGTTTTCAAAAGACGATTATGCCCTGAGAGAAGTACGAGCAATGGCTAAAGGGATCGACTTTTTACCATTTTTTTAGATTTCAATGATGTTAACTCAATTTTCTTACAAGTTTTTTAATTCAATCACATGGAGACTTTATCATATTCATGCCTTGTAAAAAAATAAAAATAAATAAATAAACTTTGTTTTCATTCTTCTTTTTAATCTTCTATTATGTATTTCTTTTATCATTTTTATCTTACTTTTTTTTATGTCAAAAGGGGGAGATGTGGGTATTGTTTGAGTTGTTTCATCATATTGTCTTACTTTTATTCATATTTTATTTCGTATTGATTATTTTCCATCATCAGAATGGATGAGATTATTATGAATCTGATTTCAGGAATATAATTTTGATGATATCAAACATTTTTGTTTTTCTACAACTATCATGCCTATTAACATTTCAGGTCCACATAATCAAATTATAAGTTGAATTAGCTCAAGATTGGGTAGATTAGGACTGAGTCAGCTTGTACTGTACATCAACTGTCTTTTATCTTTTCCTGAGTCCTTTGTAATAATGTGGGTCCTGATGCTAAGTAACCTTGCACACACACACTCAGGGCAAAATTTTAACTATTTTAGAGTTTTCTATAGTTTTAGTCACATCATCCTGGGCTATCCAAAATCCTCCTTAATGATTAGTTAAAAATAGAAACCCTAATTAGGGCATCCTAGTTAAAGCAGCCGCAATTAAGTAAATCATCCTGAATGATATTATCTTCGTCCGAGATGATAGGATCAAATCAGAAAAAACTAGCTACCGAAACATTTTAGGCATGTTTAATTTTTGGATTTCGTCTAGGACATAACCTTGGATGATTCACCATAATTATGCCTAAATTAATTTGGTAATTAAGGAAAGTAATTAAGGTTTTATTGCTTAATCATATCATCATGGATTATCGCAGGATCATCCAAAATAATCATATGATCATCCAGAATGATCAGTAAATAAACCTTAGTTCTTCTTGGATGATTTATAATTGGCCTGGCTCCATCCAGGGTGATGTTCTAGCCGATATGTGATATTTTGTATTAATCATCCTAGACGATCGTGAGATTGGCCTAGACAATCAAGTTAGTTTTTCATCATCCAGACATCCATCAAGGGTGATGTTTTGGATGATATGAGCCTTTTTGTACTAATCAGCTCGGACGATCATGAGATCATCCTAGATTATTAATATACTTTTTTGTCATCCAGACATCCATCCAGGGTGATGGTCTGGGCAATATTTGATGAATTGAACTAATCATACATAATGATATACTTATCATCCTGGATGATCTGGATAAAAGAACCTTCTAATTATTTAAACTACCCCAAGTGATCCTAGCTGATTGAGCTAAAGTTGAACTAATTGTACAGAATGATTAGTCGATCATTCTGGACCATATTTGATGATTAGTTGTAAATTAGGGCAAATTTGGAGCCCTTGTTTTAAAGATATCTTATTTTCTCAAGAGAATATCTTTTGTTGTTATCCTGAGATGAGAAAGCTAAGAGGAGAGAGAGAGGAAGGGAGAGAGAAAGAGGATCTTATGAGGAGGAGTTTATGAAGGGTTTCACAAAGGTTATACCAAGTAAGGATCCAATTCGTCTTCTCTGGTCATCATCCTTGATTCCTTGGAGGTTCGAGAATGGTCTACTTCAACAACTAATTGAGGTTCTCTGCCTTCTTCAAGAGGAAACAAAAGGAGTTGGGTTCTCTGCCAGCTTTAGGAGGAAGCAAAAGGAGTTAAGTTCTCTGCCTCACTAGGGTCAGTGGAATGGATTTTTTGTACGGGCTTCTCTGCCTTACTGTGGGGGAAAAAGGAGAGACACTGATTTTAGTGCAATACCTAGAGGAGTGGCTCTAGGGAGTGGATGTAAGTCAAGTTGATCGAACCACTATTAAATATGGTGTGTTCTTTCTTATTATTTTTCCGTATTTAATTTCCACACTTCAATTTCTGTGGTGATTGTTTGGTTGTGTTTGTGATTCTAATTGGAGAAATTTTTAAATACGAATACAACCCCCCCCCCCCCCTCCTCTTAGTTAGCCTTGAGACTAGTTCATAAGGTCTTAACATCCCCGATAAACTTTCATTTTTTTGGCTTTATTTTTATAGCTCTTTGAGTAGTACAGAGATCGAGGTCCCCTTAAGGACCTTATACTTTTGCCTTTATATTAACACGTAGGACCCTCCGTGGGTTTCTCCTAAAAAAAACTTTAATCACCAAAACCTTAACAAAAAATTAAAAATCCTAAACCATAATCATCATAACTAAAACACAACAAAAAAATTGAAATCTTATACCATTTTCTTTAAACCTAAACCATTAGCCTTAAATCTCAAACCCTAAATCCTAAATAAAAAATCCTAAACCTAAAGTACAAAATTCATAAATTTAAATCCTAAATCCTAAAAGATAACTATTAAGAATAAATAAAAACTAAACCCTGAAATCTAAACCCATAAAACCTAAACCCTAATACCTAATCATTTAGCCCAAAAACCTAAAAAATTAATCTTAACCCTAAGCCTTAATCCTATAACCTAAACCCTAAACCCTAAACACTTTACCCTAATCCTAAACTCTAAAATCTTTACCCTAAACCATAAACTTTAAACCCTAAACCTTAAACACTAAACCATTAACCTAAACCCTAAAACACTAAATCCTAAACACTAAATCCTAAATCCTAATCCCTACACTCTAAACTCTAAATCCCTAAAATCTAAACACTAAATCCTAAACCCTAAACCCTAAAATAAAAATCCTAAATCCTAAGCACAATATCCTAAACTACAAAACCAAAATCTTATAACCTAACAATTATGTAAAAATAAAACCTAAACACTAATATCCAATTTCTAAACCCTAAACCCTAAACCCTAAACCTTTTGCCTTAAACCCTAAATCATTTACTTTATACCATTTACCCTAAACCCTTAACCCTAAACACTTTACCTTTACTTTACCTTTACCTTTACTATTACTATACTTTATTTTTTTTATTTACCCTGCACCTTTTTTTTAATCTACTTTAATTTTATTTACTTTTTTACCCTTTACCTTTACCCTTTACAAAAAATAACTAATCCTAAACCTTGGCCCCCAACTCTCATGTTCTAGGAGCATTCTTGGTGTGATCCTGAGGCCTTTTTTGTTTGGAGTGGATTTTGTTTGCCTTGAAGTGGATATATTTTCAGATATTCTAGAATTTGGTTTCTCTTATTACTTTTTGTGATTTTGTTTCTATTTTTTGCTTGTGATTTGTTTTCCTTTTTGTCAAACCCATCGAGGGTTTGATGGAGGTACATTGTTGTTTAGATACTTCTCAGATCTTTGATAAAACTAATTTTATGGTGCTAATTGAGGTGGAAATAAAGAATAATCTGTCATCAAATTTGGACTCTTGTAAACTTATGAAAAACATTGTTTGTTTTGAATCTAGCCCTAAAGTTTTGATTAGGAATTATTTTCCTATGTCTTTCAAAGAAGCTTTATCTAGTTCCTCTGGTAGTAGTAATTTGGGTTTCCATTTTTTTTATTTATCGTTTAATTGTATTCCTCCTATCCTTGTCTCTTATGAGAATATTATCAAATTAGCAGAACCCTATAAATATGCTCTTGTTGGTAAATTATCTTTTACGAGGCCTTATATAGAGGGAATTCATAGTCTTTAATAGCCATAAACTTTATGGAGTTTTTTGTGCAAGTTGGATGGATTCAATCAAAATTTTAAATATCTTTCTAATTATCTTTATTATAGTAGAAATTTCTTAAGGCCATCTTCATATGTGCGCGATTGTCAAATGAGACTGTTGAAATGGACTCTTTATTTCTACATTCATTCAGAGACCTGATTTGTCTAGTTTGGATTTTGCTACCAAATTTACATATGAATTTCAATAATTCTAATATTTTGCAAGCAATTAGGTCTATCTTTGGTAGAGCTCTACAGGTTGATTAGGCTATTGCTAATAAATCCAGACTGTTGGTGGCAAGAATCTTGGTTTAAATAGATATAACAAAAGAATTTCGTAAGGAAATTTGGAATGGATTAGAAAAGTGTTGGTATATGCAAAAAATTGAAATAGAAAAATTTCCTTTTATTTCACACACTATAAATAGCATGGACATGATATTAATAATTTTTTTATTCTTAATCCTGCATTGAAAGAAGAGGTTCAAAATAATTTGAATCAGGAAAAAATTTGTGAAGGAAAATCCTAGACATCATTCTTTTAGTTTTGTTTTAAAGAATATTAAAAGTACTATTTTGGAATCTAAGGAGTTAGAGAAAGGTAATTATTCTAGTTTTAGAATGAATCTTTTAATTATTTTAAAAATAATCAGCATTAGGAATTAGATGTGTACAAAGAAGTTCCTACGTTGGAGGTGAAGAATAAGTTTTCCTCTATTTCGTCTACTATTATTTATGTTACTGAGAATTCTTTATCTAAGTCTAGTATTAATTTTATAAATGAATCTAATGAATGTGATCATGAGGCTATACGGGAAAAAGTGGAATGTGGTTCAAATGAGCCCACTTCTTTAGTGCTTGAAAGTTGTTCTTTAAATATAGAGAAGGAGTTAGAAGAAGGAGAAATTTTTTTTTAGCATAAAATTGGTGAGCCTCTTGTTTCTAATTCTCTTGTTATTGCTGATAATTTTAATGAAGATCTGGACCCAAGCACTATGATTTTGATGAAAACTAATATTATTATTCCTTGACTACTATCATTCATATATATCAATTTTATGTGCCCAGCTCACTAACCTTTCAGGTCTACAAGTTTGCTTGGAATGTAAATCAGCTCAAGATCAGGTAGACTAAGATTAAGTCAGTCTAAAATTTTTATTTTAATGAATTTTTTAACTTTTCTTGAGTCAAATATATCTTGGTGGATCTTGAAGCTAAGAAATCTTGCACACACACACTCAGGAGGAGAAATTTAGCGAGTTAGAGTTTTTTTCTATTTTTGAACATATCATATAGGATGATTTGATATCATCTTGGATGATCAATAAAAAATAGAAACCCTTATTAGGGTATCCGAGTCATGTATACTTGCTTAAGCCAATTGTTCTAGAAGATTAAAGTTCATTGGGGATGTTAAGCCCTATAGAACTGGCCCAAGCTAACCAAGAGGGGGGGGGGGGTGAATTAGTATTTTAAAAATTTCTTTTCACAAAGAATAAAAATCACATAAACCAAAATCACACCACAAAAATAAATGCGGAAATAAAAGTGCGGAAGCAAGAACAAAGAAATTTATAGTGGTTCGGTCAACTCGACCTACGTCCACTCCCCGGAGGCACCCTCTGAGTATTGCACTACAAACGTGACTCTCCTTTAGCCCCCACAGCTAGGCGGAGAAGCCTTTACAAAGCACCTCCTTTTTGCCACCCCGGCAAGGCAGAGAACCTACCTCCTTTTGCTTCCTCCTCAAGCTGGCAGAGAACCACAACCAAAAGCTAACTCCATACCTCTACCGACCCTTCCACGGACGAGAAACTCTAGACGAAGAACAAGAAGAGCGATCCTTGCAGAAACCCTTCTGAATCCCCTCACAAGCTCCCCCTCATAAGATCCTCTCTCTCTCCCTCTCTCTCTTTCTCTCCTCAAGGCCTTCTCAGGTCAAGGCAGCAGCCAAAGGTCTTCCAAAATGTTGAACAAGAGTTCTTAAATAGAAGAGCTTCAAAGGGGCTTATTAATTGCAAGTTGCTGGCAATATCGTCCAGGCCGATATGGACATCGGCCTGGTCGATCAGTACAAATCTTAGAAGATCGGCCAGAGCATCGCTCTGAATGCAAACTGGATGATTCAAAATTGGCTTGATCGTCCAGGCTGATCTTACAATTGTTTAGGCCGATTAGTTCAAATTACAGGGAAATCATCTAGAGCATCGCCCTGAATACAAGCTGGCCGATATTTATCATCCTGAAGTAACTTAAGGTTTTTGAATGGATCTTTCTGGCTGATCTTGTGATCATCCAGGAGGATATGATCGTATCAATCATCCTTAACTACTCCCTTGATTTCCTGATCAATTAAGGCATAATTTGAGAATTTCATCCAGGCCGATCAATGATCGTCCTGGCCTATAATTTAAAAACACAGTATACCTTAATTATACATGGCGGCAACTTCTTTCTATTTTGTGCTTATCATCCTGGCCGATACACGTATCGTCCAGGATGATATGTTAATGACAGCTGCCTTAATTAAGAATCCTTATTTAGACTTTCTATTTTAATCCTGATCGGCCAGAACGATGTAAATATCGTCCTGGCAGATATGAGTAAAAATAGAAATTCTAAGTCTCTCAAGTGTGTGTGTGTAGGGTTACTTAGCGTTAGTCTCTTTGACCATTACAAGTAGACTCAAGAAGTGAAAAACAAAAGTACAGACTGACTCAACCCTAAACTTATTCAATCCTGAACTGGCTTCGTCTGTTCGTCCGATCTTCGAATCCTGAAATGTTAGAAGAAACAAGTAATCCAAGAGAATCAATAGTGTTTGTCAATCATCAAAACACTGGTCATGAAAATAGGTTTGCAACAATCTCCCCCTTTTTGATGATGGCAAAATACTACGAAAACAATTAACAATAAAGGTTCAGGATCGACAAAAAGAACATCATAAACTTCTCCCCCTTTTGACATATCAAAAAGGAGGGAACACAAAAGAACAATAGCAAATCACAATTTTTTTTTTAAATAAGGCATGAAATTGATATAGTATTCCATGTGATTGATTTAAAAACTTGTGAGTTAATGAGTTAACAATCTCATCAATCCATAGAATAGTAGAATATCAGATCAAGGTTACCCTTAGCTAAGACATTTTTTTAGGGTAGAATCATTTTTTGAAATCAATGACCTAACTTAAAGAATTAATTGGATATGAAAAAAATGAATCCATTCATCACTTGGCTTAAGAAAAAAAACTATCTTTATAAAATAACGAACCAAAGTAAATTTGTCACAATCGTAAAACAATCAAAATCAAGCCTTTGAGAACCAAAACTTCTAAGTTCTAAAAAATTTAAAAAGAGAGAATAGCTTGCTTTTGAGTGGGCTCATTTTTTGTCTCTTGTCAATTTTAGTGGCGCTTTGAGCATCTTTTATATTTTCGATACACTTTTGTGTATATTTTTCAATTTTGGTGTCTTTACGCTTCTTTTGTTGGCATCATTGGCCAAATTATTTTTTTTTGCAAGATATATTCTCTATTATAACCTCTTAAAAAATCTTAGTTGTGAATATATCTTCTCAGATATTAGAGAATAGGAGCTCTCTCTCTAACATAAGGAAGAATTATCACAAGCAGAATTAATAATCAAAGACAAGAGTAACGAGGGATCTTGATGTGACAAAAAGACTTTAAACATTATAAATACAAGATAGATTTTCTTAAGCAAGCTGAAGAAAAGATCTCAATTTCATAAACAATATTTAATTTAAGATAGATTTTTGATTAGAAAAGAAAACTATGCCACTAAAAATAAGTCAGAGAAAGAGACACAATCACAAAATATTTTTACCATCTAGGAGATTAGGAAATGAAAACCACATTGACTACAAATTTTCAAAAGCAAGGACAAGAAATATAATATCATTTCAGCGATGATTTTGAAGACTAAGAAAAAGAAACAGAAGAAAAATAAAACACACTAAAAATTAATAAAAAAAACAAAAGCAAAAGCAAGTAACTAAAAGATCAAGTTTCATGCATTTATATCAATCACACCCAATATGATCCTTAAAGAACTGAAAGTGTCGAAGGCCAGTGGTTTAGTAAAGATGTCAGTCAATTGATTCTCAGTTGTCACGTGGTGTAACTCAATGTCTCCCTTAGTCACATGATCTCTAATGAAGTGATGCTTAATGTCAATGTGCTTAGTCCTTGAATGTTGGATAGGATTCTTAGATATGCATATGGCACTAGTGTTGTCACAAAAGATTAAGATGGTGCCTACAGGTAATCCTAAATCCAATACCTGTTGTTTCAACCAAAGGACTTAGGCCATACAACTTCCAAGAGCAATGTACTCAGCTTCAGCAATGGAAAGAGCAACAGAGTTTTGCATCCTACTAGACCAAGAAACCAAATACTTGTTAGAATAGTTGCTATTTGAATGATTTATATTTGTGCAACTTATGTAGTTTTGATGATTCCAAACATTATTGTTCAAATGTATAGTTATCTCCTAACAATTTAAGAAGATTTGCATTTGCTCTTGTGTGTACTAACATTTCAGGAAAATCAGACTCCAGACTACGATAACTTCAAATCAAATTCAACATGAGATATTTTATTTATTTGAAGTTTGCATTTTCTTTGATTTAATTTTGAAAGGGAGTGATTGTAATTGAGTGAATAAAAAAAACTTACACACACACATAAGGAGATCATAAAATTTTATACTGATCGTACGGGACGATATTTATCGTACTGGATGATCCGTCAGTTATCTCCTATAGAGCACATGGAACGAATAGGAACTTGCTCGAAAAAAAAAAATTTCTAAGTCCTATTCGTCCAGGACGAAATTTATTATCGTCCCGGACGATGGATTCTCTGTAAAATTTTCGTCCAGACGAATTTTATTATCGTACGAGGCGACCAGTCCTCTGGAAAATTTTCGTCCCGACGAAATTAAATATCGTACCGGACGATCAAGTCTCTGGAAAATTTTCGTTCATACGAAAATAAATTATCGTCTGTGGCGATTGGTCCTCTATAATATTTTCGTCCAGATGAAATAAATAATCGTCCAGGACGATCGGGTCTCTGGAAAATTTTTGTCCAGACGAACATATTTTTGTCCAAATGATTAACCGACTTAGAACAGTTTTCAGCAGTTTCTAGAACCGACCTTGTAATAACCGTTCGTACTGGACGAACCTAGTTCGTACAGGACGATCATCTATACGAAGTCATTTTGTACACATATACAAATTGGGTCGTTTCAGATCGTTTAAGTAAAATCGTCCAGGACAATCCAGGATCGTACAGGACGATCCACTGCGTACAGAATTGGAAACTTGCAGTTTTTGGGCGATTTTTCTTGTCTTTTACATAAATAGTCTAAATTAGACTGCCACCAAATCTTTTTGTCATTTGATCTTCGTGCCTCTTGAGAGAATAGCCAAGGAGAGAGTGGAAGAGAGCATTCAAAGGAGGATTCCTACCACTGGAGCGAGAAGGCTTCACTTGGATTACTAAGGTAAGAGTCTCTACTCATGAAATTGGATTTCTTCACTCTTTTCTTTCTTCCATCTAGATTCTTGTGAGAAGATCAGTCAAGGAGATCCGGTTCTCTGCCGACACTTGGAGAGTGTGAACAGCCGAAGGGTTCTCTGCCTACAGTTGGAGAGTGTGAACAGCCGAAGGGTTCTCTGCCTACACTTGGAGAGTGTGAACAGCCGTAGGGTTCTCTGCCCACACTAGGAGAGTGTAAAAGGACGACGGTTCTCTGCCAGCACTGTGGATTGTGTAAAAGGATGACGGTTCTCTGCCGCACCGGATAGTGGTGAAAAGAGTGTGTTGTAAAGGCTTCTCCGCCTTGCTGTGGGTGCTAAAGGAGAGTCACTTTGTGATATTAGTGCAATACTCAGAGGGTGCCTCTGAGGAGTGGATGTAGGTCTGGTTAAGACCGAACCACTATAAATCTGGTGTCATTTACTTTATTGTTTTTACGTTTCCGCACTTTCAATTTTAGTTTTAACAACTCTGTGGTTGAAAAACATTTTTCTACAAACTTTAAAAGAAAATTTTATCTCGGTTCAACTTTATCATTAAGAGGGTTTAAATTTTTTAAAACTACCAATTCACCCCCCTCTTGGTAGCTGTGGGACATTTACTTAGGCTTAACAACCTAATTACTGGACTTAACAAGTGGTATCAGAGCATAGTTTCAAAATCATAAGTTTGAACTACTTTTTGATTAATGTAGATGGCTACATTTGGAAACCGAAACACACCTGAGGGTTACTCTATCACTAGACCTCCACTGTTTGACAATATTCCTTTTTATTTTTGGAAAACACGCATGTCTACTTTCTTACAGTCACTTGATTATCGCATATGGATGCTAGTCTAGGAAGGTTACTCAAAACCAACTAGATTAGTTGATGGAATTAGGGTAGAAACACCCTATGCAGATTGGACTATTGAAGAACGTGACTTAGCACAATTAAATGCGAAATGTTTAAATAGTTTCTTTTGTGCTTTAAAATCTGAAGACTACATGCAAGTTTCCACTTATAAAAGCGGAAAAGACATATGGGATAGACTTTGTATTACTTATGAAGGGACAAATGAGGTTAAGCAATCAAGACTCAATATCTTGTTACATGACTACAAATTATTTCGCATGAAACCTAATGAATCTATATCTGACATGTACACAAGATTCACTCAAATTGTCACCTCTTTGCATGCACTTGGTAGGGAATTAACTAATGCTGAAATGGTCAATAAGATTCTTCGTTGTTTACCTACTGCATACGATGCTAAAATTAATGCAATTACAGAGTCTAAAGATCTGAAAATTTATTCCATTGACAATCTTCTTGGTTCACTCATTGCTTACGAGCAAGGAGTAAGTCAAAGAAAGTTTGATGTAGGTGAACCAAGAAAGGACAAGAATATTGCACTAAATGTGGAAGAGTTAGAAAGTGAACACTCACAACCTGAGGATGAAGACGATATTGCATTGATGACTAGACAATTCAGAAGCTTTTTAAAGAGGAAGCAGAAGAGACGCCAGCAATGGAATAGAGGTAAGTATAATAGAAATGGCAAGGTTTTTAATGAAGTGATTTGTTATGAATGTAGGAAACCAGGTCATATAAAGACTGATTGTCCAAAACTCAAAGCCACTCCTAGCAAGGAAAAGGTAGAGGAGAAACCAATGGTAAAAAAGTGCAAGAAAAAGTTTCAAAAGGCTTTTTAGGCGGACTCAGCCTCAGACTCATCTGAGACTGAAAAAGAAGAAGAAGTCACCAACCTTTGCTTGATGGCAGATAATGCTGAACAATCAGATCAAGAAGAGGTATGTGATTTAACCTATAATGAATTGTTTGAAGTTTCTGAACACATGCATGATGCATATAGGAAAATGAAAAAGATGCATGCTAGTTCAGTTTTAGAATTGGAAGAGCTTAATAAGGAACACGAAATCCTTAGGAAAGATCATGCTTTAATTGATAGCAACCACATGAAACTACTTGATGAATATGATGACTTGAATAAAAATTTTGAGAATTTAAAATCATCCTATGCTGAACTTGAAAAAGAATTTAAGAATTTTAAGGATGAATCTGAGAGCAAGACATATAGAATTAATTATACCAATCAAATCTTGGAGGATATGAATTCATTTTACAAACTCACTATAATAGCTCTCGAGGATAATAGGAACCCCCCTAAACTTGAAGATTTTATAAATCCTAAATATTATCCTAAATTCAAGAAATCCCTTAGAAGACAATCATATGAAAGAAAACATAGGAATATTTTTCCTAATGTTAAATGTAACAATTATGGATTTTTGGGACATATATCTAACACCTGCACTTTAAAGATGAAACCTAATTTGGTGTGGAGAACTAAGATGCATAAACCTAGACATATCATACATGCATCTGATTATAAATTTCATAAAGGTGAACCCAAACTAGTTTGGGTTCCCAGGTCTAACATTTGAGAATTTTACAGGAATACTCTCACACAACACCTCGTGAGAGTATATGGTACCTGGACAGCGGATGTTCAAAGCACATGACTGGAGATAATGCTCAATTCATAACGCTGGAAGCCAGGAGTGGAGGCAAGGTTACACTTGGAGATAATACCACAAAGAAAGTGGTTGGATCAGGTATGATTGGAAATTTGAAAAACTTTTTCATAGACAATGTTTTATTAGTTGAAGGCTTAAAACATAATTTGCTTAGCATAAGTCAGCTATGTGATAAGGGCTATAATGTAAAATTTTTACCTACTAGCTGCATAATTAGCCTAAATGGGAAAATTGTTTTAAATGGAAAAAGGGTAAACAATGTCTACATGCTAGATTTAAATTATATTCAATCTCCTACTGCTTTTTGTTTGAAAACTGTTTCTGATGAATCATGGCTTTGGCATAGGAGACTTTGTCATTCTAGTATGAAAAATCTTAGAAGAATTACTAAAAGAATTTGGTGAGAGGAATACCAAAACTAGACTTTACCAAGGACCATCTATGTGATGCATGTCAATTAGGAAAATAAGTGAAGTCTTCTTTTAAGTCCAATAAAGCTCTTAGGACCAGTAAACCTTTAGAAATTCTTCACATGGATCTTTTTGGACCTGTAAGCACTGTTAGTCTAGGAGGAAAGATATATGGATTTGTTATAATAGATGATTTTTCAAGATTCACCTGGGTTAAATTTCTTTTTCATAAGAGTGAATAATTTGAGGAATTCAGAAATTTTTCAACTTGAATACAAAGAAAACTAGGATGTGAAATAATTTCTATACAAAGTGATCATGGAGGAGAATTTGAAAATGAAAGATTTGAAGATTTCTGTAAAGAAAAGGGGATTGGTCACAATTTTTCTGCACCTAGAACTCCTCAACAAAATGGAGTAGTTGAAAGAAAGAACATAACATTAATAGAAGCCGCCCGAGCAATGTTAGCAGAATACTCGCTTCCTAGATATTTTTGGGCTGAGGCGGTTAGCACTGCATGCTATGTTCTGAATAGGGTGAATGTGAGATCAAATTTGAATAAAACACCCTATGAGTTGCTAAAAGGAAGAACACCAAATTTGTCTCATTTGCATGTATTTGGTTGCAAGGTGTTCATATATAATAATGGAAAATCTGCCTTAGGAAAATTTGATCCAAAATCAGATGAAGGAATTTTTGTTGGATATTCAAGTGTTGGAAAATCTTATAGAGTATTCAACAAAAGAACTTTAGTCATTGAAGAAACCACACATGTTGTTTTTGATGAAAATGGAAACATGGAAGAGCCAAATGTTGTTGAAGAACAAATTGAAGAAAACTCCCAAAAGATTGATAGATTAAATTTGGAAGAAAATGTGGAAGAAAATTTAGAAAGAGAAGACCCTTTGCCTAGAGATTTGAGATTTTCTAAAAACCACCCAAAGGAATTGATTATAGGTGAACCAAGTGAGGGTGTTAGAACTAGGCGTGGATTAAACAAGGAAGTCAATCATTCAACCTTTATTTCAACTATTGAACCCACTAACATTGATCAAGCACTTTCAGATGAATTTTGGATATTGGCCATGCAAGAAGAGTTAAATCAATTTGTAAGAAATAAAGTTTGGGAACTAACGACAAGGCCAAAAGATCAAAGTGTTGTTGGAACCAAGTGGGTGTTCAAAAATAAAATGAATGACTCAGGAGTAGTTATTAGAAATAAGGCTAGATTAGTAGCTAAGGGGTATAATCAAATTGAAGGAATTGATTTTGAGGAAACTTTTGCCCATGTAGCTAGACTTGAAGCAATTAGGGTTTTACTAGCCTTTGCCTGTTTTAAAGGTTTTAAATTGTTTCAAATGGATGTCAAAAGTGCCTTTTTAAATGGGGTAATCGAGGAAGATGTTTTTGTAGAACAACCTCCAGGTTTTGAAAATTCTAAATTTTCAAATCATGTTTTCAAATTAAAAAAGGCATTATATGGATTGAAATAGGCACCTAGGGCTTGGTATGAGAGGTTGAGCACCTTCCTACTTGAAAGATCTTTTAAAAAAGAAAGTGTGGATACAACTCTCTTTTTAAGGAAAATTGGAAAGGATATACTTATTGTTCAAATTTATGTGGATGACATCATCTTTGGATCTTCAAATAAACATCTTTGTGATGATTTTTCTAAAATAATTAGTAGTGAATTTGAAATGAGTCTAATAGGAGATTTAAATTACTTTCTAGGATTTAGCATTAAGCAACTTGAGGAAGGTACTTTTCTTAGTCAAACTAAATATATTAAGGAAATCCTCAAAAAATATGAAATGGACAATGCTAAACCCGTTAGTACACCAATGAGTTCTTCAGTTCAGTTGGATAAGGACCTTAAGGGAAAATCTGTTAATCAAAAGAAATTTAGAGGGATAATTGGATCTTTACTTTACTTGACTGCTAGCCGACCAGATATTATGTTCAGTGTTTGCTTATGTGCTAGATTTCAATCAGATCCAAAAGAATCACATTTGACAGCAGTGAAAAGGATTTTAAGATATCTACTAGGAACTCAAAACTTAGGAATTTGGTATCCTAAGTTTAGCTCTTCATTTGAAATTATTGGTTACTCAGATTCTGACTTTGCAGGCTGTAGAGTGGATAGGAAAAGCACTTCTGGAACATGTCAATTCATTGGAAATTCATTAGTTTCTTGGTCTAGTAGAAAACAAAATTCAGTGGCACTATCTACTGCAGAAGCAGAATACATTGCATTAGGAAGTTATGTGGGACAAGTACTTTGGTTAAAACAACAGTTGATTGATTTAGGATTAACTATAGGCACTATTCCAATTTATTATGACAATACTAGTGCTATTTGCATTTCCAAAAATCCTATTCAACATTCTAGAACCAAACACATTGATATAAGGCATCATTTCTTAAGGGATCATGTATCCAAAGGAGAAATTGAACTCATACATGTTTCAACTGAAAATCAACTTGCAGACATTTTTACAAAACCTTTAGCCTTTGATACCTTCAGTACTTTAAGAACAAGGCTTGGTGTTATTGATTTGAATGCTTAAACAAAATGTCTTTGCAACATTGATATTTGTTTTATTTTTTATTTTTTTTTGATTTTGTGAAATTTTGTGTGTTTTGAATGAATTGTTTTTGGATTTATGATTTTGTTTTATGTTTTATGTGTTTTTGAATATTTTGTTTGATTTTCTTAATTTAAAATTTCAAAATTAAAAATTTTTTTTAGGAAATCGTCCAGGATGAAAATGGTTTCGTACGGGACGATGTGTGAAGGATTAGTTTGCGTGAATTTTAACCGTTTTGAGAGCAGTTTTTAATTAGATCGTCTGTACGATCTGATGATCGTCTAGAACGAATTTTTCTTCCTCTCAAACGTAGGGATGATTGAATGCAGCGGTTGAGTGGATAAGATAGTTTTTAATATGAACTTCGTCTGTACGAAGTTTTTGTTCGTCCAGACGAACATGTGTCGGTTCATTGTAGGGGATGGTTTTTAAGAGTCATTAAAACAATTTACTTTTTGATCGTCTGTACAAAAATTTTTTGTCTGTACGATCAGTCAAGTTAAAAAGCCTGTACGAAGGGATGCATCGTAAGTTGTGTTGATTATGAAAAGCCGTTACATTTTGGACGAATTTGATCGTCTGTACGAAATTATTTCGTCCAGATGAACGATGATTTTTCGTCTAGGACGAATATTTTCGTCCAGGACGAACGTATCATTTTTCTTTAAATATGATGGCTTTCTAACTTAACAATCACACTTCCAAACTTCATTTTCAATCCCTTTCTACTTCAAATCAACAATGGCCTCCTCAAGCAAAAGACAAAAGGTGTTGGTGAAGAAACCAAATAGGAATGCCCCAGACAACTTTCTTTTTAAGGCGAATGAGGAATCTTTTCCTCGTTTTGCATCCGCAAAAATCACTCCCTCTCGCATTCTTATTCAAACTGAGTTGAAATTTCGGGTAATGCACCTCTTCGCCTCAACCCAATTTCATTTCATTCTTTCTCTCATCCACTTCTACAACAAACAAACCTACCACTACTTTCTAGCGAACATGAGTTTCAATTCTGACCATTCCACCATTAGTTCTTATATTTTTAAGCAAAAAGTTAAGATCACCAAGCACGACCTTGGTGCATTTTTAAACCTAAGAACTGAGGGATATAGAGCCAATACCCTAATGAGTGAAAAGAAATTCGAATGGTATGAAGTCAATAGGGTGATTAGAGAAATTGACCTAACCTATCATGTTGCTAGAGTTTCTGGAATGACCAAAAATGCCCGAATCATCCAGCATATCCTTAGATCCTCAATCATTCCTAAAGCTGGTGATAGGATTAACATTACTCCTCTCCTTTCTTCTCTAACTTTTTTAATCATGGAAGGACATCCTATTGACTAAGCCCAACTTATCATAGACCATATCTATGGGCTTTCAGAAATAGGACATGCAGATCAGAAGAGGAAGAAGAACATTTCATTAGGACACTTAATCACTTATATTTTGGAAAAGAAATACAACATAGTGCATCCTGATGAAGAATACGAAGAGCCAGTTTACTATAATGATGCATCATTCAGATTGCTCTTCAAGAAGGAAAAAGAAAAAGCACATGCCAGTGCTTCAGAAGAGGAAGAAGAAGAAGGAGTGCAAGCTTCTGCTCCTTAATCAGATTACCAGAATCTGATTGAGAGATTTGATAGATTAGAGACTCACATTGATCAAAGGTTTGATCAATTTGATGCTCAACTTACGCAGCAACAACAAGACATTGGTAATATTAGAAATGAAGTTCATGAAATTAATACCAATGTAATGTTGATGGCCTCCTACTTCAACCTTTTTGGCGGCATTCCTCCTCCTCCTTCAGAACAGCAGAAATGTTTTTATGTGTGTCTGTTGTATTTGTTTTTTATGTTTTTATCGTGTCTGTTTAATTGTTAAGTGTTTGTGTTTATGTTGATTTTTCTTTTTAAGTTCATTGTATTTTCTTCTTGTTGTTTTTTTTTAATTATGTAATCCGTTTCTTTAATATCAATGAAAGTTGTTATTTTTTTTATTAGATTTGTTTTGAAATGTGGTTAATGTTTATGAATTTTATTAGTATTATTTAATCTACATAGTGCTTAAATTCGATTGTAATTTGAGATTATCTATATTAGAAAATCTAGACTTTCTGAATTTATAAGTTGTTTATAACTTGTTGTAATTAGAACTGTTAAATTCATGTCTATTCATTTAGACTACATAAAAGTTAATATTACTATTGCAATTTAGATATTTTCTTATTTTATATTTCTATGCTCAAGTGATATTTATGCACCTAGAAATATTTGAAATTTTAGATTATAGATTTTGGAAAGAATTGGTCTCAATTACTCTTGAACATTGTACAAATGTATAAAAATCAAAAGGAATTCGCAAAGATTTGCAAAGTGAAAAAGAGGCACAAAATAAGCCCAACCAAGAAAAAATGCACAAAAATGTGCCCCAAAATTTTGAAGAAGATGCGCAAAGCGCCACATGAGGTAATTCTCTTCTTTCCAAATTCGTTCAATCTCTTAATTCAAATTGATCTTATGTTCATTTATATTCTATTGAACTTTGAAATATAGAATTTTTATACATCTCTCTTGTAATGATTTTATATAGTCAAATGTCTAAATTGAATCATGTCTTTGATAAATTCTTCTTACTTGCAATGTTATATCAGTTCTTAAATTGTATGAATTTCTATGATTGACCTAATATCTTTAGTTTAAAATTGCATACCCTATGTCAATCACAATTTAGATTAAATTTTAAAAATGAATTTCAGATAATTACTTACATTTCTTGTCTATTTCTTCTTCACTTTTTGTTGCTGTCAAAAAGGGGGAGAAATTATTGTATTTTCTATTTTGATTGTTCTGTTTGCAAGTTTTTGACTTTGTAGTTGTTTGTGTTAAAATATTTGAAAAACAAAAATTTTGTTCTTTATGCCTCCTTATTTTAATAAACTCATCAATTTAGGGGGAGTTTAGGAGATAGGAGATTTTTTTAACTTGAAACCATACAAACAATAATTATTTTGCCATCATCAAAAAGGGGGAGATTGTTAGAATAGTTGCTACTTGAATGATTTATATTTGTGCAACTTATATAGTTTTGATGATTCCAAACATTATTGTTCAAATGTATAGTTATCTCCTAACAATTTTAGAAGATTTGCATTTGCTCTTGTGTGTACTAACATTTCAGGAAAATCAGACTCCAGACTACGATAACTTCAAATCAAATTCAACATGAGATATTTTATTTATTTGAAGTTTGCATTTTCTTTGATTTAATTTTGAAAGGGAGTGATTGTAATTGAGTGAATAAAAAAAACTTACACACACACATAAGGAGATCATAAAATTTTATACTGATCGTACGGGACGATATTTATCGTACTGGACGATCCGTCAGTTATCTCCTATAGAGCACATGGAACGAATAGGAACTTGCTCGAAAAAAAAAATTTCTAAGTCCTATTCGTCCAGGACGAAATTTATTATCGTCCCGGACGATGGGTTCTCTATAAAATTTTCGTCCAGACGAATTTTATTATCGTACGAGGCGACCAGCCCTCTGGAAAATTTTCGTCCCGACGAAATTAAATATCGTACCGGACGATCAAGTCTCTGCAAAATTTTTCGTTCATACGAAAATAAATTATCGTCCGTGGCGATTGGTCCTCTGAAATATTTTCGTCCAGACGAAATAAATAATCGTCCAGGACGATCGGGTCTCTGGAAAATTTTTGTCCAGACGAACATATTTTCGTCTAAACGATTAACCGACTTAGAACAGTTTTCAGCAGTTTCTAGAACCGACCTTGTAATAATCGTTCGTACTGGACGAACCTAGTTCGTACAAGATGATCATCTGTACGAAGTCATTTTGTATACATATACAAATTGGGTCGTTTCAGATCGTTTAAGTAAAATCGTCCAGGACAATCCAGGATCGTACAGGACGATCCACTGCGTACAGAATTGGAAACTTGCAGTTTTTGGGTGGTTTTTCTTGTCTTTTACATAAATAGTCCAAATTAGACTGCCACTAAATCTTTTTGTCATTTGATCTTCGTGCCTCTTGAGAGAATAGCCAAGGAGAGAGTGGAAGAGAGCATTCAAAGGAGGATTCCTACCACTGGAGCGAGAAGGCTTCACTTGGATTACTAAGGTAAGAGTCTCTACTCGTGAAATTGGATTTCTTCACTCTTTTCTTTCTTCCTTCTAGATTCTTGTGAGAAGATAAGTCAAGGAGATCCGGTTCTCTACCGACACTTTGAGAGTGTGAACAGCCGAAGGGTTCTCTGCCTACACTTGGAGAGTGTGAACAGCCGAAGGGTTCTCTGCCTACACTTGGAGAGTGTGAACAGCCGTAAGGTTCTCTGCCCACACTAGGAGAGTGTAAAAGGACGACGGTTCTCTGCCAGCTCTGTGGATTGTGTAAAAGGACGACGGTTCTCTGCCGCACCGGGTAGTGGTGAAAAGAGTGTGTTGTAAAGGCTTCTCCGCTTTGTTGTGGGTGCTAAAGGAGAGTCACTTTGTGGTATTAGTGCAATACTCAGAGGGTGCCTCTGAGGAGTGGATGTAGGTCTGGTTATAGAACGAACCACTATAAATCTGGTGTCATTTACTTTATTGTTTTTATGTTTCCGCACTTTAAATTTCAGTTTTAACAACTCTGTTGTTGAAAAACATTTTTCTACAAACTTTAAAAGAAAATTTTATCTCGGTTCAACTTTATCATTAAGTGGGTTTAAAATCTTTAAAACTACCAATTCACCCCCCTCTTGGTAGCTGTGGGACATTTACTTAGGCTTAACAACCTAATTATTGGACTCAACAAGACTGTCCAATGAATTGACATGTTCCTGAAGTGCTCTTCCTATCCACCTTACATCCTGCAAAATCAGAGTCAGAAAATCTAATAATCTCAAAAGAAGTGTTGTGTCTAGGGTACCAAATCCCTAAGCCTTGTGTCCCCAAAAGGTATCTAAAATTTTTCTTAACAGCAGTCAAGTGGGACTCCTTAGGGTCAGCTTGAAATCTAGCACAAAGGCAAACACTAAACATGATATCAGGTCGGCTCGCAGTCAAGTAAAGTAAAGATCAAATCATGCCTCTATACTTCTTCTGATCAACAGACTTACCACTTGGGTCCTTATCTAATGGAGCACTAGAAGTCATGGGAGTGTTAATTGGCTTAGCTTTGTCTATCTCATATTTAAAAAAGTTCCATCCTCCAATTATTTTATGCTAAACCCCAAAAAGTAAGACAACTCTCCCATCAAACTCATCTCAAACTCTCTACTCATTATTTTAGAAAAATCATCGCACAATTTCTTATTAGAAGATCCAAAGAGTATATCATCCACATAAATCTGAATAATGAGTAAATCATCTCCAACTCTCCTAAGAAAAGGGTGGTGTCTACGTTCCCCTTGACCAACTCCCTCTCTAGTAAAAATGTGCTAAGCCTCTTATACCAATCTCTTGGTGTCTTCTTTAAACCATACAAAGCCTTTTTTAATTTAAAAACATGATTTGGAAATTGGGAGCTCTCAAAACCTGGAGGTTATTCTACAAAAACATCTTCTTTTATTTCCCCATTTAAAAAGGCACTCTTGACATCCATTTTAAAAAGCTTAAATTCTTAATAACAGGCAAAGGCTAAAAGCACTTTGATGGCTTCCAATCTAGCTACAGGGGCAAAAGTCTCCTCAAAGTCTATCCCTTCTATTTGATTGTACCCCTTAGCCACCAATCTTTCTTTATTCCTCACCACCACTCTTGAATCATTCACCTTGTTCTTAAAGACACACTTTGTCTCAACTACACTTTGTTCCTTAGGTCTTTCTACAATCTCCCAAACATCATTCCTAACAAATTTATTCAATTCTTCTTGCATTGTTAAAATCCAAAACTCATCAGTAAGGGCTTGGTTAATGGTGGTGGGTTCAGTCATAGAGATAAAGGCAGAGTGGTTCACCTCCTTCCTAAGTCCATGTCTAGTCTTAACTCCACTAGAAGGGTCTCCTAAGATCAAATCCTTGGGGTGACTTGTAGAGTATCTCCAATCTCTAGGCAAAGTGTGTGAAGGTTCACCCCTTTCATCAAAGTTTTCTACTCCTTGTGTGACTTCTCCTAATCCTTCATTACTTTGGTGCTCTCTCCCCTTCCCCAAATTTTCTACTCCACTTGTAATCTCTCCAACATCATCATCTTCTACTCCATATTTCTTAGGATCAGACTCATCAAAAACTACATGGGTTGTCTCTTCCACCATCAAAGTTCTCTTGTTAAACACCCTAAAAGACTTCCCAACACTAGAATATCCCAAGAAAACTCCTTCATCAGATTTTGTATCAAATTTTCCCAAGTGAGACTTCCCATTATTGTGAATAAAAAACCTTACAACCAAAGACATGAAGGTGGGAAAGATTGGGTGTCCTACCCTTAAGGATCTCATAGGGTGTCTTCTCGAATTTGGCTCTAACATTCACCCTTTTCAACACATAACAAGCTGTGTTAACCGCTTCAGCCCAAAAGTATTTTGGAAGTGAATACTCAGCAAGCATGGCTCTAGCGGCTTTTACCAAGGTCCGTTTCTTCCTTTCAGCTATCCCGTTCTGCTGAGGGGTCCTAGGGGCTGAAAAATTGTGGCTAAACTCCTTGTCCTCACAAAAATCTCCAAATCTTTCATTTTCAAACTCTCCCCCATGATCACTATGGATGGTCAAAATCTCACAACCTAGCTTTTTCTGAATCCAAGTTGAAAAAGTTTTAAACTCCTCAAAAGACTCATTTTTATGTGAAAGAAACCTAGTCCAAGTGAACCTCGAGTAGTCATCAACAATCACAAAACCATAGACTTTCCCTACCAGGCTGGCAGTGCTAATGGGTCCTAACAAATCCAAGTGAAGGACTTCTAAAGGTCTAGAGGTGCTAATGTCCTTAATGGGGTGAAAGGTGGAGTGGACTTGCTTTCCTAGTTGGCAGGCATCACAAAGGTAGTCTTTTGAAAACTTAAGTTTGGGGACACCTCTAACTAGGTCCTTTTGGGTCACTTTCCTAAGGGTTTTCATACTTGCATGACAAAGCCTCTTGTGCCACAACCAAGAATCATCAATCCTAGTTTTTAAGCAAAAAGAAGCAGCACATTCAATATTATTTAAATCAAGCATGTAGACGTTGTTGATCCTCTTTCCCTGTAAAATAGTGTTGTTACTTAAACTTATAATGCATGAATTTGCAAAGAATTGCACGATGAAGCCTTTGTCATAGAATTGACTGATGCTGAGCAAGTTGTGCTTCAATCCATCTACAAGCAAAACATTTTCAATCATATGGTTCTGTTGGTGGAATTTTGGAAAACATATTTTGAAAAATATTAGTTTTTCTTTGGGGATTTTAAGATTAAGGTTGAGTTCAAATTCTAAGGTCGAATCGACTCGTTAGAAAGAGTATATCACCCCGAAGGACGAAAATAAACTTTCATAACGGTATTCAGACTTAGAATTATGTAAACTATCTTGAATATTGTGAGCGGATGCTAAAGAGAAATTCATATGACCCCGAAGGGTCAAAATGAAGTTCAACTGAATATCCAACTACAATATTCAAGAGGTGTGATCGTTAGGTTCACATCCAAAGCCTTATCGAAGAAAGATATATCTTCCCGAAGGGAGAAAATATCATTCGATGATAATTCTTTGAATATGATAATAATGATCACTAATATTTTAAATTTTCCCAAAGAAATCCAATTGAGTTTTGAAAAATCGATTTTTAAAATCAGGTGCGTGTGTGGTTCTAAATCTCCTACGAGCACAAGCCCTCGTAGTTAATTACATCGTAGGGAGATAAAATCTCCTACGAAAACTCTCGATTAAAATAATGGCAGAATTTTGTTTAGAGTTTCTAGGAGTGATATCAAAAAGAGAAGTGAATTTTGGAAACTCAAAAGGGAATGGATCAAAATTGAGCAGTTATTAACGGAGTTAAAGGATGAGAGGTAGGGGACACTTTGAGATTCCAGAACCATCCGGAAATGTCCCAACTTAATCTAAGTGTTGGGCTTTATGTTTTGGATTTGAAATGATATTTAATTAGAGTTGAGCATTTTATTAGAAATTTGGGACTATATTCCCGAAGTTTGGGGTCTTATAATCAAAGATCTGCCCCGGATCCTAAATCTATTTTGGACACTGGACCACAGTCGTCCGATCCTAACTAATGCAGTGCAAGATCTGGACTTACCCCGGCCTGGATTGGGGAGCCAGCTAATCACCTAATCGATTTAAAATACATGAATTCGGTCTTTTATGAAAGAGTGGTAGGGACGTTGTAATTAAAGTTTTGGAAAGTTGGGGCCGACATCTAGAGATTCTCCTAATTGGCCCCATGGACTTATGTTGGGTGCTAAAATGCTAAGGACTATGAAATTAAAATTTTGACTCTTTAATTTGTATCTAATGCAATGCATGCCGGTTAACAACCTCAAATCAAATATGCTTGAAATTTTTAAAAACAGGCTTATAAAATAATTTTTTAGAAGACTGGACTTCCCCAGGTCCGGCACCTCGTCCTCATAGGTCAGACTATCCGGACTCTACCCGCAGGCGGGGAAGGGTCTAAAGCAAGGAAAGAGTAATGCAGAAATATGCATGCGACCCCGGGGTCGATCCCCGGCTAATTCCCTAGATTCGTTATCTTTCTATGTTATTTAGACTCACTAAAATTTTAGACTTTTAAAATTATGAGTAGAAAACTTTCACACCCTCACGAGCCTCACGTATCCAGGCGAAAACAAAGAGCGGCATGCGATCGCCAAAAAAACTAGTAAAAACAAGTAATCCTAAAGGCAATTAAATCATTATATCAAATATTTAACTAATTAATAAATGTCCATAGGCAGAATTGCCTTGCTTATTACAAACCAGAATATTACAGAAAGTAAAGTGGCCGGGCACCACTGACAACAACCCGGATTCTAAGCCTAGTAATGACGCAAGTTATTTTGAGTGGGATACTCTCAATCTTCAAGTCTTCAAATCTTCAATTTCATTCTTCTTTGGACTCCTTTTCTTCAATCTTCTTGGAATCTTCGTAGCAGATTACCCAAATGGATAAGAGGGCACTTCCCTCTAAAGGGGAAGGCCACTCTTTCCTCTTTGGGTAAGGAAGAGGTATGATCCAAATTTGGATTTCCAAATGGAAAAGGAATGTTCCCCAAAGGGGTATCCTTTCCTCTTTGGAATCCAAGCTTTGGATCTATATATCCCAACTCAAAATAAACTTTCACAACACTTGACACTTGCACAAATTACATTGATATCAAAATAAAAATCTAGACTCACCTGCAGGGTTATCCTAAGCAATTAATATATAAAAAAAAAACAGTTATTCCCAAGCAGTTGTATATGAGCAGAAAAAAAGTAAACACGCTAGCCACGCTCTTTTTATGATTTGGGGGCTTTAGCAGCTGGAGCACCTGTGCAAAGAATTTATAATATTTATGCATTTTTTTGATTTGCCCCCTTTTTACATTGCCCTGCATGAGCGTGGCCACCTGTAGAAAACTGTGTCAACATCCAGATCGTACCTAACCTAAGGGTAATCTAGTCTCCAAACACATCAATCTATCCACAGAGTACAGAAAAAGTAAGCAGACACAGAAAAGCAATTTCATCCACAACATGCAGTGAAAACTACGAAAAATCCGGCACACAACAGTAAAGTAAACACCGGCCTATCCTAGATCTAGAGTTGGTTGTCCTGGCACATCATCTAAAGTGTGTGAGAAAGGTCGTGTGGCAGGGGTAGATCCTAAAGTTGGTGATTGGTTAAAGTTGTCTAAAAGTTTGGGTTTGTTAAAGCTTAAAAGGGGATTTAAATTAAAATTTAAATATTAATGAATTAAGAATTTTAATTAGACATATTTTAAAAGTTAATTGATTACTACCTTTGTTTCACACCGAGGCCGTGAAGTTTATTTCACCTTCCTTGGGGCTAAGCTAATAGCCTCGTAGGCCTGGGTTACCCAGTAGCAATCGAGGTTGATTAAGTTATTTAAATTGGTTGGAATTAAAAAAGTGGATTGATATTAAAGGGAGTTGGTTGCTGATTTTAAAGGCTTGATTAATTTAAGTTTGTCATTAATTGATTCGTGGCGTTGTGCCACCAGGCTCGAGGAACCAGCCTCCTTAGGACACTTAGCCCCGCAGCCCGGAGTAGTCCAGCCGATAAACCAAATTAATGTAATTGAAATAGAGATTTTAAAAAAATGTTAAATAATTAAAGATTAATCTATTTTAAGGTTTAACACCCCTTAGAATTCATTCGTGGCGTTGTGCCACCAGGCTCGAGGAACCAGCCTCCTTAGGACACTTAGCCCCGCAGCCCGGAGTAGTCCAGCCAATAAACTTCAACTTTAGGGTGGTTGTTGTGTTTTGAAGGGTTTGTTAAGTGTTTTAAGCATTAAACCAGTATTTTCTAGAGTTTTAGAATAAATTTGAGTTTTATGAATATTTTAGAATATTTTAATGATTTAATTAAGGGGTTGAAAATTGACTTTTTGATTAAGCTCAAATTCTGAAATGTTTGTATTTTATTAAAATACTAGACTTTACTACGATCAGTTAGAAGGTAAGTACGTTGAAATCGGATTTTTCTACATTTTATTACAAAGGTTTGAAGTTTTGAACTAGTTTTAACTTAAAGTTGACCGATTTGTTGACTTTTTTTAAAATATTGCAAATTTCTGGAATTTAATATTTTTAATAAATATTAGACCTTATTAGGAATTGAATGCAAGTGAGTTTGGGTGATTTGGATTTTTCTGGAATTAGTTATGGATTATCGAAGTTTGGGCATTTTAATGAATTTTAGGAATTTCTTAATTAGAGGGCCCCTTTTGTGATTTTGCTTCAAACAAATTCCCAATCTCTTGAAAACACCTCCAAAGGTCAGGAATAACCTAAGGAGGGATCCCCAAGTGTTTGGGAGATTTTGGGATTTTTTAATTATTATTAATTAATTATCTCAATTAAACATTGATTTTCACTTAAAATTAAATTAGGGTTTAAATTGCTGTCAAATCAAAGGGCTTTCAATTATCATAGATTAAGGACTGAATTCTGGTCAGTTTGAGGGTTTATATGTAATTTTTGGATTTAAATTGGATTTATTACAATTTTTAGAAGTTTTAAAGGCTTAATTAAGGGTTCAAGACTTAGAAAATTAATTAGGGGACCTAATGACCTCAAAAATCAGTGAAAATTCCTCTAGGGGTTGAGGGTGTCACTAAGTTCAAATGTTCAAAGTTTCAACTCAAGGGAAAGTGAATCCTAATTATGGAAATTTTTCTAAGTTTTCTATACATGAGTCCTTAATTATTGTCCTTAATTATGTCACTAATCTTGATGGGCTTGAATCAATGTTTGGACTAACCTCATACTCAATACATAAGGCATGCATGAACCACATAAACACATTCAATACCTAAATCTAGGAGAGCCTTAGACTAAGTGGTGTGTGCACCTTAAGCATGCAATTAACTAATTAGCATAATTAAGACAAAATTAGTGAATAATCAAAGAATGATTATCCACTAATCATCCCCATTAATTCCATTCACATAGGCTTGATCTAAGTTTAGAACTTCAATAAATCTCTCAAGAATTTAAAGGGTCTAAAATATATATATAATTTCAAAGTACTTTTTTTATTAAGTAAATAAATATCAACATACTTATATATATATAATCATAAATTTAAAATAATTAACAAAATATTTTTGAAATAACATTTTAAAGACTTGAGAGACTCTCAGATTTATTTAAAATATTTTGGAATTAGAACTTTGATTATTCAAAATATTTAACTTAATAGTAAAATATAAATTAGATATTTAATTAAATAGTCTAAATTATCTAAAGGAAAACTCAAATATTTAAAATATATTATAGTTTGAATAGTGAATTTTATTTTGGAATACCCTCCATGCTCTGAAATAATTCCAAAATAAAATATTTTTAAATTATTAAAATTAATTTGATTTATCTTAAGTAACTATTAATTAAAATATCAAGTTTTGAGTATTTTTTAATTATTTAAAATATATTAAATATTTTAGAGAAAGCTTTTAATTTTATTTGAAAGATATTAAAATTCTGAAAATTTTGATATTTTTAAAATAATTTTTGGATTTATAAATAATTTTTAATTAATTTTCAAAGTTTCTGTAATTAAATAGGTTTAATTTTAAATTAAACTCATTTAATCGGGTTCGGCGGCTGTTAGTGGGACAAGTGGCACGTTCTGATTCGACCAGCCAAAACGCGGCGACGGCGGGATGCCACGTGGAAGGCGGCGGTCATCCACGCGTCGGCTGCAAACCGCGGGACGCGGTTTCACTTAACCACGTCAGCGAGCGCTGCGGACCGTTCGATCGAACGCCTGGATCGTTCAACGGCGGGGATTAGATCCCGCCGTCTGACCCGATTTGACCAAGATCCAACCGCAGAGAGTTCGTCCCGCGGTTTTGAATGGACGGCCAGGATCGAGCCGGACGGCTGATCGAACGACAGATCGAATGCGCGGTCGGATCAGACCGCGGAAGGGCTCGATCTGGACCGTTGATCGAACGATCAACGGTCCAGAAAACGTACACTCGCCGGAGACCGTGAGTGACGCCCTAGAGAACGTATTTTGCCTCGTTCTCTCGATCGGAACGATCATTTTCAATGAAATTTTAAACATAAATTAAGGACATGAACAGAAATTATGGGGAATAGTTTGTTTTAGCTAAAACCCTAAAAACGTAAAGCTATTTAGGCCTAACTAATGTGACCTAGATCTAGGGTTTTAGGGAGCTATACCGTTAGATCTTCGAAATTTCTGGATGGTTGAGCTTGTAGATTGTCCAAGTGAAGATTCCCAGCGAAAATCCAAGCTCGAACGCGTCTGGATCAGCTGCTATGGGCTTGAGACGGTCTAGGTGGTGGGTTCGCCGGAGAACTCGCCGCCGGTGACGTGCAACCACTTGGGTTTTGTAGTGGGGAGGTAGAGGAAGCTCTGGAGGTTCGAAACGAACTGAGAGCTCGATCTGGGAGGCTAGGGTTAGTGAGAGAGGCTGCTTTGATCAATTGCCCTCAAAATCAACTTTTTTTCCTATTCAAGCGGCCTGGGTGAATTTGGACGGCTGGGATTGACTCCTGGGCTCTCCAGATGATGCCACCTGTCCCTGGGAAAGCTGGAAGGCTGCCCCAAAGGCTGGACATGCCTCATTCCCATTGGGTGGACTTGGGATGAGTGGAGGAGAGGGATTGCCATTTATGGCTAAACCAGGGGCAGAGCTCTGTTAAGGGGCCTATTAGAGAGCTTTAGGGCACTAATGGGTCGGCCTTGGGCAGCTTAAATCAAGGGAAAGGAGCTTAGCATGTGATAAAGCCTTCTAGAAGGGGTTTAGGCTTGAGTTTGACCAGGTTGACCAGTCAACAGGTCAAGGCTGGTGATGTGGCATGAAGGGAAATAGGAGCAGCCAATGGGAGAGCTTCCAAGCCTAATCTCACACTCCTTGAAGTTAAATAGATGGTTTGACCAATTCAAGGAGGGATTTAGGGCTTTGTTGACTTTGTTTGACCAGTCAACTAGGTCAAAGTTAGTGATGTGGCATTTGGAGAGGTAAAAGGTCATTTAGGATAGTTTGATTAAGAGTCAAAAGTCAAAAGTCAAGGGTAGGGAAAATGGGAGCCAATGTCACTAAGGATTGAGGGTTGACTTGGTCAACTCAAGTTGAGTCAAGTTGACCAAATGTCAAGTGACACTTGAGTCTTATCCAAGAATTGATTTGAATAGGTAATAGGGGTTGAAGAGCTCAGATGAGTTGATTTAACCCATTTAGACCCTCTAAGAGCTAATGGGTCAACCTAAGTTGACTGGGTCAACCAGGCTGACCCAATGGGTGAATCTGGGCTGGACAAATTTGAAAAGATATTTTAAGACCATTGAGGGTGGTTCCTAGGTCTGGGGAGGTCAAATTGACCAAAATCCCTATTTGAGCCCCTAAGGGCCTGTTTGGTCAACCTGGGTTGACTTGGTCAACCAGGTTGACCCAGGGTCTGGGTTTGGGCTCAACAGGTTTGAAATGATATTTTAAGGTTAATGGAAGTGGTTGGGTGACTTAGAGAGGTCATTTGGGTCAAAACACATGTTTGGACCCTTAAAGGGCCCCTTGGGTCAAACCAGTTGACTTGGTCAACCAGGTTGACTCAAGGGTTGGAAATAGGTTCAAAAGTTTTGAAATGGCATTTGAAATTTGTTAAAGGTGGTTGCATCCCATTTGGAGCTCATTTGGTTTGAAATCCCCATTTGAGCCCCATAGGGGTGTTTTGGTCAATTTTGACCTATTGGTCAACTAAGGTCAAAAAGGGTTTGAAAAATGCAGTTTACTGCTCAATGGGTTAAAATCAAGGATCTGGAAGTGATTGGAGGCTTGGATAAGGGTTCCAAGGTCAAGATCTCAAAGGGGTTAGGCTCAGTGGCACAGGCTGTAAATATTTGAAGGTTTTACAGCCTTTGAGTTTTAATTCAGATTCTGGGGTTAGAGACCTCAGAATGAGCTCAAACTTGGAGGGTAGCCTTTAGAGACATGTCTTATCACTTTGCAAGTGATAGACCCTGAATCAGAGGCCATTTGACTGGGTTTTGAAATGTTTGAAAAATCTCTGAAAGGGTGTTTAGGACAGGGCCTTAAAGGTTTGAATTTGAGTTTAAACTCTGGGTTTGGATTTGATTTGAAGTTTGAATTAATTTGGATTTGAATTGGATGGAGTTTGAGATTCAAATTGGTCATAGGTAGGAATCCAATTGAAATTGGAGTGGATTAAGTATAGGAATTGATTTAAAATTGAGGTTGATCAAAGGTGGAGGTTGATTTGAAGTTGGAGTGATCCTAAGATCTAGGAGAGTTCTAAGATCTAGGATTTAAAGGAATCCTATGTTCTAGAATAGGCTCAAAGGTCTAGCTCTAGGAAAGAATCCTAAGGTCTAGAGTGGATCCTAGGATCTGAAATTAATCTGGATTCTGGAAGGGTCTTAGTGACCTCATACAAAAATGAGGTCAACAAATGGACCCCCAATGTGTGTGGTAGAAGGAACTTCTGCTGCACACATTGGCGTTGACCGAATGGAAGTAGAATTTTGAGAATGGAAGGGAGATCATCTCCCAACCTCAAACCTATAGGATGCTAATGAAAAGGCTTACACCTATTCTGAAGAGAGGACTGGAGAAACCAAGGTAGGGAATACCTAACCTCGGGTCTAAGGAAGGGCATCACCCAACCTTAGGCCTATAGGATGCTGATAGAAGACTTACTCCAAATAGGCAGATTAACTGGAAACCAAAGTAGGGAATACCTAGCTTCGGGTCTAAGGAAGGGCATCACCCAACCTTAGGTCTACAGGATGCTGATAGAAGACTTACTCCTAGTAGACGGATCAACTGGAAACCAAGGTAGGGAATACCTAGCCTTGGGTCTAAGGAAGGGCATCACCCAACCTTAGGCCTATAGGATGCTGATAGAAGACTTACTCCAAATAGGCAGATTAACTGGAAACCAAAGTAGGGAATACCTAGCTTTGGGTCTAAGGAAGGGCATCACCCAACCTTAGGTCTACAGGATGCTGATAGAAGACTTACTCCTAGTAGACGGATCAACTGGAAACCAAGGTAGGGAATACCTAGCCTTGGGTCTAAGGAAGGGCATCACCCAACCTTAGGCCTATAGGATGCTGATAGAAGACTTACTCCTAATAGGCAGATTAACTGGCAAACTAGGATGGTGCCACGAAGGGCGTACTCCATCACTAGCGAATGGGAATCAGGATGGTGCCACGAAGGGCGTACTCCACCACTAATCCCCGGGTGAAATGCCAGGGTGGTGCCACAGAGGGCGTACTCCACCACTAGCGGGTCTAATCCTAAGGGAAGGAAGGACCTAACCTTAAGGAAAAGGCGAAGAGCGTTAAAAAACTTAACTTAAAAAAAGGTAAAATCAAGCTATAAATCAAAAAAAAAGAAAGTTTTATTGATTGATAAAATGAGCTACATCAAGCATAGTATTTCTTAAGGAAACGCCCATTAACAGGTAGCATTGGGTGGTTCCCTTTACAATCTACTAACTGATACGAGCCTCCTTCGTAGACAGTCTCTATAACGAAGGGTCCTTCCCATGTAGGTTCAAATTTGCCTCCCAACTTCCGATGGGCCAAGATAGGCCTCCGAAGGACCAAAACCAAGTCTCCCGCTTGGAAGGTCCTAGGTCGCACTAACTTATCATGGGCTTGAACCATACGGGATTTATACAACTCTAAACTTTGTTGAGCTTGGAGACGTCGCTCTTCAAGGCCTTCGAGTTCTTCCAATCGTAGTCTTGCATTTTGTTCATTGGTAATTTGATTCTGAACTGCAATTCTAAGCGAAGGGATTTGTATTTCCAAGGGTAGAACAGCCTCAGATCCATACACTAGTGCAAACGGGGTGGATTGGGTCGGGGTTCTATAAGTGGTACGATAAGCCCACAGAGCTTCCACCAACCGCTCATCCCACTGCCGTTTGTTATCATCAAGGGTCTTTTTGACAATTTGCACCAAGGTTTTGTTGAAGGCCTCGGCCAATCCATTCGCCCGAGGGTAATAGATCGTCGAATATCTCCAATCAATATTATGGCGCCTTACAAAACTATTGATTTTTGTAGACTTGAATGCGGACCCATTATCGGATATGATTCTGCGGGGTACGCCGAATCGATATACAATATGGTCACGAAAGAATTTTAAGACATGGTGTGATGTTACGTTTCGTAGGGGAATTGCTTCCGCCCATTTTGAAAAGTAATCAGTTGCAGCTAATATGAAACGATGACCTCTCGCGGAGGGAGGGTCAATCGGCCCAATGATATCCGTGCCCCAACTTTCAAAGGGCCACGAGGCTATCGTAGGGTGTAACACATTAGGCGGCTGATGTAAAACCACACCATGGACCTGACATTGATGACAGTGCTTTGCAGTATTCATGCAATCGTCAATCATTGTAGGCCAGTAGTATCCAAGTCTTTTAATCTTTAATTTCATTTTTGGACCCGATTGATGAGCACCGCACAGTCCTGAATGAACTTCATTAACAATTTTCTGGGCTTCTCGCTTGTTCAAACAGCGCAGCCACATGTGATCAAAGACCGACGGTACAACAGATCGTTAACTAGTGCATATGATAGGGCACGTTTCTTAATCTGGTTGGAGAGTGATTTATCCTGGGGAAGCTTCCCTTCTTTAAGGTAATCGACTAAGGGTCGTCTCCAATCGCCTTCTTCGTCAGTCGTCGAAGAGGCAGAAAGGATCTGAAGGGGAGTCTTACTAATATGTTCCAAATCTATAAGAGAGAGAGTCATACGACCCTGTATCTCTATAGGGATGGAATCCTCCTCAGGACATGCAAATTCCTTTGCAAGTTTTGCTAAGGCATCCGCCGCAGAATTGCTTCCACGGGGAACCCTATACAAAGTAGCAATGGGAATTTGTTCCAACAAGTGAAGCGTGTACTGGTGATATTTTAGGAGATTCGGATTCAAGACTTTATAAGTTCCGGCGACTTGGTTAATAACTAGTTGGGAATCTCCAAAGATCTTAATCTCTTTAATCTCCATTAGAATTGCAAGTTCCAAACCAGTTATCAGAGCTTCGTATTCAGCTTCGTTGTTTGTGCAAGGCTCCGATAAGTGGTAGGAAAAATGCATCATTCCTTTTTCTGGTGTAATAAAAATTAGACCGACTCCAGCCTTTCCAGGAATTACAGATTGTTGGGTCGCAATCCTACGAGAGGATGCTGCCCCATCAAAATATAATTCCCAGATGGCCTCGCTAGATTCCCCCAAACTCATGATTTGTTCGTCGGGTAAGTCATCATTCAGAGGAGAATCTGCTGGCAGCGGGTGTGCTGCCAGAAAGTCGGCAACAGCCTGTCCTTTCACAGCACGAAGAGGAGTGAAAGTAATCTCAAATTGCAACAATATCATAGACCAGCGAGCTAAACGTCCTGACAACGTAGGTCGGGTCATAAGATATTGCAAAGGATTAACTCTTGAAATCAGACTGATTGAGTGGGAGAGCATGTAATGCCTCAGTTTCTGAGCTGCAAAAACCAGAGCAAGACAATGCTTCTCAATTGACGGGTATCGAATTTCAGTAGGAAGGAGTCTTCGACTAAGGTAGTAGAGAGCATTCTCTTTTCCCTCGTCGTTAACTTGAGCCAACAGAGCACCTAAAGACTCATCTAGAGCTGCGGTGTAGAGGATTAATGGCTTTCCGGGAATCGGAGCTGCCAAGACTGGCGGGTTAGACAGGTATTGTTTGATATCATCAAAAGCATTTTGACACTTCTCGCCCCATACGAATTTAGTATCCTTTTTCGCAAGGACAGAAAAGGGTTGACATCTCCCGGAAAGATTAGAAATAAACCTCCTTATATATGCCAATCTACCTTGTAGAGACCTTAACTGAGTAAGGCTCTTAGGGGATGGCATATCTAAGATGGCTTCAATTTTAGCAGGATCTATCTCGATTCCGCGGTGCCTCACTACGAATCCTAAGAATTTTCCCGAAGCGACGCCGAAGGCGCACTTCAAGGGGTTCATTTTCAAATCGTAGCGGCGCAACCGTTCGAAAACAACTCTTAAATCATACAGGTGAGCCTCTTTAACCTTGCTCTTGACAACTAAATCATCAATATAACATTCAACTTGATTATGAATTAAGTCGTCAAAGATACGGGTCATGGCCCGTTGGTAGGTTGCTCCGGCATTCTTTAGGCCGAATGGCATTACCTTATAACAAAAGATTCCAATAGGGGTTCTGAACGCCGTATTTCTCTCATCTTCAGGGGCCATCTTGATTTGGTTATAACCCGACGAGCCATCCATGAAGGAGAAAATAGCATGTGAGGAGGCAATGTCCACCATGAGTTCTGGTATTGGTAAAGGGAACTCATCCTTAGGGCATGCCTTATTCAGATCCCTATAGTCGACACAAATCCGAATCTGACCATTTTTCTTCCGAACTGGCACGACGCTGGCCACCCAAGAGGGGTATTGTTCCTCTCGAATGAATCCGGCCTCCGCCAATTTCTTAACTTCAGAAACGACTTGTTGCTCAATCTCTAAGCGCATGCGTCGAGGAGCTTGTTTAACAGGGATGGCATCATGCCGAACCCCAAGTTTGTGAACTGCTACCTCAGCAGGCAAACCTGGCATTTCGTCATATGTCCAGGCAAAGCAGTCCCTAAACTCGAATAACAACTGGATTAAGTCTTGAGTTTCACCCTCGCTTAACAGAGTACTTATAAAAATCGGACGGGGGTCATCATCGTTTCCCAAGTTAATTTCTCTTAACTCATCGACTGTCGACTTAATTTCCTCTTCAAATTCAGGGGGTGCATCCCGAACTTGAAGATCATCGGGATCGTCTAAAGTCTCCAAACAGAGTCCATCCAAAGGACAAGGAGGATCTGTAGGGACATTTGGAGAATCAAGATGGTAAGTTATCATTAGGCAATACTCATCATCATCAAATGAACTAACGGTCCCAAAGCCAATACCACTTGTTGGATTTTTATTTACTTTTGTTCGCCAAATGTTCTCGTGGTATCTAGCTTGACCCTTAGTCCATCGGTATGGTACAGAACCTTTAGAAAAAGTATTTTTTACACAAACAGGGAAGTAGCCGAAAGGTAATTCCATTAATTCATTAAAATCTGCCTCCTCAAGGGTTACATCACCTTCGTCCCTTGCGGAGGAGGAGCCAGGAAAGAATTTCTGGACTTTCTTAACTTCACCATCCAAGTTGGGGGCCACTTTGACTTCTAACCCTACAACCCTGCCTGCCGACAGTGGGGTCAGAGAAAGGGCCTCAATCCTTCTAGTGAGCTTTTCATACATTGTTAATTCAGGCTCGTCACTTTTAACTTTTGAAATATCTACCTCAGGGTCACTGTCCTGGTCTAAGGTGAGATCAAATTTTGGAGGAGTATTTATGCTTTGATAATCGAGAGAGAGGGCAGCACCTTGACTTTCTAGTTCACTATCGGAATCTGATTCCAAATCAATATATACGGGTGCTGCTCTCCTGTCTAATGAAGCGCGGCCTCGACCTCGTGCCCTTAAAGCCATCCTCCCACCTCTTTGAGGTAATGTGCTTGGAGGTCTAAGGACAACAATATCAGAGTCGTCTTCACTACTCGATTGAATCATTTCTTGATTGATATTCTTATCTTTTTCTTTCTTTTGGTTGAATTTTTGTTCAACCATTTTCTCCTCAAATTTGATCTCTAATTTAGAACGGGACGAGGACCCTTTTGGTACGAAATATGCAGCATCTTCGTAGATCCCAATTTCTTGAATTGAGAATGGTTGCAAATCACCCTTAATCACATGTTCAATGCCATCTCGTTGGTACTTAATGCATTGGTGCAGGGTAGATGGAACCATTCTATATTCGTGAATCCAAGGTCTACCTAGAAGTGCGTTAAAGGACGTAGTTGAATCAATTATATGAAATTTAGCTTCAGTTTTTAAACCTCCTATCTCCAGGAGTAGAGTGATTGAACCTAAAGCTCTCTCGCCCTTCTCGTTGAACCCACGAAGCACCAACCTGTCGGTTGAAAGCTTGCTAGTATCAACTCTGAGATAAGCAAGGGTCTTTATGTTCATCACGTTGACCGATGCACCCGGATCAACAAGGACTCTTGATAACTTAAAATTTCCCACATCTACAGTAATGTAGAGGGGACGATTGTGGTCAGCAGTTCTCAAGAGTAAATCTTCGTCTGAAAAGGTAACCCCAGGGACCTCTTTGAAGTAGAGAGCCTCACCTTCTGAAGTTGCAGCCAACTGTGTTAAGCAAATCTCGGGATCGAGAAGTGCTTTAATTAAAGACTCCCTCATTTCTTTGGAAAGAAGGAGGGCGTCATAAATACTTAATTTTGCTGGCAACTTCCTAAGGTGGGCTAGAACATTATAATCAACCTTAGGAACGACAGACTCGAAACCCGGAGGAATTAAAGGAGATTCTGGTTGTTGAGGGGAGTCCGGACTTAAAATTTCGAATGAAGGTTGCTTGCCTTTATCCTGAGGGGGCATCCTAGGGGGTAAGACTTTACCGCCACGGAGTTGCACCTGCTCGATGTCTTCGGGCGGGCAAACTAGAGCAGTGTCTACACACACCATAGGTGTCGGATCATCATTTTCTGAAAGCGAGTCAGAATCTGAAAGTTCTATCAAGATAGGATTTCCTTGAAAATTAATTTGAGGGAAATCACTTTCTGATAAAGCTTCAAATTCGACCTCTTCTTGAATAGTCGATTCAGTGAGGTTGGTTTGATTAGCCTCAATATTTGGTTCATTAGGAGTTTGATTCAAAGCAGGAGAGTCATCAATTTGCATTTGAGATTCATGGTTAATCATCAAGACAGAAGTAGAAGGATGTTTTTTATTCATCTTTTGACCCTTCGCCTTTGATGGGGCAAAGTAAAAGTCAGATAACAAAAGAGGGGAAAGGGTTTTAACACCACCATCCGCCATTCTAATACATCTCTCATCTACACACTTCCTCTCTACAAAATCAGATTTTTCTTTTTTCACATTTTTCTCAGTAGTTCCTAAGACTACTGGAGAGGGAAGTGGCTCAACATCCTTCTGCGAAGCGTCCAGGTCAACCTTCCACACCGGGGCCTGGGCTATCGTAGTCAGCTGTTGAGAAAGATGAAAAGACTTGTTAATCGACTTTTTAAGTGCCCGGGACAAAGCAATGTCCCAACCATCTTCAACAAAACAAGAAGAGTTAAGAGGATTACCTGAAATGGTCTTAATTGAAGCCTTTTCTGGATCGACCAAGTATTCCTTAGGTATTATGATGTTACCTTGGGTGTAGTTCCTCTCAAGCCAATCTTTGAACACAACGCAGTCCTCAAGAGGGTGACTAAGCATCCTGTGGTAGGGGCAGTACTTGGGATCATCTTTCTTGCTCTCATCCTCAGGCCTTCTAGCCTCTGGCAACTGGAAATCCGGTTTCTTTAACAGACTCCTGAAGATCTTCTTAACTGACTCCCTTTTAAATGGATAAGGTTTTGCCAATCTCTCTCTAAAAGGGATGAAAGAGGGATCTCTAGTATATTGAGGAACTATCTGAAAGGGCTGCTTCTGAGGCGGCTGTGGTGGAAGTGGAGTGCTAGGCTGACTAACCATTGGCCTCTTTCCTTTATCTACTGCTGAAACCACAGCTTTCTTTTCAAATGTCTTTACCAGTTTTGGACCCTTCCTTTCTTCAGACTGCTCTCGTAAGAATGGCATCCTAGGAGCCTCTTCCTGCAAATTGCTAGCCTTATTAAGAAGTTTCTCAAAAGTTTTAATAGTGAAACCCTTCAGGAGAAAAGCAACAGGACCGTGGATATTCTTCAACAGAATCTCCACAGCATGTTGTTCTTGCAACTGGGGTTCACACTTCATCGAGAGGTTTCGCCACCTCAAGATGTACTCAACTAGAGACTCTCCCGGCTTTTGCTTTTCAACCACGAGATCGCCCACGGTGGTGCGTTGTTGCGCTCCGGAAAATCTCTTAAGAAAGAGGTTTTCTAGGTCGCTAAAGGTTCTTACTGAACCGTTGGGCAGATCGGCGTACCATTCAAAAGCAATGCCAGATAGACTACTTACAAATTGGCGAAATAGTAGAGCATCTGACCCTCCTGCATTGCAACAGCTTGCTCGGAAGTGGGCCAGATGCTGTCTCGGATTTTCAATTCCGGTGAAAACTTTAAAAGTTGGTGGCACAAAACCCTTTGGATAAGGAACTAAGTCATATTCCTCGGGGTAGGGTCTACCCTTTGCAATAGACACAGTTCCTTGAGCATGGGCTAAGGCCTCCCTTACCTGGTCCTCAATTAACTGCTTGATATCCTTCTGAGGTGGGATCGGAGGAATGGTGGAAACTGTAGGGTGAACTGGAGGTGTCTCTACTGGACAAGGGAGAGTCGCAGGTGGTGACTCGAGAGGTCTGGATTTAAGCTCTGCCCTTTTGGCCTTTTCTGTGAGCTCTCGAGCTGATTGGTGAATCACAAAAGACTCTTGCTGTGATTTGTCCAACTTTTCTTGCATTTCTCTAACTTGTGACATCATGGTAGCAAGCTGAGTCTCCAAGTTTTTTATATGTTCTTCATCTCTATCTTTCACAGACTCATCTGATTCTGACTCAACAGCATGCGGATCATCATCTTTAACAAATCGGCGTTTGCTGGGCTCAGCTTCTTTATTAGACCCTCTAGTCTCAACCACATGAATGCCTCCAACATAATCATCTTCATTTCCAAGGAGATCATCCATATCAGGGTCAAAAGAAGCCATTCCTTCTTTGTTCAACAAGATGTTTCTTATTTCTTGAACTACCTCCTCGACCGGTCTATCCCCAATTGATTTAGGGTCGAGGGGTAAGTATCCTTTATACTCAGCCATATCAAACAACTCTTCAGAATCCATAAGGGCAATGATTTCTGTAAGTTTTGGATTAGGATCTGGTTGAGACTTTGTATCTGGCTCATCTTCCATCTCTAAATCCTGGTCAACTCTCTCCTCTTCGACTATCCCAAAGCTGGTAGTCAGAAGAGTGGCATCCTCTACAGGGAGAGGGACATATTCCTCAGGAGAAGTAGGAGCTTGTAAAGTGATAGTTCCCACATCCGGTAAGGTAAGGTCCTCAGACACCTGACTAAGGGGCCTAGGAATGACACTCGGACTTTGGGGATCATCAACTGGGGTAGCAGGAACGGTAACTATTGGATCCGGGGTTAAACTGGCCGTGGTAGGACTGTCAACTGTAACAACTGGAGTACTAGCCTGAACATCCATCAATTCAACTGCACTTGGAGTAGGGTTGATTGAAACTCGTTGGAGCTGCAGAATGAACTTAGAAGTTCTAGGAGGTGGTGGCAGACTCTCCAACTTAGTTCTTTTCGGCACATATCTCCTTTCAGGAGATTTATGTCTTTTTCCTTTAAGATCCACAGACTTTTGAACTTCAACCCCCTTTGGTTTGACAATCACTGAGGCCAATCTCACAGGTTTATGTGGGGGTACCGGGGGTCTACCAGTAAAATGGCGGCCTCTCTCGGACCCAGTCAACACAATACCCTCTGTTTGAGAGGACAGAGGGCGTGGCACCCAGTGATATCCATCAACCAGCACCGAAGTAGCAGGCTGTCTAGCATACTTCTTATTCTTCCTAACGAATTGAGGGGTTAAATTCTTTGCTTCAGATGCTTCTTCCTTCAATACTTCTTTTTGGAAGCGATGTGAGATCACTCCCTTTAACTGTTTCACATATTCCTCTTTAGTCTGTCCGGTCTGTGCAGCGCAGGTGTGAATTATATTTCTCAAAGTTCTTGTCTTTTGAAGGTGTTTTTCTTTCTGAGTCTTCTTGGCCGAGTAGTCGACCGGGCATGGTGGAGAACGGGCTATCCTAGCTATCCTCTCCTCCCCTTGAGCTGAAGCCAGGGGGTAAAAGCGACTTCCCTTTAGGAGGGGAGAGGAAGCAGGAATAGGTAGTTCCTCAACAGCCTCAGGTTCTACTTGGGCCAAGGTCTTAAAAGGTAGGACTCTCTTAGCCTTAGAGATTTTCTTCCTAAGTCTCCTCAAATAATTCTTCTTCTGATTCTTAGTGGTGAATCTAAGTCCAGAACTAGACCCTTCTTCAAAGACAGACTTAATTTCAGTGGAAGGCTCAACAACTGGTTCAGGCTGTTCCTGATCATCACTGACTACTGGCAAGGTGGGTGCAGATCCCACAATTAACTCAACTACTGGGGGAGTTTCCTTACTGGCATCCAGGCTCACAATTTGGTGTCCATCCATAGAGAGCTCTAGAGTACTAAATCCCATTCCAAAGATCACAGTACTCCCTTGGTCATTAACAGTCGAATTCAACTCTCGGTCAAAGGAGAAAATCAGTTGGCCAGCCATTTGAAATTTTCTGAAAGTTAAAGAAAATGATTGAAATTAGATTTTTTTTGAAAAGAGTAGTAGAAAGTATTTTATTATTATTTTTTGAAAGTATGACATATATTAGCCCACGAGGAAATCGTATGGGGTAACATATGTCAACTTGGAGTTTAAGAAAATCTTTGAAGAAATTTTGAGAATTTGAAATGGGTTCTCTTACGAATTCCAAAACACAACGGACAGAGTTTCCCCTTGCCCGAAGGCTTATGGAATTGTGAGAAAGCCCAAGTAAAAGGATAGTTTAACCCTCCCCACCCTTAAAAGTCAAAGGGGAAATGAGGGGGTTAAAGCTAACAAGTTTGGAATGAAAATCAAAAATTTCGAATGCTTTTCAATTTTAAGGATTTATATATATTGAATGAAAAAATTATCGACTATAAATCCATAAAATTAAAAAAGGATATCCAGAGATCTGATTTGACACTGTCGCCTCACAGGCTGTGCTGGGGCAGAAGGTCAAAATCAGAACAGAAGTCTAAATAAAATCAAATTTAGAGGTGAAACCTCTCTTTTAATGTTTTATTATTATTTTAGATGTTGGCCACACTAACCCAAGGAAGAAATGGGCAAAGGGACCAACGGAAGAAAGGTAGTTAAGACTATCGATGAAACAAAATTTTGCCATTATTAAAGATGGAGAGAGATATGTCCCACCGGGCGTGCCATTTTTTTGTTGGTGGAATTTTGGAAAACATATTTTGAAAAATATTAGTTTTTCTTTGGGGATTTTAAGATTAAGGTTGAGTTCAAATTCTAAGGTCGAATCGACTCGTTAGAAAGAGTATATCACCCCGAAGGACGAAAATAAACTTTCATAACGGTATTCAGACTTAGAATTATGTAAACTATCTTGAATATTGTGAGCGGATGCTAAAGAGAAATTCATATGACCCCGAAGGGTCAAAATGAAGTTCAACTGAATATCCAACTACAATATTCAAGAAGTGTGATCGTTAGGTTCACATCCAAAGCCTTATCGAAGAAAGATGTATCTCCCCGAAGGGAGAAAATATCATTCGATGATAATTCTTTGAATATGATAATAATGATCACTAATATTTTAAATTTTCCCAAAGAAATCCAATTGAGTTTTGAAAAATCGATTTTTAAAATCAGGTGCGTGTGTGGTTCTAAATCTCCTACGAGCGCAAGCCCTCGTAGTTAATTACATCGTAGGGAGATAAAATCTCCTACGAAAACTCTCGATTAAAATAATGGCAGAATTTTGTTTAGAGTTTCTAGGAGTGATATCAAAAGAGAAGTGAATTTTGGAAAATCAAAAGGGAATGGATCAAAATTGAGCAGTTATTAACGGAGTTAAAGGATGAGAGGTAGGGGACACTTTGAGATTCCAGAACCATCCGGAAATGTCCCAACTTAATCTAAGTGTTGGGCTTTATGTTTTGGATTTGAAATGATATTTAATTAGAGTTGAGCATTTTATTAGAAATTTGGGATTATATTCCCGAAGTTTGGGGTCTTATAATCAAAGATCTGCCCCGGATCCTAAATCTATTTTGGACACTGGACCACAGTCGTCCGATCCTAACTAATGCAGTGCAAGATCTGGACTTACCCCGGCCTGGATTGGGGAGCCAGCTAACCACCTAATCGATTTAAAATACATGAATCCGGTCTTTTATGAAAGAGTGGTAGGGACGTTGTAATTAAAGTTTTGGAAAGTTGGGGCCGACATCTAGAGATTCTCCTAATTGGCCCCATGGACTTATGTTGGGTGCTAAAATGCTAAGGACTATGAAATTAAAATTTTGACTCTTTAATTTGTATCTAATGCAATGCATGCTGGTTAACAACCTCAAATCAAATATGCTTGAAATTTTTAAAAACAGGCTTATAAAATAATTTTTTAGAAGACTGGACTTCCCCAGGTCCGGCACCTCGTCCTCATAGGTCAGACTATCCGGACTCTACCCGCAGGCGGGGAAGGGTCTAAAGCAAGGAAAGAGTAATGCAAAAATATGCATGCGACCCCGGGGTCGATCCCCGGCTAATTCCCTAGATTCGTTATCTTTCTATGTTATTTAGACTCACTAAAATTTTAGACTTTTAAAATTATGAGTAGAAAACTTTCACACCCTCACGAGCCTCACGTATCCAGGCGAAAACAAAGAGCGGCATGCAATCGCCAAAAAACTAGTAAAAACAAGTAATCCTAAAGGCAATCAAATCATTACATCAAATATTTAAATTAATTAATAAATGTCCATAGGCAGAATTGCCTTGCTTATTACAAACCAGAATATTACAGAAAGTAAAGTGGCCGGGCACCACTGACAACAACCCGGATTCTAAGCCTAGTAATGACGCAAGTTATTTTGAGTGGGATACTCTCAATCTTCAAGTCTTCAAATCTTCAATTTCATTCTTCTTTGGACTCCTTTTCTTCAATCTTCTTGGAATCTTCGTAGTGGATTACCCAAATGGATAAGAGGGCACTTCCCTCTAAGGGGAAGGCCACTCTTTCCTCTTTGGGTAAGGAAGAGGTATGATCCAAATTTGGATTTCCAAATGGAAAAGGAGTGTTCCCCAAAGGGGTATCCTTTCCTCTTTGGAATCCAAGCTTTGGATCTATGTATCCCAACTCAAAATAAACTTTCACAACACTTGACACTTGCACAAATTACATTGATATCAAAATAAAAATCTAGACTCACCTGCAGGGTTATCCTAAGCAATTAATATATAAAAAAAAAGCAGTTATTCCCAAGCAGTTGTATATGAGCAGAAAAGAAAATAAACACACTGGCCACGCTCTTTTTATGATTTGGGGGATTTAGCAGCTGAAGCACCTGTGCAAAGAATTTATAATATTTATGCATTTTTTTGATTTGCCTCCTTTTTATATTGCCCTGCATGAGCGTGGCCACCTGCAGAAAACTGTGTCAACATCCAGATCGTACCTAACCTAAGGGTAATCTAGTCGCCAAACACATCAATCCATCCACAGAGTACAGAAAAAGTAAGCAGACACAGCAAAGCAATTTCATCCACAACATGCAGTGAAAACTACGAAAAATCCGGCACACAGCAGTAAAGTAAACACCGGCCTATCCTAGATCTAGAGTTGGTTGTCCTAGCACATCATCTAAAGTGTGTGAGAAAGGTCGTGTGGCTGGGGTAGATCCTAAAGTTGGTGATTGGTTAAAGTTGTCTAAAAGTTTGGGTTTGTTAAGGCTTAAAAGGGGATTTAAATTAAAATTTAAATATTAATGAATTAAGAATTTTAATTAGACATATTTTAAAAGTTAATTGATTACTACCTTTGTTTCACACCGAGGCCGTGAAGTTTATTTCACCTTCCTTGGGGCTAAGCTAATAGCCTCGTAGGCCTGGGTTACCCAGTAGCAATCGGGGTTGATTAAGTTATTTAAATTGGTTAGAATTAAAAGAGTGGATTAATATTAAAGGGAGTTGGTTACTGATTTTAAAGGCTTGATTAATTTAAGTTTGCCATTAATTGATTCGTGGCGTTGTGCCACCAGGCTCGAGGAACCAGCCTCCTTAGGACACTTAGCCCCGCAGCCCGGAGTAGTCCAGCCGATAAACCAAATTAATGTAATTGAAATTAGAGATTTTAAAAAAATGTTAAATAATTAAAGATTAATCTATTTTAAGGTTTAACACCCCTTAGAATTCATTCGTGGCGTTGTGCCACCAGGCTCGAGGAACCAGCCTCCTTAGGACACTTAGCCCCGCAGCCCGGAGTAGTCCAGCCAATAAACTTCAACTTTAGGGTGGTTGTTGTGTTTTGAAGGGTTTGTTAAGTGTTTTAAGCATTAAACCAATATTTTCTAGAGTTTTAGAATAAATTTGAGTTTTATGAATATTTTAGAATATTTTAATGATTTAATTAAGGGGTTGAAAATTGACTTTTTGATTAAGATCAAATTCTGGAATGTTTGTATTTTATTAAAATACTAGACCTTACTACGATCAGTTAGAAGGTAAGTACGTTGAAATCGGATTTTTCTGCATTTTATTACAAAGGTTTGAAGTTTTGAACTAGTTTTAACTTAAAGTTGACCGATTTGTTGACTTTTTAAAATATTGCAAATTTCTGGAATTTAATATTTTTAATAAATATTAGACCTTATTAGGAATTGAATGCAAGTGAGTTTGGGTGATTTGGATTTTTCTGGAATTAGTTATGGATTATCGAAGTTTGGGCATTTTAATGAATTTTAGGAATTTCTTAATTAGAGGGCCCCTTTTGTGATTTTGCTTCAAACAAATTCCCAATCTCTTGAAAACACCTCCAAAGGTCAGGAATAACCTAAGGAGGGATCCCCAAGTGTTTGGGAGATTTTGGGATTTTTTAATTATTATTAATTAATTATCTCAATTAAACATTGATTTTCACTTAAAATTAAATTAGGGTTTAAATTGCTGTCAAATCAAAGGGCTTTCAATTATCATAGATTAAGGACTGAATTCTGGTCAGTTTGAGGGTTTATATGTAATTTTTGGATTTAAATTGGATTTATTACAATTTTTAGAAGTTTTAAAGGCTTAATTAAGGGTTCAAGACTTAGAAAATTAATTAGGGGACCTAATGACCTCAAAAATCAGTGAAAATTCCTCTAGGGGTTGAGGGTGTCACTAAGTTCAAATGTTCAAAGTTTCAACTCAAGGGAAAGTGAATCCTAATTATGGAAATTTTTCTAAGTTTTCTATACATGAGTCCTTAATTATTGTCCTTAATTATGTCACTAATCTTGATGGGCTTGAATCAATGTTTGGACTAACCCTCATACTCAATACATAAGGCATGCATGAACCACATAAACACATTCAATACCTAAATCTAGGAGAGCCTTAGACTAAGTGGTGTGTGCACCTTAAGCATGCAATTAACTAATTAGCATAATTAAGACAAAATTAGTGAATAATCAAAGAATGATTATCCACTAATCATCCCCATTAATTCCATTCACATAGGCTTGATCTAAGTTTAGAACTTCAATAAATCTCTCAAGAATTTAAAGGGTCTAAAATATATATATAATTTCAAAGTACTTTTTTTATTAAGTAAATAAATATCAACATACTTATATATATATAATCATAAATTTAAAATAATTAACAAAATATTTTTGAAATAACATTTTAAAGACTTGAGAGACTCTCAGATTTATTTAAAATATTTTGGAATTAGAACTTTGATTATTCAAAATATTTAACTTAATAGTAAAATATAAATTAGATATTTAATTAAATAGTCTAAATTATCTAAAGGAAAACTCAAATATTTAAAATATATTATAGTTTGAATAGTGAATTTTATTTTGGAATACCCTCCATGCTCTGAAATAATTCCAAAATAAAATATTTTTAAATTATTAAAATTAATTTGATTTATCTTAAGTAACTATTAATTAAAATATCAAGTTTTGAGTATTTTTTAATTATTTAAAATATATTAAATATTTTAGAGAAAGCTTTTAATTTTATTTGAAAGATATTAAAATTCTGAAAATTTTGATATTTTTAAAAAAATTTTTGGATTTATAAATAATTTTTAATTAATTTTCAAAGTTTCTATAATTAAATAGGTTTAATTTTAAATTAAACTCATTTAATCGGGTTCGGCGGCTGTTAGTGGGACAAGTGGCACGTTCTGATTCGACCAGCCAAAACGCGGCGACGGCGGGATGCCACGTGGAAGGCGGCGGTCATCCACGCGTCGGCTGCAAACCGCGGGACGCGGTTTCACTTAACCACGTCAGCGAGCGCTGCGGACCGTTCGATCGAACGCCTGGATCGTTCAACGGCGGGGATTAGATCCCGCCGTCTGACCCGATTTGACCAAGATCCAACCGCAGAGAGTTCGTCCCGCGGTTTTGAATGGACGGCCAGGATCGAGCCGGACGGCTGATCGAACGACAGATCGAATGCGCGGTCGGATCAGACCGCGGAAGGGCTCGATCTGGACCGTTGATCGAACGATCAACGGTCCAGAAAACGTACACTCGCCGGAGACCGTGAGTGATGCCCTAGAGAACGTATTTTGCCTCGTTCTCTCGATCGGAACGATCATTTTCAATGAAATTTTAAACATAAATTAAGGACATGAACAGAAATTATGGGGAATAGTTTGTTTTAGCTAAAACCCTAAAAACGTAAAGCTATTTAGGCCTAACTAATGTGACCTAGATCTAGGGTTTTAGGGAGCTATACCGTTAGATCTTCGAAATTTCTGGATGGTTGAGCTTGTAGATTGTCCAAGTGAAGATTCCCAGTGAAAATCCAAGCTCGAACGCGTCTGGATCGGCTGCTATGGGCTTGAGACGGTCTAGGTGGTGGGTTCGCCGGAGAACTCGCCGCCGGTGACGTGCAACCACTTGGGTTTTGTAGTGGGGAGGTAGAGGAAGCTCTGGAGGTTCGAAACGAACTGAGAGCTCGATCTGGGAGGCTAGGGTTAGTGAGAGAGGCTGCTTTGATCAATTGCCCTCAAAATAACCTTTTTTTCCTATTCAAGCGGCCTGGGTGAATTTGGACGGCTGGGATTGACTCCTGGGCTCTCCAGATGATGCCACCTATCCCTGGGAAAGCTGGAAGGCTGCCCCAAAGGCTGGACATGCCTCATTCCCATTGGGTGGACTTGGGATGAGTGGAGGAGAGGGATTGCCATTTATGGCTAAACCAGGGGCAGAGCTCGGTTAAGGGGCCTATTAGAGAGCTTTAGGGCACTAATGGGTCGGCCTTGGGCAGCTTAAATCAAGGGAAAGGAGCTTAGCATGTGATAAAGCCTTCTAGAAGGGGTTTAGGCTTGAGTTTGACCAGGTTGACCAGTCAACAGGTCAAGGCTGGTGATGTGGCATGAAGGGAAATAGGAGCAGCCAATGGGAGAGCTTCCAAGCCTAATCTCACACTCCTTGAAGTTAAATAGATGGTTTGACCAATTCAAGGAGGGATTTAGGGCTTTGTTGACTTTGTTTGACCAGTCAACTAGGTCAAAGTTAGTGATGTGGCATTTGGAGAGGTAAAAGGTCATTTAGGATAGTTTGATTAAGAGTCAAAAGTCAAAAGTCAAGGGTAGGGAAAATGGGAGCCAATGTCACTAAGGATTGAGGGTTGACTTGGTCAACTCAAGTTGAGTCAAGTTGACCAAATGTCAAGTGACACTTGAGTCTTATCCAAGAATTGATTTGAATAGGTAATAGGGGTTGAAGAGCTCAGATGAGTTGATTTAACCCATTTAGACCCTCTAAGAGCTAATGGGTCAACCTAAGTTGACTGGGTCAACCAGGCTGACCCAATGGGTGAATCTGGGCTGGACAAATTTGAAAAGATATTTTAAGACCATTGAGGGTGGTTCCTAGGTCTGGGGAGGTCAAATTGACCAAAATCCCTATTTGAGCCCTTAAGGGCCTGTTTGGTCAACCTGGGTTGACTTGGTCAACCAGGTTGACCCAGGGTCTGGGTTTGGGCTCAACAGGTTTGAAATGATATTTTAAGGTTAATGGAAGTGGTTGGGTGACTTAGAGAGGTCATTTGGGTCAAAACACATGTTTGGACCCTTAAAGGGCCCCTTGGGTCAAACCAGTTGACTTGGTCAACCAGGTTGACTCAAGGGTTGAAAATAGGTTCAAAAGTTTTGAAATGGCATTTGAAATTTGTTAAAGGTGGTTGCATCCCATTTGGAGCTCATTTGGTTTGAAATCCCCATTTGAGCCCCATAGGGGTGTTTTGGTCAATTTTGACCTATTGGTCAACTAAGGTCAAAAAGGGTTTGAAAAATGCAGTTTACTGCTCAATGGGTTAAAATCAAGGATCTGGAAGTGATTGGAGGCTTGGATAAGGGTTCCAAGGTCAAGATCTCAAAGGGGTTAGGCTCAGTGGCACAGGCTGTAAATATTTAAAGGTTTTACAGCCTTTGAGTTTTAATTCAGATTCTGGGGTTAGAGACCTCAGAATGAGCTCAAACATGGAGGGTAGCCTTTAGAGACATGTCTTATCACTTTGCAAGTGATAGACCCTGAATCAGAGGCCATTTGACTGGGTTTTGAAATGTTTGAAAAATCTCTGAAGAGGGTGTTTAGGACAGGGCCTTAAAGGTTTGAATTTGAGTTTAAACTCTGGGTTTGGATTTGATTTGAAGTTTGAATTAATTTGGATTTGAATTGGATGGAGTTTGAGATTCAAATTGGTCATAGGTAGGAATCCAATTGAAATTGGAGTGGATTAAGTATAGGAATTGATTTAAAATTGAGGTTGATCAAAGGTGGAGGTTGATTTGAAGTTGGAGTGATCCTAAGATCTAGGAGAGTTCTAAGATCTAGGATTTAAAGGAATCCTATGTTCTAGAATATGCTCAAAGGTCTAGCTCTAGGAAAGAATCCTAAGGTCTAGAGTGGATCCTAGGATCTGAAATTAATCTGGATTCTGGAAGGGTCTTAGTGACCTCATACAAAAATGAGGTCAACAGGTTCTTGAAATTACCAATTATACCTATGCCTACCACCTTCTTGGTGGCGTTGTCTCCAAGAGTATCCTTGCCTCCAGTCCTGGACTCTAGTACAACAAAATGGCTGGCATCACCAGTCATATGTCGAGAGTATCTACTATCCAGGTACCACATACTCTCACGAGGCCTTTTGTGAGAGTCCTCCTACAAAATTACAAAATGTTAGATTTAGAAACCCAAGCAGGTTTGGGTTCCTTCTTATGAAGAGAAAAATGCAATGCATGTGTGGTATGCTATGGATCATGCACCTTAGGTCTCCACACCCAATGTGTACTATGGTGAATCGTGCAAGTGTGTGAGATGTATCTTAGCATGCCACATGAAAAACATCTAGCTCTAGGAAAGGGGTTTCTTAAGTGGTTTGAGTTATAATACCTCTTCCTAGGTGTTGGCAATTGATCACAAGTAGGTGTCATCCTAGTTTTCTTACATGCTTCTAATTCATTTTGAATCTTTAAAGTTATGCTTTTTAAGACTTCATTTTCAATCCTCAAATTTTTCTTTTTCTCCTTGAACTTCTTAAAATCAAATTCAAGTGATGTGTGTGAGACTTTTAATGCAGCATGCTTTTCAACTAATTCACAATGATTTTTATTTAACTCATCAAATAAATCAAGTAAAGTCATATGATTTGAATCAATCGTTTGATGGTCTTTAATCAAAATTTCATGCTCTTTTTGTAGATTTAAAAATTCTAATTTTAAGCTAGCATGGGTTTTCTTTAATTTCCTATATGATGCATGAATTTTTTCTGAAACTTCAAGAAGTTGATTGTAGGAAAGTTCACATACCTCTTCTTGATCAGGATTGTTGTCTGCCATCAAGCACAATTTTGATGTCTCATCTTCTGGTTCTGTCTGTGATGAATGTGACGTCGAATCCGCCCAAAATACTCTTTGTACTCTCATCTTGTCCTTCCTTAGCTTAGGTTTCTCCTCTCCCTTTCCTTTGCTTGAGTGGTTTTTAAGTGTAGGGCAGTCAGTTTTCACGTGTCCTAGTTTCCTGCAATTATAGCAAACAACATCAGAAGATTCTTTAACATGTTTATGATCCTTACCTTTTTTTAAATTTTGATGATGCTTTTGTGTTCCAAATCTATTTTTCTTGGATTATGTTTTGATGATTGACAAACACTATTTCTCTTGGACTGCTTGTTGCCTCTAACGTTTCAGGAATCGAAGATTGGACGAACAAGACGAAGCCAATTCAGGATTGCATAGGTTTAGGGTTGAGTCAGTCTGTACTTTTGTTTTTTCACTTCTTGAGTCTACTTGTAATGGTCAAAGAGACTAATGCTAAGTAACCCTTCACACACATACTTGAGAGACTTAGAATTTTTGTTTTTACTCATATCGGTTAGGATGATTTTTTTTATCTGCCTGGACAATCAGGCTTAAAATAGAAAGTCTAAATAATGATTCTTAATTAAGGCAGTCGTCATTAACATATCGGCCTGGACGATACGTGTATCGGCCAGGACGATATTCTCAAAACAAAAAGAAGTTGCCGCCATAGATAATTAAGGTATACTGTATTTTTAAATTATCGGCCAGGACGATATTCAGAAATTATGCCTTAATTGTTCAGGAAATCAAGGGAGTAATTAAAGATGATTGATATGATCATATCGTCCTAGACGATCGCAGGATCGGCCAGGACGATCCAGTCAAAAACCTTAAGTTACTTCAGGACGATAAAAATCGGCCAGCTCGTATCCAGGGCTATTCTCAGGACGATTTCCCTCTGATTTGAATTGATCGGCCAGGACGATCGTAATATCGACCGGGACGATCAAGACAATTTTCAATTGTCCTGTTTAGCATCCAGAGCGATGCTCTGGCCGATCTTCTTTATTTTGTACTGATTGGCCAGGCCGATGTCCATATCGGCCTGGACGATAAAGTTGGCAACTTGCAATTAATGAGCTCCTTTGAAGCTCTTCTATTTAAGAGCTCATGTTCAACGTTTTAAAAAACCTTTGGCTGCTACCTTGACCTGAAAAGACTTTTAGGAGAGAAAGAGAGAGAGGGAGAGAGAAAGGATCTTGTGAGGGGGAGCTTGTGAGGGGATTCACAAGGGTTGCTTCAAGGATCGCTCTGCTTGTTCTTCGTCTAGAGTTTCTCATCCGTGGAAGGGTCGGTAGAGGTAAGGAGTTAGATTTTGGTTGTGGTTCTTTGCCATCTTCAGGTGGAAGCAAAAGGAGGTAGGTTCTCTTCCTTGCCAGGGTGGCAAAAAGGAGGTTCTTATGAGGGCATCTCCGCCTAGCCGTGGGGGCTAAAGGAGAGTCACGTTTTGTAGTGCAATACTTGGAGGGTGCCTCCAAAGAGTGGACATTGGTCGAGTTGATCAAACCACTATAAATTCCTATGTTCTTGATTTCTTGCTTCCGCACTTTTATTTCCGCATTTATTTTTTGTGGCGTGATTTTGGTTTGTGATTATCATTCTTTGAGAAAAGAAATTTTTAATTACCAATTCACCCCCCCCCCCCCCCTCTTGGTTAGCTTGGGCCAGTTCTATAGGGCTTAACATCCCTAGCGAACTTTCAAGTGGTATCAGAGCGGGATTCAAAAATTTAAGTTTGAAAACTTTTTGAATTTGATCCATGGCTAACCTTGGGAATCGTAACACTACGGAAGGGTATTCTATTACCTGACATCCCCTGTTCGATAACCTACCTTTTGACTTTTGGAAAACCCGCATGTCAACATTTTTACAATCTACTGATTATCGCATGTGGATGCTTATTCAAGAAGGTTATTCTCCACCTTCTTGTGAAATTAATGGTGTTAAAACTGAAATTTCTTTTACTGAATGGACTTTTGATGAACGTGATTTAGCTCAATTAAATGTAAAATGTTTGAACTATTTTTTCTGTGCTTTAAAATCTGAGGATTACATGCGTGTCTCAACTTGCAAAACTGGTAAAGAGATTTGGGATAAATTATGCATTACCTATGAAGGTACTAATGTGGTTAAACAATCCCGTTTAAACATTCTCTTGCATAACTATGAACTTTTTCAAATGAAACCTCATGAATCGATTTCTAACATGTACACTAGGTTTACTCAGATAGTTACTTCACTGCATGCATTAGGAAAAGAACTTTCAAACTATGAAAAAGTTAACAAGATTTTGAGATGCTAGCCTTCATCATATGATGCTAAAATCACTGTAATCACTGAATCTAAGGGTTTGAACACATATTCTATTGATAACGTACTTGGCTCACTCATTGCTTACGAGCAAGGGGTGAATCAAAGAAATCTTGATGCAGGTGAGAAGAAAAAGTAGTAAACAATTACACTGAAGGCACACAAATCAGATTTTGAATCTTCCAGGTCTGAAAGCGATGAAGTTGCCTTCATCACAAGGCAATTCAAAAGCTTTCTAAGGAAGAAACAAAAGCATCATCAAAGTTGGAGAAAAGGTAAGGATCATAAACATGTTAAAGGATCTTCTGATGTTGTTTGTTTTGAATGCAGAAAGCCTGGACATTTGAGAACTAATTGTCCTACGGTTAAAGATCACTCAAGCAAAGGAAAGGGTGAGATGAAACCTAAGCCAAGGAAGGACAAGATGATAGTACAAAAAGCATTTTAAGCGGATTCGGCATCGGATTCATCAGAGACAGAACCAGAAGATGAGACATCAAAATTGTGCTTGATGGAATACAACAATCGTGATCAAGAAGAGGTATGTAAACTTTCCTACATTCAACTTCTTGAAGTTTCAGAAAAAATTCATGCATCATATAGGAAATTAAATAAAACACATGCTAGCTTGAAATTAGAATTTTTAAATCTACAAAAAGAGCATAAAATTTTGATTAAAGACCATCAAACAATTGATTCAAATTATATGACTTTACTTGATGAATTTGATGAGTTAAATAAAAATCATTGTGAGTTAGTTGAAAAGCTTGATGCATTAAAAGTCTCACACACATCACTTGAATCGGATTTTAAGAAGTCTAAGGAGATAGAGAAAAAATTGAGGATTGAAAATGAAGTTTTAAAAATTACTAATTTGAAGATTCAAAAAGATTTAGAAGCATGTAAGAAAACTAGGATGACATCTACTTTTGATCAATTGCCAAAACCTAAGAAGAGGCATTATAACTCAAACCACTTAATAAATCCCTTTCCTAGAGTTAGATGTTTTTCATGTGGCATGATAAGACATATCTCACACACTTGCATGATTCACCATAGTACACATTGGGTGTGGAGACCTAAGGTGCATGATCCACAGCATACCACACATGCATTGCATTCTTCTCTTCATAAGAAGGAACACAAACCTGCTTGGGTTCCTAAATCTAACATTTGGTAATTTTGTAGAAGGGCTCTCACAAAAGACCTCGTGAGAGTATGTGGTACCTGGACAGTGGATGCTCTCGACATATGACTGGTGATGCGAGTCAGTTCGTTGTACTAGAATCCAGGACTAGAGGCATGGTTACTCTTGGAGACAACACCACCAAGAAGGTGGTAGGAGCAGGTATAATCGGTAATTCCAAGAACCTTATGATTTAAAATGTTTTACTTGTAGATGGATTGAAGCACAACTTGCTCGACATCAGTCAATTTTGTGACAAAGGCTTCATCGTGCAATTCTTTGCAAACTCATGCATTGTAAGTTTAAGTAACAACACTATTTTGCAGGGAAAGAGGATCAATAATGTTTATATGCTTGATTTAAATAACATTGAATGTGCTGTTTCTTTTTGCTTAAAAATTGTGATTGATGATTCTTGGTTGTGGTATAGGAGGCTTTGTCATGCAAGTATGAAAACCCTTAGGAAACTAACCCAAAAGGACCTAGTTAGAGGTGTCCCCAAACTTAAGTTTTCAAAATACCACCTTTGAGATGCCTGTAAACAAGGAAAGCAAGTCCACTCCACTTTTCACCCCATTAAAAACATTAGCACCTCTAAACCTCTAGAAGTCCTTCACATGGATTTGTTTGGACCCATTAGCACTGTCAGCCTGGGAGGGAAAGTCTATGGTTTTGTGATTGTTGATGACTACTCAAGGTTCACTTGGACTAGATTTCTTTCACATAAAAATGAGTCTTTTGAAGAGTTTAAAATATTTTCTACTTGGATTCAGAAAAAGCTAGGTTGTGAGATTTTGACCATCCATAGTGATCATGGGGGAGAGTTTGAAAATGAAAGATTTGGAGTTTTTTGTGAGGACAAGGAGTTTAGCCACAATTTTTCAGCCCCTAGGACCCCTCAGCAGAACGGGATAGCTGAAAGAAAGAATCGGACCTTGGTGGAAGCCGCTAGAGCCATGCTTGCTGAGTATTCACTTCCAAAATACTTTTGGACTGAAGCGGTTAACACAGCTTATTATGTGTTGAATAGGGTGAATGTTAGAGCCAAATAAGAGAAGATACCCTATGAGATCCTTAAGGGTAGGACACCCAATCTTTCCCACCTTCATTTCTTTGGTTGTAAGATTTTCATTCACAATAATGGGAAGTCTCACTTGGGAAAATTTGATCCTAAATCTGATGAAGGAGTATTTTTGGGATATTCTAGTGTTAGGAAATCTTTTAGGGTGTTTAACAAAAGAACTTTAATGGTGGAAGAGATAACCCATGTAGTTTTTGATGAGTCTGATCCTAAGAAACATGGAGTAGAAGATGATGATGTTGGAGAGATTACAAGTGGAGTAGAAAATTTGGGGAAGGGGAGTGAGCACCTAAGTAATGAAGGAGTAGAAGAAGTCACCCAAGGAATAGAAAATTTTGATGAAAGGGGAGAAACTTCACACACTTTGCCTAGAAATTGGAGATACTCTACAAGTCACCCCAAGGATTTGATCTTAGGAGACCCTTCTAGTGGAGTTAAGACTAGACATGGTCTTAGGAAGGAGGTGAACCACTCTGCCTTTATCTCTATGACTAAACCCACCACCATTAACCAAGCCCTTTCTGATGAGTTTTGGATTTTAGCAATGCAAGAAGAATTGAATCAATTTGTTAGGAATGATGTTTGGGAACTTGTGGAAAAACCTAAAGGACAAAGTGCAGTTGGGACAAAGTTGGTCTTTAAGAACAAGGTGAATGATTCAGGAGTGGTGGTAAGAAATAAAGCAAGATTGGTGGCTAAAGGGTACAATCAAATAGAAGGGATAGACTTTGAGGAGACTTTTGCCCTTGTAGCTAGATTGGAAGCCATTAGAGTGCTATTAGCCTTTGCCTTTTATAAAGGATTTAAGCTTTTCCAAATGGATGTCAAGAGTGCCTTTTTAAATGGGGAAATAAAAGAAGATGTTTTTGTAGAACAACCTCCAGGTTTTGAGAGTTCTCAATTTCCAAATCATGTGTTTAAATTAAAAAAGGCTTTGTATGGTTTAAAGCAGGCACCTAGAGCTTGGTATGAGAGGCTTAGCACATTCTTACTAGAGAGGGAGTTTGTAAAGGGGAGCGTAGACACCACCCATTTTCTTAGAAGAGTTGGAGATGATTTACTCATTGTTCAGATTTATGTTGATGATATACTCTTTGGATCTTCTAATAAAAAATTGTGTGATGATTTTTCTAAAACAACGAGTAGAGAGTTTGAGATGAGTTTGATGGGAGAGTTGTCCTACTTTTTGGGGTTTAGCATAAAAAAATTGGAGGATTGAACTTTTCTAAATCAAACAAAATACATAAAAGATATTTTGAAGAAATATGAGATGGACAAAGCCAAGCCAATTAACACTCCCATGACTTCTAGTGCTCTATTGGATAAGGACCCAAGTGGTAAGTCTGTTGATCAAAAGAAGTATAGTGGCATGATTGGATCTTTACTTTACTTGACTACGAGCCGACCTGTTATCATGTTTAGTGTTTGCCTTTGTGCTAGATTTTAAGTTGACCCTAAGGAATCCCATATGACTGCTGTTAAGAGAATTTTTAGATACCTTTTAGGGATATAAGGCTTAGGGATTTGATACCCTAGACACAGCACTTCTTTTGAGATTATTGGTTTTTTTTACTCTGATTTTGCAGGATGCAAGGTGGATAGAAAAAGCACTTCTGGAACTTATCAATTCATTGGACAATCTTTGGTCTCTTGGTCTAGTAGGAAGCAAAACTCTGTTGCACTTTCCACTGCTGAAGCTGAATACATTGCTCTTGGAAGTTGTGTGGCCCAAGTTCTTTGGTTGAAATAACAGGTATTGGATCTAGGATTACATGTAAGCACCATATCAATCTTTTGTTACAACACTAGTGCCATATGCATCTCTAAGAATCCTATCCAACATTCAAGAACTAAACATATTGACATTATGCATCACTTTATTAGAGATCATGTGACTAAGGGAGACATTGAGTTACACCATGTGACAACTGAAAACCAACTGGCAGACATCTTTACTAAACCACTGGCCTTCGACACTTTTAGTTCTTTAAGGACCAGATTAGGTGTGATTGACATAAATGCATGAAACTTTTAGCTATTTTCTTTTGCTTTTTTATTTTCTTTTTTTGTTTTGACTATTTAGTGTGTTTTATTTTTCTTTTGTCTTTTTTTTCTTAATTTTCAAAATCATCGCTGATATGGTATTATATTCCTTATCCTTGTTTTTTTTAAATATTGTAGTTAATGTGTTTTCATCTACTTAATCTCTTAGATGGTAGGAATATTTTGTGATTGTGTCTCTTTCTCTAACCTATTTTAGTGGCATAGTTTTCTTTTCTAATCAAAAGTCTATCTCAAATTAAAGATTGTTTATGAAATTGAGATCTTTTCTTAAGCTTGCTTAAGCAAATCTATCTTGTATTTATAATGATTAAAGTCTTTTTGTCACATCAAGATCCCTCGTTACTCTTGTCTTTGATTATTAATTCTGCTTGTGGTAATTCTTCCTTATGTTAGAGAGAGAGCTCCTATTCTCTAATATATGAGAAGATATATTCACAACTAAGATTTTTTAAAGGATTATAAGAGAGAATGTAGCTTACAAAATAAAAAAAAAAATTGGCCAATGATGCCAACAAAAGAAGCGCAAAGACGCCAAAAATAGAAAAATCTATAAAAAGATGCGCAAAGCGCCACTAAATTGACAAGAGGCATAAAATGAGCCCACTCAAAAAAGCAAGCTATTCTTCCTTTTTAAATCTTTTAGAACTTAGAAGTTTTGGTTCTCAAAGGCTTGATCTCGATTATCTTGCGATCGTAACAAATTTACCTTACTTCATTATTCTATAAAAGATTTTTTTTCTTAAGACAAGTGATGGGTGAATTCTTTTTTCTCATATCCAATTATTTATTTGAGTTAGGTCATTGATTTCAAAAGACGATTCTACCCTAAGAAAATGTGTGAGCTAAGGGTAAACCATGAACGGATATTCTACTATTCTACGGATTAATGAGATTGGTAACTCATTAACTCACAAGTTTTTTAAATCAATCACATGGAATACTATATAATTTTCATGCCTTGGTTAAAAAAAAATAAAAAATTATTTTCATTTGCTATTTTTCTTTTGTTCCCTCCTTTTTGATATGTCAAAAGGGGGAGAAGTTTATGAGGTTCCTTTTTTTTGTCGATCCTGAACTTATACTACTAATTATTTTTGTAGTGTTTTGCCATCATCAAAAAGGGGGAGATTGTTACAAATCTATTTTTCTTGGTATATATTTTGATGATTGATAAACACTATTTCTCTTGGACTGCTTGTTGCCTCTAACGTTTTAGGAATCGAAGATCGGATGAACAAGACGAAGCCAATTCAGGATTGCGTTGGTTTAGGGTTGAGTCAGTCTGTACTTTTGTTTTTTCACTTCTTGAGTCTACTTGTAATGGTCAAAGAGACTGATGCTAAGTAACCCTTCACACACATACTTGAGAGACTTAGAATTTTTGTTTTTACTCATATCGGCTAGGACGATTTTTTTTATTGGCCTGGACGATCAGGCTTAAAACAGCAAGTCTAAATAAGGATTCTTAATTAAGGCAGCCGGTATTAACATATCGGCCTGGACGATACGTGTATCGGCCAGGACGATATTCTCAAAATAGAAAGAAGTTGCCGCCATAGACAATTAAGGTATACTATATTTTTAAATTATCGGCCAAGACGATCCTGTATCGTCCTGGACGATATTCACAAATTATGCCTTAATTGTTCAGGAAATCAAGGGAGTAATTAAGGATAATTGATATGATCATATCATCCTCGACAATCGCAAGATCGTCCAGGACGATCCAATCAAAAACCTTAAGTTACTTCAGGACGATAAAAATCGGCCAGCTCGTATCCAGGGCTATTCTCAGGATGATTTCCCTCTGATTTGAACTGATCGGCCATGATGATCGTGATATCGGCAGGGACGATCAAGCCTATTTTTAATCGTCCTGTTTAGCATCCTGGGCGATGCTCTAGTCGATCTTCTTTAATTTGTACTGATCGGCCAGGCCGATGTCCATATCAGCCTGGACGATAAAGTCGACAACTTGCAATTAATGAGCTCCTTTGAAGCTCTTCTATTTAAGAGCTCATGTTCAACATTTTAAAAAACCTTTGGCTGCTGCCTTCACCTGAGAAGACCTTGAGTAGAGAAAGAGAGAGAGGGAGAGAGAAGATCTTGTGAGGGGGAGCTTGTGAGGGGATTCACAAGGGTTGCTTCAAGGATCGCTCTACTTGTTCTTCGTCTAGAGTTTCTCTTCCGTGGAAGGGTCGGTAGAGGTAAGGAGTTAGCTTTTGGTTGTGGTTCTCTACCAGCTTCAGGTGGAAGCAAAAGGAGGTAAGTTCTCTGCCTTGCCGGGGTGGCAAAAAGGAGGTTCTTGTGAGGGCTTCTCCGCCTAGCCGTGGGGGCTAAAGGAGAGTCACATTTTGTAGTACAATACTTGGAGGGTGCCTCCAAGGAGTGGAATTAGGTCGAGTTGACCGAACCACTATAAATTCCTATGTTCTTGATTTCTTGCTTCCGCACTTTTATTTCCGTATTAATTTTTTGTGGCGTGATTTTGGTTTGTGATTTTCATTCTGTGAGAAAAGAAATTTTTAATTACCAATTCACCCCCCTCTTGGTTAGCTTGGGCCAGTTCTATAGGGCTTAACATCCCTAGCAAACTTTCATTTTGTTTCTTCCTTAGAAAGCTTTTAAATTGCCTTGTGATGAAGGCAACTTCATCGCTTTCAGACCCGGAAGATTCAGAATTTGATTTGTGCGCCTTTAATGCAACTGTTTTCTCCTTCTTCTTCTCACCTGCATCAAGATTTCTTTGATTCACCCCTTGCTCGTAAGCAATGAGTGAGCCAAGTAAGTTATCTATATAATAAGTGTTCAAATCCTTAGATTCAGTGATTGCAGTGATTTTAACATCATACGACGAAGGCAAACTTCTCAAAATCTTGTTAACTTTTTCTTAGTTTGAAAGTTCTTTTCCTAGTGCATGCAGTGAAGTAACTATCTGAGTAAACCTTGTGTACATGTCAGAAATCGATTCATCAGGCTTCATACGAAAAAGTTTGTAGTCATGCAAAAGAATGTTCAAACGGGATTGTTTAACCTCATTAGTACCTTCATAGGTGATGCACAATTTATCCCAAATCTCTTTACCAATTTTGCTACTGGAGACACGCATGTAATCCTCAGATTCTAAAGCACAGAAAAAGCAATTCAAACATTTTGCATTCAATTGAGCTAAATCTCGTTCATCGAAAGTCCATTCAGTAAAAACAACTTCAGTTTTAACACCATTAATTTCACGAGAAGGTGGAGAATAACCTTCTTTGATAAGCATCCACATGCGATAATCAGTTGATTTTAAAAATATTGACATGCAGGTTTTCCAAAAATCAAAAGGTAGGTTATCGAACAGGGGAGGTCGGGTAATAGAATACCCTTCCGTAGTGTTACGATTCCCAAGATTAGCCATGGATCAAATTCAAAAAGTTTTCAAACTTAAATTTTTGAATCCCGCTCTGATACCACTTGAAAGTTTGTTAGGGATGTTAAGCCCTATAGAACTGGCCCAAGCTAACCAAGAGGGGGGATGAATTGGTATTTTAAAAATTTCTTTCACAAAAAAAAAATCACATAAACCAAAATCACACCACATAAATAAATACAGAAATAAAAGTGTGAAAGCAAGAACATAGAAATTTATAGTGGTTCGGTCAACTCGACCTACGTCCACTCCCCGGAGGAACCCTTCGAGTATTGCACTACAAACGTGACTCTCCTTTAGCCCCCACAGCTAGGCGGAGAATCCTTTACAAAGCACCTCCTTTTTGCCACCCCGGCAAGGCAGAGAACCTACCTCCTTTTGCTTCCTCCTGAAGCTTACAGAGAACCACAACCAAAAGCTAACTCCTTACCTCTGGTGACCCTTCCATGGATGAGAAACTCTAGACGAAGAACAAGCAGAGCGATCCTTGAAGCAACGCTTGCGAATCCCCTCACAAGTTCCCCCTCACAAGATTCTCTCTCTCCCTCTCTCTCTTTATCTCCTCAAGGCTTTCTCAGTTCAAGGAAGTAGCCAAAGGTCTTCCAAAACATTGAACAATAGTTCTTAAATAGAAGAGCTTCAAAGGAGCTCATTAATTGCAAGTTGCCGACAATATCATCCAGGTCGATATGGACATCGGCCTGGCCGATTAGTACAAATCTTAGAAGATCGGCCAGAGCATCGCCCTGAATACAAACTCGATGATTTAAAATTGGCTTGATCGTCCAAGCCGATCTTACGATCGTCCCGACCGATTAGTTCAAATTAGAGGTAAATTGTCCAGAGCATCGCCCTGAATACGAGCGGGCCGATATTTATCATCCTGAAGTAACTTAAGGTTTTTTAATTGATCGTCCTTGTCGATCCTACGATCGTCTAGGACGATATGATCGTATCAATCATCCTTAATTACTCCCTTGATTTCCTGATCAATTAAGGCATAATTTGAGAATTTTGTCCAGGCCGATCAGTGATCGTCCTGGCCAATAATTTAAAAATACAGTATACCTTATTTGTCTATGGCGGCAACTTCTTTCTGTTTTGAGCTTATCGTCCTGGTCGATACACATATCGTCCAGGCCGATATGTTAATGACGGCTGCCTTAATTAAGAATCCTTATTTAGACTTTCTGTTTTAAGCCTGATCGTCCAGGATGTAAATATCGTCCTGGCCGATATGAGTAAAAAAAGAAATTCTAAGTCTCTCAAGTGTGTGTGTGTAGGGTTACTTTACATCAGTCTCTTTGACCATTACAAGTAGACTCAAGAAGTGAAAAAACAAAAGTACAGACTAACTCAACCCTAAACCTACGCAATCCTGAACTGGCTTCATCTGTTCGTCTGATCTTCGATTCCTAAAAAGTTAGAACAAACACGTAGTCCAAGAGAATCAATAGTGTTTGTAAATCATCAAAACACAGGTCATGAAAATAGGTTTGTAACATAAGATACTCCCATCATTATGGATGATTTGCTCAAATCAGAAATACTCAACCGCCAAACTCATTTAGGCAGAATATTATTTTTGGAATTTTGTTCTAATCATACTAGATAATCCCATATCATCTTGGATATTTCATTACAATCATGCCTAAACTAGTCATGTGATTAAGTAATTAAGGATATATTGATTTTTTATATCATCCTAGATGAATGCAGGATCATCCTGGATGATTAGTTAGGAAATATTTTAGTCTTCACCTGAATCACCTGGATATCCCTAACTCTCTGTTGGATGATCAATTATAATTTTGATCATCCAGATATTTCTCCTGGATGTCCCAAACAATCTGTTGAATGATAATCACTGATTATGAACTAATCGTAGAAGATGTGTTGTAAATATCATGAATTATGTTTTGATGATTAGCAAACACTCTTGCTTCTTTTCGACTGCCTTTACTACTAACATTTTCAGGATTCAAAGATCGGACGAAAATCAGAATCAGCTCACGACTGGGTAGATTAGGGTTGAGTCAGTCTGTAATGTTGTTTTTTCTTTCTTGAGTCAATTGTAATTATTTGAAGTGACTGATGTTAAGTAACCCTATACACACACACTTAAGAGATTTAAAACTTTTGTTTTTACTCAAATCGGCCCGGATGATATTAATATCGTCCTGGACGATCGAGTTCAAAATAGAAGATCTAATAAGGATTTCTTAGTTAACGTAGCCCTAATTAACTGATCGGCCTGGACGATACCAATATCAGCCTGATGATATGCTCAATATAGGAAGAGCTTGTCGCCGTGATAAATTTAAGTATTCTGTATTTTTGGAAATCGGCCAGGATAATTATTTGATCGGCCTGGATGATATTGTATAATTATGCCTAAATTGAACTAGCAATCATGGGAATAAATAAGGATGAATGATACGATCACATCGTCTTGGACAATTGCAAGATCGGCCTGGACGATCCATTCAAAAACCCTTGGTTTCTCTAGGATGATAAAATTTCGGCCAGTACAAATTCAGGGCGATGCTCTAGCCGATTTGGATTGGACAGCTCAAATTCAGGGCGATGCTCTGGATGATTTTCCTCTGATTTGAACTGATCGTTCGAGATGATCAAGCAAATTTTCAATCATCCAGTTTGCATTCAGGGGGATGCTCGATTATCAATTATAATTTTTTGTCATCCAGATATTTCTCCTCGATGTCCCAAATAATATGTTGAATGATAATCACTGATTTTGAACTAATCGTATAGGATGTGTTGCAAATTTTGTGAATTATGTTTTGATTATTAGAAAACACTCTTGCTTCTTTTTGATTTCCTTTACTACTAACATTTTCAGGATTCAAAGATCTGACGGAAATCAGAATCAGCTCAAGACTGGGTAGATTAGGGTTGAGTCAGTCTGTAATTTTCTTTTTTCTTTCTTGAATCAATTGAAATTGTTTTAAGTGACTGATGTTAAGTAAACCTACACACACACACTTAAGAGATTTAAAACTTGTGTTTTTACTCAAATCAGCTCAAACGATATTTATATCGTCCTGGACGATCGAGTTCAAAATAGAAGATCTAATCAGGATTTCTTAGTTAAGGCACCCCTAATAAATTGATCAGCCTGGATGATACCTGTATCATCCAGGATGATATGCTCAATATAGAAAGAGCTTGCCTCCATGATCAATTTTAAGTATTTTGTATTTTTGGAGATTGGCTAGGATGATTATTTGATCGGCCTAGATCATATTGTATAATTAGGCCTAAATTGATCCGGCAATCATTGGAGTAATTATGCATGATTAATATGATCACATCGTCTTGGATGATTGCAAGATTGGCCTGGATGATCCATTCAAAAACCCTTGGTTGCTCTAGGATGATAAATATCGGCTAGAACAAATTCATGGCGATGCTCTGGCCGATTTGGATCGGACAGCTCAAATTCAGGGCAATGCTCTGGACGATTTACCTCTGATTTAAACTGATCGTCCGGGATGATCAAGCAAATTTTCAATCATCCAGTTTGCATTCAGGGCGATGCTCTGGCCGATCTTATAATATTTATATTGATCGTCCCGGACGATTTATATATCGTCCTGGAAGATAAAGTCAACAACTTGCAATTAATGATCTCCATTAAAGCTCCTCTATTTAAGAGCTCTTGTTCAACATTTTTTAATATCCTATGTGTCTTGACCTGAGAAAACCTAAAGGAGAGAGAGAGAGAGGGAGAGAGAGAGAGAGAGAGAGGGGGAGAGAGAGAGAGAGAGAGGATCTTGTGAGGGGGTTCACAAGGGTTGCTCCAAGCATTGTTCCACTTCTTCTTCCCTAGATTCTCTTATCCTTGGAAGGGTTGGGAGAGGTAAGTTTCAGCAAGTGATCATGGCTCTCTGCCTGCTTTAGGAGGAAGCAAAAGGAGTTGGGTTCTTTGCCTTTCCGGGTGTGGCAAAAAGGAGGTATTTTTATAAGGGCTTCTCCGCCTAACTGCAGGGACTAAAGGAGAGTCACATTGGTAGTGCAATATTCGGTTGGTGCCTCAAAGGAGTGGACGTAGGTCAAGTTGGCCGAACCACTATAAACCATTGTGTTCTTTTTACTACTTCCGCACTTTAATTTTTCTGCACATGTTTTTTCATGGTAATTTTGGTTTATGATATTTATTCTTGGTTTTAAAGAATTTTAAAAATACCAATTCACCCCCCCCCTCTTGGTTAGCCTCGGGACTAGTTCATAGGGTCTAACATCCCTAACAAAATTTCAAGTGATATCAGAGCGGGATTCATAAAAACAAAGTTTGAAAACATTTTAAATTTTGATCCATGGCTAACTTTGGAAATCACAATACAACTGAAGGATATTCTATTACACGACCTCCCTTGTTTGATAAACTTCCTTTTGATTTTTGGAAAACTCGCATGTCTACTTTTTTACAATCAATTGACTATCGCATGTGGATGCTTATTAAAGAAGGATATTCTCCACCTACTCATGAAATTAACAGAATTAAAACTAAAGTTATTTTTTCTGAATGGACTACCGATGAAAGAGATTTAGCTTAATTAAATGCAAAGTGTTTGAACTATTTTTTCTGTGCTTTAAACTTTAAGGATTACATGCGTGTTTCTACTTGCTCTACTTGAAAAGAGATTTGGGATAAGTTGTGCATTACTTATGAAGGAACCAATGAAGTGAAACAATCTCGTTTGAATATTCTCTTGCATGACTATGAACTTTTTCGTATAAAATCTTCTGAATCAATTTCTGATATGTATACATGGTTTACTCAAATAATAATTTCTTTGCATGACTTAGGAAGAGAACTTTCAAACTATAAAAAAGTAAACAAAATCTTACAATGCTTGTCTTCCTCTTTTGATGCTAAAATCACTGCTATAACTGAATCTAAGGATTTAAACTCTTATTCGATTGATAACTTACTTGGCTCACTCATTGCTTATGAGAAAGGGGTGAATCAAAGAAATCTTGATGCAGGTGAGAAAAAGAAAGAGAAAATAGTGACACTGAAAGCGCACAAATTAGATTCTGACTCTTCCATGTTTGAAAGCGATGACTTTGCCTTAATCATAAGGCAATTCATAAATTTTCTAAGGAAGAAACACAAGCATCATTAAAGTTGGAGAAAATGTAAGGATAATAAATATTCTAAAGATCTTCTGATATTGTTTGCTTTGAATGGAGGAAGCCTGGACATTTCATAGTGGGTTGTCCTACACTTCAAGATCACACAAGAAAACAAAAGGGTGAGGCGAAATCCAAGTTTAGAAAAGATAAAAAGAGACTTCAAAAGGCATTTTGGGCAGATTATGCAATTGATTCATCGGAGACTGAACCTGAAGATGAAACAACAAACTTGTGCTTAATGGCGGAAGATCATATTGATCAAAGTGATGAAGAAGAGGTATGTAAACCAACTTATGATCAACTGTTCAAAATTTGTGAGAAAATTCATGCATCATACAAAAAACTTAAGAAAACTCATAATAGTTTGAAATTAGAATTTTTGTATTTACAAAAAGAACATGAAGTTATTCTCAAAGATCATTCTACGATTGATTCAAATCATATGATTCTACTTGATGAATTTGATGAGTTAAACATAAAGCATTATGAATTAATTGAAGAGCATGAGTCATTAAAAGTCACACACACCTCACTTGAATATGATTTTAAGAATTCTAAAAAGATGGAGAAAAATTTGAGGATTGATAATGATGCCTTAAAATGTACTAACTTGAGGATTCAAAATGAATTGGATACATTTAAGAAAACTAGGATAACACCAACACTTGATCAAAATCCAAAACTTAGGAAGAGGCATTATAACTCAAACCATTTAAGAAATCCATTTCCAGGTGTTAGATGTTTTTCATGTGGCATATTAGGAAAAATATCATACACTCACTGTTCACTATTGTACACGTTGGGTGTGGAGACCTAAGGTGCATGATTTACAGCATACCACACATGCATTGCATTCTACTTTTCATAAGAAGGGACCCAAACCTGTTTGGGTTTCTATATCTGACATTTGATAATTTTGTATGTCGACACTCACAAAAAGGCCTCATGAGAGTATGTGGTACTTAGATAGTGGATACTCTCGACATATGACTGGTGATGCCAATCAATTTGTTTCGCTGGAGTCCAGGACTGGAGGCAAGGTTACTCTTGGAGATAACACCACTAGGAAGGTGGTATGCTCAGGTATAATTGGTAATTCCAAGAACCTTATGATTGAAAATGTTTTGCTTATAGATGGATTAAAGTACAACCAGCTCAGCATCAGTCAACTTTGTGATAAGAGCTTTATCGTGCAATTCTTTGCAAATTTATGAATTATAAGTTTAAGTAATAATACTATTTTGCAGGGAAAAGGATTAACAATGTCTACATGCTTGATTTAAATAACATTGAATGCGTTGCTACATTTTGCTTAAAAATAGTTATTTAAAATTCTTGTTTATGGCACAGGAGATTATGTCATGCAAGTATGAAAACTCTTAGGAAAGTGACCCAAAAAGACCTAGTTAGAGGTGCCCCCAAACTCAAGTTTTCAAAAGACCACTTTTGTGATGCCTGCCAACTAGGAAAGCAAGTCCACTCCACTTTTCACCCCACTAAGGACATTAGCACCTCAAGACCTTTAGAAGTCCTTCATATGGATTTGTTTGGACCCATTAGCACTACCAGCTTTGGAGGGAAAGTCTATGATTTGGTGATTGTTGATGACTACTCTGAAAGTTCGATGGGGATGTTAAGCCCTATGAACTTAGTCCCAAACTAACCAAGAGGGGGGGTGAATTGGTATTTTAAAAACTTCTTTTTAAGCAAAGAAATAAAATCACATAAACCAAATCACACCACAAAATAATGCGGAATTTAAAAGTGCGGAAGCAAGAAAAAGAACACAGAAATATATAGTGGTTCGGTCGACTCGACCTACGTCCACTCCTTGGAGGCACCCTCCAAGTATTGCACTACACAAAAAGTGACTCTCCTTTAGCCCCCACGGCTAGGTGGAGAAACCCTCACAAGAACCTCCTTTTTGCCACCCCGGCAAGGCAGAGAACCTATCTCCTTTTGCTTCCTCCTGAAGCTGGCAGAGAACCAGACCTAAAAGCAAAGCTCCTTACCTCTACCGACCCTTCCACGGACGAGAAACTCTAGACGAAGATGACGCAGAGAGATCCTTGAAGCAACCCTTGTGAAACCCCTCAAAAGCTCCCCCTCACAAGATCCTCTCTCTCTCTTCTCTCTCTCTTTCTCTCCTCAAGGCCTTCTTAGGTCAAGGCAGCAGCCAAAGATCACTTAAAAACGTTGAACAAGAAGCTCTTAAATAGAAGAGCTCCAAAAGAGCTCATTAATTGCAAGTTGCCGACAATATCGTCCAGGCCGATATGGATATTGGCCTGGCCGATCAATACAAATCAATGAAGATCGGCCAGAGCATAGCCCTGGATGTAAATCTGGACGATTGAAAATTGGCTTGATCGTCCAGGCCAATCTCATGATCGTCTTGGCCGATCAGTTCAAATCAGAGGAAAATCGTCCTGACAATAGCCCTGAATACGGGCTGGCCGATATTGATCGTCCTGAAGTAACTTAAGGTTTTTGACTCTATCGGCCTGGCCGATCTTGCGATCGTCCCGGACGATATGATCGTATCAATCATCCTTAATTACTTCCTTGATTTCCTGAACAATTATGGCATAAATTATTAATATCGTCCAGGCCGATACGAGGATTGTCCTGGCCGATAATTTAGAGATATGGTATACCATACTTGTCTATGGCGGCTACTTATTTCTGTTTTGAGCTTATCGTCCTGGCTGATACACGTATCGTCCAGGACGATCTGTTAACGTAGGCTGCCTTAATTAAGAATCCTTAATTAGACTTTCTGTTTTAAGCTGATCGGCCTGGCCGATCAAATAAATCGGCCTGGCCGATATGAGTAAAAACAGAATTTCTAAGTCTCTCAAGTGTGTGTGTGAAGGGTTACAAAGCATCAGTCTTTTTGACTATTACAAGAGGACTCAAAAGGTAAAAACAAAAGTACAGACGGACTCAACCCTAAACCTACGCATTCCTGAACTTGGCTCCTTTTTGATTGTCCGATCGTCGATTCCTGAAAAGTTAGAAGCAACAAGCTGTCCAAGAAAAGCAGTGTTTGTCAATCATCAAAACATAAGACATGAAAAATAGATTTGCAACAATCTCCCCCTTTTTGATGATGGCAAAACACAAGTAGGACAAAAATAGATTCATTAGAAAACAAAGTTACAACATCCAATTTTTTCTTCCATACCTTATCCTACTCCCCCTTTTTGTCATCACAAAAAGAGAGTCCAGAAACAGCAGAGAAAAGAAGAAAGAAAAAACATCACGAAAGACAAAAAGACAAGAAACAATAACTCAAAGTACAAACTAAAAGAACGAGGGATCCTGATCATCAGATGGAGGAGGTGGAGGTGGCTGCTGAAAGTAACTGGCAAGGGTAGTAAATTGAGCATTGAACCAGGCGATGTCCTGGTCATGCTGCTGCTGCTGGTGAGTAAGAAAGCTGTCGAATCGAGCTAAATCCTCAGCGCGGTGATGCTCGTAACGGGCAATGTCCTCAGAGTGTTGCTGCTCCTGGGCAGCAACATATGCATCAAATCGGGTCTCCCAACGATCAAATCTCTCAATCAACTGATCAACCGGTGAGTGTTGGTGGAGAGGGACAGGGTCAGGAAAGGGAGCTGGAGCGGGAGCCTCCTCCTCTCGAGCCCCCTGAGGTTCCTCAGGGTGGAGACGAGTACTGTGAAGGGTGCTGAAGGAGTTGTTTGAGTAGAAGGGAGTTGGAAGGTTTGGTGGTATAGGATATTGAAGTTGGTATTTAGTTTCAAGAACATAGGCTATGATGTGTCCTAAGGCTAGATTTTGCTTTCTTCTGTGGCCTGGATCGCGAATTGTTGTTAGGTGATCAATGTAACGAAAAAATAGGTCAGCAGTGTTGAATTCCCTATGAGCCATGATATAGAAGGTAGTGAGGGAAAGTAGAGGGGTAATGTGGACACGGTCGCCGGCTTTTGGAATGACGGAGGTGCGAAGGACATGTTGGATTGTCCTAGCATCTCTGACTAAAGAGCTAGTCTCTCCAACATGGTAATGGACATTAGTCTGGCGAAGAAAGTGATTTGCCGTGGACCAGTCAAGATCAGGGTCAAGGGCAATTAAGTGCAGCTTATCTCCGATGGTGGATAGCTGTAAGAGATCAACACAGTCCTGATATGTGATTTCGACAGGGCGTCGATTCACATAGGAGGACAGGGCTGTGAAGGTGGAGGATATGCGCAGGTTTGCAAAAAATTCTAGAAGGAACTCAGAATTGAAGGGGAAAACAAGAGACAGAATGAAGCAAAGGGAAGTGTGAGCGAAGAGATCCATTACCGGGTAAGAGATGTGGACTGGATTGATAATTCTGGAAACAGTAATTCCACATTCTTTATAGCGATGATATGCAGTTTCATCTTCTGCTTCACGGAAACGAGGGTCAACCCTTGCCCTCGAGGAACTTCCAGAGGTCTGACGGACGCGCTTCCCACCAGCCATTTGAGAGAACTTAAGCAAAAACACAAAGGAGAAAGGATGAGGAGTGAAAAACATGGCTGGATCGGCCTGAATTTAAAGAAACGTCCATATCGTCCTGGCCGATCGCAGAATCGTCCAGGCCGATATGTGTCAATAATTACGTACAGGCCGATTGGTCAAAAAGGCGGTCCAATCGTCCGGGCCGATCAGATATCGGCCAGGCCGATTAGACACAGGCTATCGGCCCGAGGAGTCAGTCCGGACGACCGTTGAAAAAGCAGATCGTCCGGGCCGATTAGGTGTATCATCCAGGACGATGCACAATAATTGATCGTACCGGCCGAAGTTAAAACGTTTTAAATGCTTGCCACGTGTATCGTCCAGGACGAACAGTGGATCGGCCCGGCTGATGGTCCAATAATGGATCGTCCGGGGCCGAATTTAAAGATCAAAACGTACTGACACGTGGATCGTCCCGGACGGTCCAGTGTATCGGCCAGGACGATGCACATAGAATGCATCGGCCAGACAAATTTACTATCGGCCAGGACTATCATCATGAGTTTGATCAAATTGTCTAGGACGATAATGTATCGGCCAGGACGATGAATTCAGTAAGCACAGCAAAAAGGTCAGAAGATGGATTTTGGAAAGAATTTGTCATATCGGCCAGGACGATAAAAATATCGGCCAGGCCAATGTGACTTGTATTTGAAATCAAGAAAAGAATGGTGATGATCAAGACCCTCAAAAATAAAACACAAGAAAAGACAGTCAAAGACACAAAAAAAAATAAAAAAAAGCAAACACCGAATATTTTTGGATTTTAATTTTTTTTTTTTTTTTTGTTTTAGGGAGGGATCATATGAGAATTCTTTTCATGAATTTAATTTTTTAAAGTTTTTAGGAGATCAAGAGGTTTAACAAAATCCAATTAGAAGAAGGTAGAAAAACTGATTCCATTTACCCTAGACCGGACATTCTTCAGGGTACAAAATTCTCTAAAAAACAACGGAGTCCTGACTCAGAATAACAAAAAGAATAAGAAGATCCAATCAAGACTTGTTACCAACTAAAATATCTCATAAATAATAAACAAAAATAGTTTTTCTCAATCACGGAATTTGAAATCAAATCTTTGAACGTATCACATAATTAATGAGTTTTTCTAAGTTTTAAGAGTTTTACCAAAGAGATGATAGCTTGCATTTAGTGGGCTAATTTTATGCCTCTTGTTACTTTTATTGGCTCTTTGAGCATCTTTTGATTTTTGATACACTTTTGTGTATATAGCTTTCTTTTCAATTTGGCTTTATTGGCCTCTTTCCTTTTTAACTTTTGCAAGCTAAAAAATCTTTAATATACCCTAAAAAAAAAACTTAGTTGTGAGTATATCCTCCAAATATTAGAGAATAGGAGCTCTCTCTCTAACATAGGGAAGAACAATCCACAATACAAAATCAAAATCACGTGATAACTGCAATGGTAAGATTTCAAAAGCTTGAATGATATCAAAGCATTTTGACTATTATGCATAAGATGTTTTAATGTAGCAAGATTTAGAAAGAGATCTTAAAAAGCCATTGGTTAAACTGAGTTTAGACTTTTGTTTTATAGAAGAAAATCATGCCACTGAACAAAGTCAGAAAAAGGAAACATCAAAAGTTTACTCCCTTTAACCAATTTTAAAAAAGCTAAACCCTATCTCCAAAAACTCCAATATTTAAAAGCTTGAGAAGTTTTATCATATGAAAGCCCAAAATAAAGACCAAAGTAAAAAAAAAAACAAAAAACAACAACTTAAAAGAAAACAGTACAAAGTGAACACAAAAACAAAAAAAAAAACATACAAAAAGAAACTAAAGATTTCAAGCAAGTGATAAAGCAAAGGATTTAAGCAATTGAGCTGCAAGCCTCCTTATCTTTAGTTACCTTATGCTCCCACGAGGTCTTTGGTGAGAGCACTCCTGCAAAACTCAACACCAGTCAGTTTTAGGAACCCAAACAGATTTGGGCTCCTTCTTAGAAAATGTAGAGTGCAATGTAGATATGGTATGCTTTGAATCATGCATCTTAGGTCTCCACACCCAATGTGTACTGCGGTGAACTGTGCAAGTGTGTGAGATGTGTCCTAGCATGCCACAAGAAAAACATTGGACTCCAGGAAAAGGTTTTCTTAAATGGTTTGGATAAAAATGCCTCTTCCTAGGTTCTGGCCTTTGATTAAAAGTCGGTGTCATCCTAGCTTTCTTACATAAATCATTTTGAATTCTCAAGTTAGTTCTTTTTAATGCATCATTCTCAATCCTCAAATCGTTTTCAATCTCTTTAGATTTCTTAAGATCATCATTAAGTGAGGTGTGTGAAGCTTTTAATGCATTACTTTTCTCAACTAATTCCAAATGCTTCTTGTTTAATTCATCAAATTCATCAAGGAGAGCCATGTGATCTGAATCAATCGTTGCATGAACTTTGAGAAAAACTTCATGCTCTTTTTGTAGATTTGAATGTTCTAATTTTAGGCTAGCATGAGTTTTCTTAAGTTTTTTGTATGATGAATGGATTTTTTCACAAATTTCAAACAATTCATCATAGGTTGGTCTACATACCTCTTCCTCATCACTTTGATTTTCTCCCATGAAACACAAGTTTGTAGTTTCTTCCTCTGGTTTAGTCTCAGAGGAATCAGTACCAGATTCTGCCCCGAAGCCTCTTTGGATTTTCTTATTCTCCTTCCTAGACTTAGCTTTCTCCTCACCCTTTTCTTTTTCTTTGCTTGATTGATCTTGAAGTGTAGGACAATCGGATCTTACATGTCCCGGTTTCCTGCATTCAAAACAAACAACATCAAAAGATCCTTTAATATGTTTATGATCCTTACCTTTTCTCCAATTTTGATGATGCTTTTGTTTCTTCCTTAGAAAGCTTTTGAATTGCCTTGTGATGAAGGCAACTCCATCACTTTCAGACCCGGAAGATTCAGAATCCGATTTGTGTGCCTTCAATGCAATTGTTTTCTCCTTTTTCTTCTCACCTGCATCAAGATTTCTTTGATTCACCCCTTGCTCGTAAGCAATGAGTGAGCCAAGCAAGTTATCAATAGAATAGGTGTTTAAATCTTTAGATTCAGTGATTGCAGTAATTTTTGCATCATAAGAAGAAGGCACGCATCTCAAAATCTTGTTAACTTTTTCATAGTTCGAAAGTTCTTTTTCTAGTGCATGCAATGAAGTAGCAATCTGAGTAAACCTAGTGTACATGTCAGAAATCGATTCATGAGGTTTCATACGAAAAAGTTCGTAGTCATGCAAGAGAATGTTTAAACGGGATTGTTTAACTTCATTAGTGCCTTCATAAGTAATGCACAATTTATCCCAAATTTCTTTACCAGTCTTGCAAGTTGAAACACGCATGTAATCCTCAGATTTTAAAGCACAGAAAAAACAATTCAAACATTTCGCATTTAGTTGAGCTAAATCTCGTTCATCAAAAGTCCATTCGGTAAAAGCAACTTCAGTTTTAAAACCGTTAATTTCACGAGAAGGTGGAGAATAACCTTCTTGAATAAGCATCCACATGCGATAATCAGTAGATTGTAGAAAAGTTGACATGCGAGTTTTCTAAAAATCAAAATGTAGGTTATCGAACAGAGGAGGTCGGGTAATAGAATACCCTTCCGTAGTATTGCGATTCCCAAAGTTAGACATGGATCAAATTCAAAAAGTTTTCAAACTTTAATTTTCGAATCAGGCTCTGATACCACTTGAAAGTTTGATGGGGATGTTAAGCCCTATGAACTTAGTCCCAAACTAACCAAGAGAGGGGGTGAATTGATATTTTAAAAACTTCTTTTTAAACAAAGAAATAAAATCACATAAACCAAATCACACCACAAAATAATGCGGAATTTAAAAGTGCGGATGCAAGAAAAAGAACACAGAAATTTATAGTGGTTCGGTCGACTCGACCTACGTCCACTCCTTGGAGGCACCCTCCAAGTATTGCACTACACAAAAAGTGACTCTCCTTTAGCCCCCACGGCTAGGTGGAGAAACCCTCACAAGAACCTCCTTTTTGCCACCCCGGCAAGGCAGAGAACCTATCTCCTTTTGCTTCCTCCTGAAGCTGGCAGAGAACCAGACCTAAAAGCAAAGCTCCTTACCTCTACCGACCCTTCCACGGACGAGAAACTCTAGACGAAGATGACGCAGAGAGATCCTTGAAGCAACCCTTGTGAAACCCCTCACAAGCTCCCCCTCACAAGATCCTCTCTCTCTCTTCTCTCTCTCTTTCTCTCCTCAAGGCCTTCTTAGGTCAAGGCAGCAGCCAAAGATCACTTAAAAATGTTGAACAAGAAGCTCTTAAATAGAAGAGCTCCAAAAGAGCTCATTAATTGCAAGTTGCCGATAATATCGTCCAGGCCGATATGAATATCGGCCTGGCCGATCAATACAAATCAATGAAGATCGGCCAGAGCATAGCCCTGGATGTAAAGCTGGACGATTGAAAATTGGCTTGATCGTCCAGGCCGATCTCACGATCGTCCTGGCCGATCAGTTCAAATCAGAGGAAAATCGTCCTGACAATAGCCCTGAATACAGGCTGGCCGATATTGATCGTCCTGAAGTAACTTAAGGTTTTTGACTCTATCGGCCTGGCCGATCTTGCGATCTTCCCGGACGATATGATCGTATCAATCATCCTTAATTACTTCCTTGATTTCCTGAACAATTATGGCATAAATTGTTAATATCGTCCAGGCCGATACGAGGATCGTCCTGGCCGATAATTTAGAGATATGGTATACCATACTTGTCTATGGCGGCTACTTATTTCTATTTTGAGCTTATCGTCCTGGCCGATACACGTATCGTCCAGGACGATCTGTTAACGTAGGCTGCCTTAATTAAGAATCCTTAATTAGACTTTCTGTTTTAAGCTGATCGGCCTGGCCGATCAAATAAATCGGCCTGGCCGATATGAGTAAAAACAGAATTTCTAAGTCTCTCAAGTGTGTGTGTGAAGGGTTACAAAGCATCAGTCTTTTTGACTATTACAAGAGGACTTAAAAGGTAAAAACAAAAGTATAGACTGACTCAACCCTAATCCTACGCATTCCTGAACTTGGCTCCTTTTTGATTGTCCGATCGTCGATTCCTGAAAAGTTAGAAGCAACAAGCTGTCCAAGAAAAGCAGTGTTTGTCAATCATCAAAACATAAGACATGAAAAATAGATTTGCAACATACTCGAGGTTCACTTGGACTAGATTTCTTTCACATAAACATGAGTCTTTTGAGAATTTTAGAACATTTTCTACTTGGATTCAGAAAAAGCTAGGTTATGAGATCTTGACCTTTCATAGTGATCATGAAGGAAAGTTTGAGAATGAAAGATTTGGAGATTTTTGTGAGGACAAGGGGATTAGCCACAACTTCTCAACTCCTAGGACCCCTCAGCAGAACGGGGTAGCTGAAAGGAAGAATCGAACCATGGTGGAAGCCGCTAGAGCCATGCTTGCTGAGTATTCACCTCCAAAATACCTTTGGGTTGAACCAGTTAACACAACATGTTATGTGTTGAATAGGGTGAATGTTAGAGCCAAACTAGATAAGACACCCTATAAGATCCTTGAAGCTAGGACACCCAATCTTTCCCACCTTTATATCTTTGGTTGTAAGATTTTCATTCACAATAATGGGAAGTCTCACTTGGGAAAATTTGATCCCAAATCTGATGAAGGAGTGTTCTTGGGATATTCTAGTGTTGGGAAGTCTTTTAGGGTGTTTAATAAGAGGACTTTGATGGTGGAAGAGACTACACATGTAGTATTTGATGAGTCTGATCCTAAAAAGCTTGGAGTTGAGGATGATGATGATGTTGGAGAGGTTACCACTGGAGTAAAAAATTTGGAGAAGGGAGTAGGTCACAAAAATATTGAAGGAGTATGAGATGTCACCCAAGGAGTAGAAAATATAGATTTGGAGGAAAGGGTTGGACCTTCTCACACCTTGTCTAAAGATTGGAGATACTCTATAAGTCACTCCAAAGATTTGATCTTAGGAGACCCTTGTGATGGAGTTAGGATTAGACATGGACTTAGGAAGGAGGTGAACCACTCTACCTTTATCTCAATGACTGAACCCACCAACATAAACCAAGCCCTTACTGATGAGATTTGGATTTTAGCCATGCAAGAGGATTTGAATAAATATGTTAGGAATGATGTTTGGGAACTTGTGGAAAGACCTAAGGAATAAAGTGTAGTTGGAACAAAGTGGGTCTTTAAGAACAAGGTGAATGATTCTGGAGTAGTGGTTAGGAATAAAGCAAGATTAGTGGTTAAGGGGTATAGCCAAATAGAAGGGATAGACTTTGAGGAGACTTTTGCCCCTGTAGCTAGATTGGAAGCCATTAGAGTGCTATTAGCCTTTGCTTGTTATAAAGGATTTAAGTTTTTTCAAATGGATGTTAAGAGTGCCTTTTTAAATGGGGAAATAAAAAAGGATGTGTTTGTAGAACAACCCCAAGGTTTTGAGAGCTCCCAATGTCAAAATCATGTTTTTAAATTAAAAAAGGCTTTGTATGGGTTAAAACAGGCACCAAGAGCTTGGTATGAGAGGCTTAGCACATTTTTACTAGAAAGGGAGTTTGTTAAGGGAAGCGTAGACACCTCCCTTTTTCTTAGGAAAGTTGGAGATGATTTGCTCATTATTCAGATTTATGTGGATGATATACTTTTTGGATCTTCTAAAAAAATTTTGTAATGAGTTCTCTAAAATAATGAGTAAAGAGTTTGAGATGAGTTTGATAGGAGCGTTGTCCTACTTTTTGGGTTTTAGCATAAAATAATTGGATGATGGAACCTTTTTAAATCAAACAAAATACATAAAGGATATTTTAAAGAAGTGTGCGATGGATAAAGCTAAACCAATTAATACTCCCATGACTTCTATTATTCCATTGGATAAGGACCCAAGTGGTAAGTCTATTGATCAAAAGAAGTATAGAAGCATGATTGGATCCTTACTTTACCTGACTACTAGTCGACCTGATATTATTTTTAGTCTTTGCCTTTGTGCTAGGTTTCAAGTTGAACCCAAGGAGTTCCACCTGACTGCCGTTAAGAGAATTTTTAGATACCTTTCGGGGACCCAAAGTTTAGGGATTTGGTATCCAAGGCACAGCACTGCTTTTGAGATAATTGGATTTTCTGACTCTGATTTTGTAGGACGCAAAAGTGGATAAAAAAAGCACTTCAGGAACTTGTCAATTCATAGGACAATCTTTGGTCTCATGGTTTAGTAGAAAGCAAAACTCTGTTGCACTTTTCACTGTTAAAGCTGAGTACATTGCCTTGGGGAGCTGTTTGGCCCAAGTCCTTTGGTTGAAACAACAGGTATTGGATTTAGGATTACTTATAGGCACTATCTCAATCTTTTGTGACAACACTAGTGCCATATGCATTTCTAAGAATCCTATCCAACATTCGCGGACTAAGCACATTGACATTAGGCATCCCTTTATTGGAGATCATGTAACTAAAGGAGACATTGATTTACACCATGTGACAACTAAAAATCAACTGGCTGACATCTTTACTAAACCACTGGCCTTCGACACTTTCAGCTCTTCAAGGCCCAGATTAGGTGTGATTGACATAAATGCATGAACTTGATCTTTTACTTTCTTCCTTTTGCTTTTGTTCTTTTTATTTTTGATTTGCTTTTCTTTTTTACTCTTTGTTATTCTTTTCTTCTTTTTGCTTTACTTTCAGTTTTTTGTGTGATTTATTTTACTTTCATGTTCTTTTAATTTGGTTTTCAAAATCAACACTGAAATGATATCGTATGCCTTATCCTTGGTTTTTAAAATTTGTAGTCAATATTTTTCATCTCTTAAATCTATTAGATGGTAAAAATATACCGATTATTGTGTCTCTTTCTCTAATCTATTTTAGTGTCACAGTTTTCTATTCTAATCAAAAATCTATTTTCAAATTAACAATTATGTGTAAAATTAAGATCTTTTCTAACCTTGTCAAAGTAAATCTATATTGTATTTATAATGATCAAAGTCTTTTTGACACATCAAGATTCCTCGTTACTCTTGTCATTGATTATTGATTCTGTTTTGTGAATTGTTCTTCCTTATGTTAGAGAGAGAGCTCCTATTCTGTAATATCTAGAAGATATACTCACAACTAAGATTATTTTTAAGAGTTTTTGAAAGAGAATAAAGCTTGCAAAAAATAAAAAATTTAGCCAATGATGCCAACAAAAGATGCGCAAAGATGTCAAAATTGAAAAATAATATACACAAAGTGTATCAAAAATCAAAAGATGCGCAAAGCGCCATTCAATTGACAAGAGGCATAAAATGAGCCCACCAAAAGCAAGCATTCTCTCCTTTCAAATCTTTTAAAACTTAGAAGATTTCATATATCAAAGGCTTGATTTCATTTGTTTTTCGAATGTGACAAATTCACTTTGGTTCATTATTTTATAGGAGATTTTTTCTGGAAACAAGTAATGAATGGATCCTTTTTTCTATCCAATTGATTTCTTTGAGTTAGGTCATTGATTTCCAAATACAATTCTACCCTAAAAAAAAGTTTGAGCTAAGGGTAATCATGATCGAATATTAAACTATTTTATGGATTCTTTTGATGTTGATTCATTAGCTCACAACTTTTTTACAAATCAATCACATGGAGTACTACATCATATTCTTGCCTTGGTTAAAAAAAAAGAGGGTCTTTTGATTTGTTTCAAAGTTTCCTCCTCCTTTTGGAGATGTCAAAAGGGGGAGAGGGGTTTTTTTGTATGCTTGCACTTTCAATTCCATGTTTTACACTACTATTTTTGTATTAATTGTCAAAGTATTTGTCATCATAAAAAAGGGGGAGATTGTTGCAGATTTCGTGAATTATGTTTTGATGATATGCAAACACTCTTGCTTCTTTTTGACTTCCTTTACTACTGACATTTTCAAGATTCAAAGATCGGACAGAAATTAGAATCAGCTCAAGATTGGATAGATTGGTATTGAGTCAGTCTGTAATTTTCTTTTTTCTTTCTTGAGTCAATTGTAATTATTTGAAGTGACTGATGTTAAGTAACCCTACACACACACTTGAGAGATTTAGAACTTGTGTTTTTACTCACATCGGCCCGGACGATATTTATATCATCATGAACAATAGAGTTCAAAATAGAAGATCTAATCAGGATTTCTTAGTTAAGGCAGTCGTAATTAACTGATAGTCCTGAATGATACCAGTATCGGCCAAGATGATATGCTCAATATAGAAAGAGCTTACCGCCATGATCAATTTAAGTATTCTGTATTTTTGGAAATCGGCTAGGATGATTATTTGATCGGCCTGGACGATATTGTATAATTATGCCTAAATTGATCCGACAATCATGATAGTAATTAAGGATGATTGATATGATCACATCATCCTGGACGATTGCAAGATCATCCAGGATGATCCATTCAAAAACCCTTGGTTTCACCTGGACGATAAATATCAGCCAGTACAAATTCAGGGCGATGCTCTGGCCGATTTGGATCGGACAGCTCAAATTCAGGGCGATGCTCTGGACGATTTTCCTCTAATTTGAATTGATCATCCGTGACAATCGTGAGATTGTTCGGGACAATCAAGCAAATTTTCAATCATTCATTTTGCATTTAGGGCGATGCTCTGGCCGATCTTATGAGATTTGTACTGATCGGTCAAGATGATTTACATAAAAAAAATAAACTCTTAACCATAAAATCTAAATTCTAAACTATAAACTTATAAATTAAACTCTAATCCCCAAATGCTAATCTTAAAAAAAAAAACCCTATACCCTTCAAATCATAAACTTTAATCCATAAACCATAAGACCAAATCACTAAACCCTAAATTATATATCCTAAACCCTAATTAAAAATATCCACCTCTAAGAAAATATGATCCTTAGAATGTCAAGTTTTGGAAGTCTCATCCTGATCAATCTATAATGGGAGACAAAAGCTTTAATATAGTAGTATAGTATATTTATAATATAATAATATCGTATAATTATAATATAATTAAAGTATAGTTATAGATTTAATAAAGTATAGCATATTATAGTATAATATATAATAGTATAGTAGTGTTCTATAGTTATAGTATAATAGTATAATATATTTGTTTAGTATATGTATAATATTGTAGTATACTTTTGTTATATAGTGTAGTAGTATAGTTATAATAATATTTTTTATTATTTAGTAATACTATTGTGAAATAAAGTACATTATAAGAGTATTATAGTATTATATAGTAGTATAGTAGGATCATACTACTCTATGTTACTACGACACTATACTATATACACTACATTATACAACATAACTACACTATATTATATATAGCTACACTATCTTATATATACTACTCCATACTATATGTACTACACTTTACTATACAACATAACTACACTATATTTGTGCTGTTGGTCTTGGTGCCCCTATTTTCTCCAGCTTTATCCTTTCTTGGAGTATTATCTGGAGCCTTTGCATGGATTCTCATATCTCAGGTTCCTCATATTTCACTCCCTGCAGGTGGTTGTTTTCTACTTTCGTTTATCATTGGCCTGGTTTATTTTAGGAGGAGAAAGTTGGTAATCCTCGGTATTTAATTTTGTTCATGCTATCTTCATTTATGTGGAGGATGAGGTTTGTTGGTATTATTACCCCGATGATGTCTGGACTTATGGTTTTATCTTCTACTTACATATTATAATATGTTTCAATCATAGCTCTTTGAATTACCATCTCGCCAGATATTACTGCTCTTTGTCCTATTTTTCTTTTGGTTGCCAATCATTTTTGTAGTATTTTATTAGTGCAAGTATTCGTGGTGATGGGATTTTTGATGGGAAGATGATATTACAAGCTATTTTTTATTGTCTTCCTTCTTATTGGGTGCTCTTACTTATGAACCATAGGATGTATCTAACTATTTCTGTACTTTTGCGTAGTAGGGACTTTAAGCCCGTAGGTTATTTTGCTTTTAATTTTGTAACTCATTTGAGCATTAGTGGGCTCGAGGTCCCTATAAGGACTTTGTAATTTTTTTTATATTAATGCGTAGGCCCCTCCATGGGTATTCCCTACAAAAAATGTACTATACTTTACTACTACTACTCTATAATATATAAACTACCATATATTACTACTATTCTAGTTCACAACTCTATACCAAATAACTACTCTACATTTTAGAGCTACACTATAATATATATATATATATATATATATATATATATATAGTGCTTCTCCTTCTCTATATTATATAACTACTCTATAATATATACTACTCTATACTATGCAATATATATATAGTATAGCATAATTATATAGTATATACTAGAAGTAGTATAGTGTAGTATATATAGTATACAGTAGTTGTATATATATATATATATAGTATAATGTGTATATAATAACATATTGTGGTTATATAATATAGAGTACTAATATAATGTTGTACATATAATAGTATAGTGCAGTATGTATAGTATAGAGTAGTAGTAGTATAGAGTAGTATTATAGTATAGTGTAGCATATGTTGTATAGTTTAGTTGTATATTATAGAATTGTATTATAGTATAGTTTAGTTATATAGTATAGAGTTGTATTATATTATAGTGTTCTTATATAGTATAGAATAGTAGTAGTATAATGTAGTATATATGGAATGGTGTAGTTATATAGTATAATGTAATTAAAAAGTCTAGAGTTGTAGTTTATAATAGAGTTTTTTTTTTTTTTTTAAAGAAACCCACAGCAGAGCCTACGCATTAATATAAAAAATGATTATACAATCTTTAAAGGGTACTCAAGCTCACTATTGCTCAGAAGATCTATAAATGTAAAAGCAAAAGAACCTACAAGCTCTAGTTCCTTACTAACCAAAAGTACAATATACTAGGTATATTCTATGGTGCACATGATCGAGCACCCAAAAAAACTAGCATCCTCATCAAGATCTCAACATCACGATCACCTGCACTAAGAACAACCTGCAAAAAGAGGTAATAGAGAGAAAAGCAACAACAACAAAAGTAATAATAAAAGTTATGATAATAACATCAATGAAAATACCAATTATCGCCAATAGGAGAGCAAACAAAAACATGGAGGTACCAACTCAACAACCACCAACTCAAACTTACATAATAAAGCATAATATTTATTTCACTAATCCCATGACCAGCATATAAGAGAAAAGCAAACAAACAACTCACCCCAAACCAATTACCCAACACTAGATGTCTCCTGAGAATACCATCCAAAAAAACCCAGAATATCAAGCTCCTTGAGCAAAGGAATAGTTCCATATGAGGTAATTCAGAGAACTAGGGAGCCAATAACCAAAAGAGCACAAAGAGCTAAGCACACAAGACCATAACATTGCAGCAAAAAGAAAGACTCATAGCCTCAGTACAGTCCAACAGAGACAAAACAACCATTGAATAAACCCATTGGAATGCAAAGAGCCCAAATCCCGATGAAATGAAACCAAACCATCCAGATAATAGAAATATGAACACACAACTATCACCGCCAATCTTACGAATCACAAAAGAGAGTCTCCAAGAATCCTTATGAGAAATTTCATAGTAGTAGGGAGCCAACAACCAATTTACTACTAAAAGCCAAAAACATAAGTCCCTAACAAAGAAATAATAGGAATTACACCCAAACAGAGAGAGATCCAACTTAAACAAAGCAGCCATAAAAATAAATCTAAAAGAAAGGCATAAAGTACTTCCATCCATGAAAGGAAAACCATCCCAACCGGTAACAAAAAATCTGCAATCCCTAGAAACCAACCAACATCAACCAAAAACATCAGCATTAAGGAATAACATAGAGAAAATTAATCTCATACAAATTTAAGAGACCTCTAACATGAAGAGGGAGATTAGAAATGAAGAAATCCTCCATGGCATCCAAATCACAGCCCCACCTAGCAATAGCATGGGCACAAGCATTGCCCTCCAATGAATAATAAAAAAAGTACAGTTTAACCAGCTCACACAATGCTTAATGTCCCTCCTTATGTAAAATAATGGGTGGTTTTATCCAAAAAAGTACTTCTAGGGACATTAAGAATACTATCCCCATCCAGTTTAATACCTAATTTAACTACAATATTAAGAGAGTTTTGGAAATTCTTAGCAGAAAGTAACTTAGCAAAATAAAGGGCAACAACCATATCTTTAACATTTTGAATAATTATATAATGATTAATAACCACCCCATTGAAATGAGAATTATTCCTACCCAACCAAAAAAACTAATGAAAAAGAGAAGGAATAACATTCCTAATATAACATTTGGAATTAACAACCCAATAATTAAGTAAAGAATAAATAGAAGCCTTTGCACTGAAATAATTTAAATGCATAATATCTTCAAAATAAGTCCAAACTTTAAGAGCACAAGGACCAAAAACAAAAATATAATGCATATTGTCCATATGATAATAAAAATGGCATTTGGATGGAAGGATAAAACCATGTTTTATAAAATTATCATTAGTAGGGATAAACGTATGAAAAATACATCAAATGATAATAGAAACCATAGAAGAAATACTTTTATACCATATCATATTGAAAAATCTTAGTAGCCTCTTGCTTAGCTCTAAAGGAATGTCAAGCATCCTTTAATCTAAAGTTACCATCTTTAGACAAGGCACAAAGCTGAACATCAAGAGAGTTAATGATCAAAGGGATCTTTAAAATTTGTTGAAGAATAAAATTAGGCAGAAAATTAGAAAGTTTCTTGACATCCCAACCATTCTCAGTGAAAAAATAATTAACCTTCACATTAGCAATGGAAGAAGTATTGATAATAAAATAAATGGATTTGCCTCCCAACCAACAATCCTGCCAAAAGAAAATATTACCACTACCAAGACCCCAACATATAGACAGCTCAATGACCCATTTCACTTTGCAAAGATGTTGGCAAACTTTAGAGTTACCTTTACTAAGACAACACGTGGTACGATGCTTCCTCCCACAGTATTTAACATTCATTAAATTAGCCTAAAGGCTCAAATTAGAATAGAATTATACCATAAATTAAAAGAAAATTAATAAGCCAAATCCTTTAGGGAATTACAACCAAAAGCCCCTTCATCCAAAGTGCCATAGAATTTATCCCAAGAGGACCAGTGGATTTTAGAGTTGCTATTAGCCCCTTTCTAAAAAAACTTATTTAAAATCCACTCAATCCTATAACAAACAACCTAAGTAGGAAATAGAAGCCAGACAAAATAAGATTTGAGAATTGAAAAAATGTAAATGAGGATTAGGAAATGAAATCCACATAGAGGTTATAAAAGATCCTTCATACACACAAAAATCAAGAGAACATTTAAGAAATCTCATTTGACAACCCCAAATATAATAAGACCTCCTATAAAAAATATGGCTATAGTCCAAGTCTTTGATCAATTGAATCACTATATGCCTAGAATCCAACAAACCCACTTAAACGATCTAGACTATTTCAAATTTAGAAAGAACTTACTAATGACATCTAGGTTAGGCCGCTTAAGCATGAACTTCCCAACAAGTATGAGTGCAAAAGGATTAGAAGGCAAAGAAATTATAGAATCCTCAAGAAATAGAGTCAGACAGCCTTTGAAAGAAGCATAAATAAAGGGAAGTTTTGCAAAAGAAGAAGACAAACTAGCTAACACTTCCTTGAAAGGAAGGGACTTACCATTCGGAAGCACATCAAGAAGAGGGATAGATGATGACATCATCATCATCTCCCAAAACCTCAAAACCCAAACACACAACAACAAAACAAAATGAGAATTAAAAGAAATGAAAAATAAAGAAACAAAACAAGCAGAGAAAAACTCAAAGGAAATCTAGAGACAAATAAAAAATCTGGCCAGAAATGATGGAAAATGAGGACGGAGAAGAAAGCCCTAATTTGCATCAAAATTTCCTCAGAACAGAGCAGAGCACAGAGCCATTGCCAACAAAAAATTATAGTATATAGTAGTTATAGTTGCTGTAATATTATATATAATATAGTAGTAGTATAATATAATATAATATAGTAGTTATAGAGTAGTAGTAGTAGTAGTAGCAGTATATATATATATATATATATATATATATATATATATATATATATATATATATATATATATATATATATATATATATATATATATATATATATATATATAATATAGTGTAGTTAATTATTATATATAGTTTAGTATATAGTAGTAGTTCTAGTACTATTATATAGAATGGTAGTATAGTGTAATTACAAAGTATAGAGTAGTAGTATAATGTATTATATATAGTATAGTGTAGTTATATAGTATAGAGTAGTAGTAGTTTTATATATAGTATAGAGTACTATTATAGTATAATTAGTGGTATAGTGTAACATATATAGTAAAATGTATTTTATATATATATATATATATATATATATATATATATATATATATATATATATATATATATATATATATTATATATATATATATATATATATATATATATATATATATTAAAGTAGTGTACTTATATACTAAAATGAACACTACAGGAAAATCACCCATTTCCGACGGCCTTTTTCGGACAAATTGAACATTTTCCGGCGGTTTTGTAGTTTCCCGGCAATTTTCCGGTGGTTAAGTTACCGCCGGTAAAACAGCGTAGGAAAATAAAATCCGGTGGTTTTTACCGACGGCAAATTATTCCGGCGGCTAAAATGTGGATAAAATCGCCGGTCAAAATTTTTTTAAAAAAAAAACCCTCAACGTGATTGCCACACCGCTGCCGGAAACGCTCCCCGCGCTCCCGCTCCGGCGCCTGCGTTTCGTGGCTACCGGCGCAGCCAGCCGCCCCTGCGCGACTCCAGCTCCGACGTTTCTCTGCGCACGACCATTCCCGCTCCCGCGACTCCTACTCCTACCCGCGCCTGCATGCCTTAGGATTCAAACTGGGGTCAGTTGGGATGAAACTCAGCTACCAACCGAATTGCTAATTGTCAAAATGTGTTAGTAATATCAATATTAAATAAATAAACAATATTTGTATCATAAATAATAAATTTCTAGTTATTAATTTAAAATAAAAAATTAACTATCTAATTAAATTTAAAATAAAAAATAATATTTAATATAAAATAAAAATGAATATAACTTTTATTAATCATAATGAATATTAATTAAATAATTAATATAACTTTTAATAGTTATTTGTTAAATAATTTAAATAGTTTAAATTTTTTTTTTAATTTTTATAAGCCGCCAAAAAATTGGAAAAGCCGCCAGAAAAGTGGCCGCCGGAAAGCCGTCGGAAACGTTCCAAAAATCCACCGGAAATGTGGCCGCTGGATAGCCTCCGGAAAAATCCGCCGTAAATCAGTGATTTTCCTGTAGTGGAAATAGTATTGTGTAATATATATCATATTGAGTAGTTATGTAGTATAGAGTAGTAGTAGTAGTATAATAATAGTTGTGGTATAGTGTAGTATATATAGTATAGAGTACTAATAATATAATGTAGTATATATATTATAGAGTAGTAATAGGATAGAGTATATCTATATCATAATATTGTTATATAGTATAGAGTAATAGTAGTAGTATATTGTAGTATATATAATATAGTATAATTATATAATACATAATAGTAGTAGTATAGTGCACTATATATAGTATAGATTAGTAGTATTATAATGTAGTATACTTGGTATGATATAGTTATATTGTATAGAGTAATATTATAGTATAATGTAGTTATGTAGTAAAGAGTTGTAGTAGTATATTGTAGTATATATAGTATAGAGTTGTAGTAGTATTGTATATATATTATAGTGTAGTTATACAATATAGAGAAGTATAAGTATAGTATAGTATAGTGTAGTTCTATAGTGTTGAGTAGTTTTATAGTATAGAGTAGTAGTATATAATAGTAGTAGTATAAAATAGTATATATAATATAGTTGGAGTAGTTGTTTAATATAACCTAGTATAGTTATAGTAGTAGTTATTAGTATAATATAGCATAATATACTAGCAGTAGTATATGATTGTATAGCATAATATTTTAGAGTATAGTACTTTTGTTATAAAGTATTGTATAGTATAATATAACTTAGAAGTAGAATTATAAAGAATAGTAATAGTATTATAGTATTATTGAGTTTTAATATAGTAGTATAGTATAGTTATAATATAATAGTATAGTATAGTTATAATATATTAGTATTGTATAATTTTAGTATACTTATTCTATAGTTATAGATTTAGTATAGTCTAGTATACTATTGTATGATATATAATAGTATAGTAGCATAGTATAGTTATGTAGTATAGTTATAGTATTATAGTATATTTTTGTTATAATATAGTAATATAGCTATAATAATAGTTGTTTGTAGTGTATAGTAGTACTATTGTATAATATAGTACATTTACAAAAGAAATGCAGGAGGACCCTTATAGCCCTCTTCTTTTGAAGTAAAAATAAATTTAAGCAGATTGGGAAAACTAAAGAGTATCTTGAGAAGGAAATTGAGAAGTTGTAACAAACGAAATGCATAGGAAATGGTTTATCTGATACTCAAGTTGGTAATCTGAAGTGTAAGGTGCAAATATTGAGTTGTACTTTGTCTAGAATTATGATCTGGTGGAAGCAAAGACCAAAGGTCAGTGGATGGAAGAACGGGATGGAAATACTCAATTCTTTCATTAGGTTGCTTCTGCTTGTAAGAAGAATAGCCAGATATGAGAGATTAAAGATCCAGGTCATGAGCTTACACAAGGCCATAAAGTTATTTCCAAACTCTTCACTAATTTTTTTAGTTCAAAGTGCAGAAAGCATAGCATTGATATAAATAATTTGCCTTCATTGTGTACCCACAAAGAAATACTTAACCAATTTTGGGATTTATTAGACAAAGATGTCTAAGAGGGAGAAATCTGGGAGGTGGTTAAAGCATTTGGTAGATATATAGCTATTGGGAGAAACTAAATAGTATATTTTTTCAAAACATTTTTAGCATAATGGGAAAGTAAGTGACTAATGCTTGTTTAGAATTCCTTAATACTGGTAGAATGGTTAAGGATTGGAAGGAAATGGTGGTGGTCCTTCTGCCTAAAGTTAAACAACTTGATCATCCTTCCAAATTAAGACATATCAACTTTTGTCAAAAAGTTTACAAGATTATGGCTAAAGTTATTGTCTACAGGCTCAAGATGATCCTTCTTAAGATCATTGCAACTAAACAAATTGTCTTTGTCCCAAGAAGGTCAATCTTGGGACATTGATTGTTTGCAAAGGAGGTGATGAACAATTTTAAATTTTTAGCATCCAAGAGAGGAATGGTGGCATTAAATATTAACATGGAGCAAACTTATTATAATATGAGCTGGGAAACTTTGGAGTTATTTCTTAGCAGGATGGGCTTCGCTATCCAGTTTAGTGTATGGGTGATGAACTATATAAGATCTCAAAAATTCTCTTTGCTAATTAATGTATAGTTATCTAATAGGTTAGTGGTTGATGTAGGTTTAGAAAAGAGTGCCCACTTCTACTTATTCATCCTTTACTAAAAACTATTAACAACAGCATTGCATTTGAGAGTGAAAATTAAGGTTGTTCCATCCTCTGTTGGGGGACCTAGTGTCTCTCATATGTTATATGTTAATGATATTCTTAATTTGTAGTACTCAATCAGGCTGTAATCAAAATTATGATGGGCACATTACACAACATTGATGCTCTTGGTCGGGGCCAAGGATTAACCATAGTAAGTCTGTGGTTTTGTTTAGTAAAGGCTTTCCTTATTGGAAAAGAAAGAGATTTCCAAATGTTATCGAATTTCATAACGTATATGAATTTGAGTACTTGGGAATCAAGCTATTAATCAAGAGGTTGGTTAAAACTGACTTTCTTCCTATTATTCAGAAGATCAAAGATTCAGTTAGGGCTTCGAGAAGTAGGTAGCTATCTTTTGCTAGGAGGCTTATGTTAATAAATGTTTATCTTCTTACTTCTTTAATGTATGTAATAACTCATCTTTGGTCCCAAAGACCAATCTTATGGAGGTGGAAAGAATTTCAAGATCATTTTTATGCGATAAATAAATTGATAAAAGAAGTATTCACTATGCTGCATGGAAGGTTGCTTATATACCTCTTACAATGGGAGGACTGGGCATTCATGCTTCATCTAAGTAGATAAGGCCACTTAAAGAAATAATTAACTTGAAGTCTTGTTTAATCTTGAGGGTATGTTGAACATGATTTTAAGTGCTAAATATGGGAGAATACCGTGGGGGAAGGAGAAGAATAGGTCTGATTCTTCAATTTGGAAGATCATATGTGATGGAACTCAATGCTTGAAGAATTATATTAGATGGTAAATTAATAATGTCATAAAGATTAATGTCCTTAATCCTATTTGGATTAGGGATAAGTCTTTAAATGAATGGCTAATGTTTTGTGATGTGGAGAAGGTTGAAGGCATAAAAGTATCAAATTTAATCTCCCTTGATGGGTGGTGGGACTAAATTTTGATGAGAAATCTATTTGGGGAGGAGCTGCCAAAAAATTTTGTAAGACTCCCATTCAGCTGGATGAAACACTAAACTATATTGAGCTGATAAAAAGTTTTGATGGGTGGATCTATTACCTGAATTGTCTATAACAAACAACTTGAGCTAGAAGTGGATCAAATAACTCAGACTTATAAGCAAAAGCTTAACCCAATGGTTAGATTTTTCTGGTGTAGAGTGTATAAAGGTATTATCCCTACTGAGCAATGGTATATTAATAATGGACACTTTGGTGGCATGGGATGCCCATTTGGGTGTCAAGGGATTGAAGATTTAAACCATATTGTGGTGCATTGTAAGCAGCTAAAGCTAGTGATTAATGCCTTGGAGAAGTGGGGATTTAACCTTCCTAAGTTTAGAAGTTTAGAGGTTCTTCAACTGGGTATTGAAGGGCGCAATGGTTGGGATGTCTCTTGGGTTGTGATCTACTGTAATGTGGTTTTTATTTGTTGGAAAAACAGATATGACAAGAAGTAAGGGAAAGCCTACCTTTTTCCTCTTGTGACTGCTGCCAACAAAATTGAGATGCCTAACCAACATTAATAATTGAGATGTCCACCTTTCATTAAAATTTTTTAAAGAAGATTAATAATATTGGAATTATCACCTTCGATAATAATTCCCTTATAAGACAACATCCATTCCTTAATAACATGAATAGATGAAAGCTCCAACTGAGAAATATACCAATGAACACACCATTTTTCATAAGCCAATACAAATCTTCCTTTACTATCATGGAATACACTACCAATAAATGCTTTGTATGAAGGTAATAATGAAGCATCAATGTTTACCTTGATCCAATCAGGTGGAGGATGGTGCAATGATTAAATATCCTGATTGACTAATTAACACCCTAGTGGCAAGCTTGTACAACCAAATGAAGAAGAAAATGAAGAGTAAGACACAGTTTGAACAACAATAATCAACGAACTCTCTATAACACCGTCATGAAAAAACTTGTTCCTTCCTTTATAAGATAAATAAATAGAATTATAGAGCAAGTTAATTAAGAACATATTACTCGAAGAGAGGTGGCTTAACCAGTGGCAGACCTTCAAAATTCTCAAATGAAGGTATCCCAAACCACCAACTATTTAAGTAATGACTCACCTCCAACAACTTCATACAATATGTTCTTATATGATCAATATCCTTAATAACACCACAACCTCTTGGAAAAGAAAAAAACATCTTGAAATCATCTAGAATACAGGAATTAAATAGTTGCAAAAGTATTGTTGTATAAATGCCACCAGAACACTTCCACTAGTTGCATTAGTTTAGTTTTTTTATGCACTTCCAGTAAAACCTGTTAGGCTGACTTTGCATGATAGCTTCCAAAGACAAAGATGATAATGATCTTCCAGAATTCTTATAAATAAGCTCCAAATCATCTTGACACATATCAAGAAAAATATGAACTTGACATATTACCTTAATAATTTCTTCTCCAAATAATTTATGAAGTTCATGAACATTACATGAACTGTCACCATAAGCTTGTCAAGTGTAAATTCATCACTATCCATGTTGGCCACAAATGTTTGCCACCTATTGATACATTTATCATAGATCCACACATCCTTGAAGACATCTGTTGATCTGCCATTGGCAATATTCCATCTTATAATTGGATTAAGACACCTATCGCCATCAAAGATGATCTTCCAAGCTGTTGATCAAACCTTCGTAGCAGCGATATCCCCAAACAGAGCACCATATTTTGGTTCAAGGACTTTATGTAATAAAGAATTTCTTTCTTTAACATACTTCCAAGCCTGCTTAGTCCTTAAAGGACTAACTTTACTAGGACACGAGTGTAATCCACGCCCCCCCCCCCCTCCCCCCCCCCCCCCCCCCACTCAATTGGTTTTCAGAACATATCCCAACTGAATAATGAAGTCCAAGTCTCCTATCCCTTTTATTCCATATAAAACCTCTACACAATTTATCAAGCATATTAAGAACACTTTTTTTTTAGTAAGAGAATGCGTAGAATGAAAGTTAGGGTGAGATAGCATAACTATTTTAACCAAAGTGAACTTCCCTGCCAAGGATAATAATTTACTTCCCCAAACATCGAGCATTCTAACTAAAACAAAAGTAAGTTAGAGAGAGATGATAGAAAGAACATCTGAGTAAACCATTTGGATTTCACAAAATTTTGAAATTTGCATCTTCACAGGAGTTATGGAGAACTCATGGAGGTGGATGTTTTCTAGTAACCTATGGCCAACAGTCCTCGGGAAGATCAACGCTCTTCTTCTAGGGCTCCGGCTGCTTCATCTCATTCGTATCCTTTATCTCTGCCGGCATTCAGAGACGAGAAGTCTAGGTTTAATCAAATCATTAACCTAAGTTAAAAGCTAGTATGTCTCTAATTATCAATGAATGTGGTTTTTTGCGAAAGAAAGATCCAAAAGTAACTGGTAAAGGAAAGAATGTAATAGTGGAAGAAAATTTTAAGAAGTTGTTCAAATCAAGAGTGGGATTAACACCAAAGGAAGGGCTGGAGGCATCTCCTTCCTTGAGACCACTGATTAAGAAAATTATTTCAATTAATGGAATTCCTTATTGCATGAAGATGGATAGATTAATTCTTAGCTCTTTTGAAGGTTCCAATCCAAATGAAGGAAATGTAATAGGGGAGCTAGTGGAAATTTCAAATAATATGGAAAAGCTTCAGAAATCTGTCTGCAAACAAAATTGCTTTATTCTTATCTGATGAAGGTTAGGGATGTTGAATCTGGTGAGCTGGGTGAATGTGTAGAGGTTTCTCCAATTCCTGTTCGAAATTCTATTGTAGCTCAAATGAATATATGGAAGAAAAAAGAAAACATCAAAGTTTCAAAATTATAATTGGGTAATGTTTTATCTAAAGATGGAATAACTATTAGATTGCATGAGAAAAATGAAATGGAGAATTCAAAAGAAGCTTATCAACTCACTGGTAATTAAAATATTTAGAGGAGATGCTCCATTATCTGTGATCAATTTAGAACTCAGAAGATAATGGTCTCAATTTGGAAAGTTTCACCTCACTATGCATAACATGGGGTGGGTGCTTTGCTCTTTTTTTGAACCAAAGAAAATGGAATCTATTTTATCAAATGAACCATGGTTTTTTAATGGAAAAATAATTGCAATGGATAAATGGTCCAAAAGTTTCTCTCCAACATCACTTAAAGGATTGACAGCTCCGATTTGGATCAGGTTACCAAATCTTCCTCTACATTGTTGGGATGATATCAACATTTGTAGAATTACATCAATGGTTGGAAAACCATACTTACTAGATGGGAACATGTTTAATGGGGAAGAAGAGAGTTAGGAAGGGTTTGTGTCTGAATTAAGCTTGATACAAAGTTATCATTAGGTGTTTGGGTGGAAGGTAGTTTTGGGAAACTCTATTAGAAGATATAATATGAATGAATTCCCAACTTTTTTTCCAAATGTGGATTGATTGGTCACAATAAGGATGTTTGCAGGGAAGGAGAAATAGAAACCAAGCTTTAAGAGAACATAATATGTTCTAAAATCCAAGATGTAGTGAAAGAGATTCAAAATAATTTTGTTGAGGCCAAGAGCAAGGAAAAATCAGGCTATGGTCCATCATTCGATGTAAACCATGGAAGAAAGAAGGCTAAAAGAAATTTTAAAAAAGTTATTCAACGTCCCTTGGAAAATGCTGTGGAGAAAAACATATGTAAGGAATGACAATGCTAAAGAAGCAACTATAGAAGATGATGTTGTTCTAGTTAGAAAGATGGAATCTGATACATCCAATGCTATTGTTGTTCCTATTTCAAAAATTCTTGATCCTGAAATAAATGGTGTTATTTCCTCTTGGGCTGTCAGCAATGTTTCTTCTAAGGAATTTTTACCAGAGATGAGGGAAAGTATCAACATTCCAGTTATTGAAAATATATTCAATGTGCTAAGTGATCCAGTTGAAGATGGGGAAATTATTTAGAATAATGTAGATGATTTGTTGATTGTGAAAGGACCACCTGACAAGGAAAAAGCTGAAAAGTTGATCCATAATGTAGATTCAACTGTTGAAAGCAAAGATGTTGACTCCAATCATATTAAAAAGAAGAAGTCAAAACAATTGAAAGACCTTGGGCCAATTAATTCCAACCCAAGGAGTAGAAGATTGGAGATGGAAATGAAAGGTACAATGGGGAGTTATTCCACTCTCCTACATTAATGAATTTTATAACATTTTGGAATTGTAGAGGAGCAAGAAAAAAAGGTGCATCTCTATACCTTAAAGAGTTTTTTAAATGGCATAGTGTTCTCTTTTTGGGGTTCTTAGAGACTAAATTGTCTTCCTTTGATATAAAAAAAGTCAAATTGCTTAATGGTGATGGTTGGGATTATGTTATGGTGCCTTCTGATGGGTTATCAGATGGTATTATAGTTTTATGGAATTCTCACTTGGCTGATTTTTCAATAGTTGTTTCTTCTTCCAAATGTATCATTGGAGATCTATCAATTATCAGTAAAGGTAAATGGAGGGTTGCTTCTGTATATGGAAATAAAGACATGTATAAAAGGAGAGAACTTTGGGTGGAGATTTCAATTGTCTCACTTCCAAGGAAGACAAGAGAGGATGAAAAAGGTTTCAGTTTTCTCAAGGGCCTAAATAAATTAAGGCTTTTTTTGCTAATAATGATTACCATGAGGTAGGATTAATTGGCCCTTAGTTTACTTGGTGCAACAATAAATTTTGAGTGGCTCATATTCTGGAAAGATTGGATAGGTGATTCCTTAACTCTATGGCTTTAAATTCTTCTTCTCAATTGGTTGTTAGGCACCTAGCTAGAATAGCTTCCGATCATTGTCCAATTATTCTTATTTTCCTTTACTTTAAACCATTCTATAAGAAGATCATTAATTTCAAGGATGTTTGGGCATCTTATCCGTATTCTTTATCTGTGGTAAAGGAGTGGAACAAATCTTATTTGGTATGTTACTCTCAAATATTGAATTCAAAGTTTAAAAGAGCTTTAAAATCTCTTTTCTTCTGGAGTAAGACTATGTTAAAAAACTTGAATCTTTTGAAGGAGAACTTGATGGAAGATATTTTAAAATTACAAACAAAGGAATCAGATATGGGATGGCTAACTGAAGAAGAATGTTGGATATTTTAAGAAAAGGTGAATGAACTCAATTCTAATATGGCTCAGTTGAATGCATTGTGGAAATAAACAGCAAAGGTCAAATGGATGGTTGATGGTGATAGAAATTCAAAAATTTTCCACTCGTTTGCTAGTGCAAGGAGGATCTCGAATAATATTGTTAAGATAAAGGATGAAAATGGGAATTTGTTGGAGGAGCTGGATCAAATTGAAGATGTCCTAGTTTGGTATTTCAGTCAAAAATGGATACATAGGAATTGTACCTCAGATAGTTAACCTTTGCTGAGGAATGCTTTGAATGATGATAATAGAATATTGCTAGCAAGGGAGTTCTCGGTGGACGAGATTGAGATGGTTCTAAATCAATTGGGTGGTAACATTATCGCCAGTATTGATGGCATTTCTTATTCATTTATCAAAGCATATTGGAATATCATCAAAGTCGATTTTGTGAATGCTATTACTCAATTTCTTTGTCTTGGTGAGATGGATAAATCTTGGAATAACACTTTCATTATTCTCATTCCTAAAGTTCCAAATCCTTTGTTTCCATCTAATTTTATACCTATTAGCTTGAGCAATTTGGTTTATAAGGTGGCAGTAAAAGTTATTTTGAACAGATTAATTTTAGTTATTCCTAAACTCATCTAAGAGGAGTAGGTGGCTTTTATCAATTATAGATATATCTCGAACCATGTGTTGGTAACTCAAGAGTTGTTTCATAAATTCAAGTATTCTAAATCATCCAAAAGGCTTATTTCATTTAAAATTGATATGGAGCAAGCATATGATTCAAGGAGTTGGGTTACTCTTAAATATGTCTTGAATTATTTAGAATTCCTTAGTAAATTCTCAAAGCTCATTTTGGAATTTGTGGTAGAACCAAGATTTTCTTTGATCATTAATGGTAAATTATTCGAATGGATAGAAGCTAAGAGTGGCTTTCGTCAAGATTTCCCTTTGTCAGCTCTTCTTTTCATTCTTTGTTCCTAACTTCTTTCTAATGCTTTTGCTCAAACTGCTATTGGGATTAGCATTTGTTTGAATGGTCCATAGATATCACAGTTATTATATGCAGATGATGTGATGATTTTATCTAAAGCTAATAAGAAGGTGGCAATTGAGATTAAGGGCATTCTTTCCAATTTTAGTAAATGGATCGGGCAATGTATTAATATTAACAAATCTGCCATTCTTTTGGTAAGATTGTTAATAGAAGTAGAAGAAAGTCCATTAATCGTATTATGGTGTTCAAAGAAGTGAAAGAATTTTCTTATCTTGGTATGAAAATGGCTTTAAGGAGATTGGTGGCTGCCAATTTTCAATTCATCATTGAAAAATCATTAAGGATGCTCAACATATGGAGTGACAAGTTCATATCCTTGGCTGGAAAATTAACCTTGATTAAATCGATTATTCTATCATACTCAAATTTCTATAGTACACACTCTCTTGTTCCAATTCGTGTGCTTGAAGAAATTGACAAAATGTGTAGGAGCTTCCTATGGAGCAAGTCAAATGGAAGGTTGGAAATTCATTAGGTTAGTTGGTGTGATTTGTGCAAGCCATTAAAGTGGGGAGGCCGTGGTTTGTATTCCTCTATAGATAAAGTTTTTGGTCTTAGATCTAGATTGGGTTGGCAGTTTTTACAAAATAAAGACTCTCTCCTACACAAAACTCTAGCTCCTAAGTATGGCACCATGGTTGAAGTTAAAGATGATAAGAAAAGTTTATCATCTTCATGGAAATTAATCTGTGATGGTAGAAAAGCTCTTATTCCTTTTATGAAATGGAACATTGCAAATGGATCATTTATTGATGTCTATAGAGACAAGTGGATATTAGATAGAAGCATAATAAGTGGCCAACTTTTGTTGTGCCTCAAGGTGATGAGGTTTTACTATTGAGCAGGTTAACTATAAACAAAAATTGGAATGTTGTTGATTTGGTGAAGGTGTTTTGAAGTGAACTGGTGAAACTAATTCTATAAATTAATATTAAAACAACTCAACGAGATGATGTGTATGTGCTGGTTTTCCAAAATTTAGGGAAGACTTTTTCTGGACTGATTTTTGAATCTATGCAACAACCTCAAAATGAACCCGAATTTTGACAATGGATTAAATGAACAAAACTGAATCCTCGGGTAGAGCTGTTCTGCTGGAAGCTATTTGAAAATGCAATCCCAACCTTTCAGTTCTTAGCACATAAAATATTACAAACCAATGAAACATGTCCAAAATGCTGGAATGGTATTAAAGATGTGGAAAATGTACTAATCAAATGTAGCAAATTGAAATATGTTATTTCACTATTAAACAATTGGGGATTTGTAATTCCCATGTTCATCAATTTTGAAGAATGCTGCTCTAGGATAGAATCAATTGCCAAACATAATTGTATGCTTCTCAACTTATTTTGCAATGATGTGTTTCTTTCATAGAAGGCTAGAAACAAATTATTACATGATGGAGTTGTAGAAAGTGCAAATGCAAATGCTGCAAATGCTGTCAGCTTTTCTTCATTTTCTACAGTGTTTTTTAACATAAACTCAGAAAGATAGAATGTTAATCAGTCTTTTAGGCTGTCTAATATTTGCCATCCCCCTCCACCTGATTAGTTAAAGATCAATGTAGATGCTTCACTAGGTTCTTCTTACAGAGCCGGTATTGGAGGTCTGATCCGTGGCTGCAAAGGAAGGTTTTTATTGGCTTTTGGTAAATCTTTCATATAGTGGGACATTTCTCAATTGGAGCTTTTAGCTATCAAAACATAAATCTCTTGCCACCCCTCTTCTCCTCCTTAAATAACAAACAATTTAAATCCTCCCTACTATAGGCACATCTTTAGAAGAGAAAACTTCCAACTCCCTCTAAAGCTCCCTCCTTTTATACACATCCATGCTCCCATAAATAGTTGAAACCCTCAATAAACCTTTATTAGTCACATTCAACTCACCAATCACAACTTGGTAAGAAGAATTTAAAACAAAAAGGAAAGAAACTTAAGTTCTTATTTTGGGTTCTTATTTTCATGATTTGGGTTTAGGGTAAGGTTTAAATTTTTATATAAGGGTTCAGAATTTAGAGTTTAGGGCTTTAGTGTTTAAGGTGGGTTTTGGGCTTACGGTTTAAAGTTTATAATTTTAGATTATAAGATTTAGGGTTTTTGTTTTAGCGTTAGAGTTTAGATTTATAAGTTGTGTGGTTTATGGTTTAGGTTTTAGGTTTATTATTTAGATTTTAGGTTTTAGGGTTAATGATTTAGGGCCTTGAGATTAGAGTATATGTTTTATTGTTTAAGCTTTTGGGTTTATGGTTTAGGATTAATGATTTGGGTTTAGGGTAAGGTTTAAATTATTGTAAAATATAGTATAGTATATATAGTATATGAAAGTTCATGATGGTGGTTAAATCCTAAAGAATTAGTCTCAAGGATAACCAAGAGGGGGGTGAATTGGTTATTTTAAAAATTTCTTTAATAAATAAAAAGTTAAAACCTTTTGATGCAAAAATAGAACTAATTTTATAATAATAAAATTCAAGTATTATGACCATAGATCAAGTCATAAAAGAGTACATAAATTAAAATGAAAAAAAAAACACCAAATTTATAGTGGTTCAGTCAACCTATCCTACATCCACTCCCTCAAGACCCCCTTTCCTAGTATTCCACTAAATAGAAGTGATTCTCCTTTTTTTCCCACAAGATGGCAAAGAAGCCTATTCAAACATTATTTCACCTTCCTATGCTACAGAGAACCATGACTCTTTTATAAGCAAAGAACCTTAACTCTATTTTCACCTCCTTGTATTGGTCAGAGAACCATAAATCTATTTTCACCCTCAAGGTGATGGTCAGAGAACCATGATCTTCGTTGAAGATTTTTTCGCTATAGCCATAGAGATTCCAAGTAGATTCTTATAGGTACTAGGCAAGATTCGTGCTTGGAGCAACCTTGTGAATCCCCTCACAAAATCTCCCTCTCTTCTCTCACCAAGCTATCCTTATTATCTACCTCAAGCTCCATCTCAAGAAGACTACGGAGCAAAAGATACCAAATAAATTGTTAGAAATCCTTAAATAGAGGGCTTCAAAAACCCTAATTTTTAAGCCATCCATCTTCTGTTCATACAATATGATACACGTATTATATTGTACGATCAATTCAATTGAGACTCATCCAGTAAGTTCATTTAGTTGAACAATTTAACTTTTATAATACATCGTAGAGTCTGATCATAAATCATATAGTACAATATGCATAAATTCCTTCTATTCATTCGAGACGATCCTCAGGAGGGCAAAATTTGTACACGGGTGATCATGGATTTTGTTTGCTACGATCCAAGGGAGGACCAGTCTCATACACAAGCAATTATACAGTATAAACTATTTTATACATTACGATCAATCAAAATAATTATCAATAATTCAATTACCTAATATCATACAATTAATTAAAGAAAGATTTTAATTAGTGCGTAGATTATACTATATAATCAATACATAATTAGAATCACCCTTAACTTTGGCAGCTAGGTTTGTCATAGCAAAATAGATCGAACGGTATGAATTAAAATCATACAATATGATGCATCTATCATATAATATAAATTACTTAAGAGAAAAACTATCTCAAAAATAATTTTCTCTCCCCCTATATGTATGTAAGGTTGCTTAGCAAAGATATCCACCAAATATAAGATATGACTCAAGAAAGGAAAAATTACATAATAAATTAAAAATAATATACCAAAATCATAGTCTACCCAATCTTGAGTTGATCAAAATAGCAAGTGAATGGTGTGTTATGAAGCTGATTTCAGGAAATATAATTTTGATGATAGCAAATATTTTTATTACTTCTACTTTTTTACGACTGCCTTGCCTACTAATGTTTCAGGTCCATAAGGTCAAATGCAAATCAAGCCAGCTCAGAATTAGGTAGACTAGTGGTGAGTCAGTCTGTAAGGGCTTTTTACCTTTCCTTGAGTTAATTATAATAAAGTGGGTCCTGATGTTAAGTCATGGATAAATTATGTCTATTTGTTAGTATTTTCTATTTTTGATCACATCACTGGGATGATCCAAAATCAACCTAAATAATCAGTTAAAATTAGAAACCTTAATTATAACATCCTGGTTAAGGCAGCCGCAATTCAGCAAATCATTCTGGATAATACTATCATCATCTAAGATGATAGGCTCAAATCAAAAAGAATCAGCTGCCAAATCTCTTTAGCCTATATTAGTTTGGTAATTAAGAAAATTAATTAAGGTTTGATTTATCGATCATATCATCCTGAATGATTGCCATATTATTTGGGATGATAAATTAAATAAACCTTAGTTCTTACTAGATGACCTGAATGATGCTCTGGACGAAATGTATTTCTAGGATGATCCAAAATCATCATGTACAATAAAGTTATTTTTTCACCATCCTGACATCCATCCAAGGTGATGTTTTAGATGATACGTGACATTTTGTACTAATCAGCTCGGAGGATCATGAGATCATCAAGGATGATCAAATTACATTTTCATCATCCAGATATCCATCTAGGGCAATGGTCTAGATGATATTCTATAACTTGAACTAATTGTATAGGATGATATCCTATCATCCGGGATGATTTGAACAAAGGAACATTTTAATCATCTAGACTCTCCAAACTCGTCCTGGCTAATTGAGCTTAATTTGAATTTAATGTACAAGATGATCGGTCGATCATCCTGGATGATCTTTTATGACTAGTTGCAATTTTAGGCAAATTTAAAGCTCTACTATTTAAGATCTCTTATTTTCTCAAGAGAATATCTTTTATTATTATCTTGACCTGAGAGTGCTAAGAGGAGAGGGCTGAAAGTTGCATTTGCATTAATTAAAAAGAAAATACAAAAGTATGGAAACTATGTCTTCCCAAGACAAAAAACAAAAAGTGGGAAGAGCTAATCTAGAAAAGCAAATCTCCATACAAGAAAGACAATACAAAG